>JARFIW010001104.1:3560000-4800525 GCA_036346225.1 Platerodrilus igneus | reverse complement strand
CCTTGTTAAAACTTATTTGTTATAAATGCAAAAAAAAGATGTCAGAAAGCCTGTGGATGCAGAAAAGCTAGGATAAAATGTTCCATCATATGCATGAATTGCAGTGGTGCTTGTAATAACTCACAAGTTTCACCATATGATAGCGATGAAAAGGAGGAAACGGAGACTAGCAAGACGAGTAAAAGTATGATGGAATCGAAAACGAAGAGGGATTGTGATGAGTCTGATAATCCCATCGCAGATGATGGGGATGAAATTTCGGTTTGTGACTTTTCGATCAATACCGAAGACGAACTAACAATGCCTAGTCCATCAGGAACGGCAAAGCAAAGAACATTGCGCTAAATTTCGAAATTGTGCATGTGAGGGCGTTTTTGGAAGAGTTTCATCCACATTTTATTATAGAAGAATTGTATTTAGATGAGAATTGTATTTAGAGGAGTACTAAATTATGTGTAAAATATGTGTAAATGCATAGACATATTCTAAAACATTTTCATTTTGCAATTAACAAAAGAATTGTGTTCAAAGTTTTAAGAAAAAAGCGCATTCCTTAAGTTTAAAATATTAGATTTCATTATAAAAATGCGTCAGTATAGGGAATTGAACAGCGTGTTCATTGATCGTATTTTAGAAAAATCGAATGCTAAAATAAAACAAAGTGGATAACGTAAATAGCCTTGATGGACAATAAAGTTTGTGAAAGCGATAAGATAAGGCAACGTGTCCAATTTTAATGTATGCTAAGTAATGAAAGTATTAAATCTTTAAACGGAAAAGCCAATTGAACGTTAAGAACTGAGTTCAGTCCAGGATAAAACGTTGTTGTGCAAGAGATTATATAATACCTCACGTTTTATAAAGTACTATATTTAGTAGTGAAATTTATTTAACCATTGTTTTAAGAGATGAGAGTAGATTATTTGAAGTATTTACAATAGTTTTAAAAATAGAAAATAAATAATTAAATAATAACTACTGCAAGAAAAAATCTTCTTATATGGAATAAAACATAAGTAATGGTTTGTTATATGGTGTATGAAGCAACTTGCACAGAAAGACATACTATGTAAAACGCCAGTTTTAGCGGTATCGGAAATCTCAATACTAAGAAAAAATTATAGCTCGTAAGCGACTCGGTAGAAAATTTTTTACATATTCACATGCAGCCCTACAATAACCTGTAACAAAACATCCACCAGCAATGGTGCGCCAATTCTAGTCTTAGGGTTTGCAGCAATCTATACTAAAAATACTATAGTTCTTAAACGGCTCGGTAGGAAAATTTTTAAATATTTACATGCCATCTTCTAATAGTCTGTAAGAAAAGTTTCCGACATCAACTGTGCGTCAAAGCTGGTCTTGCGAGCGGCAGCCATCCTAATAATAGAAAAAAAATTATAACTCTTAAACGCCGCGGTAAAAAATTTTCAAAATATTCACATGCCGTTCTACAATAGTCTATAACAAAGAACAACCACCAGCAACGGTGCGTCAAAGCCATTCTGAGGAGTGTTGCAACTTTAATATTAAAAAAAAGTATAGCCCTTAAAACGGCTCGGTATATAATTTTAAAATCTTCACACGCAGGCTTACAATAGTCTATAGCAAAAACATCTACCAGCACCGATGCGCCGAAGCTAATTTTGGGGGTGACAGCAACCTCTTTACAAAAAAAGTATACCTCTTAAACGATTCAATAGAAATTTTTAATATTCACATGCAATCTTCTAAAAGTCTATAAGAAACATTTCCGCCTGTAACTGAGTGCCAAAGCCAGTCTTGAAGGTGGCAGCTATCCTAATAATAGAAAAAATTATAGCTCCTAAACCGCTCGGTAAAAAATTTTTAAAATATTTACATGTAGCCCTACAATAGTCTGCAATAAAAACAACAACTAGTAACGGTGCGCCATAAGCTGTGCGGAGAGGTAGCAACCCCCAGGCTGAAGAAGTTATAAGTCTTTAACGGCTAAGTAAAAATTTGTAAAATATTTACACGTTGCTCTACAAGAGTCTATAACAAATACATCTACCCACAACACTGGGCCAAAGTTAGTCTGGGGGTGGTAGCAAACTACACTAAAAAAAAGTATAGCTTTTAAACGGCTCGGTAGAAAATTTTTAAAATATTCATATATAATTTTCTAATAGTAATCTGTAACAAAAATATTCTATTGCAACAGTACGACAAAGCCGGTCTTGGGTGTGACAACAACCCCAATACTAAGAAAAAACTATGGTTCTTAAATAATTCGGGATAAAATTTTGAAAATCTTCACATGCAAGCTTCTAAGTCTGTAGCAAAATTGTCCTCCAGGAACAGTGCACCAAAGCCAGTCTTACAAGTGCCACCAACCCCAATGCTTTAAAAAAGTTATCTCTTAAACGGCTTGATAAAAAATTTTCAAAACATTCACAAGCAAGCTTCTAATAGTCTATAATAAGAATATCCGCCGGCAACAGTGTGCCAAAGACAGTCTTCGGCAGCGGTGGTAATACCAATACTAAAAAAAATTATAGCTTTTAAATAGCTTTGTAGAACAATTTCAAAATATTCACATGCAGTCCTCTACTAATCTGTAACAAAGACATCCACCGGCAACGGTGCGCCAAAGCCAGTCTTGAGGGTTGCCACACCCCCTATACAAAGAAAAGTATAGCTCTTAAATGGCTTGGTAGAAAATGTCTAAAATATTCACATGCTAATAGTCTATAAAAAGAATATCCGCCAGCAACGATGTGCCACATCCAGTCTTGGGGGCGGCGGATAAACCAATACTAAAAAAAATTATAGCTCTTAAATGTCTTGGTAGAAAATTTTCAAAATATTCACATGCAGACTTTTACTATTCTGTAATAGAAACATTCACCAGCAATGGTGCGCCATAGCCAGTCTCGAGGGTTGCCCCACCCCCCTATATAAAACAAAGAATAGCTTGGAAGAAAATTTTTAAAATATTCACATGCAATCTTCCAATAGTCTATAAAAAGACTTGGGGTTGCCCCACCCCCTATATAAAAAAATATAGCTTTTAAATGACTTGGTAGAAAATTTTTAAAATATACACATGCAGTTCTACAATAAATAGTCTATAACAAAAAATATCCACCAGCACCGGCGTGTCAATGCCAGTTTTAGGAGTGTTGCAACCTCAATATTAAAAAAAAAAGTATAGCCTTTAAACCGGCTCGGTATAAAGTTTTCAAAATATTCACATGCAGTCTTACAATAGTCTATGGCTAAAGCATCCACCAACACCTATGCACCGAAGCTAATTTTGGGGGTGCAGGCAACCGCTTTACAAAAAAAAAAAACTATACCTAACGACTAAATAGGAAATTTTTTAAATATTCACAAGCAATCTTCAAATAGTCTATAAGAAAAACTTCCGCCTGTAACTGTGTGTGGAGGTGGCAGCTATCCTAATAATAGAAAAATTATAGCTCCTAAACGGCTCGGTAAAAATTTTTTTAAATATTTATATGTAGCCCTACAATAGTCTATAAAAAAACAATAACTAGTAACGGTGCGTCATAGACTGTTCGGAGAGACAGTAACTCCTATGTTGAAAAAGTTATAGCTCTTTAACGGCTAGGTAAAAAATTTGCAAAATATTCACACGTAGCTCTACAAGAGTCTATAACAAATACATCTACCAGTAACACTGAGCCAAAGCTAGTCTGGTGGTGGTAGCAAACTACACTAAAAAAAGTATAGCTCTTAAACGGCTCGATAGAAAATTTTCAAAAAATTCACATGCAGACCTACAAGAGTCTATAACACAAACATCCACTAGCAACGCTGTGTCAAAGCTAGTCTTTGGAGGTGGCAGCAAACTACACTAAAAAAAGTATAGCTTTTAAGCGGTTCCATAGAAAATTTTCAAAATATTCACATTTAATTTTCTAATAATAATCTGTAATAAAAATATTCTATAGCAACAGTGAGCCAAAGCCAGACTTGGGCGTGGCAACAACCCGAATACTAAGAAAAAACTATGGTTTTTAAATAATTCAAAATGAAATTTTGAAAATATTCATATGCAAACTTCTAAGTCTGTAGCAAAAATGTCCTCCAAGAACAGTGCACCAAAGCCAGTCTAACAAGTGTCACCAACCCCAATACTACAAAAAAGTTATAACTCTTCAACGGCTTGGTAGAAATTTTTGAAAATGCTCACATGCAATCTTCTAATAGTCTATAACAAGAATATCCGCCGGCAACGCTGTGCCAAAGCCAGTTTTCGGTAGCGGTGGCAATACCAATACCAAAAAAAATTATATCTCGGAAATGGCATTGTACAAAATTTCAAAATATTCACATGTAGTCCTCTACTAATCTGTAACAAAAACATCCACCGGCAACGGTGCGTGAAAGCCAGTCTTGAGGGTTGCCCACCCCCTATACCAAAAAAAGTATAGCTCTTAAATGGCTTGGTAGCAACTTTTTAAAATATTCATATGCAATCTTCTAATAGTCTACAAAAAGAATATCCGCCGGCAACGATGTGCCACAGCGTCTTGGGGAGCGGCGGGTAAACCAATACTAAAAAAAATTATAGCTCTTAAATGTGTTGGTAGAAAATTTTCAAAATATTCACATCCAGTCTTACAATAGTCTATAGCAAAAACATCCACCAGCACTGATGCGCCGAAGCTAATTTTTGAGGTGACAGCAACCGCTTTACAAAAAAAAGAGTATGCCTAACGACTAAATAGGAAATTTATTAAGTATTCACATGCAATCTTCAAATAGTCTGTAAGAAAAATTTCCGCCTGTAACTGTGTGTCAAAGCCAGTCTTGGAGGTGGCAGCTATCCTAATAATAGAAAAAATTGTAGCTCCTAAACGGCTCGGTAGGAAATTTTTTAAATATTTACATGTAACCCTACAATAATCTATAATAAAAACAATAACTAGTAACGGTGCGACATAGACTGTTCGGAGAGACAGTAACCCCTATGTTGAAAAAGTTATAGCTCTTTAACGGCTAGATAAAAAATTTGCAAAATATTCACACGTAGCTCTACAAGAGTCTATTACAAATACATCTACCAGTAACACTGGGCCAAAGCTAGTCTGGGGGTGGTAGCAAACTACACTAAAAAAAGTATAGCTCTTAAACGGCTCGATAGAAAATTTTCAAAAAATTCACATGCAGACCTACAAGAGTCTATAACACAAACATCCACTAGCAACGCTGTGTCAAAGCTAGTCTTTGGAGGTGGCAGCAAACTACACTAACAAAAGTATAGCTTTTCACCGGTTCCATAAAAAATTTTCAAAATGTTCACGTGCAATCTTGTAATAGTCTATAACAAGAATATCGGTCGGCAATGGTGTGCCAAAGCCAGTCTTCGATAGCGGTGGTAATACCAATACTAAAAAAAATTACAGCTCTTAAATGGCTTTGTAGAAAAATTTCAAAATATTCACATCTGTAACAGAAACAACCGCCGGCAACGGTGCGCCAAAGCCAGTCTTGAGGCTTGCCTCACCCCCTATACCAAGAAAAAGGTATAGCTCTTAAATAGTTTGTTAGAGAATTTTTAAAATATTCACATGCAATCTTCTAATAGTCTATAAAAAGAATATCCCCCGGCAACGGTACGTCAAAGCCAGTCTTGGGTCGGCAGCAATACCAATATTAAAAAAAATTATAGCTCTTAAATAGATTTGTAGAAAAATTTCAAGATATTCACATGCAGTCCTCTACTAATCTGTAACAAAAACATCCACCGGCAACGGTGCACCAAAGCCAGTCTTGAGGGTTGCCCCACCCCCTATACCAAAAAAAGTATAGCTCCTAAATGGCTTGGTACAAAATGTTTAAAATATTCACGTGCTAATAGTCTATAAAAAGAATATCCGCCGGCAACGATGTGCCAAAGCCAGTATTGGGGGCGGCGGCAATACCAATACTAAACAATAATTATAGCTCTTAAATGTCTTGGTAGAAATTTTTCAAAATATTTACATGGAGTCCTCTACTAATCTGTAATAAAAACATCCACCGGCAACGGTGCACCAAAGCCAGTCTTGAGGGTTGCCCCACCCCCTATACCAAAAAAAGTATAGCTCTTAAATGGCTTGGTACAAAATGTTTAAAATATTCACGTGCTAATAGTCTATAAAAAGAATATCCGCCGGCAACGTTGTGCCAAAGCCAGTCTTGGGGGCAGCGGCAATACCAATACTAAACAATAATTATAGCTCTTAAATGTTTTGGTAGAAATTTTTCAAAATATTCTCATGCAGTCCTCTACTAATCTGTAATAAAAACATCCACCAACAACGATGCGCCAAAACCAATTTTGGGGGTTGCCCACCCCCTATACAAAAAAAAGTATAGCTCTTAAGCGGTTGGGTAGAAAATGTTTAAAATAGTCACATGCAATATTCTAATAGTGTGTAACAAAAGTATCCATCAACAACTGAGCCGTTTACGAGCTATAATTTTTTCAGTATAGGGTTGCAGTCACCTTAAGACTGGTTTTTTGATGCACCGTTGCTAGAGGATGTTTTTGTTATGGACTGGTAGAGCACGACACGTGAGTATTTTGAAAATCTTCTACCTAGACATTTTAGAACTGTATTTTTTTAGAATAGGAGCAGCGCCACCCGGCTGGTTTTGGCGTGCCGTTGCTGGTGGATATTTATGTTACAAACTACTAGAAGATTGTATGTGAATATTTTGAAAATTTTCAACCTAGCCGTTTTAAGAGCTATATCTTTTTTTTAATAAGGGTTGTTGCCACCATCGTCTGACTGGTAGATATTTTTGTTATAAACTATTAAAAGACTGCATGTGAATATTTTGAAAATTTTCTATTAACCTGTTTAAGAGCTATACTTTCTTTTAGTATAAGAGTTGGTGCAACGTTCAAGACTGGTTTTGGCTCACCGTTGCTGGTGGGTGTTGTTGTTATAGACCATTAGAAAATAGCATTTTGAATATTTTGAAAATTTTTTACCGAGCCATTTAAGAGTTATATTTTTTTAGTGTAGGGGTTGGTACCCCTAGGACTGACGTTAGCGGCTAGTGTATATCTTTGTTATAGACTTTGCTACGTGCACTGACGTAGCCTAACAAAAAAAGGAGAAGAGAGAAAATATAGAAATTGACCGGGCTCATTCAGTGAGTGGGCGGGGTATAATACATACAAAAATTAATGAAGGCCTGAAATAAAAATACACACACTCATTCATTATAACCACACGCAACATAAAAAATTATAATTAAACAAAAAAAACATGTTATATGAGTACAGTAGTACTAAAAACAAATGGAAACAAAAGTAGTAATCACAATATGCACGTCAGGAAGAACCAAGAGAAAAATTAATTGTTAACATAGCGAGCTGACGTTTTTAGGTATCTACCACCATATTAATTAACAAAAAAAGAAAAAGAAATCTTAAATATAAAATTAAATATATACAATCGTTACAATATCAATCATACGTGTCAACACCCCTCCCCCCCTTTCGTACAGATGATATTCATTTTAGAACCACAAGGTGAAATCATCAAACAAAACGGAAATATACTGTTTCAACCAGTTCATGGAACCCATACCAAAAAAATAGTGGATAAACACTCAACCACGTGTCGAATATGTTGGACACATCACACCCACCTTTTGGCCGCAGCGGGGCAGCAGAGTCTAGGACCACGCAATTGGTGCCATATAAAAAGGGTGGGTCATCGCCCCCTCAATTAGGTCCAAGGTAACAAGTAGACCTATCCACCGGAAGAAGCTAGAATGGTTATAGGTGATATTAATTTATTGTTGTCGAAAAGTATAGATTTGTAAAACGATCATTACTTACCACGCTGTATTGCGTGCGTGAAATCCCTCCGAAGAAAACGGAAACAGCAAAAATATAACGACTGTTTTCGTCGTGTACAAGGAAAGGCAAGTGAATATTAATTGGTTTAACTAAATAACGAGAGTTCAATAAGTAATATTGGCGTTATCAAACGATTAGAAACTGGAAAACACGGTTTTATCGGATTGTACGCGACCTTAATTCGACGAGTCTTTAGATGGAAATCACATAAGAATCAAGTATACACGGTCGTACCGTATAACCAGTTAACGGATACCTAAAACAAGGTACTGACTATTTAATTATAGCATAAACCTTACGTTTCAAAGCAACTAGATTTGAGTTAAAAATTATTGTAAAGCGGGTTTATAATGAACAGATAAAATAGATAGGATGTTGATGAAGGATTTTAGAATAGCAACGGAATCGATTTAAAAAAAATTATTATAAAGCGGCTTATGAATTAACAAGGGGAAAAAAAGGGTGTTTAATTTATCCCGAAAATAAACGCAACAATTATTGGAGGGACTGCATGTGAATGTTTTGAAAATTTTGTACCGAGCTTTATAATTTTTAGTATAGGGGTTGCTGTCATCCCCAATACTAGCTTTGGGAAACCGTTGTTGTTGTATGTTTTTGTTATGGAATAGTAAAGTATTTCCTGTGAATATTTTGAAATGTTTCTACCAAGCCATAGCTAGCTATATTTTTGGTGTAGGATTGTAGTTACCCCTTGAGTAGTGGTAAGGGAATTTTATTTGTTTAGGCTTAGGTGCCGCCATATTCGAAAACAAGTTTGCAAAGTTTGGTACAGTATACGCGAATATTTGTTATAAATATTGAAATTATATTTCCTAGGCTTTGTAAAACCATTGTTGAAGAACCGTGAATAACTTCACTCAAATTTCAATAAGCCCAACTTAGTTCAAGTTTAATTATTTCAGCACAATTCCAATACAACATTGTAATATTAATATTGTTTATAAATACCGGTAATATTAATTATGCATGTCCTAGGGCTAAGTTGACTCACCTTGAAATTATGTTGGGTAAATTTATTTTACGTCTTATGTAAGTGATAAAAAAATATCGCCTTGGGATAAACCACAAAAATTTTAAGTTTTGTTGTGATTTAAACCATTAGTAAATATTTGTTGAAATGACGGAAAAATCGTCTTTCAATTTTTCTTAAAGAAGTAATTTTTGCGCATCGTTTCAGACCATTTTCTGATCATTATACAACAAATCATTATGGCATTAGGGTTGAATTTTATTTATGCTGTTTGCAGTGTCGAGAACTATGCGCTTAAGAAGGAACATATAAAGAATAACTTGTCTGTACTTTTCTCTAAAGGTGCCAACCTCTTCTTTTTAAGGTAATCCTCGCAAATGTACTTATTATGACAATGTAATATAGTTCGAAAAGGATATAAGGTGCAGGTGCCAAGAAAGTAACAAACAGTTCATTTTGAAAACTCACCCAATTGAACAACATTTTGAAATATTTACACTTGAACTACACTAACACTAAACCGCTTACTAAATTTATACAAATTTAATCAATAAAAAGAATGCGTTTAAAATACCACCGGCAAAAGCAATCTGGTTCTTTTAATTACTTAATCGGAAATACGCTAATGTAATAAAAGTTCACGATAATGTAAACGTTTGTTATGGAATAAATTTGGTATTTCAAGTGTGGCCACTTCTTCGAAGAAGGAGACACAAACACGCAAATGAAAAAAACCCATTTTTTATTCTCTGAAACCTGCAAATAGTAAGGAATGCAGAAATGATTTGTGTGTGCGAATTGTAGGTGGTGCAGGAATTTTGTATCACAAAGCAAACCAGTTCTAGAGCAAGATACCCTGTAATACAGTGACGTAGACAATAATTTAGTAGCCTGCAACAATTTAAGTGCGACTTGTTTGTGTTACGCCATAACTAACCGAACGCTAGCATGGATTCTTGATCAGATGGCCACTCGCTAAACGTCATTTGTTATGGTACGTCACAGATTATCCACCTCTTACAGATGCGAAGGCTAGCGTTTCCCGCTTAATTGTTTTTCTTGCGCATACTCCAAATAAGTGGTTTTCTGATCAACCTAAAATTTTCTTGTCCTTAACCTAACTTTTTATTTGGAAGATTCGTATTGTTGTAAGTATTGTTTATTTAGCGTTCAACAATCAATATGGACGAAAAAATGAAAAAGGTGGCACATTTTGTGCTTTCAGAGGGTATTCCACAAAATCTTCAAACAATATCTCTATGTTTTGTTTCCCAATAATTGATCGAGCAAGGTGAGGTCTTACACAGATTTACCATTAATGTAAGATAATCTGTGCCTATAGCACATATTGTCCTGGAATGGCTGCACTTTTAGTTCTTTATTATAATATTTACATTTCCACAGATGTGAGGAATGGTTAGCAGCATGTAATCGGAAAGATTTACTGGCGATGAATTCAGACAAGCGGTATATAAATTATAAACTATGTGAGGAAACATTTTCTAGAAAAATATTTCTCGAAAACCTCTAAAGTTCGCAAAAGACTATTAAATAAGGCAGTTCCTACC
The DNA here is from genome assembly GCA_036346225.1 of Platerodrilus igneus. Lineage (NCBI taxonomy): Eukaryota > Metazoa > Arthropoda > Insecta > Coleoptera > Lycidae > Platerodrilus > Platerodrilus igneus. Next base: position 4,790,111 of record JARFIW010001104.1, on the reverse strand, counting down.
ATTTTTGATATAAAAAAAGTACTACCGGATCAATTTGAACATGAACCACCAAAAAAATAGTAATTCTATCTGGTAACAACTAACATGTTCTCTGTTTTTACATCTAACTTATTATGTTGTCTTTCAGATATTACAATTAATACTAAAGAAGGTTCCAAAATGATTTTTTTAAAGGAAGTTATTCCCTGCTCTTATGTGGATATATATCTGTACCTTCAACATCAAGTAATACTTATGATTTTAATGATTAGTGCTATTTTTTCGTAATTCTTATATCTTACATATATTACAAATTTGTATCGTCCCAGAAAATTTCAACCGAATTGGATTAACCCTTTAACGCTTAGCGTGATCATACGATCACACCAAACGGGTGTATAGTTCCTATCCCCACCACTACTACTGCTACGTATGGAAGCCGCTAGCAACTGCAAACTTCTAATTACAATCAGTATTAAAACTTCCAGCTGTATGTTCGATCCAGTTTTAAACTTTTAAGGTTTTACGAAATATGGAAGCAGGTAGTAGCCGTGAAATTGACCACGTACGTGCAGAGGAAATCAAGTTTGTGTAAGTAAACTACTACTTTTGTAATTGTTATAATTAATTTAAATTCCAATAAGCAAATACCTCAGATTGAAACAGTATGAGTGATATTTAATGTAGTATTCGTATATTTGTAGGATATATTACTACTTAATTGAACAATACTATATGCTTTATTCTGCCAATTTAATACATCTCCCTTTACTCTAATTTACACTTCTTTCAAAGTCTATCTCCCCCCCCCCCCGCTACTCTGATCTAGTATATCAATCACGTAACGTTGGCAACACCACAATCCCCCCCTTGGTTTGATCTAAAAGAATCTAACACCTAATTGCAAACATAATCATCCAACCATTTTGGCGGGCGTGCGAGCGTTGACAACGACGAGCAACTGGTTCCCTTGAACTATTCGAACTGGAAGTAGCAGTGACATCTTCAGGGACCGGATCGTCAACAGTAGTAACAGGCGACGGATCCCGTGGAGCATACTTTTCAACATCATTTTTATGTCGTCGAATTTCACGCGACGGTGTTTGTATTGCCACTACTGGATCATTGACACTAGTGACCACACCTGTCTCCTCGAATTTGGATTGAAATTTATTTTTAGAAAAAGGTCTTTTAATAAGAACTTCATCACCCAATGCGATTTGTTTTCTTGGAAATTCATTGGGGATACAAGATTTCGCTTTGTTGAATGAATCTCGATCACGAACACCTTGTTCCCAAACCCTTTCACGTATTGATGGCAATTTATCACGAATAACACGTCCAAAAAATAATTCGGCTGGACTTTTACCCGTAACAGTATGGGGTGTAGAGCGATACATTAGCAAGTACTCCAATATTTCTTCTCTACAAGCATTATGTTGTTTTAAACAAGCTATCTGAATAATTTTCTGCAAACACTGATTCTGCCTTTCCACTTGTCCATTGGCTTGATCCCAGTACGGTTCCGTTGTATAATGAAGAATTCCAAATGACTTACAGAACGTCGTAAATTCTGATCGGAACTGTGGACCGTTGTCTGCTGTAATTGAGTACGGAATGCCATACCTAGCGAACAGCTTTTTTAAGTAGGAAATTGTATCAAACGCAGTACATCTCTTCATCACTTTGATTTCAAAAAACTTACTAAAATAATCAGTTACGACACACAAGTGGTCGTTAGCCGACGGTAAAGCCTTGAAATCAACGGCTATGTCTTGCCACGGACCATCTGGAAGTTGGCGTCTGGACATAGGTTCCATGATTATTTCCTTACCAACTTTTTGACAATAATCGCAGGTACGAACAAATTTTTCAGCTTCTTTGTCAATTCCAGGCCACCACACTTTCGATCGCAACCTATCCTTCATTTTAGTAATACCGGGATGTCCTTCATGTGCAATCTGTAGAACACGGTCTCGAAGAGCAGTAGGAAGTACGATGCGAGCTCCTCTTAGCAATACCTCATCTACTACACAAAGTTCAGACGCCAGGTAAGAATAAGGTTTAAACTTAGGTGTTATACCTAACTGTAAATCTAAACAAATCCTTGCTAATTCGGCATCTTCCACTGTAGACTTCTTTACCTCGTGTAAAGTAACTGCTATCGGTACCAGTTGTTGTACAAACATAACTAAATTTCTTTCATACATCTCATTTATTGTAGTAATCGACTCATCCACTTGAAGTAAACGAGACAATGGATCTGCAATGTTATTTTTGCCTTTAGCATACCTAACAACGAATTTGAAGCCTTGGAGTCTAAGAATCCATCTTTCTAACCGAGCACACGGTTTCGAACGTGGTCCGAAAATTGTTTGTAGAGGTTTATGATCCGTAACCAATTCGAACTCCGTCCAAGTAAGTATATTCAAGTCTTTCTACTGCAAAAACTAGTGCAAGTGCCTCTTTTTCAGTCTGTGAATATCGACGTTCAACTGAAGAAAGCGGCGACTAACGTAGCAAATCGTCGAATATCATCTCCTTTTCTTTGTAATAATACTGCCCCTAATCCCACGGGACTAGCATCTGCCATAACTATGGTAGGTAGATCCGGTCAAAAATTCTAAGCTGCTTTCATTAGACAGCAGTGACTGGACATGTATAAAATCTTGTTCCGCCCTACCAGTCCATTGAAATGGTGAAAACGAGCCGTTTGTTGCAAGTAATCTAATTCCGTAGAAAGGTTAGGAATAAATTTTCCGGCGTAAGTTACCAGACCCAGAAATGACCAAGCTCCTCTGCTGTAGCTGGCGAACGAAATTCTTTAAGTGCTTGAATTTTATTAAATGTAGGTCGTAGTGAATTGTGACTAATAATGTGTCCTAAAAATGAGACGGCATTCTTTCAAAATTCTGACTTCCCAGGATTAATAACTAGACCCAGTTCTTGTAAACGACGGAGTACTGCTTGTAAATTAGCATCGTGTTCTTCTGTCGTTCTTCCAAAAATTAGCAAATCGTCTAAATAATTAAAAACGCCCAAAAGCCCAGACAAAACGCTTTCAAGAATTCTTTGAAACATTTCAGGTGCACATTTAAGTCCGAACATTAACCTACGATACCGGAAAAGACCAGTATGTGTATTAAAAGTAGTTAATTCACGTGACTGCTGATCCAATTCAATCTGATGATAAGCCTGACGGAGATCTATCTTGCTAAACACTTTTGCATCCTTCAGTAATGGGGGCATCATCCTCAATCATAGGTATGGGATGCTTTTCGTTAAGTACAGCTTCATTGACACGACGCATATCTACACAAATGCGTAAAGTGTTGTCCGACTTAGGAACAGGAACTACAGGCGATACCCATTTGCTTGCTCCTTCGACCTTCTCGATAATTTCTAGATGTAATAGCTCTGTAATTTGGTCTTCGATCCGCTTTCGTAAGCTGTATGGTACTTGACGAAGGGGTTGAATGCATGGTGCAACACTTGAATCAATAGGAATACTCAGTTGAAAATCTTTAAGCTTACCTAAAGGCACAGTTGGGGTCATAGAAATTGTTTGTACCCGAACTTCTGTACATGCATCCAAACCAACACGTAAAACTTTAAACTTCTTCGCATCATTACGACCAAGAATTGTAGTAAAATTCTCTTCAATGACAACGACAGAAACTCTATGCGAGATATTATTACAAACTACATCTACACTCGCCGTAAACAATACAGTATACTGAAGTTGACCAGAACCATCAAAGAAATTTAAATCAGGACTAGGTTCGTAACAGTAAAATTGTAAGCCATTTAGACGCAGGTTTTCCCAGTTTTCTTTCGACTAGTATGTAGTGCACCAGAATCCACGAATGCGGAATGTATTACTCCTCCGAATTTACATGCAACTATTTCTTCTGGTTGATTACCAGTTTCTGAGTTAAGACGCAAAAATGGATTCATCTGTCACTTGCTTGACAGTCGAACTTTTACCTGTGCCCAAATTTGAATTACCGCTTGAGCGACACATACGTGCAAAATGGCCAGTCTTTTTGCATTTATTACACACAGCGTTAAGCGCCGGACACCTACTGTCTTTTGGAACATGACCCTCGGTTCCACAGCAAACGCATATTAGTGTTTTAGAATCACCAGATGAAAATTTATTTTGCTTAGGCTTAACTAAATTTGCCTTCTTTCCCATCTTCTTCTTCTTATGCCGTTCTGTAGTTTTGCACACAGAAGTCGAATTTGTAGAAAATGGTGAATTACCAGAAACAGTTAAGTTATTAGCCATTATTCCAGCTTGTGATAACACTGTTTCAAATGTACGTGCAAGCCTTTCAGCTTCGTCCAAGGTCAGAGAATCTTTTTCCATAAGCCGGGAACGGAGATCGTTCGATGAAATGCCATTAATTAACTGACCTAGGATAGCTTCGTCAACAGCTGGTCCATTAAAACTACACCGTTGAACTTGCTTTCGAATACGAGTAAGAAATGCGGTAATGTTTTCGTCCTTTCCTTGGCGTACTTGAGATAAAACATACCGTTCATACCACTTTGTACTTTTAAGCCCAATTTTTGACTCTAAACATTCTAAAGTGTATGTGTAAACATCAGTACCATCAGGAAACTCAGTAACTGTAGGTAGAGAAAAATAAACATCTTGAAGAGCCGGACCGCCTAACAGTAAAAGTTTTGCCTGTTTGACCTTCGCATCAGTTATCTTTTCACTGATGAAGTAAAATTCAAGAGTCTGTTTCCATCTCTGCCAGTCATGAGGTGATGCAGTTTGAAGTGCAAATGACGGAATATGCATTTTCTCCATGTTGCAATAATTTTTCAAATTATTTTACATGAACCCAAAATCCTCGTCGCCAATTGTAGTATTCGTATATTTGTAGGATATATTACTACTTAATTGAACAATACTATATGCTTTATTCTGCCAATTTAATACATCTCCCTTTACTCTAATTTACACTTCTTTCAAAGTCTATCCCCCGCTACTCTGATCTAGTATATCAATCACGTAACGTTGGCAACACCACATTTAATTTTATAATAAAGATTTATGACAGGATGCCACATAATATTGGGGCGTGATCATATGAACACGCAAAGCATGTATGATGACAAAATTCTTACTTAGCCATTTCTGTGTTCTAACATTATTTTTTGTTACTTACAGTGGAATAACACTCCAACAAGCTTTGGACTTGTTAGACGTGGAACAAATAGATGCTGAAAATATTTTTATTGAACCGCCGGATGCACATATCAATTCCGATGAGAACTCTGCTGATGAAGATGGTGGTGGTCTGGTTGATAACCTATCTGGGAATCAGTTACGATGTGCAGCTGAAATAGTACTTAGAAACAATAACCGCATTGATACATTAGATGAGTGTGTACAAGAAAACAATCAACAAAGGCGTAAGAAATCAAAACAAACTTATTGATGGGAACACAAAGATTTATCAGTAAGCCGTAATATTATATTTCCTGAAGCTAACTATTCTAAATATCGAGGACTTTCACCAATTGACTTATTTGAACTATTTATAGATGAAGAAGTATTGAATTTACTCATTAGTGAATCATCCAAATATGCAGTTTACAATAATTGTAAGGACCCACAAATAACTTTCCAAGAAATGAAAGTATTTATAGCCATTTTATATTTATCAGGATATAATGTTGTTCCATCTAAGAGGTCGTACTGGGAAATATTCCAAGATTTGCGTAATGAATTGGTGGTAAATGCAATGAGGTGGTCTAGGTTTTTAGAAATAAATCGGTCTATACATTTTGCTGACAGCAATAAAATTGATAAAAAAAGACAAAATGTGGAAACTACGTCCATTGATCACGCTGCTACAACAAAGTGCAGTGACAATTTTCAACCGATAGAACACTTAGATTTTGATGAATGTATGGTGGCATATTTTGGACGCCACAGCTGTAAGCAGTGCATTCGAAATAAGCCTATCCGCTTCGGATATAAAATTTGGTGTCTGAACACACCAACTGGATACTTGGTCAATTTTGATGTGTATCAAGGTAAAAATCCATGCGGAAATGATCAATATGAAATTGATTTTGGAAAAGCAGCTGCGTCCATTGGTACAGATGCTTGATAGTTTTCAAGAAAATGTAGCCGCTTTGCCATTTCAACTATACTTTGATAACTTATTTACCGGAATGCCACTACTTGCACATCTAACATCTAAAGGTTAACATCCAACCAGAACAATTAGGCAAAATCGTGTTCCAAAAGATTGCCAGCTAACTACCACAAACACGATGAAAAAAATGGAAAGAGGAAGTTTCGATTTCCAAACTAGCGTTGAAGATAATATTATACTAGTAAGATGGGTAGACAACAATACTGTCACAGTAGCTTCTACGTGCCATGGTGTGTATCCAGTTGCAAAAGCAAATAGGTACTCGAAAGCAGAAAAAAAGAAAATTAGTGTTTCACAACCTAAAGTAATAGGGCAATATAACAAATTTATGGGTGGCACAGACAGAATTAACGAAAATATTGCTTATTATCGAATAGGCTTTCGTGGAAAGAAATGGTACTGATCACTATTCACTTGGATGTTAGATGCTGCTATGAATAATGCATGGTTGCTATCAAAGTATTCAGGATCGGACTTATCACAGTTAGAATTTAGAAGAAACGTAGTGTGCACATATTTGAAAACATATGGAGTTTTACCATCTGGCGGAGGTCGACCACAAACTTCAAAAAGTGCTATCCATACGGATGTAAGTGATGACATTAGGCTTGACGGTCATGGTCATCTTGTAAAACCTAGCAATAGGCGTCGTTTTATAGGACCTAATTGTAGCAGTACCGTAAGATCTAGTTGCAGCAAATGTAATGTTGGTCTTTGTTTATCTTGTTTTAAGTCATTCCATTCCATTCAAATTAGTTGAATAATAATAATAAGGAATTTATTGTTCAACAGAAAACATTCCAATTACAGAACAATAACAAATATCTAAAAGGACTAAGGACTAAGATACAATACAATAATGTTAAAGTAAAATTTAGTTAATTGTATATGGGTTTGTTCATGCATAACATGCAGTATATGTTTAATGCTATGGAACATTATATCACTAACATTAGAAATTTTGTTATAATTTTGACACATAATATAAATAGGTGATTTAAGCAGTAGATTTGTTCTTGAAGTGGCACATACGAATGTAACATTAACTCTCGCATTAAGCCTCGGCGTATGAAAATTAATTTTTGATAATAAATGTGGGCAGTCAACTGCATTGTGAAGCAAATTATATAAAAATTTGACAGAGGAGTCAATTCTACGATTTTCCAAAGATTGTATATCAAATATTTTAAGTAATTCATTTTGAGGATAGCCTCTCACAGGGTAGAAATTATTTACTTTAAAGTATATAAATTTTAAGAATTTTTGCTGAACACCTTCTACTGCAACTTTATGCTTATCATAATATGGATACCATATCAATGAACAGTACTCAAAGAGAAAAGTACTTTAAAATAAAATAAATGCTTTTCCTAAAGAGCTATTTAATGGAAAATCCTTAAGAAATAAATTATTAGAGAAACAAGAAAATCGAAAATATCTAGAAAAAGAGATAGAAAGGTGTTTCTAAATATATTTTGCAGTTTTTTCCGTTTCTTTACCTGTCGATAAAATAATGCAGATTTTCTTGTGCTTCTCTAAAGAACTCTCTCATCGACCCGTGTCTTTCGGTATTTTAAGGGATTTTTTTTAAAAAATAAAACAAAATGCTTTTTCCAAAAATCTACTTAACGGAAAATTTCTTAAGAAATGAAGAGTTCTGCGTAATATGCTCAGAAGCATTTTTCTTAAGAAATAAACCATTAGAAAAACATAAGAAAGTGTAACTAATTTCTTTTACTAAAGGTCGAAAATATGTACAAGATATTTCTTATTGACGTGTTTTACCAAACCTTAAACAATTTTTATTTGTAAATAGAACAAATGCTTTTTCTACAGAGCTATTTAACGGAAAATCTCTTAAGAAATAAATCCTTAGACAAACATAAAAAAAAACAAAAATATCTACAAGAAGAGATCGAAAGCGATTCACTCAAGAAAGGCGTTTCTAAACATATTTGGCAGTTTTTTCCGTTTCTTTACCTGTCGATAAAATAATGCAGATTTTCTTGTACTTTTCTAAAGAAATCTCTTATCGACCGGTATCCGACCGATATCTTAAAGAATTCTTCCTTGAAAATAAAACAAAATGCATTTTTTTAAAACCTACTTAACGGGAAATTTCTTAAGAAATGAAGAGTTCTGCGAAATATGCTCAAAAATATGGTTGTTAAAAAATAAACCGTTAGAAAAATTTAAGAAAATGTAATTAATTTCTTTTACTAAAGATCGAAAATATGTGCAAGATATTTCTTATTGACGTGTTTTACCAAACCTTAAACCATTTTTATTTTTAAAATAGAACAAATGCTTTTTCTAAAGAGTTATTTAACGGAAAATCTCTTAAGAAATAAATCATTAGAGAAACATAAGAAAATCAAAAATATCTACAAGAAGAGATCGAAAGCGATTCACTCAAGAAAGGCGTTTTTAAACATATTTTGCAAAATTTTCCGTTATTTTAACTATCAATAAAATGAAGTGGATTTTCTTGAGCTCTTCTAAAGATATTTCTTATCGACCTGCGTTTTTCGAAACCTTAAAGAATTTTTATTTCAATTTAAAACAAAATGCTTTTTCTAAAGATCTGTTTAACGGAAAATTCCGTAAGAAATGAAGCGTTCTGCAAAATATACTTAGAAACATCTTTCTTAAAAAATAAACCATTAGTAAAACACAAAAAAAATGTAACTAATTTCTTTTACTAAAGATCGAAAATATATACAAGATATTTCTTATTGACGTGTTTTACCGAACCTTAAAAAAATTTTACTTTTAAAATAAAACAAATGCTCTTTCTAAAGAGCTATTTAACGGAAAATCTCTTAAGAAATAAATCATTGAAGAAACAAGAAAATCGAAAATATCTATAAAAAGAGATCGAAGGCGATTTGCTCAAGAAAGGTGTTTCTAAACATATTTTTCAGAATTTTCCGTTTCTTTAACTATCAATAAAATAATGCAGATTTACTTGCGCTTTTCTAAAGAAATCTCTTATCGACAGGTACTTTTCGGTACCTTCAAAAAATTTTCTTTGAAAATAAAACAAAATGCTTTTTCTAAAAATTTATTTAACAGAAAATTTCTTAACAAATGAAGAGTTCTGTGCCCTTCTTAAGAAAAAGATCTTTAGAAAAACTTACGAAAACTCGGCGAACTTTTCTTATTAAAAATAGAAAATATCTACAAGAAAAGTTCCAGAGCTATTTACTTGAGAATATTTCTTAAGAAAGGTGTTTCTCAAAATAATTTTTAGAATTTTTCGTTTCATAAGCTGTCAACAAAATACTGCAGCTTTTCTTGTATTTTTCTAAAGAAATTTCTTATTGGAGGACGTTGTTCAATACTTAAAAAAGTTTTCTTTAAAATGGTCGAATGCTCCCTCTAAAGATCTATTTACCAGAAAATTTCTTTAGAAAAAGTTCTGCGTAATATGCCCAAAAACGCTATTTTTAAGGAAAATATCTTTAGAAAAACTTACGAAAACTTGACAAACTTTTTTTTACAAAAGATCGAAAATATCTACAAGACAATATCTAAAGCTATTTACTTGAGAATATTTTTCTGCAAATATTTTTCAGAATTTTTCGTTTCTTAAGCTGTCAACAAAATACTGTAGCTTTTCTTGTGCTTTTCTAAACACATTTCTTATTGGAGGAGGTTGTTCAGTACTTAAAAAAAGTTTCTTTTTACAAAATCAAATGCTTTTTCTAAAGGTTTATTTAACGAAAAATTTCTTCAGAAAGATGTTTCTTAGCATATTAAGGAGAACTCTTCGTATCTTCGGTCAAGAAAATATTGAAGTTTTTCTTGTAATCTTTTTAAAGACATTTCTTACGTGAAAGTGTTTTTCAGCACTGCAAATATTTTTTTTCTATTTTTCATCAAATAGCTGTACGTTTACTTATGCTTTTCTAAAGATTTACTTAATGACAAATTCCTTAAGAAAGGCGTTTCTGAGCATGTTACGTGGGACTTTTCGTTTCGTAAATTGTCTACAGAATATTGAAGTATTTCTTGTAATTTTTTAAAGACATTTATTATGTGAAAGTGGTTTTTTGTACTTTAAATATTTTTTCGTTTTTCTATTTTTGATAAAATAGCTGTATGTTTATTTATGATTTTCTAAAGATTTACAAAAAAATATTGGCGCTTTTCTTGCACCTTTTTTAAAGATCTTCCTTATGTGAAAGTGTTTTTGCTACTTCAAACAATTTTTTCTATCTTTGATAAAATAGCTGTACGTTTTCTAAAAGATATATTTAATGAAAAATTTCGTAACAAAGGTGTTTCTGTGCATATTAAGTAGAACTCTTGTTAAGTTTTTCTTGCCATTTTTTTAAAGACATTTCTTATGCGAAACTATTTTTCAGCACTTAAAATATTTTTTCTTTTTCTATTTTTGTTAAAATAGCTGTACGTTTACTTATGACTTTCTAAAGATTTACTTAACGAAAAATTTCTTAAGAAAGACGTTTCTGAGCATATTCAATAGAATTCTTTTGTTTCTTAAACTGTCGAGATAATACAGTATTGCCCGAAATAAACAGTACTGAAATTGTAATTGTTTTGTATATTTAAAAAATACATATTATTGACACTTTATTATATGTTCTAAATGTGCACCTCCTCGTTCGAGACAGACTTCATAACGATGTTCTAAGTTTCTGGTCATGTTATTGAATAAGGGTTGTCTCAGGGCTGCGAAGAAGACTCTAACGGCATCCTTTAATTCATCGATGGTTTGTGGTGCCCGTTTGAAAACGGCATTTTAGCCATGCCCCAAATGTATGCGTCTGGAGGTGTGAGGTCTGGAGAATGTGAAGGATAAGGGAAGTCAGTAAATCGTGATATGAATTTGCTTGGAAAATGTTCTTGAAGAAATTGACTAATTGCGGCAGCAGTATGGCAAGTTGCCCCGTCCTGCTGAAAAAATTGGTTTCGAAATGCCAAGTTACGTGCACGACAGAATTGACGTAGATCAGGGATAAATCGTGTTAAAATTTGTCTGTACCTCTGTTGATTAAGTGTGACTTGCCTACCATTCTCTTCGATAAAGTACGGACCAATGATTCCGTGTCCGGAAACAGCACACCAGACACTCACTTTTTCACTATATAAAGGAACCTCTTGAACCTCATCGGGTCTGGCAAAGCCCAGAAATCGATTTGTGCGACGATTCACATAGCCTGACAAGTGAAAATGTGCTTCGTCTGAAAACCAAACATTTTTCAAAAATTCAGGATTTTCATACTGTAACGCGAAAATTCTGGCGCAATATTCCACTCTACTGCGATAATCCCGAGGATGTAGTTGTTGATGTACCGGAATCACATACGAAAATTTTGCCAGCTCCTTCAGGATTCTTTGAAAGGAAGTTCTTTTTAAATCAAGTTGTAACGCTGTCCTTGCCTGGCTGACTTTCGGATTTTCTAAGATTTGCTCAAAAACACGTTCATGGTTATTGTTGTTGTTAACTGTCCTGGGACGCCCCGAGTTTCCTTTTCGTTGGCACAATACACTACCTGTATTTCTAAACTTTTCAATAACCTTCAAAATTACAGCATTACTTGGAGAACGTTTATTAAACCTTTGTGTGAATTGATCAGACACGTATAGCAAACTTGCACCATTACGTCAGCCGATTCCGTATGAACGAAAATAATGCTCTACCAGAAACACTTTCTCCTCTGTACTTAACACCATTTTTAACAATTAGCCCCTACTAATTACTTGTTTGAGGTTTACTTGACAGGTCTATACTAGCTAACTTGAGTGTGACAGCGCACGCTTAAAAACACCGCCAACTTAGTTTCAGTACTGTTTATTTCGGGCAATACTGTACTTACGTTTTCTTGCATTTTTTTAAAGATGTTTCTTATATAAAAGTGTTTTTTAGTACTTAAAATTTTTTTTCTATCTTTTGATAAAGTAGCTGTATGTTTTCTAAAGATATATTTAACGAAAAATTTCTTAAGAAAAATGTTTCTGGGCATATTATGTAGAACTCTTTTGTTTTAAACTGTCAAAAAAATACCAGCGTTTTTCTTGCACTTTTTTTAAAGACGTTTCTTATGTAGCGTTTCTTAGTACTTCAAATATTTTTTTCTATCTTTGATAAAATGTTGCACATTTTCCAAAGATATATTTAACGAAAAATTTCTTAAGAAAGGTGTTTCTGAGCATGTTATGTAGAACTTTTCGTTTCTAAAGCTGTCAACAAAATATTAAAGTTTTTCTTGCACTTTCTTTAAAGACGTTTCTCATGTGAAAGTGTTTTTTAGTACTTCAAATATTTTCTTGTTGTATCTTTGATAAAAAGATGTGCATTTTCCAAAGATTTATTTAACGAAAAATTTCTTAAGAAAGTGTTTCTGAGCACATTAAGTAGAAATATTTCGCTTCTTAAACTGTCGAGAAAATACTGACGTTTTCCTTGCACTTTTTTAAAGAAGTTTTTTATGTGAAATCGTACTTTAGTACTTCAAATATTTTTTTCTATCTTTGATGAAATAGCTGTACGTTTTCTTAAGGAAAAATTTCTAAAGAATAGCGTTTCTGAACATATTAAGCAAAACTCTTTTGTTTCTTAAACTGTCAGGAAAATACTGACGGTTTCTTGCACTTTTTTAAAGACATTTCTTACGTGAAAGTGTTTTTCAGCACTTCAAATATTTTTTTCTTTTTCTATTTTTGAAAAATAGCTGTACGTTTATTTATGATTTTCTAAAGATTTACAAAAAAATATTGGTGCTTTTCTTGCACCTTTTTTAAAGACTTTCCTTATGTGAAAGTGTTTTTGCTACTTCAAACAATTTTTTTCTATCTTTGATAAAATATCTGTATGTTTTCTAAAGGTATATTTAACGAAAAATTTTTTAAGAAAAGTGTTTCTGGGCATATTATGTAGAACTCTTTTGTTTCTTAATCACTCAGTACTCAAAGTACTAAAGAGAAGTAAAGTAATTTTAGGGTCTTCAGGTTGGTAAATGTTTTATAATTTCTAATAAGAAAACCTAAGATTTTAAATGAGGACACTGTGACATCTGCAACATGTTGTGAGAATCTCAATTTATCATCAAACTTAATTCCTAAATCTTTTACCATAAAATACCATGGTATATCAATAGATTCAATAGTATAGTTAAAATATGTAATTTGTTTTTTACGAGAGAAAGTAACGATTTTGCATTTGGAGATATTCAGGTTAAGACTATTGTTATGACACCATAGTACAACTTTGTTTATGACACTCTGAAATTTGGAACAATCATCTATAGTGGATATTTTTGCAAACATTTTCACATCATCTGCAAAAAATAGATGTTCACTTGTAATTATTTTTGATAAGTCATTCGCAAAAAGAATAAATAGTAAGGGTCCCAAATGAGAGCCTTGAGGAACTCCTGAAGTTATTAATACGAATTCTGATTGAAATCCATTATATAAGCAACATACTGCTTCCTACAAGACAAATACGATTTGATAAACAACTGTAATGATTTATTAAAACCAAGGTTTTCCAACTTCCATGTAAGTATAACATGAGAAATACTATCAAATGCTTTACGGAAGTCCATATATATATTGTATCTACTTGACCTTCTGCATCTAAAGTCTCAGAAACATATTGAGTAAAAACAGCTAAATTGGATTGTGTTGATCGATTGTGCATAAAACCATGCTGGTTATCAGAGATAGGTACTTTAACAAGTGGATATATTTCTTTATAGATACACAATTCAAATATTTTAGCAAAGTTTGATAAAATACTTATTGGACGATAGTTATTTATATGTCGTGTCTCCACCTTTATGAATAGGGCAAACTCTTGCAATTTTCCATTTGTCCGGAAATGTGTTAGTTTTAAGTGAAATATTAAAGCGACTACTCAGAGGTTTAGCTAAAATAGTGGCACAGTCTTTTATTAAGAAACAGGGAACTTGATCGAAGCCAGCTGTATTTTTATTCTTTAGTGTTTTAATAGAGGTTAGTACCATTTCCTCTGAAATAGTATTAACAATTATATCAGGTGTACTACATGGATTGATATTGTCAAAGAATTGAAACGGAATTGTAGAAGGTGAAAATACACTTGCAAAGTGACTGCTAAAGCCATCAACGATTTCTTTAGCTGAGTTATATATAGTATTGCCAAGTCTCATTTTACCAGGGATTCGTGAGTCAGATTTTTTTGATCTAATATAAGACCAAAATTCTTTTTGGTCTAGTATTATGGCATTTTGTATATTATATAAGTATGCTTTATAACTTGTCTGTATTTGAAATTTGATGTCTCCTTAGTTGTTTAAATTTGGTCAAATCACAAGTTAAGTGCAATTTGTTAAAACGTTTGCGGAATTTGAACTTTAAGTAAATATTATTAATTATTTTTTTAGTAAACCATTTAGGGTAGTTACTAGGATGCTTAATATAGTATGGAACGTGTAAGTCAAAAACTCTATATATAGCTTTGTAAAATGCTGTACATGCCAAATTTGCATCCTCAAATTGTGATAGAAAAACCCAATTTATTTGAGATAAAGCATGATATAAATTAAGTATATCTGCTTTCTTAAAATTATATTTGCTACTCACAGACATGTTTACAGGAAATTTAGAAAACCGTGCTCGAGTCTCTAAGGTAACAACCAAAGGTGGGTGATGCATATCCTCTGGTACAATAGGACTATCATCACGAGAAACTGAACATATTACATTCGTCAGTACCAAATCAAGTAACTTATTATTTGTATTCAGAATGACGTTACATTGGTTTAGGCCTAAAATAGATAAAAAAATTTTTAAGATTGTTGATTTTGTATCAGTAGTATTTGTCCAAACAAAAAGTGGAACATTAAAATCACCTAGTATAAGTAAATGCATACATGAAAAACATAGTTGCTCAAATGCTTCAAAAAAAGAAATAAAATCATTTACAGTTGTACTTGGTGGAATGTATAATACAAAAATTGAATATTTTCTTATATTAAGCTTTTGTACTTATTAATGCTTAGCGTGTTTATATGATCATGGGTCATATTTCAGCAATGACTCATCCTGTTTTTTATTATTTTTTTTAGTAATATAATTGTTACGTCATCATCGAACAATTTGGTATTGGTGACAATAAATACCATTAGTGCGAATACTCTACAGTTTTTAGTGAAACCTTATGCCGGTAGTGGGAGTGCACGAAGTAACAATGAGTCGTACTCGAACGGTGACGGAAGACAGTGGTTGTACGAGAGCTTTTGAAGGCGACACCACACCGAACGTGCGTGTTCTTGGTTGTCCGCTAACCTTTTGTGTGTGACTTATACTGCCCAATGCGGCACATGCTTTAAGATATTTATATCCTTTATTAAGTAGTTTGTCGTAGTTGCTTTGTTTATTACATAACCGCTACACTGCCATGGGTATTGCTATAAAAGCAATTGGTCCTTCCCTATAATTACCATATCTAGATCACCTTATCACCCTACAATAATATCAATACTAACTTAAATTATGTGTTATTAAAATTCAATTAAAAAAATAACTTGGGTGTTAAAGGGTTAATGACAAAAAAGACAATTTAAAAATGTAAAATTTAACATTTATTAGTTAATTTTAAAATGTACAACCTATAATTTATGGTGCCTTTAACTTACCATAATTTTGTTATTATTAATTCGATTAGGTAAAAATCTTCTGGGTATATAAGATCTTTATGCTCCATTAAGGCAATCATTTATTTTTGCATCACACTAATTAAATAGTTATAATTAACCCTTTTTATCCATATGAGATATACACAAATACAACAATTTTTACTTTTAGACAATATACCCTGCAGCGTTCCACCTTCTTCTAATGGGTCGCAAACATCAGCGAATAGGAAACAATGAGGGTATGCGTCTAACCAGTTCCAGGACTGAAGACCTAATGATGATAATGATGTACAGATAATCGATATATTTCTGAATTTTCTTTGTAAATTGTTTTTAATTTACTTTTTTGTAATTGTTTGTGTTAATTAAAAAGAAGTTCAAACATGTTTTATTATTATGATACACACAATTTATATGAATAGGTATGACTTCAGGGACCTGTTTAATAAAAGTCGTTAATAAAATTAGGATTCGTTCGGAGTGTCTACGGCAGCTGTTGTTCAAAAGCCTATTGAACCTGGTGAAAGTTTAGTGGATACTTATAATGATAATGTAAATGATGGAATATGTAAGCAACAATTGGTCACGCAAGAGGATAAAATCACTAACCCCTGAGGTATGTTTTGATTTAGTACTAGTAATCAAAAACGGATGCGAATGTTAGTTATTAGAGTAATAAAATTATAGATAGTAGTATCAAAGTTGATGTATCAATTTTATGTATATAGGATTCACAAAAAAAATACTTGTATACCATGGTGAAGATACTCTCATGCTTGAATCTTTGAAGGAGAGAAGATGAGCTTCAAGTATGTAAGCTAGAACTTGAAGTATGGAAAAAGGGGCAATCCTTAAATGTGCAGCGTTCAGTTCACCCCTTACTAGTCATATTGTCCAACAAGAAGATGGAGAACAATCAGATATGAGTTATGTATTTATTAATAGTGACAACTGTTTAGTAACTAACGAAGGGGTCGTAATGTTAGATCGAGATGATTCGACTGTACATTAACATTTTATTAATATTTATATTGAATAGACATTTAAGCAAACACTGTTTCATCACAAAATATGTAAATGTATGTTTAAGATTAGGCAAAGTACATACTTTTACTTTTAACAATTAAAGTGATTGTAAAAAAAATACAGTTTTTCTTGAGCCTGGACTGCAGGCAATTCATCTTCGTCCATAATAGTAGTCTCTGGTAAGTCTTCTACCTGTATTTCAGGCTCATCAGGCAATGCAACGTATTGTAAATTACTCCTCGAAAGATTACACAACACTATGCAGGTATTGATGATTTCACAAGCAAATCTGGGATTCAGGCGCATACAGCCACTCAGAATAGAAATTTTTTCTTTTAATCACTGAATGGCATAAATTGCACACTCGATAACTCTCCGAGTTTTTTAATGAGATTTCGCACGTCTCTGTTGAGATGGATCATTAATATTCTGAATTACTGGTGGAATGATCAAGATTTTACAGGATAAATAGAGTTTCCCAGTAAAACTCCACCAGCAAAAGGCCTCCAACCTCTGCTTCCAGTCTGTTGTATAATTCACTAACCACAAAACTCCTGCATCACTAACCCTCCCGGGCCAATTTGCACATACATAATAAAGTTGTAAATTTGGTCCTTATACAAGCATTACGTTTAAGGAATGTTTTCGATAACGATCTACAAAAGCTGGTTCAAATGCAATAGGAGCATCAATTAATAGGAGCATCATTAACGTTACATCCATTACCCCACATACCAAAGGCATATCTCCAAATTCACTAAATTTAACCACCTCTTTTGCTCATTCATTTGGCTAACTCACATCCTTAAGAAGTACATTATTTATTAGCTGTGACAACTTTGTGCACAACTCGACAAACTGTCCCTTTTGAAACCATGCATATCACCTACACAATGGTACTGAGCACCACTTTTTAGCTGGTGGAGAGCAATTCAAAGTTGTTGCTTTGGCGATGGTGAATGATTTCTTGCAGTTTGATGTTCTAATGTGTTACTTATATTATTAAGCACATACATAAAAGTTTTAAGGTCTAGCTGAAATCTTTCATTGAACTCATATGTATAGTTGAAATCAAATAAAGTCAAGCATGACTCATTATTCAAATCTGTAAGAACAAATAGTAGTACAACGTATTTCTTAACTTTATACAGTTGTCGGTTAAACTTTATTAGAGGTGGGTAAAATAGCAACGATTAAACAACACGTTAAATACATTAAACGAACATGCTTTAAAGTGATTCGTGATACCTGGATTGAAAAATATTATTGAAAGAGCGACTCATCTCTACACGTGTCAGTCCATGAACAAGTTATAGGTTATGTTAGGTTTTTATTTAATTACCCAATTGGATATTTTATTCCGTGAACAATTATATTTAGATTATAAACAAAGCAATGCAAAGGTTTATTGAAGAGTATGCAAGAATCAAACTGTTAAATTTATTACAATATTAAAACATTGAGCGTGTGTGTGCAAAATATCTCAAATAAAATTCCATATTGTAGTTTGTCTGGTTGAAGAAATTTTGTTTTTGAATACGTACAGGGCTAATAATTTAGGGGTTCTATGACTTGCCGATTTACAATTTATGCTTTTATACTTTTCCATTGTGAAAGAGAATATTGGTATTATGTTTTGAGTTAATAAAGATTCTTATTTACATCGATCGTTTCTTACATTGGAACATTGAAGACAACGTGAAGCAGTTCTAACAACTGTCGTCTCACTCCCATCAAAATATTTTACGTGAGTATACTCAGAATTACCATCCAAAAGTGAGACTTCAATAATCAAAGGGTCAAATTTTGATTTTCACTCCACATTTCTTACATAAACAGGGCCTGGTCAAAGCAACCAAGCAGGTTTAGATTGTTCATTTCCTGATCTTATAGGGCGACGAAATATTCTTTTATGAGAAGTTTCATTAGTAGCTGTACATAGTAAGAATCTAGTAGTATAGAATACATCAGATATTACAAACTCCCAATTACCAATATTCTTATTTTGTGATTTCAGCGACAGCTCTCCAAATGATCCCATTATAACATTCTATTAGGCCTTTGCATTTCGGATTGTACGGGGTAGCTCTACTGGTTGCAACTCCGTTTTTGTTTAAAAACGATTTAACTTCATGTTACAGAGTTCATAAACCAAAGGTGTTATATCTGATTTTAGTTTCTTTTCAGATATAACAGGTAGAAATTCTGGAAATCTGACTAGTTGTACAATTAGTTGAAGAGAAAAATAGCCCTTTTACTATGCTTTCTTTTAGCAGGTTCTTCTGTGTTCCTCTACCCTAACATGTTTATATGTTTTGCATTACACTGGGCCTGTTAAAATAGACAGCAACAATTTTGCAACATTTTCTTTAAAAAATCACACCAAGTTTCAAAATGAGTATTTTTGTGTAATACATTTTTGCCAATATGACCCATCTATTCTTTGCAAAGATTCTTGCCATATCAAGTTGACATTTGTGTCATTATAAAGTTGGTTAAGCCGTCCAACATTTTTATTGTAATATTCTTTACAGTTGGCCCATACCAACGGTATAGGATTAAACTCGCAGTGATACGGAGGTAGCCGCAAAACTTTGTGTCCGTACATTTCTGCTAGGGTATCTATTTCATAAATTTTTGGTTGTGGATGTTTTTTAATTAATGATAATAGTTCCCTTTTTAACATGTGACTGCCGTAACTAACTTTGTGTTTAATCAATGATTTCAGCTTTAGTTGTTGACTTGTTTGGAACTTTATCAATTAGTTTAGAATGATATTTAGCATTGTCTAGAATAATTACACTGGGTTCGCTTAAATTAGGAATTAAACGTTCTTCAAACCATTTTGTAAATAATGCTGCATTCATGTCTCCATGATAGTCAGCACTAGGAGATTTTGTAGAATATAAAAGTGCTGCATTGGGGATGAATCCAGTTTTGTTGCCTGCATGTACGACTATGAACCTGTAATAACAAATATTTCTATTAAATGTAATTTTAACTTTAAAAAACTAACCGTTTTCCTTCTCCAAGAGGTTTTTTCTTTACACTGAGCTTGGAACCATCATGCCAACTCTACTTAACAGAACTTTGACTAAAAATCCACGTCTCATCCAAGAAAACAGGATCATAAAGTTCCAATTGTTTGTATATTTCATATGCTCTTAAAAACTTCACTCGTGAAGCAGCTATATGTTCCTGTTCAAGCACAGCCCTTCTACCATCGTTCAATTTATAAGAAAAACCAATTGTTAATAGAAGTCTCGTCAGACTAGACTGGCTGAAGTTAAAAATTTGAGCGGTTACAATTTCTTGTCGTAAAGATTTAACAGTTACATGGAGCCCTAAAAGCATAATACTAAAAAACACTAAATAAAATTATTATGAAAATTATATTACGTTTGGAATACATTTCGTAAATTTTTCGTTTAACCGCATCTATTACAAAACCATCTACATCAGACGATTTAGACTTGTTGCATTTTCGGTGACTCTGGACCTTTATTTTCTTTTCGGGCTTCTAAAACTCTCTTTTTAATGGAACGAAGAGAACTTAGTCCTATCCCACAAGCCTCAGATGTTCGCTAACAATAAGCAACAGTTAAAGCACAACATATCACTTAAAAATTTGATTACATCTGCAATACTGACTCAAATGGGGCCAAGGCTCCATGATTATCACGTTCTCTTTCAAAATATGTTAGAACATTCATCACCAACAACTGAGCTTGAGAGTTCAAATGTTTGTTACGAAGCGTGTTCATTTTGATGTTTTGATACAGTTGCCACCCGTCCCGGTTTCGCCGGGATTATCCCGGAATGTAGGTCCTCTGCCCCGGCCGAAAAAAACTTTAACCGGGACCCGGGATTGTCCCGGAATTGCGTCGTAATTAGTATTTTAGTAGCGGCTAGCGGCAGACCGCCAGATCAGTAGACTACATCAAGTCAGACCTTTGCGAATCTTGAAGAGAACTATTGAAAGAAGTTATGATAGTATAAACTGTTATGTCACCCATAATTTAAGAAGTATAGATATCTAGTTATCGACACATTGTTTTTTAACGAAGTATATAAAAAAATAATTGTGTAGCTTGTACCTATATTATAACATCATAATATTTGCTTATTTGAGAGGTAAGTAAAAATATTAGTACAAATTACTACCTACAACTTACAAATGGAGGAAAATAGACGTATTTAATTCATAATTTATTTGCCTTCATTATTTGAGTAATATACCTAAATCCTAGGTTCTTGTCATTTTATATTCTATTTTTCACAGAAAGATGGGAGATGAAGATGAAGCAAGCGGTTCATGTTCCCCAAAACCACTAAAGAAAATTAAAAGGTTTTGTACATTTCGACGAGAATGAATGGAAAATGTTGACTGGTCCGAATGGTTACCCCCTTGCCGAAGTAGTGAGGAAAAAGCTCAATGTATCTTATGTAAAATGACATTCAAAGTTAAGTATGAGGGAAGGGGAGCAGTTGAGACATTTTAAGTCTAACAAGCATCAAAATACAGCAAAAACAATTGCCAAAAATAGCATATTAGATAGTTTTGTCATTAAAAAGAATAATCCTGAAGAAAACCTTATGGCTCTTGCAGAAATATGTACTGTTTATCATACTGATTGCCATCACTTAAGTTATTTAAGTCAAGATTGTATCATAAAGCTTCAAAAAAAAATTTATTCTGATTCAGTTGTCGCGAAAAAAATAACTTGTGCACGAACGAAACAGACCTTTATTGCTACCGAGATATTAGCTGCTAAATGCCATGAAATGGTGCTTGATGATATAAATAATGCCTTTTTTTCAATTAGCACCGATGCATCGAATAAAAAAAATCGCAAATACTATCCATTAACAATAAAATATTTTAAAAAAGAAAAAAGCATTTGCGAAAAATTGCTAGAATTCTTTGAAAGTCCTCATGAAACAAGTGAAAAAATTTATGAAAATATTATGAAAATTCTTAAAAAATATAATTTGAATGTAAATTTAGCAGATAATGCTGCTGTAAATTATGGCAAAAAATGTTCTGTGTATACTAAACTTATTGAGTCTAATAGGAAAATTGTTAAATCGAACTGTTTGTGTCATGTAATAACCAATTCTATAAAATTTTCAATTAAAGCTTTTAGCTATGATGTCGAATTAGTTGTAATAAAAATTTTAATGAATTGTCATCATCCGAAAAATTTATCTTTAATTCTACGTTCTAATTGTGATTTAAAATTTTTCATTATATTGTGAAGGTCTATTGAATTTGTATCTTGATTTTCTAAAGTTAAAATTGTTGTCTGAAATAGCAAAGATACGTTGTGTACAAAAAATAGTATACATAAAGGCAATGAATTTTCATCATCGTCTTTAAAAGTCTCCAGAAGAACATTTGGACAGCAATCTTCTTTTTCAGATAAAAAATATGACCTTATGGCAGGCCATGACTTTAGTAAGCGATCTATTGCTGGATGCAAAGAAAGCCAACGCGTAGGAACATGCCTTAACAATTTGCAATATTCTAGATCAACGAATTCAAAAAAGGATTTTAAAGTTTGAACTCGTTTGGCAGATGATGAAAATTCATTATAAATTTTTATTACAACTAATTCGACATCATAGCTAAAAGCTTTAATTGAAAATTTTATAGAATTGTTTATTACATGACACAAACAGTTCGATTTAACAATTATCCTATTAAACTCAATAAGTTTAGTATACACAGAACAATTTTTGCCATAATTTACAGCAGCATTATCTGCGGAAAAACTTGTCACTAAATTTACATTCAAATTATATTTTTAAGAATTTTCATAATATTTTCATACATTTTTTCACTTGTTTCATGCGGAATTTCAAAGAATTCTAGCAATTTTTCGCAAATGCCTTTTTCTTTTTTAAAATATTTTATTGTTAATGGATAGTATTTGTGATTTTTTTTACTCGATGCATTGGTGCTAATTGAAAAAAAAGCATTAATTATATCATCAAGCAACCATTTCATGGCATTTAGCAGCTAATATTTCGGTAGCAATGAAGGTCTGTTTCGTTCGTGCACAAGTTATTTTTTTCGCGACAACTGAATCAGAATAAATTTTTTTTTTTGAAGCTTTATGTTACAATCTTGACTTAAATAACTTAAGTGATGACAAACAGTATGATAAACAGTACATATTTCTGCAAGAGCCACAAGGTTTTCTTCAGGATTATTCTTTTTAATGGCAAAACTATCTAATATGCTATTTTTGGCAATTGTTTTTGCTGTATTTTGATGCTTGTTAGACTTAAAATGAGTCTCAACTGCTCCCCTTCCCTCATACTTAACTTTGAATGTCATTTTACATAAGATACATTGAGCTTTTTCCTCACTACTTCGGCAACGGCGTAACCATTCGGACCAGTCAACATTTTCCATCCATTCTCGTCGAAATGTACAAAACCTTTTAATTTTCTTTAGTGGTTTTGGAGAACATGGACCGCTTGCTTCATCTTCATCTCCCATCTTTCTGTCAAAAATAGAATATAAAATGACAAGAACCTAGGATTTAGGTATATTACTCAAATAACGAAGGCAAATAAATTATGAATTAAATACATCTATTTTCCTCCATTTGTAAGTTGTAGGTAGTAATTTGTACTAATATTTTTACTTACCTCTCAAATAAGCAAATATTATGATGTTATAATATAGGTACAAGCTACACAATTATTTTTTTATATACTTCGTTAAAAAACAATGTGTCGATAACTAGATATCTATACTTCTTAAATTATGGGTGACATAACAGTTTATACTACAATAACTTCAGTTTTCAATAGTTCTCTTCAGGATTCGCAAAGGTCTGACTTGATGTAGTCTACTGATCTGGCGGTCTGCCGCTACTAAAATACTAATCACGACGCAATTCTGGGACAATCCCGGGTCCCGGTTAAAGTTTTTTTCGGCCGGGGCGGAGGACCTACTTTCCGGGATAATCCCGGCGAAACCGGGACGGGTGGCAACCGTATTTGGAATCCAAATATCAAAGTACTTCCTGAGTACCTTTTCAATAATTAGTTATAGTTGTCTAATTGTAGCTAAGACTATGTAAGTTTTCCGTTTTGCAAATACATAAATTAGTTATGTTTTAGAGCAAAACAATGGATGGAAGCTTGCAATCGTAAAGATTTAATTGATAGAACTCCCACTGCATTGTATAATAACTACAAGGTATGTGCTCGACACTTTGACCGTAAAATGTTCACACACAATCTAGCAAATAGACTGCTACCCTCAGCATATCCTGTTCTGTTTATTCAAAAATTACCATCTACAGGAATAAAGAAAGAACTGGTGCCCGCTGCAGATGAAAAAGTGCCTACTAAGAAAATTTGCATGTCTGGTAAGAAAATAAATAGAGGTATATATAATATTATTGAAAGGACTATTATTATGCCTTGATTGTAATAGTTAAAACTAGGGATGTTAGGGTACTATTTTTTGGCAATTATACTGTACGCATTCTGACTACATAGTAGTCTACTTGAAGTTGATTTTGTGCATTGTTTGTAATAAACAATAGCCGTTTAATGTAAACTCTGTATGAGAATAATGCGCCCTTAGTTACATTCTGAGTAAGAATTTATGTAGTTAGAATGCTTATAAGTAAAAAAATACTAACTATATCCTTATGATGTTTTTATTGAATGTGTGTTCTCTCTTTTGCATAATGTATATCAAATGCAATTTAATTTTTTTTTAAATAAATATTATTACAGATGTTACTGTTTTGCCCAAGATTGATAACACCACAACCCTAGCTGATGCTCCATTTGCCTCTGAGAGTTTTGCAAACGCCTTAAATGAAAATTTAACTACAGTGGAAAATGTAGCGCTTTCTACATTAGCACAATTAGGTAAACTAAAAGATATTTATATTATAATAATGCATACATTTGTAGATATGACTGTTACAACTTCAGCATTTCCCATCTCTCAATCACCTTTAAGACCAACAACATCTACTCAAACATCAATTGTCTTAAGTAGTCATACTCCTGGTAAATTGAAATTAAAAAAGAAAATTAGACGATTGAGACAGAATCTTTTTTTCCAGACAATGTTGCATGTAAAAGAGCAAGCAGCAACATTAAAAGATTTCGAGCAGTTATGTGATAAGTTTTTACCTAAGAAAGTACAGGACTTTGTAAAGTTTCAAACTCGTAGCTGTAGTAAAAAACCTAATGGGCAACGATACAGCACGCAATATAAAGAATTTGCGATGACTTTATATTTTTTGGGTCCACGAGTTTATAATTATTTAAGAAGCATTTTTGTTTTTCTATCAAAACGTGTTCTACAACGTATGACGGAAAAATTAGTCCACAAACCGAGTGTTTATAATGAGCCTCTTTTTAAAGCTTTAAAAATTAAAGTAGAACAAATGCAAGAAAAGGATAAACACTGCATTTTGTGTATAGATGAAATGGCATTAAAACCACATCTTTTTTATCACATTGGAAGGGATGACATTGTTGGGTTTACTGAACTACAAAGTGGAATAAAAAAGTTTGAACATGCTCGCAATACCACTGTAATAATGATCAGAGGACTATGTACACAGTGGAAACAATCACTATCGTATTTTTTTGGTAAATTCCAGCTTTCCTGCTGAGCAATTGGAAACAGTGTTAGAATAATGCGTTGAAAAGTTATCTGAAATTGGATTAATTGTCGAAGCAGTAGTAACCGATATGGGATCAAATTTTATCGATCTGGCAAATAATTTAGGAGTGACTGCTGACCATCCAGAGTTTTATGTAGGAGAGAAAAAAATTATATATATTTTTGATACTCCTCATTTGATAAAAGCAACATGCAACCATTTATTAAGAAACACTGCAGTCTGGCGAGAACAAAACTTCATGGTCATACGTACAACAATTTTATAATAAAGATAAAACCTTACCCAATAGATGTGCACCAGAGCTAACCGATTCCCATATCAATCCCAATAATTTTCAAAAAATGAAAGTATTCACGTAGAATGTTTTTTGAGCTATTATATTTGGATTCAATGCTACGATTTGCAGTCTCTGTTATTTCCACGGTCGAATGTAGTCGCACAAGAGCAACTTTTATAATAAATAGATCGATGACAAGATTACATTCTCTCTGGATAGGCTCATTAATGTTTTCAGTGTAGTTTGTAATGTACGAGCACATTGCAGCCAAACGTTCTAGTGATTCTTTAGTGTAAATCACATAAGCACCACTTACCTAATCTAAAATTTTAGCTAGCTCATTTTCGACTAAGAAAACTTTAAACTTATCAAATCTATACAACAACTGATAATTAACAGATTCAATATTACCAATATTTTCGATAATACCATTGGTTGAACGACACATAATTTCATAGCCGTTAAGAAGATCTACCCCGAGAATGACTACTTTATTCGCCGACCTTATTGTTATTGGTAAAAAATTTTCATAAACTAATCTTTTCCTCTCAACTTGCAGTTTTTTCTCTAAATTGCGTTGATGCGCTGCATTCGATAATTTAGTTAGCGTGCTAATGTTACCCCATTCTTTGGAAGTAATATTCATACCTTGGTTTAAAAGTTCTTGTAAATTTGGTTTTGTGCAGCAACTGGTTCTGAGCCTAACAACTTCGGTAGAAGTGGTATTTTAAATAATTGTTCTGCATTATTTGAAACCATCGATACTTCTTCTTTTTTAGACTTTCAACAACGGCTATTTTACTCCCTTTAATCAAAGTTTTGTTCCTTTTGATATAAAGAGAACTAAAATGTACATAACATAATGCATAGATTCGGAAAGAAAAAAGAATTTACTCACCCTGGATTTTTAACTTGTCTAGTGTCCATTGTTAAATGTTTAAATGTATTATACATTTAGTAACCGATAAAAAACCGTTTTGCAACTTTCCACAAATTATTTCAAGGAAAGAATTTAAGAAAGTAGCCTTATAACTGTGTATTCATAATAAATATTCAGGTCACCTAATTCATACAGGTAAATTAAAAAAGTTTGAACGTACTTTTATATCAGTACTAATTACTATTTCTTTTTATAAGCTTTTATCCCAATGGTGTACAATGTAAAAAACAATTACTCATTGCTATCATGAAAATTAGCAGATTTTATGCACGAAAGGATCAGTTCTAATAGTTAAAACACTTCTAGATTCGTATTACTTATATATAAATTTTGCAAAATATAAAAACTATGTCTTATTAATTTATATTACAAACTAGAATAAATATACTTTGAATTTCAGTAAATAATTTTAGAAAACTTAATTTTCAATTTCGTTTAAACTTCTCAATCGCCCACATCACTACAAGGCACTAAGAACTGCACTTACTAAGTGGATAAGATCGATTTACTGGTACAGATGCTATAATAGCTCTAAAAACCCAATTCAACTTTGATACCTTTCACAGAATGTTCGGATTTCATATTGTTTATATAAATTCTCAAAAAGTATTTTATTAGCCCTAAAGTATTGATAAAACTACTTTATACCAAATCGCTATAATTAATTAACTTTTACTAGAAGTATTGGTAAAGCTAAATGTTGCTAAAAAATGCCTCCTTTATTGTGGAGGAATAAAAAGTCTGCCTTAAATTTCAATACATCAATTAAATCTTATATAGCAATCAATAGTATAGCGATAAAACAGTAAAACGTTAATTACTTTCACTAAGTGAAGGTAATTCACATATCCCCCAAAAAGGCAAAGAGACTCGCAGAAACTGCTACAAGCCTTGCACTAAACGTTAGTTGTAAGTTTTCTGTCGAAATCTTTTTTGGGGTCCTTGGTCTAGCTCTGAACTAAACTTCAGCAGATTTTGATGAGACACAGGGGGGGTTGTATAAAAAGACAGACATGTCAGGCGCTACTACACCTTTAAAAATAATGTATTTAACAGACAAACCCGAAAGGAAAGTGTAGAAACCTTACGGTAATTTAACACAACGATGATTATTGGAATAACAGTTGATACCTGAAATAAATTTACAATGATATTAATAAATTAACAGAGACAGCTATTAACGTCTCAAAATAACAAAGCACAATGTTAGAATATTTCCATTAAATTTTACATTCATGCAATAACCTCACCTTTCAGAATTCAACATACTAAATAAAAGTTATTAAAATGTTTGACCATTTATAATTGCAATTGATTAATTTTTTTTTAGTTTCATAAAATAACTATGTACAAAAATATTTCAAGATTATTTACAATTTCCATCATTTTCACATTTTAGTAGTCTTAATGACCAAAAACATAGGTCATCAAAATTTTAATTACATATTTATTTAGGCTTCCCAATTTTAGATCTGACATATTAGTTCACAAAGGTATTTCAATGTTTTAGTGCATCTAATTGAGAAATATACTGCTAGGCATAATCTTTAGAATAACTTTCAAAAATTATTTTACTTCACAGACGTGTAAAATCAATTACCAAAAATTTAAACCACTCAAATTTTATCAACTTCTTATTTATGCGAAGCACATTTGACCTGTTTGTCAAGCAAACAGCTTTTAAGTTTTATCATTTCTTATAATTTACACTTCGAACAATACTCAAACAGGTGTTAAAATTACAAATACAACTTTTAATCTACTAAAATTTTCTTCATGATATTTTCCAACAATAAGTTTCAGCTTTTACAACTGAACGCCAGCAAACAAAAGATTTCTAGCTTACCGGTTTAGAAGAACCTAATTAAAAGCATTTACTACCATTAATTCAAATTAACCATTTAAAATTTCACGCTGCTACGAAATAGAACCCTCCCAATTTTACAAAATCCACAAAATTATTGTATGCGAAAGGTTGATACTAATGCAAGCATACGTCTACATTAAATTTCTAAAGAATTAAAATCACGCCATTTTGTTCCTTATTGCTTCGTGTTATTAATCACGAAAGTTCAGTGGCGTTGCGTGACTTTTCCATTAAGTAATGCGATTTCCAAGAAAACTGCATAAGCGTTGAATTTAAAGTAATTTTGTATAGATCGATTAAACAAATCTAGCAATCCAAAAAAAAAAGAATAAAAGTAACAAAAGTTTACTGACCACACAAAATAAAAAGTTATACACATGACAAATTTGGCAATTATTTTTTAGAAGTCAACTGAAAACGTGAATAACGTCTTCTCAAAGAGTGGGGACAACCTTATATTATCTAAAATAGCACTTTCTATATTCATTAACGTCAATGTTGAAAGCCTATTTTGGTGTTGGGTATTTCTCAGATAATTTTTTATTCATTTTAAACTAATGAAGGATCTTTCAGTGAAAGAACTTGTAGCTGGGAAGGTTAAAACAACTCGATAAGCTTGGACACTTCTGGAAAAACTAAACACAATTTCAATAAATGTTTATAATCATCTAGCTCTATTACGCTACTTTTTCTCATATCGGCATTTTTGTATATGACGATTAGTTCGCTTCATAAATGTGAAAGGTTAAAAAATTCACCAAATTTTTTTGTAACGACAAACAGACTTTTTCAGGAAACTGATTGTTAAAGATGTCATACTGACGGTCAAAAAAGCATAAAAATTTTAAATCCGACGTTACCTTAAAACGTTGCTCTACATTTAAAATGACGTCCAGAATTTCATAAAACAATTGTCTATAAAACGCTTCTTTCTTCTCTCCAGAAATTCCTATCAAGCGTATCCGCTTAGATGTCTGTGATATATTATCATCGTTGTAAATTCTGTCATTCGATTCCAAGTTTTGAATTTTTGTGTTACAGTACTCATCTACTATCTTTTTTTATAAAGTTTGAATTAATATATCGGAGTTGGGAAAATTGTAGAAAAAATCAGTAGAATGAAGTTGAAATCAAATTTCTTTAAGGTACTGTAAAAACCACATGCACACAAGAGATTTATGATCCCATTCAGAAATTTGGTTTTGAATCATAGATTCAAACAAGAACTCTAAGCCTGTTTTATGGTCGAAGACAGTGTGAACTAAGCGACTATAAAAGTTCCATCGTGTTTCTGATACAGACGGTAATCTCTCTTTACAATTAAGTCTAGCGTATGAGTTTGTTTAGTTGATTTCGTGAAAGAGCTTGAATATCCCACAAGATTTGTAAAGAATATTCTTACATACCTTATAAAACTAGCAGACTGAGGCAAAACTAAATTTAACTTATGAGCATAACAATGAAAGACGTTTACAATGGTTTCGCAGTCTTGCTTGTAATCCAGCATAAACTCCAACCATAACTGCCGCACCAAGTCTGCATACTTAATTTTTTATCACAACCACTCACTTAAAATTTTTAGCACATGCTCCACAAAATCACTTGCTCTCCTATCCGCACTGGCATAAGTGAAATGCAAAAATCTTTCTTCAACTTATCCATCTGGAGTCACATAACGTAGTATTGTTGCTAACTGCGACTTCATACTTATGTCAGAAGATTCATCCAAAATTAATGCAACAAAATTAGCCCTTGAAATTTCTTTATAGTTTGCAACATGACAACCACAACTAAAGAAATTAATTCGTTTTAAATTGAAGAAGAAATGCCACGAAATACAGTTGAATTCTCCAAGTGCAATTTTAGTATGTCGTTTTGTTTTGCAATTTCAAATTCTACAAAATTTTCTTTGTTGGATGACAAATCGCTTCCGTTGTGATGCCAGACCTAATTTTCCCAAAAGACAAGTAACTCTAATTAAATTAGTAATTATATTTCTGTTTTGCTTAACCAGTTCATTGTGTTTTTCCACTTCCAGCTTGTATTGATTAGTCAATGATAATTCTATTCTCCGATTTTTTCCAAATAAATGCAGCTCTTTTTGATTGGCTGTGTGAATTGCGAAGTCTCTGTGTCTCTTCCTAGACCTATAAATATTATTTAAATCATCATATCCTATTGCATTCCATACGGACCTTTCACAAGAAAACAGTAGACAAGGCCAGCAAAAGAGTTTATTGAAAAACTTGCAACCACAAAGCCATATTTCCGATTTATAAACCTTATCACTAAAAAATGTAACACATGATTTTAATTTTGTTACAATTGTTAAATTTAATTTAGATTGGCCACTTTCTATTATATTAATTTTATCAGCCAATGAATACGTATTAAAAGCTTTGGCCTTCAGTTGTTCAATAATGCAACCACCTACATCAGTATCAACAGTCGAATTATTTTTTTCAATCTATGCGTTGCTGGTAGTAGCCATGAATGCAATTGTAAAATCACATTACCCAACAGCCTCAATTTCCGGTCTTTAACCTTCGAGCGGGCGCGCATCCGTAAAGTTTACGGCGAACTTATTAAATTTCTAATAAAATACACTTACACGTGTAACCATAAGAAAAATCCTTATGTATTCTTGGAACAATACTTATAGTTGATGTTGGTCTGGATTATTTGCTTTTATGCCACAAAATTTAGTCTGTATTGAGTTATAAGTGAATGAATGTGTTGGAAATAAAGTTTACGGCGCACGACTACTAGTGTCATTTCAGTATACACGTAGTGTAATTATTGATATTTGCCAGTCTTGTGAATCAAAAAAGATATGTATACATAATATATTAATTAATAAAATTTATTTATTTATCTATACATATTATTTTTAAATTTTTCTTTATAGGTATGACAAAATGGCAGATAATAAAAAGCCTCTTACGGAAGCAGAACTCGAAAATATTGTTCAGCATATGTTTGGGGAAGACAAAAGTGATGATGAAAATGTGGAAAGTGATTCTGAGTTTAGTAAAGAGAATATAGACACGAATAATTTTGATAGTTTGTCGGAACGAAGTATTTCAGATGAAGTAAATGAACAAAATAAAAAAAAGATGAAAACACTGTGAAAATTTTTATATTGGAAAAGACAAGACAACCAAATAGTTCACATTTGAAAATAAACATGTTTCGAAAATAAAAAAAATTAACATGGTAAAAGAAACTACTGGCCTACAGCAATGTGCTAAAGATATCAGTAATGAATTAGACGCATTTTTGAAAATTATTGATCCCAATATGATAGACGAAATTGTAGCATTTACAAATATGTACATTGCTCAACTAAGAAATATCTGTACATATTCCAGATAACGAGACTTTAAAGAAACAACAAGAAGCGAATTTTTGGCTTATTTGGGTCTTCTTTACTTGATTGGTATAAAGAAGTCTCACTTTGCAAATGTGAAGGAAATTTGGACAACTGATGGAACTGGAATAGAAATTTGTAGAGCAGTAATGAGCTACAAGCGTTTTTTATTTTTGACAGACTGCCTGAGGTTCGACGATAAAACCACAAGACTAGAAAGACAAAAAATTGATAAATTGGCGGCCATTCGTACATTTTTTGATGTATTTGTACACAATAGCAAGAAGTGCTTCAAATTAGGTGAATATACAACAATAGATGAAGTGTTACATCCGTTTAGAGGTCGCTGCAGCTGGGTTCAATATATTCCTAGCAAACCAGCTAAATATGGGATCAAAATGTATGCGTTATGTCATGCTAAAACTTTATATACCACCAGCTTAGAAATTTACTGCGGAAAACAGCCAGATGGTCCATACGTATTGTCAACCTATCCTTTTGACATTGTGAAACGATTAGTTGAACAATTGAAAATTCTAACAGAAACGTGACGACAGACAATTATTATACAAGTGTCGCTCTTGCTGACTATTAACTGAAAAAAAATTTTTGCTTATTGAAACCTTGGAGAAGAACGTGAAATTCCTCCAGAATTTCTTCGCCATAAGAGTAAAGAGATTCAGACCAGTTTATTTGGATTCCAAGAAGACAAAATGATCACTTCTTATGTGTCTCGAAAAAATGCTGCGGTTATATTGTTGTCAACATTACACCACACAAATAATATAGATCCCACAACTAAAAAACCACTAGTTATTGTAAATTATAATGCTACGAAAGGTGGCGTTGACACAGTTGACAAAATGTGCTCGAGATATTCTGTTTCCAGAATAACTAGACGATGGCCTTGTGCGATTTTTTTCAGTCATGAATATAGGTGGAATAAATTCACAAATTTTATATTCTTTTGCTAACCAGTCCGATAAAAAATTGCACAGAAAAATATTTTTGAAAAATTTAGCTGTTTCCCTTATGAAAGAGCATTTGACATTCCGAGCGAGCCTTCAGAACTTACCATCAGATGTGCAGGCATTTTTGAAAATAAATTATGGAATGCCTAAAGAAAGAGTTCGAGAAGAACAACAAGCTCCAAAATGTGGTACATGTCGTTTGTGCACACCGGACAGAAAAAAAACCTCAGCATCAATGAAATGCAACAATTGTCAGACATTTACATGTAGGCTTTACTCTTTAAAAAAATTATGTGTGTTGATTGTGCGAATATAAATGAGTCCAATTCTGACTAAAAAATTGTTTTTCCTTGTGTTTTTTTTCTTGTTCTTTTTTATTACGTTTTTGTTTATTAATGTTTACTAATAGCTTTTCAAATAAAATATTTTTTAAGTTTAAATACTATTTTTCTTTAATTATTAATAATTACCAAACTCTATGTTATCATAAAATAGTGAATATTTGTTGTAAATTGTATGACGTAAAATTTACGGCGCGCGCTCGCTCGTGTTAAAATAAAATGCGCGCTCGCTCGAAAGTTAACAAGGAACAATTGTATTGTATATCTACAAAATGCTTATTACTGTCAGTCGAATTATACTTCATCATCATTAGGTCTTCAGTCCTAGAACTGGTTAGACACGTACCCTCATTGTTTCCTATTCTGAATTAACCTACACATTTCCCTGAAATTTCCACAGTCTGCATCTATCACTATCTGTGTACGAAAGTCTGATCTGGGTCTACCTCTACATCTTTTTCTTATCTCTGCTTGTAATATCCCATACTATTCCCAAAAAATGCCTTAGAACGTATCCTGCCATTCTATTTCTCCTATTTTTGTTTTGTTTTCCACAAATATTTCAAAATTTCCAGGTAAAAAAAACTCGCTTCCTGGCCAATGTAGTACCTTTGGTTGGAGCATTGAAATATCACATGTAAAGTATCTGAAGGAGGTTAAGTAGTCCGTGACTGCCAAGGATCTTCCAATACTTAGACATTCGCCGAATTAATAGTTTTCCTGTAAATCCTTTTCCACAATTAATATTAGTTGAGAATATTGCAAGACCAATACCTGTAATTGTTTATTATAATCATCATGTTTAAGTATAGTTATTTTTTCATCATTTGTTTTTCCATCTTGGGACTTGTTGGATGCGTACCTCCATTGATTTTTATTCTGAGCTAGCCTACACATTTCCCTGAAATTCTCACATCTTACATATTTCACTATCTGTGTGCAATAGTCTAAACTAGGTCTACCTCTACTTCTCTTTTCTCCTATCTCAGCTTCTAATATATTCCGCAGTATTCCCTCATGTATGTGGCCTATTATTCTTTCGCTTCTATTTTTTAGTGTTTTCCACATATTTCTTTATTCCCCTACCATTTCCAGCACCTCTTTGTTCTTAATTATGTCTGTCCATGATATCTTCTTCATGGGTCTGTAGCACCACATTTCAAGGGCATTCGACCTTTTACTTGTCCGCTTCGCCTACTGTACAGGTTTTACAGCCGTACAGTGCTGTGCTCCACACATATGTTTTAAGCAATCTTTAACTTGTTTCTATGTTTGTTGTCTTTGAACACTAGTTAATTTTTCTTGTTAAATGTAGCACGACCTTGTGCTAATCTCTGTTTTATATCTTTTGTGCTTTTCTCATCTTGCGTTATTTGACTTCCTAGGTAGCAGAAATTCTTAACCTTTTGTAAGTTCTCGTTACCTATTTGTATTCTTGTTCTTGATTTATTTTCCCCTCCTTTGCATACTAGTACTTTTGTTTTATTTTTGTTAATTTTCATACCATATGTTTGTTAGAACTGTTTCTATTTCATTAAAAGTAGTTTCTAACTCTTCCTTGCTAAATGCTAATACCGCTATATCATCTACAAATCTAAGCATATCAATCCTTTGTCCCAAGCACAGTAATTCCAAATGTCTTCCCGCATTTGACATCCCTGTCCCACCCATTTCCTAATATTTACTTTTCTATGTTCCAGCTCTAATTTTATTACTGCTGTTTGCTCTTTGTATAAGCTATGTAATATTCATCTATCCCTATACCTCATTCCAATCTTTTGAACATTTTTTCCATTTTACTTGTCGAATACTTTTTTGAGATCTACAAACCCTATATACACGCTTTCCCCTTTATCTATTATCTTCTCCATTATAACTCTCAGAGCTAAAATAGCCTCCCGTGTTCCCCTGTTTCGCCTAAACCCAAATTGATCTTTTCCTAGTATTTCTTCAATTTTAGTTAATATTTTTGACACGTGTCCCAGCAAACAATATAACGTTTTATTCATGTTACATTTCAGTTGAATTTCAATGTGAAACGTAAAATTTCAACGAGAAAATCACATGTTTATTATGTTGGAATGTCACAGTTCCAACACGTGTTTTATCAACATTTTTTTACAGCTCTTTTTAACGTATCTTTTATGTAATTTGTATATATGAATGCCACGTGTTTTTCAACAACCTTTCAACGAGAATTTTATGTTTATGAAATGTTAATTTGACGTGTCATGTAGGTAAATTTTTAGCAAGTATTTCTCACTTATAAAATTGCAATAAATGCTCAACATCTCCCCCATGTGATTTTATTTCTAAAAAAAGTTGTTTGCCAGTTATGCAATGCGACATGTTTCGGTTTAAATCGAAAACACATTCGCATTGCACAAAACCGCCATTTTATTCGGATAAAAATTGCGAATTTCATCCTTGTATAAACTTAGCTTTATAGCACGCAATTGTACTATTTAAATATATTTATTTTATCAAAATTATGTACTTATTACTTCAATAAAATGATGGCAGTTCCATATATGTACATACAAAAAATTATTTAGTTTCACTTTTCAATAAAATACGATTTACGATGAGCTTTGTGCTTTGTAATGAACGCCAGGGTCAAGAAATAATTGGATAAAGGTAACGTCCGACTCCGAGGTCCGATATGTGTGCGCATCTAATTTGCGCGCGCATATTGTAACTGAATGATACATTTACAATAAATTACTTAGATATCTATATTATAATAACTACACCTACAATAATTTTTTAGATTAGTTCGTTTTACATTATTGATCTATGCTTAATGGATATAGGTATAAAAATTTGTTGGGGTATTTCAACGTAACTTAAACATGTATTAAACTAGTTCTAGATAACTACAAAGAGATCATAATTTTCAACGTATTTTACACGTGCCTAGAGTAACCAAAACTTGCGCCAGCATTAAATCATTTCATACTCAGTGCAAAATACGTATATAATAATCACCACCAATTCCACACTATATAATTAATTTTTTCAAATATTTAGGTTCTGTAAAGTTTCTAAAGAATGTTTTAAAATCGCAGTTTTTTTGTTTCCTATGCGCTAGTAGAATTTCAACCAAAAGAAAACGTTTTAAAAACTTACTGGTTTCTTGCTCTGTTTGCTGGGTGCTGTCAAACTTATTCCAATGTAGTACCTTCGGGTGGAGCATTGGGGACGTGGCCGCAAGTATAGCGGCCCTTATTCAAATTATAATGTCAAACTTATTGTTCGAAGATTTTTACATCTATCCGTGTCTTTCTTTTTTGGTATAGTTACTATGATGTTATGTTTGAAATCTTTGGGTATCTCGCCTGTCTCATACATATAGCTTACAAGTTGGAACAGACGTTCTGTTACTGCTTATTCAGCGGCTTTTAGAACTTCTGTTTGCACCTTATCTGTACCCTGTGCCTTACCACTTTTCAGACCCTTTAATGCTAATTCAAACTCATCTCTAAGTATAGGATATCCCAAGTCATTATTTTCAATGCTGATTCCTGTTCTTATGCTGTTAGTTCCTCTTCTGCATATAAATCCCCTATATATTCTTGCCATCTACCCACTTTTTCTACATTTTCTATAATGTTTTCTCCCGCGTCCTTATATTTTTGCTATATGGTTTTATATCCCTAAAATTGATTCTAATTAGTTTGTATGTTTCATCTGTCTTTCCTATTTCCATCTTAGTTTGTACCTCTTTGCACTTTTCATCAATCCATTGTTCTTTAGCTTTCCTGCTTTTGACTTTGCATCTCTGTTTTTCTGTTTTGTCTGATCTAATTTGTATTTTCGTTTTTTTTGTATTAAATTCAGGATATCTTTTGTTATTCGTGGTTTCTTATTTTCTTTTTGTGTATACCCCAGAATATCTCTGACCGCCATGTCTAAAATGGATTTAATGCCATTCCATTACTTTTTTCAAATCTTGTGGATATGTTTATCTTTTAGTTTCTCAATGTCAAAGTGCTTTTTTCCATTTTTTTTTCAAATTTTTAAATTGTAAGTGCGGCCTTCAAAGCTATGATGTTGTGGTCAGTGTCTATATCTGCTTCGGGGTAGCTTTTACAGTCTTTTACTTGATTCCTAAACCGTTTTCTAACAAGAATGTAGTGTATTTGATATCTTCCTATATCTCCTGGCATCTTCCACGTATATTGTTTTCTAGCATGATGTTGAAATAAAGTGTTTGTGATGATTAAATTGTTCCTGTCGCAAAATTCTGCCAGCCTATTTCTCTCTATCATTTCGTGTGCCTAAACCAAATAAACCTATTACCGCTCCTTCCCTATCCTCACCTACCACTGCATTAAAATTTCTGTAATTATTAAATTTTCATGTCCTTTTACGTATCTTAGTATGTCTTCGATATTTTTGTAGATCGCTTCTACCTCTTCGTCGCTATATCTAAAGGTGGGCATGTATATTTGATTATTACTGTGTTTACCGGTTTAGATTCTAATCTAACCATTAATACTCTTTCGTTCTTTTGTAAGTAATTTCCTACACAGTGTCCTATCTTTTTTCACATAACTATCGCCGCACCCGAGTTTCCTTCTTCTGCTCCTGCATGAATTACCCTGAAGTCTCCACTACAAAAATCCCCCGTCTCTGGCCACCGAACTTCGCTGATCCCCACTATGTCTAGTGCTAACCTATCTATTTCAATTTTCAGGTTTTCTAGCTTACCTACTTGCTTCATACTTCTAACATTCCACGCTACAACTCAAAAAATGTTCCCGACTCTTATTCTGAACTTTCCGATCGCATCCTCCAAAATAGTCCCCCCTCGGAGATCCAAATGGGGGCCATTTTAACTCCGGAATCTTTTACCCCAGAGAATGCCATCATGTTTATTTTAAGTTAAGTATGCTGTGTACTTGAGAGGTAATGTGGTGGTTTCCAGTTGCCTTCCACATCGCGGCAGTGTGTCTTAGACTGCTACACCAGCCCCTATGGTCTCTGCCAATCTAAGTATCGAAAAATCCGATGTCCTATTTTGTGGACCTGTCTTAGTTTGGTTCCTCACTAACGATCCTACTAC
This sequence comes from Platerodrilus igneus, assembly GCA_036346225.1. Classification (NCBI taxonomy): domain Eukaryota; kingdom Metazoa; phylum Arthropoda; class Insecta; order Coleoptera; family Lycidae; genus Platerodrilus; species Platerodrilus igneus. The sequence continues at coordinate 4,751,768 of JARFIW010001104.1, read as the reverse complement.
TTTGGCTGAACCTGTAGTTTGTATCTTTAGCCCATTAGAACACGCAAGCCATTCCACCTGTTCTAGCAATCTAGAAATTCGTTAAGGCGCAAGTCCATTTGGAACGGTTCGAATTATCAACTTTGAATTTTTGCTTACACTAGTAATTTAAATACTACTAAATAATAAAAAAAAATAATTAATTTTAACACTAATATTTAAGTGTTTTGTTACATGAAGGTATAGTTCATTCGTTTTAACTTTAGGATGACGTCACAACTAGATAAAATGCGACATTGTTTATGTAAGTTTAAATTCTAATGTATTTAATGAAAGCTATATGAATATTGCCATTGGCAGGAGGAATTGGTGTCAACACCGTACAGAACCGCCAACCTTTAGTGTGTTAAATGACAGTATTCTTCAAACGACATTCTAGGTATTCGTTTGCATACAGTTGCCAACACTTCATTACTACATTTGACGTCATCCTAAAGTTAAGGTGATTAGACTATAGTAAGTAATACGAATGAACACAGTGAACTGCATGCGTTTTACAAATCGCATCACCGCATCCAACTTCCGAAGGGTTTCCATATAAGGATGGGATTATTTAAAAGCCGTTAACTTATACTGTAAGTGGTGTGTTGTATGTAAGAAATGCATTCAGATAATCGCATCGCATACATGCGCGGTTACTGTAGTTTATAATCTATATAAAAGTAAATATTTTATATGGATTACAAACCCTAAATGTCAATAGTACCCATACTACGTGATATGAAACATTTTTTTTTTATTTATTATATTGTATAATAATATTTAATAATAGGAAATGCAGACTACTCATAGTTTGGAAAGGGATGCGACGCATCACTCACATCCATTCACTATTCGCCATTGTGAAAGTTAGTTACATCTTCTTGTTTTGCGCTAGAAGATAAAACTTTATATAAATAAAATTTAAATACAAGATTCATACCATTGTTAAACGAATTATGAATTTCTATTCTTAGCGACTTGCCGCTTTCACACACCCTAAAACTTATTTATTCTAAAAGAAATTTTAATAGACAAATAGAAGTAGCTATTTATTACAATTAATACCACCAAAATAATTTTTTATTGATGTTACAAGGCTCCCAAAATTAATAACAATGTTGGCTGCTTGATCCAGTAATTGCATGCATGCATCTAGTTTGACGACTCCAGCAGTACTAAATAGTTACAAGCTGAAAATTGTAAATGCTACACATCCCACTTATCTAAATTGGGGAAACATTATTTAAAACTTGCAAAAGTGGGACATTATTGTATCTTACAGTCACTTAGTTGAATTTTAGGGGAAAACAACTGTACATGAATTTTTCTGCGATCATATGGTGACCTAGTTTCTGTATTATGTTACAATTTTTACCTTATTATCAAGTTTACTCATAATTATTGTGTTTTGTGTATTCTACATTTAGTTTTTGTGGTTAATACAACCACGTAAGTTAATTCTTGACTTCAGCAATGTGAATGTAACTAGAAATCATGGTGTGGCATATTTATCGTTATTATAGGTTATGGGACATGTATGTCCTAAAAGTACTTTCCCGCAGAACGTATATAACCCATTACGTATTTATGGATTTATATCTTCATACGAAAAATATTCTTTTAGTATGTCTGATAAACGAAAACCGTTGACTTGTGTCGAGTGTACGAGATGTACAGAGAATTTTGATTTGATAGAATCTACGGACGAAGCAGAATCTGATGAGGACAACTTGAGCGAACAGTCAAATTATGAATTGTCCTCTGAAAATTATGCTGACAAATCAACTGAGCCCATGTAGGACATAGACAATGAAAAACCAACTGTTAATGATGTAAAACGTAGTCCCATCGATCAAGATGAGAGGACAACTATACATAATTCAGTAGCATAGTCTAGCGTTAGTACTGACAATTTTAAACCGAGAAGAACTTGCTAATTGAAATGACAAGCAAATTGGATAGGGGAAATTGTGAACAAGATTGCTTTTTTTGCTGTATTCCCAAAAAATATACTCATATATATTTCACTGTAAACTAATTAAGGATTAGTTATTCATAAAAAGGGGAAAAAAGAAAGAAATCAAAGAATTTCCTCAGTGGAATTATGATCCTTACTGGGATTTCTCTTATAAATTTATAATGCATTACAATTAAGTTTCTTCATTTGCTGTATACTGGTCAACAAATATATCACTTGTTAATCAAGCAATAAAGAATGTACAATTATATTTCTACGACCTTAAGACACCACAGAACTCCTTAAAAACCTTTTATGTAGATGATTTTATATCCTGCCTCAAATGGACATTTAAAGGTTAGTACACCTTCAAACAATTCATGCCTTTTAAGCCAGTTAAAAAGGGCGTCAAGATTATCGGGCCCATGTGACGTAAGAACTGGTTACATCTATGACATAAAAATATACTGCAGGAAAGAAGAGCCTGCACAAGAGGGCACTGTAGTACCCTCCATACACCCACTGACAAAATTAGAATTGTTAAGATAGGAAGATAGTAAACTCAGTTATAAAGATAGTATGTAATGTTAAGCGTATTATAAGTTCATTCAGGTCTTCAATCTGTGCGCTAGCTTCCAACAGAGGAAACAATTGACTACAACATAAGGCCAGCAAAATAGTTTATAATTTCGAAATAGTCAAGTACATCTGAATAGCAATACAGACAAAGTCCAAGCAGAACCCATGAGGTAGCTGCTGATCACTAACCCGAAATAAGCATAGTTTACAATTTAAAATAGGGGCAGAGCCACTGCAAGGCAAGTAAGAAAATATATCAGCGGCAGTGTACTAGAGAAATCATTTGGTTGCATTTTCTATTTTAAAATAACAAAGGTAATTTTATCTAAGCTACATGCACTTACTTCATATTGACATCGTAAATGAAAAGGGAAATTAAGTTGAAAATGCATATTACAGTTAATAAAGACAGTTAGATATGTATATTTATTAATTGAACGAGACTAGAACAATTGTTCTTTGCTTCTAAGACAAGGTTTTTAGTCACCAATTTATATAATTAAAACAGATTGATATTTTGAGTAGAAAAGTTGAAATATTTATCACAAAAAGGACTTTGGATAGAAGGAAAAAATCATTATAGATACTTAGGTTAATTTGGTATTATTTATAAAAGCTAAAATTTAATTTACCCAAAAAATCTCTAAAAGATTAATTTACGAAATTTTATGTGCAACTCAACGAATAAAAATTACCAACGCTAGATTAATTTAATGAACACCTAAGCAAAATATTCGACAAAGAAATGTTTCACAAGTTTATTTAACACGTTCAATGCTCATGCCGACAGGGTGTCGACGCGAGCATTGCTATAGGAGTGCGCACGCCACAGATGTGTCGGCTTAAGACCGTGAATTCTATAAGCTGTCTAGCAATATGTGCACTGCAGTTGAGCTTTTGCCATGGAAGGAGCACGTTGTTAAAGGTTGCATTTATACAAAAGCGAGAGTGGTTCATAATATTACGGTGTATTGTTGTCGCTACCTTAGTTCACCACTGTTAAATTTATTAATCTCAAAATGGCAGAGGATTCGGTTGCTGGTCCGTCAAGATCAAAAAGTCTAAGAATTCGTAATCCAAATAAATTAACTGAGAATGAACTGGAGGCATTAGCTTTGTATTCTGATTCGGACGAAGAACCTTTCCAGAACTCTGATAGTGAATGGAGTGGTGCTGAAGAGGTCGCAGAAGAATTTGCTGAAGACGCTAATGATAATTACAATTATCAAAGTAACGATGAAAATTCTGTTGTCGAACCAATTGTTGAACCCACTGTCGAGCAATGTGGTAAGTTACAGTGGGTGGAGAATCCACCACTACTAAAAGATATTCTGTTTGTTGGGCAACAGAAACTAAATGTGCCCTTACCTGGTGATGGAAAACCCATTGACTTCTTTTATCTTCTGGCAGATAACCATTTTTTTGATTTATTGGTTAGAGAAACAAATCTATATGCAGAGTATATATTGTTACACGAAGTTCAGGGACCGCATTCTAGAATTAGCCGTTGGAAACCAGTTGATAGAGAAGAAATGTTAATATTCTTGGGTATTTCGTTTTTATGGGCATACTACAGTTACCTAGATTGCGAGATTACTGGCGTACAGATCGTTTGTATAATTCACCAGTAGGAAACTACATGAGCCAAGATAGATATTTAATTATATTGAGGTGTTTGCATTTTGCACCAAATCCTCAAGATGGCGAAGACAGGCCCGATGACAGGTTATACAAAGTTTGGCCTTTGGTGGAATTTTTCAACAACAAAATGTTCACGATTTATTCTCCAGGAAAGAACTTGTGTATTGACGAATCAATGCTTTTGTGACGAGGTCGGTTGTTGTTCCGTCAATATATAAGGAACAAAAAGCACAAATACGGTATAAAATTTTATTTTATAACGGAAAGTAACGGAACAGTTTTGAATATGCTAATTTATACTGGAGCTTGTGATGACTTAGGTGGTAAAGGGCATGCTGCAAATGTTGTTCTCCATCTTCTTCGAAATTATTGTAATAAAGGTCATAGTCTATATATGGATAACTACTACAACTCAGTAACACTTGCAAGGCAATTATTGGAGAGGCACCTATTGCACAGGAACTCTGCGTATTGGAAGAAAGGAAACCCCTGAGGTAGTTAGTAAAGCAAAATTGAAGACAGGCGAATCTATCCATCGTTATGGAGGTAATGTGTGTGTTGGCAAATGGAAAGACAAACGCGAGGTACTCTATCTTACAACCGAACACGAAAATAACTTCACAGAAGTAACATCTAGGTCCGGTAAGAGCAAGATGAAACCTACACCGATAGCACAGTATAACAAATACGTGTCTGGTATAGATCTACAAGATCAAATGTTGTCTTATTATCCAGTACACAGGAAAACAATTCGATGGTACAAGAAAGTTGGTATGCATATTTTTGACGTAATGATATACAATTCATTCATGCTGTATAATAAATTCTCTAGACCCAAAATGTCATTCTTAGATTTTCGTCATTCACTTGTTGAAACTTTGCTGGTAGAGAATATTACAAAAGAAAATAGAGACCAACCAAAGGAGAACTTTTAACGTTTTTAATTACTAAACATTAAAAATTTTATGTAGTAGAAGCCACCCATTAGTTGGTGCACCAGTTATTGCGTTACCAGCTGAGCGTTAGTTACTACATTAACAACTAAGCAAAGGATTTATATTGATTAATAACTGTAGCCATGGGCATGCCTCTGCTCTCGTTGCTTCTAGCCAAAAGTCACCGCTGACTCCTTAATATAGATTAGGTTTTGTGGAGAGGCATTTCTTATGTTTCTTTAAGATTCTTGCAGTAAAGTGTATTGAACCTACAAGTGTAGGGAACAGATACTTGTGGTATTTAGATAGGGATATGTAAAGCATTTCACAGGTATACTTTCTGCCATTAACACGTACTTGCATTTAATATGACAATATCGTCCAGTAGTTTGAGGTAAGTTACATTTTAAAATGCGCCTTTCTCAGGAATTCGTTGCTCCCACCATAAAAACGTTCTCCATTGGCTAAGCGCGATGACCACATATTTTTTAGGCCTGGAAAAATGCGTGTTTAAAAGAATACATTAATAAATTGCGAGTGCTCGACCTCAGTTCGCATGAACCCAGAAACCACAAACTTTACACTTAGTAACCTAATTAAATTAAAGATGAAAAAAAGCTTTCTTTTTTCGGATTAAACAAATTCCATATTCCTAATATTAAAACGAGAACTTTGTGAAGCCAAAAGACGTAACAAATTATAAATACATAGATGAAGAGCAATTTACAATTGATACAAAAAATTGTCAATGGGAATTGATAGCAACTGTAGAAAACATTGATAATAAAGTCAATATGCTAAGTAGCACAATATTAGAGCTTTTTGATACCCATGCACTAATTTCAAGATATCCTAAACGCCTTCATTCTCCATATAATACACATATGATAAACATAATGATTACAAAAAGAAATTTGACATACAAAAATATCTATGCTTAAAAAATCATATCAATTATCAATACTACAAGGAAGTACGAAATTATATGACTAACCCTATCGAACAAAAAAAGAAAGCACACTTTGCATATCAATTCCAATACCATAAACGCAATAGTAAGATACTCTGGAAAGTTATTCTAAGTAATAATTTACATAAAAGATCCCACACGGAAATCGCACTTAAAATTCATAATCCAGGTAAGGTTAATGTACATTTTATTGACTAGATTGGATGTATATCAATAGCATAAGGAAAATTTTCTGACTATTTCAACAAAAATCCCGAATTTTCCATTTTCTCACTTCAGCCCTTCACTTTGAAAGTGGTACTAGATGTGGTTCATAGTATGAAATCATTTGCATCTGGGATAGATAATATCAACCTAGAAACGCTAAAACTAATATTGTCCTTTGTTGCGCTTCTCTTTCAAAAAGGCTTCATCTTTTATTGTATTAGTTAGGTTCAAGGGAGTTAAAAACCCCACACGGAGAATTCTCCAGTATCATCATCTTTAATTTAAGCGTTACTTAAATCACACACAACACTTTGGTTCTCACATAAGTTTGGACATTAATTTATGATGATATTGAATGAGATTTTGTGTTTTCGAATTTGCTTTAATAAAGAGTAGAAAATTAGTTTGCCTTTTGTATATAAATAAGGCATTCTTTGATCAAATTAAAGTGGCAACCTGTTATCATCAATCTAGCAGTCGTAACAATCACCTCGTAATGGAATTTTTTCCAAATTATGGTTGATTGTGTAAAACAAACAAAACAGTTGTGCTAAAAGCTAAAGTCATTATTTGATACAGTTTTTGATTGTCCGGCAGCCTTTTTTAAAATTTACTAAAACTATACCTGCTACTATTGTCTTCCATTTTTAAGAGTTACTCGTACTTACCTTTATACCCTAATGGTTTCCTACAGAAAAGCAGCATTAGGTACAGTGAAATGGCAAACGCCGATATGAAGTCATTGTAAGCGAAATGTCAATTTTCTCTATAAAACTGACTGAGGTAAAACACGATATGTCAAATTTATCTAAATATGTCTGTTATCAAGGAAAATTTTGCAGTGACTTTGTAGAGGGGGACACGGTATTTCATATGAAACACCTTAATTAACTTGTCCCAGTATTCTAAAGAAAATTATAATTTTGGCGATCCCGCAAACTTTAATAAGCATCTCTTGAAAAATCAAGTTTTTAAGATATCTAGGTTTGGTTTAGTACCACAGATATGTAATACAATTTACATATCAATAACGTATGCACAACGACTGTAATATATACAAACAACAAACTGCAAAGTCCAGGAGCGTGATTCGTATGCAACAAGTTGTTTATTATACCGTATTACTTAACCAGTCTATTACATTGTGAATTTTTTTATTTCAATATTGCCTGTACTGCCTTTAACTTTTTTGAATTGCACAATTGTTAAATTTGTAAATAAGTACTAAAAATAACATCCTTTGGCGTGTGCACTTAACATGCATCTGTGCGATGATTAAGCAGAACGAATGGTTGAAATATCAACCAGTAAGATATAAACAGTTAAGCAGCAATAATTATCTCTCTTTGATCATAGTTTGGTACAGATGCATTGTTCGACTGCATGTACAAATCGTCTAATTCAATTCTCAAATCTATCCAAGAAACACTATCATTTAATAATTATAGATGTTACTATCCTTTTACAATAGATCGAGATCTTAGAATATGTAAAGTGATAATCACATGTTGCACAAATTATATTTAGATCAATAGTTAGAAGGAACTACAATTAAAAATACTTGTTATCATCCAAAAGCGAAGATGGAATTTTAACAAGGGACATACATGTCCCACCTGTATAAAATTTGAACTTGTGACTTAATTAATTAATTCCAGCACACACCCTAAACTATTTATTACAATTAAAGCCACCAAAATAATTTTTTATTGACGTTACAAGGCTATTTTTGTTAAATGTTCACTACACACAAACAACCAAATATTAACAACAATGTTGGTTGCTTGATCCTTGATCCGGTTAATTGCATGCATCTAGCTTGACGACTCAAGCAGCACTAAATAATTGCAAGCTGAAATTTGTGAATGCTACACACACTACTTTCACACTTGTCTAAATTGGGAAAGTAGCAGTACTTTAAACTGGTGTGGTGTGAAGTCATGTTTAAATTGTTCTGCTGTTATTTGTGCATTAAAAGTGTAATTCTTAAATTTATTAGAAGTATTTGGTATCTGTGTGTAGCTGATTAACAGGTCTATATACTGAGTTTAGTGTAATTGGTTAAGTGAATAAAAAATTTGCAAAAACAATAAAATCAACTTATAATAATTGATATTCAATACAGTATAACAAAAGTTTGACCTTTACCTTTGATAAGATAAACTTCATTCAATTCTATAAACAACAATACTCTGATAATAACATCAAGAACAGCTGTGTATACAAGAAATTCTACTACAATAGATTACCTGAAATGATTTTCACATCATGGAGTGCAACTTATGTAAGGTAATTAAACAGCCTACAAAGGATACAAAGACTCAATGTAACCAATGCGATAATTCTAGGAATCTAATATGTACAGAGTATTCTGATTTATCAGCATCAGAATTGAAATGTTTACCATTACAAAAACGTGTTCTCAAGTTTTATTGCAAAAAATGTAGAAACAATGATTATACAGAAAGTCTAAAATTAATCATTAAAGACAAAGACATAATAATAAATGATAAACAGGAAATCATACAATTATTACAGGAAAAACTTTCCCAATATGAACAAAAGCAATTAAGTGAAACGACTAGTCCAACATATGCAGGGGTAATGAAGAGAACTATTGAAACCTCTACCTTAAAAAACCAACACAACATTCCTGACATAATAATTAAACCAAGAAACACTCAAAACCCCGAACAAACAAAGAAAGAAATTATTGGTAACATTAATCCAGCAACAATAAATGTAAGAATCAAGAATATAATTACCTCTAAAACTGGGTCAGTTATAATTAAATGCAACAGTAGTAAAGAAGCAGGAGTATTGGAAACAGCTGCAAAAGATATACTGAAAGACAAGTACATCATTGAAACTTCAAAACTACGTAAATCTCGATTTAAGCTGCTAAACTATTCACAGAAACGGTCTAAGGAAGACATAGCAACATCCTTACTTCAGCAAAATGACACTGTAGAAGATTTAAATATAACATACATAAAAAATAACAGGAATGGTCTTTATACCATATTTGGGGAATGCTCACCTAAGTCATTTAACGAACTAATGCGCCTCAGACATATTTATATTGGATGGGAACGCCTACCTGTTTTTGAAGATTTATCGATTCCACGGTGCTATAAATGTCAAGAATATTACCACAAAAGTCAAGATTGTATAAACAAGTTACACTGTCCTCATTGTAGTGAAGAACACGAACAGAAAGATTGTCCCCAACAAAAAAAATCTGCATTAACTGGGTTAATTCTAATAATAAATATGGTCTTAAGAATGAAATTAATCACTGCTCAACCGATTTAAATTGCCAGACACTGCAATTTCATATCAAGCGACTTAGAAATAAAATTGATTACTCTCCCTGATGGTAATTCTTGATCAGGATATTGTTTTAAGCAGCATTAATCAATTAGAGCAGGATCATTGTGACTACTATTTGGAGCCTAATAAATATTCAACTGCACTAATAGATCAAGATTATCCCATTAACATAATGCACTTGAATATTCGTAGCATAAACAAAAACTTTGATGAATTCCTTGCTTTGTATGAAACTTACAAACTAACTTGTGATATATTTGTCTTAAGTGAGTGTTTTCAAGGTGCTGCCATAAGCAATATAAACCTCTACGGCTATAAAACTTTATATAGTGAAGGAGATTTTAACAAAAATGATGGTGTAATCTTCATTAGATCGAACATAAATTACAGTAATTTTAATCACAAGCTCATTGAATGTGGTGTTACTCTAAGCATTGTTGACTTAATTATTGAAACTATCTCAATTAGATTAATTGCATTGTATAGACCCAACCCTAGTAACTTGATTAATTTTATTAATGAACTTGATGATTATCTCGACAAGAACAGGAAAAGATCAACTATTGAAATACTAACACGAGATGTAAACATTGACCTGTTAAATGAAAACGATGTTTATGTAAATAAATACCTTTCTAGTCTTGCAAGACATGGTCTTGTACCCTACATTAGTAAACCCACCCGCATACCATCTCAATCACAATCTTGCATTGATCACAAATTTATAAAAAGTCCTATCAGACATAATTTTCAGTTTAGGACTTGTATTTTTACCTGTCATATTACTGACCACTATCCATTGCTATTAAGTATAAAATCTAAAACACTAACTATACCAAAAGTTGATAAACCCTATACTTCAAAAATCCAGGTGATAGACTATAAAAAATTAGAAATTCTCCTCAAACAGGAAAATTGGGACAGCATAATGACCCAAGATGACCCGTAAAATGCAACAAATACATTTGAAATTGTGATTAATAATTTCATAAAAATCTCAACAATAATCATGACATATACAAGAAAAGTCCAGAAAATAAAGCCCTGGATTACTGTCGGTCTTATAAGCTCAATAAAAACGAGAGATAAACTTAAAAAAAAATTAAACCAACATTTTTCGCCAGCACTAGAGAATAATTACAAAATATACAGAAACATATTAAATAAACTGCTAAAAAAAACAAAAAATGACTACTATAAGACGAACATTGGCCAAAATAAAAATAACCTTAAAAAGATATACCAGCTAATTTCAGAGGCTACCAATGAGAAAGTATATCATACAAACATGCTTACAATCTTAAAGGAAGATAATGAACCTTTTGATAACAACAAAAATGCTGCAAACTACTGTAACAACTACTTTGCTAATGTGGCATTAAAATTAGTCAAAAACATTGAGAAAACAGTGAATGCAAACAATGACAATTTACAAAGAATCCGTGAATCTATTTTCTTATATCCAGCAACGGAAAATGAAATTATTACACACATATCTTCCAACTTGATTTTTGAAAAGGGTAAGGTACCCAGTCAATTTAAATCATCAATAATCACTCCTATATATAAAAATGGAGACAAAACCAAAATTATTAACTATAGGCCTATTAGCGTGATAAATAATTTTGGTAAAATTTTTGAAAAATGTTTGAAGTCACATTTAATGAAATTCTTTGCTAAAAATAAAATACTACATGATTTACAATTTGGCTTTCAAGAAAGTAAATCTACAAATGATGCTATGTACTCTGTAATTTCAAACGTAACAGATAGTCTCAATTCCAACCAAAAGTGCATCGCAGTTTTCCTTGACGTGGCAAAGGCCTTTGACACGGTTAACCATGACTTGCTTCTAAATACCCTAAAGCAGATTGAAATTCGAGGCATAGCATTGGACTTAATGCGTAGTTACTTATCCAATAGGATACAAAGAGTTAAAATAAATAATAAATTAAGCGAACCTGAGATAATTCAAATTGGAGTCCCGCAAGGCACAGTACTTGGCCCAATACTATTCTTAGTCTATATAAATTTACTACTATCCATTAAAATATCTGCAAAAATAATATCATATGCTGATGATACTGTGGTTATTTTTAGAGGTAACTCTTGGAAAAACTGCAAACGAGCTGTCTCTAATGGTATAAAAAAAATTATGAACTGGCTTAATTTGTTTCAATTGTCGTTGAATATTAGCAAATCACTATATATTGCATTTGGAATAACTGAAGTAAATAGGCCCGACTTTACAAGTATAAAGGTAACTGGCCTGGAAGATGAAATTTGTGAAGCAAACCAAGTGAAATATTTAGACATAATCATAGATAGAAATCTAAAATGGTCTAACCATGTTGACTATTTAACAAAGAAAGTTAGAAAACTTATATACAAATTTTATCAACTTCGTGAATTTCTTTCAAAAAAGTTCTAATAATCTACAAATCACTAGTTGAATCTATATTCCGCTATGGGATACTTATATGGGGCGGATTGTATAATAATGCATTACAAAAACTTAATACAACACAGAACTATATTGTAAAAGTTATCTTAAACAAACCCAAGAGAACTCACTCAAATATGCTTTATACAAAAGAAATACCAAATCTTCGATCACTGTACTTTCACAGTATATATATGTTTGCTTTTAGGAATAAATTACTAAATACATACTCATTACCAAGCTACAATGCTCGCAGTACTTCGCAAAAGCTAATACAAGTACCAAAATTTAATAGAACTCTGTCAAAGACTACCAAGCTATACTATACCCAGCATTTTTAATTAGTTGCCAATTGAAATTAAACAGCTTGGTAAAATAAAACAGTATTCATACAAATCAAAAGAATACATATACAAAAACTACAGCAAATTATTGAAACTCTTATACTAATTTACCTTGTTACAATTACTAATCTATACCTATACGCTTACTAACACCATCCAATACAACTTGTTTCATCTGTTTATTACATTTAATAATTTTTGTTTACTATTATCCTAGCACATACAAGTGTTTAATCACTTAGGTGCTTAATTTTGTATATACATAACTATAACACCATGTACAATATTATTTAATTTTAAATGTCTTTAATTGTATATAATTATTCTTCTAAAACTGTCTAAATTCTATAAGCTATAATTGTAATTGTACAATGTAATTGTAACGTATATGCAATAAAAAAATAAATAAATAAAATAAAAAACTTGTAAAAGTGGGAGATTATTGTACATTAAAGTCACTTAGTTGAATTTTAAGGGAAAACAACTGTGCATGAATTTTTCTGCGGTCGTATGGTGACCTACTTTCTGTATTATGTTATAATTTTTACCTTATTATCAGGTTTACTCATAATTATTGTGGTTTCTGCATTCTACATTTAGTTTTTGTGGTTAATACAACCACGGAAGTTATTTCTTGACTTAAGCAATGTGAATGTAACTACTCATGGTATGATGCTTAATTTTGTATATACATAACTACAACACCATGTACAATATTATTTAATTTTAAATGTCTTTAATTGTATATAATTATTCTTCTAAAACTGTCTAAATTCTATAAGCTATAATTGTAATTGTACAATGTAATTGTAACGTATATGCAATAAATAAATAAATAAATAAAATAAAAAACTTGTAAAAGTGGGAGATTATTGTACATTAAAGTCACTTAGTTGAATTTTAAGGGAAAACAACTGTGCATGAATTTTTCTGCGGTCGTATGGTGACCTACTTTCTGTATTATGTTATAATTTTTACCTTATTATCAGGTTTACTCATAATTATTGTGGTTTCTGCATTCTACATTTAGTTTTTGTGGTTAATACAACCACGGAAGTTATTTCTTGACTTAAGCAATGTGAATGTAACTACTCATGGTATGATGCTTTTATCGTTATTATAGGTTATGGAACAAGTATGTTCTAAAAGTACTTTCCTGTAGGACATATATAACCCATTACGTATTTTTGGATTTATATCTTCATACGAAAAATGTTCTTCTAGTATGTCTGATAGACGAAAACGGTTGACTTATACCGAGCGTACAAGATGTTCAGAGAATTCTGATTTAATAGAATCTACAGGTGAAGCAGAAACTCACGATGACAACTCGAGCGAACAGTCAAATTATGAATTGTCTTCTGAAAATTATGCTGACGAATTAACTGAGCCCATGTAGGACATAAACATTGAAGAACCAACTGTTAATGATGTAAAACGTAATCCCATTGATCAAGATGACAGGACAACAACTATACTTAAGTCAGTAGCATAGCCTAGCGTTACTGCTGACAATTTTAAACCGAGAAGAACTTGCTAATTGAAATGACATGCAAAGTGGATAGGGGAAATTGTGAACTAGATTGCTTTTTTTGCTGTATTTCTAAAAAGCATGTTCTTATATATATATTTCACTGTGAACTAATTAAAGACTAGTGTTTAATAAAAAGGAGAAAAGGGAAAGAAATCAAAGAATTTCCTCAATGGAACTATGATCCTTACTTGGATCTCCCTTATAAATTTATGCATTACAATTGTTTCTTCATTTGCTGTATACTGGTCAACAAATCTATCACTTGTTAATCAAGCAATAATCAACGCACAATTATATTTCTCCGACCCTAAGAAACCACAGAACTCTTTAAAAACCTCTTATGTGGGTGATTTTATATCCTGCCTCAAATGGACATTCAAAGTCCAGTACTCTTTCAAACAATTCATGCTTTTGAAGCCAGTTAAAAAGGGCGTCAAGATTATTGTGTTCATGTGAAGTAAGAACTAGTTACATCTATGACATAAACATATGCTGCAGGAACGAGGAGACTGCCCAAGAGGGCACACTTGGAGAAATAGTCTTAAACAAGCTAGTATTCATAATTTAAGCGTCGGCTCGAACAACGTTGTAACCTGCGTGTAGTCAATTTTTCAGCAGGCATAGAAATCTAAAATTTATTAATTTTACAGGCAAACATTAAAAAACGTTGTATAGCACTTATGGTAGCAACCTTTTTTCATGTGTAGTAATAAGATTTTACTTAATTTTCCTACACTGTAGCCAACAATGCGTGTTAAGCATGAATAATGTGGAATAACGGGTAGGTTACAATGTTCTTTAGATGTTGTTCATTTATTTCGGTACAAGATAGCAAGCTAAAAATATTAGTGTTGAAAATACGTAATGTTATGAGTTTTATTATATTCATAAGATACAAGAAGAGATTATAGGTAAGACACTAAAGCATTATATTATAAAGCACAAGTATATAGTTAATAAAACTAAATTACACAAGCATCAATCAGATATCAAATTTTGGTAGAATGCGTGGTAAATGGGATCCATATATTTACACATATCGATTAAATCAGCTTTTTTAGCTGCCAAAATAGGTAATATTCCAACATAAGCTAAAGGTAGACTGTCTATTTTAGCAAAAAAACCATTCTCATCGTGCTTACGAATATTTTTGACGATGGAATATGATGCCCCTGGACGTAGTGTGTTATGACTGGCTCGTGTATATAAAGTATTGATATCGTCTGAACTTAATTTATTCCAAAGAGATTCAGTGAGTTTAAATTTAGGATTCTTGTAAAGTGATGTTTCTAATCTTGAAAGATCTTTAAAATCTTCTCTTTGCATGCACACTACGTTAAAGGGATTGCTTTTTAGTGCTTGACATATAACTTCTATCCACTCATTTGGTATAAATATCTTGGCTGTTTTCTTCCCTTTTTCTACAAGAGAAAAATCTCTGTCACATGGCAAGAAATTGTGACCTGTTGACAGAAACTTTTGATGTACTTTCGTGAAATACTTCAATTCCAGTAACTGCTTAAATGTAGTAATTATGCGCCAGTTGTGATTTTGGTCAATACATCTGTCAGACCATACAATAGGTTTCTTTTCACCTGACTGCAATGGCTGAAAATGATATTTTACGTATTGTAAAATACATGACAAAATTTCTACGGATCGTCTTTTTCTCACCATTTCATTCCACAACATCATATACGCATTATTAGTTGCTGCATCATGTTTATCTAAGTTATGGTTTGATAGTTGACGATAAAAAATAATCGAGTGATGTAAAGTATGACAAAATAATACTTGTTGTAAGTCAACAAACAGAATAAAAATGGTGGATGGATTACATTCTGCCAACTCTTTATCCGTAGCAAATTGACTGTAACCTGGTTTGGCACGTGTTTGATGGATGTGCATATGGTAGTACTATCTGACGTTTTTCTTTGGTATCAGCAGCATATAACTGAATGTAATGCATATCACAAAGTGTACATGTATCAGAGCGTGGTAATCCAAATTTTAAATTAATTTTTGAAAATACATCCTTATAAGTCCGAATTGATATGTTTTTGTGCTGTGGATATTTGTTACATGCCGAAAATTGGCTATGTAAACATTTCTGGTTTTAGTTTTAAAATATGGGACTGAAATCGCGCCAATATTTCAAAAAATAGACTTGTGCGTGCATTTACGTCACTTTAGACAGTTGCGTCGGCGCCCGAGAATGCGCAGACGCGGAGTGGGGAAGTAAATGGTGGTTTCCGTTACGTCAGGGACAAGTCAACGAAACGTCGAATAGTGAGGTTGATCTGTGTGCCTTTTTTTGTCTTCTCTTTCAGATATGTAGGTTTCCTGTCTTGTACCTATTATCGTTCCTCGTACCTGGTTGATCCTTTATCGAACCGCTACAGAACGAAGAGGGAAGACAAACCAATTTGGCTTCAACGGGGGGCGAAGGCCGAACCACGCTTAACAACGCCCAACCAACGACGAGAGCCTGACGCCAGAGTAGCTGCAATGCTGTGACGAGTTCCACATTTTACGTGATTAGCTTTTATCTTTTTTATTTTGTATGTGATACAAATTCGAGACGCAATACTGACGTAACCCCTTATTGCGCAATATTACGTGCGGGTTTATTATATTGTCAACTTTCGTAGTGGCTCTTAACAATTACGCCGGGACTTTAACAGTATACCTTTGAATAGAAAACCTAGAGTATAATATATTTTTCAACAAACATTAGATGCATCTTTTGTAGATTAAGATCTTCAGACAAAAAATTGGTAGTAGTTTTTGATCTGGAATAATGACTCTCTTGCTTATCGTGTCTTTGGTGGAGCTACCAACAGCATGTTGGCAATTTGCATGGATTCTCAAAGAGCTTTAAGATCGACGTCATTTTTTAGTTTTTCTATTAACATTTGCAATCTACGTGGTGTTACTGCAAGAGTGTGTGTTATTGTATTTTGACAAACTCGAATTTTGTTATTTTTAAGAGGTAGGTAGTAAAGAATATTACATTTGCGGCGTGGATTGGCCTGATTTTTAACTTTGAGTTTTTTTGGTTCACGCAACTCAATACATTTATGAGCTAACATCAAATTTTGTTCGTTGTACGTAAGCTTTCTAAATTTTGCAAAAATGTTACGCATATTATCAACTAATTGTGAAGCACAACATTCTCTATTGCAGTGGCAGACAGCGTTCTGTAATATAAAGAATGTTATTATAATAAGCATAACATCCGACAAATAGCACGATTGTAAAAATTATGCATATTATAATTTTTCAAAAAATGTTGCAATTTCAAAATACTTCATCATTTGTTACGATATTGTGAGAATGAAATAATGCAATTATTCAGTGGTATTTTATTATCATATTGTATTCCTGCTGTACAACGTTGTTCAACTTACCTCATTTGGCTAAACCAACGCAAATACAATCTTTCTTATTTTGCTTATGTACTGTTCGCCGCTCGATCTTGCTTGTTGTGTTTTTTGCAGTTCCACCAAGACATATTAATTTTACGTTTTTTTTTCTGCAGTTTATAGTATTTTGTAATGCAGACGACAATATGAGAGACGACCTTTTAAAAAATACTACCTATATTGCAGTCTAATACACTACTAGTTACAACGTTTACTCACAAAAATCGTCAAACCCCTCTACTAGTAAATTATTTATTTAAGGAGGAAAAAACTGGGTATTGGCAGGTTTCTTGAGTTGCATGGATGGATTATGATCCATAGAACGTTATTCTGCCAAAAACTAGATTTTTGGTAAATATGCAGCTTACAACATTGTTGGAGCTGACGCTTCAATTAGAGAGAACAATGCCTGCTTATGCTTTGACTGATTTTAGGGTTCCGTGCCTTATAAGGTATAACGGAACTTTTATTAGATAACTCTCGTGTCCGTCCGTTCGTCTGTCACAGAGTTTTTCTCGAAAACTATGTAACGTAGAAATTTGAAATTTGGCACACTGCTAGGTCTTTATGGCGCGCATATACATCAACAGTCAGAAAATAGAAAAAAATATTTTTAGATTAAAAATGGTGGGGGTTAATTCGGTCAAAAGAATAAAAGCTTTAATAAATATATCGTGTGAGGTTTCATTTGAAAGAGGGTTCTAAAAATATTTTTTTTATAATTTTCGGTTAAGTAGTCTTCATGATATAGCTCAAAATGTGCCTCAAAAATGACCGTCCCCCTGTTCTCCTACATTTCTAAAGCTAGAATTTTGATTTTAATAGGTCTAGTAGCTATTGAATCATAGATTATTGGATAACTGCAGGTTTTTTTGACAGTGTAATCGTTGCTGGAAAAGAAATTTTAAACGCAGTAATAAACAACATATTTACTAATGTACCAGTACAATGTGGGACAATATATTCATTTTTCAGTTATCACAATCAAATTTGGATAAGATTTAAATATACATAAAAAATAAAAACATCTTAATTTGGTTTATTGATTGCTCACTGTAGTATTGGTACAGAACACTAATGGTGCGAGCTCGACTCGCTCTTGGTTAACTTTTCTTTTACTTCAGTTCACTTTGTTGATAATATAAATCTTTCTACTGTCTCTACATGATTGAAAGGACATAAGAATTCCCAAATTTGAAAGAAAGTTTAAAAGAGTTGAATGCCAGATGGTACGAAATTCCAAAGGAACTTTGACAACCATGGGGCAGGATACAGGAAACTTTCTTTACTTAACAAACCGTCAACCACCTGTAATTAGGAACCAGCAGGTATTGTCTTACGCTTTAAACCCAAATTCTTACATTTTAAAAAGTCGATAATTACAGTTAAAAAGTCGATAAACACATCGCGCAAGCGCCATGAATAAAGCGGGCGACGCCACTCGCGGATGGCAGCGCTAACCTTAATACAGATTTCCGCGTGGCCAACTGCCAATGACGTCACCAATGCACAAATCATATTGCGTAATAATCGGAAAATTTATATAAATTTAAGACAATAGGTAATACAGTAATTACTTACATGATAGGTCCAGATTTCCACGAAGTACGCCCATCGTCCTTCAGGATAGATAAAGATGGTGGCTGCACGTCCCTTAGGGCTGCTGTTTGCCCTCTTACAAGAAACGGCAATTAACGGGGGTACGTCTTACGCACATCCAAATAGCTTGGACTCGATCTCAGGGCTCCACTGGCGTGGAATGCGGTTCTACCTACGGCTGCAAATTTCGTCTACCTATGTAGGGAATGGACAGGAACATGGTAAGGGGCGACAAGCAAGATAATTAGGCAAAGGAATCTACATAGATAAAAACAAGCACGATACGATACCTCAAAGCGTCCACTCCACTCGAAGGTTCTGGCAAAAAAGCCACATTACATCAAGCACAGGAAACTCGTCTCCACTTTTTCCCACTCCACTCGCGTCGCGCGATCCGGCGCAACGCACTGTGACGCAACGGAAATACGCGCCCCGAGTCTTTTGAAATTATGGCGCGAAACTTCCGCACATCAAAATTAACCTAAAACAATGTTTAAGGGCCAATTTGATTGGCACGTAACAATTGTTACCCAACACGTCAGTGAAATGGTGTTTCCAGACCGCACTACTACAAGACAAGAGCAGGAAAGGTTATTGTTTGCTCTGCATGTACATCATCATCACTTTGTTTTCGACCTTACTTAAGGTCGGGTTTGACACAGCTCTAACTTCTGTTCTATTCTGTGCTAATCTAAAAAGCTCTACATACCCTTCACAACCTAAATTTCTAATAATTTGACTAATATAGTTTGGTCTAGGTCGTCCTATACTCTTCTATCTTTTTCTTATCTACCTGGCTCTACATAGATATTAGCAACCCGATGGTTGTTAAAAAACTCCATGTTTACATGAGTCCCATTTATAAGGAAATAAAATATTACCTGGCTATACCCTCCAAAAACGGAAAAGTGATCAATTATATGTTATGGTAAGGCTTTAGCAGCGAATCGCTGCCAATGTGCCAGACCGCTAACTGATTGTGAGTTATATCATGGTGACATTTAGTTAACTGATTTTTATTTACTTTTTTTGTTTTGTGTTCGAACTTACTTAAGATCGGCTTGATGCAGCTCTAAGTTCTTTCCTATTCTGAGCTAGTCTAAAAAGGTCAACATACCCTTCACAACCTAAATCTCTAATAATTTGAATAATATAGCTTTGTCTAGGTCTTCCTACTCTATTTTTATTTGGTAGTCTTTGTACAGAATTGTAATCAAGTAAGTTTTGTTTTTGTCTGTCAACTAGAAAATGTCAAATTAATTTTCGTTCGTTCATTGAAAGATTTTTCGTTTTGTTTGTTATTTAATCGATTATAGTATTTAAAAATTAATTCTAAAGCTTAAATAAAGATTGAACCAGCGACAAGTTATATGTAAATTGAAGCATATACAGTCTATAATCTAAGACCATACTAAATAGTCCCTCATGTCTTAACTGGTGCCCTATCATTCTATCTCTCCTGACCTTTAATTGTTTCCATATACACTCACCTATCCTTCTATAAACTTCCTCATTTATTACTCTATCTGTCCAACTAATCTTTAACATTCTTGTTGGGGTTGCGCAACAATTACCGGTAGTCAACTGACAAGGGCTGTTTGCAGCAGCGCTAAAGACTTCCTTTGCTACTCAATGTTCAGATTAGAAACACGGCAAGTTGTCCCTTTATTAAACAGCTCAAATTCCTAACAATTTTAAATGAATAATAGTAACAATTTTATAATAACTTACTGTATCCCTTACTATCATACAAACTTGCTTCTCTTAAATAGTTTCTGAATGTAACAAACTTTCAAGTAAATAGCTAAATTGTAATACACAACCAGGATATTTATCATCTAAAAACACAATTTTTCCAATCTATCAAAGTTCACCCCTGCCCACTGGATTATCAAAACTAGAGTTACAACTATCAACAATAATAAATGTATTAATCAACAAATCCCAACAGTCCTCCCGGTGCACCATTTTAACGGTTATTGGTGCGCAACTATTTTGGCACTACCACCTCCAATTTTACTAGTTTTATCACTGGGCGCTCTAGTATTCCGTTTGTAGTTTGTAGGACCGCACTCCTTACTTGCCAGTCTGCCACTTTACAAACCTGCACTTCCTACTCTTCCCCTCGGCCAGATGTTTCTAGGGTTGTCTTTATCAACGACTAACACAATATCATTGATTTCTAGCGGTAGTTGCGGTTCGTGCCATTTACCGCGCAGCAATAATTCTGGCAGATACTCTTTAATAAATCTTTTCCAACATCGGTTAGCAAATTGTTCCTTATAACTATAATTATTGCGCAACGCTTTGGCACAATCGCTAATCGCTACCATTGGCTTATTCCCACCGGTGGATAGTCTCAAGAAGTGGTTAAGAGCCAGTGCTTCTGAATGTTCGGTTTCTAAAAGCAAGTATGTCAGTGCCCAAGAATTGACAATGTTTTCTGCTGCTACGAGACAGCTACGTAGTAATGGGTCAGTTGGGGTTCCAGTAGTAAGGATGCCATAAATAGCAAGTTTAGTTGCTTTAACTAATCGTTCCCAACTGCCACCCATATGTGGCGATGCTGGTGGGTTGTAATACCATTCTAAATCAGGACTAACGAATCTCTCAACAAATTTCTGTGTGTTCAAGTTTTTGAGCTCTTCCTTCAAAATGCGCTCACTAGCAACAAAATTAGTTCCACGGTCACTAAACATCTTTCGGGGTTGCCCTCTTCTGATCATAAAATCGCATATACAGAGAATGCAGTGATCAGCATCTACTTCATATGCTACTTCAATATGAATCGCTCGGACTGTCAAACAAGTAAACAACATGCCCCATCGCTTCTCTTTTCTTTGACCTACTACAAATAGCATAGGTCTGAAATAATCTACACCGACAAAAGTAAAGGGCTCACTATGACAGGATAGTCGTGCATCTGGAAGTGGAGACAGTTCAGGCTCTAGAGGTCGTGCAAACATTAAATGGCATTTTTGATTTTCTCCTAATTGAATTCAGCTCGACCCGAAGCCTTGGAACAAAATATCTCTTGCGTATTTCATTAAAACTGTTTTGTGGTTACGATGCGAATAGGCTTCATGATAATGTCTAAAGATCTACCGAGTCAAGTCGTGCTTACGAGGTAAAATTATTGGACGTTTTGTATCAAACTTAATACGGACAGCAGCGTCGATTCTTCCACGTACTCTCAAGATGCCGGTTACATTCAAGTAGACAGACAATT
Source organism: Platerodrilus igneus (assembly GCA_036346225.1). Classification (NCBI taxonomy): domain Eukaryota; kingdom Metazoa; phylum Arthropoda; class Insecta; order Coleoptera; family Lycidae; genus Platerodrilus; species Platerodrilus igneus. The sequence continues at coordinate 4,729,551 of JARFIW010001104.1, read as the reverse complement.
TATATAACGGACTTGAAGGTAGCACCGTCGGCTTAAGCATAGGATTTGGCAATTTCTTGGACAAATGGTTAATATCTTCTCCATAACACTCTTTTTGTGCCATTGATATCAACAATTGTTTTGCCTTTAGCAATTCAGAACCACTTAGACTACCGTTCAGTAACAAATCCTTTGAGCGTTTAGCTTTAAAATTCCTCACAGCTCGAAAACATATGCCACAGATCTTAACAATCTGTTGAAGTTTCGAGAGTGCTGTAGGTCTATAAGCCGTTCACCTACTATATGCATGAGGGTGATCTCCTTTTGTGCTTCGGTCTTTTTATTGTGGTTCTCGGGCCAAGTAGCTTCAGATTCATAGAAATAGTCCAGGCCCTTATACCAGCGACAGCTATTGTCCATTTTCGGAGTCGATGACCATTTTGTGGCCTCGTCAGCGACATTAAGTGCAGATGGCACATAACGCCAATTTGACAGGCAAGAATTTTCCTGAATTTCTGCAACTCTATATGCAACGAATTTGCCTAATTTACGAGGGTCTTCATTTCTGATCCAATTCAAAACAGTTTCAGAGTCTGTCCAATAAATTGTTTTAGCCGGCATTATGCCGAGATGCTTGTTTAATGACTTAGCAAGTCTAGCTTATAGTACGGCACCATTTAATTCCAAACGCGGGACGGTGATCAGTTTTAAAGGTGCGACTCTAGTTTTAGCTGCCAGTAGAACACACTCTACAATGAAATCTTTTTTGATGCGCAAGTACGTTACCGCAGCACTAGCATTATCGCTTGCATAACAAAAACGTGCATCTGCGATTTAACACCATCTCAGCTATCAAACCGCTGAAGGTAACATCTAACGCAGACCTATCCGAGTTTGCCACTTGATATAGTGTTCATCCAGGATTGATTCGTCCCAGTCAACACGACTATGCCATATTTCTTGTAGTAGAATTTTAAGGTAAACCACAAAGTTGGCAATTAGTTCAATTGGGTGATAAATTGATATCAAGACACTCAAAACCTCACATTTAGATGGCTTGCGACCACACTTAATTGTTTCTTCTACTTTCTTGTTGTAACAAAGTGAATATGTGTATTCGTCCATATCTAATCTCCACTATAGACCCAGGATCTTTTCTGTTGAGCTTCCGTACCCACTCTTATATTTACAGTGCTGCCATTGGATGGCTGAGGATTTAGAGCAAGCATGACTTCCTTGGAATTGAACACCCAGTTCCTGATCTCAAACCCAGCATTAGCGTGGATCATAGCTACTTCCTTACAAAGTTGTATGGTCTCCCCGACAGAATCAGCGCAATCTAGCATGTCATCAACATAGTGGTTGTGTATGATACTGGTTACTGCTCGTGGATGACTATCCTTGAACTGTAACACATTTACATTTTTTACATATTGTGCGCAACTAGGGGAGCAAGTGGCACCAAAAGACATTACTTGTAGGACGTACTTATCTGGAGGTTTGGTTTAATCACCATGTGGCCAAAGAAACCGCATTGCATGTTGGTCTTCATTTTTAACTTTTACCTGTAAAAACATTTCTTTGATGTTGCCGCTAACCGCTATCTTACGTTCACGAAACCTTAGAAGTACTCCCAGTAGTAGGCTGAGTTGATCTTTCCCTTTAAGAAGCCTACTATTTAACGAAATTCCATTGACTAATGCGGTGGCATCCCAGATTATTCGTAATTTCCCGGGCTTGTTATGATTAAACACCGGGAAAATTGGCAAGTACCAAACTCTTTCGTGTGTTTGATAAAAATCCTTCTGAGACAACTTTTGGATGTAGCCCTTCTCCTCATACTCCTTAATCTTTAGATCCATATTCCTTGCTTGTGTGGGGTCAGACAGTAGACGAAGTTCCAAACATTTGAGTCTCTTAAAGGCCATTGGTCGACTATTTGGTATAGTCAACTTGTTGTATCTCCATATTAATCCCATTTGGTAATGGTTGCCGATTTTTGTCATTGAGGCGTTCATTATTTCATTTGCTCGGCGACCCCCTTGAGCCGCAGTCACATCCCTCGGTATTGATACGCCTAGCGATTCTACAGAAAAGAAGCTTTTTACTAGTTCGTGTAGATCTGGCACCTCATTGGGCTCACACTCGCATACATGATAAGTATGAATCAAATGAGATTCTCCTTCTAAGGGGGATACTTTTAGGATAGCAAACAGGGACCATCCTAACTTGCACTTAGCTGCCATGGGTTGACCGTCCCCACCTTCCCTCACCTTGCGTGGAATGGCTAGTTTCCAATTGTCAAGATTAATTAATATACCAGGCCTGGCACTAGTGTAGGACTTTATTGGTAGTCCTTGTAGATACGAATACTCTTGAGCATAACTTTATTTATTTCAGAAATTCATTTACATAGGAATGTACATAAAAAACATTATTGAACAAGTCAACATCCACTATTATTCACGGTGCGAGCTGGCCGGCAACCGTACTGGTTCGCATTCCGATAGTTACCTTCTATCGAAAGGAGCACTTTTTTAGAACTTTTTTCTATCCGATGCATTTTACTCGTCCATTTTAAAGTTGGGGATCGAGTTTTCCTTTTAGGCCAAGTTGTTCTACTAAGCTCTCGTTCAGCAGAGTAGTTGAAGAGCCCTCATCTAAGAACGCGAAGGTTTCAACATAGTATCGCCATTTCTTAGTACAACAGTCACTATACGAAAGCCAGCTGTATATGTAACATCCTTTTCTGAGGCCACTAAAACGTTATGTTGTTGCTCTATAACCATAAGGCTTGAAGTATTCATTTCTAGTTGCCGTATATTTACTGTGGGACTGTCTGTATCAGGTTTTATCTTTCGGACAACTGTGCATCATTATGAAGCAATGGGTGGATTCTGTTGCAACCATTTTTACCGCACTCAACTGGAGCTGGACATTTAAATTTATGAACTCCCAGACATTGACGACACAGCCTTAACTTACGCACTGTGTTCCATTTTTCTGATAAAGACAACTTGGCAAACTCTTTGCAATACGCAATACTTTTACATTTGGCCTTACACAACTTACACACTTCTGTTTTAGTAGGTTTTGTATCTACGGCTGCATTACAGGTATCCTTATGGTGGTAAACGTTAAGATACTGTTCTAGTTTTTTGGTCGGAACAGAACTTTTTGCATCGATGATTGTGAGTGTTGGAAGCGCTCCACAAACATTTTTAGCTAATGTATAAAGCCACTCTCCAAACACAGGCAGGTTGTTGGTCTGTGACGAGGAACTTTTATATATGGCCCAATTAAGCTTCATTGAAGCAGGTAGCTTTAGAAGCAACTCTTGCAATAGCAATGGGTTATTAAGATAATCATCCAACTATGCAGCTTTTAAAGACGCACAAAGATTTTGTACAGGAATGGCATACTCTACTAAAGATTCTAATTTTTCTTGTTTCATTGGTGGCTGCTGACGCACTTTTAAAATGTGTGCTTCAATAATTTGCTCAGACCTACCGAAAAGCATTTGTAAGGTGGACATGATATCTAATACACATTCAGGCATAACTAACAAACTAGATACAGCATCGTTTGCAGTGCCTCTCCACGATCGCTGCAAATGAACAAGATTCTCATCGTTATTAAATCCACACATAGATATAGTCCTCTCAAAACTGCTGACAAACAAAGGCCAGTCGAGAGGGTTACCCGAAAATGAAGGTAGTTCTCTAGGAATCGACTGTCTTGCTGCCGTCTAGTGAGAAGTTAGAGATGACCAAATATTTTTACCGTAAGTACCTAATGGTGAATTAAGTGCAGGATCTCGAGCTACCCCCTGCATGTTGCAAATTACTAACTTTTGGAGACATTTGGTTCTGCTATAGCGTGTCCGAGTACCTCACAGAAGCCAGCTCGTTCGATTTTACTGACAAGTGAATAAATTTTTGAGTAAGTTCACTTGGAACCACCTTTGTGTTTTTGCCGCTAGCATCACAAGACCTTACTTGAAACCACCTTTGTGTTTTTGCCGCTAGCATCACAAGACCTTCTTCAATTTGTTGAGATAAGTTTGGATTGTAAAGGGCGTCAACTGCATATATCTCGTCATCGTCAATACATTGGCTGGAGTCGATGTCGTCCTGTTCGAGCAATAAACGCTTTTTTGAAGCTATCAGCTAGCACTTGCAAAGTATTTCTATTTCATCATCAATAGCTTTAAGCTGAAGATTTCTCTTGCTGTTTCTAGTAGTGATTGAACTTAGGGACTTTCGAGACTTAGCTACTCTATATTTAGTTATCTTGCAACTAGCACTGCCTTGGGGGCAGCTAATGTCTTGTTATATTCAATCTGTACAATTTCACTGCACCCTTACGATAAAGGAAATTGACAATGCCTTGTGACTGAATCTGCAATCAGCGGGAGACCAAGAAGTACGTGATTCTAGGCAATTAGGACACTTCCCGGCTTTAATGCTGGCCACACTGTCATTCACATTGACACACTCGTAGTGAAGCCATTTGCGACAAACGTGCATTTCACCATATTATAGCTGCGGTAAGATTTATTGCAGATAGGACAACAGTTACGTCATCCTTGAACTAGGGGTTGCTTTATCATGTTTGTTTAGATAATATATATTAACTTGAAAGGTTCCAAGAGAATTTGAGAAAGTTGGGGTTGCGGTCAATTACCTGTAGTCAACTGACAAGGGCTGTTTGCAGCAGCGCTAAAGACTTCCTTTGTCACTCAATGTTCAGATTAGAAACACGGCAAGTTGAATCTTTATTAAGCAGCTCAAATTCCTAAAAATTTTAAATGAATAATAGTAACAAATTTACAATAACTTACTTCTCTTCTCTTAATTAGTTTCTGAATGTAACAAACTTTCAAGTAAAATAGACTATTGTAATAACACAATTTTCAAGAAGTACCTCCATGTTATCATCTAGGTAAACACAAAATTTTTAAACAAATCTGTCAAAGTTTCACCCTGCCCACTGGATTACTAAAACTAGGGTTACATTTTACTACTCTTAATCAAATGTATTAATAAACAAATCCCTAACTTAAAATTTTCCTATCACAACAATATTTCAGATAAAGCTTTCTATTAACTTTTTCTTATCTACCTCTTTAATTGCTTCCAAGTCTCACCTACTAATTATAACTAGAACGCAAATCCATCTACACTCTTAAGAGATACCTTTTTCTAATTATGTTACTAGGCTGTAACTCACTTGTCCTTATCTTTGTCTTTCCTGAGTTAATTTTCATACTATAGTTACTCTGTAGTATCTCATCTAAAATATTTAAAAACTCTCCTAAATCTTTTCTAGACTCTGCTACAATGGCTATATCATCTGAAAACGTAACATGTCTATTTTCTGTCCCTGTACACTAATACCTATCTCTTTTCTCTCTCTAGCTAAGTTTAAAGCTTCCTCAATGTAAACATTAAAAATCAAGGGAGATAGTATACAGCCCTGTCTAACACCATTTCTAATATTAGCTTCCTTTTCTATTTCATCAAATCTAATTACTACACTTTGGTTTTTATACAGACTGTAAATAATTTTCTATCCCTATGAGAGATTCCTATTTTTCGCAAAACCCTCAACACAACAATCCAATTAATCCTATCAAATGCTTTTTCTAAATCTACAAACGTGAAATGAGTCTTTTTATTTTTTGGAACCTTTTTTCAATAATTACCCTCATTAGTATCGGTTCTCTAGTCCCTCTGTCTTTACAAAAACCATATTGGTCTTCACCTAAATAATTCTCAGTCAAAGATTCTACTCTATTTTTAATTATTATTGTTAGTATTTTGGAAGCGTGGGAAGTTAAACTATCCGTTCTAAAATTCTTACATCTATCAGCTCCTAGCTTTTTGGGATTGAGATAATAATATTTTTTTTCGAAATCTATTGGGACCTCACCGGTGTCATATATTACTTTTACTACTTCATATAATTTATCTAAAGTTTTCTGACTTGCATATTTTATTAATTCTGTGGATATCTTGTCTAGCCACGGCGCTTTATTTAGTTTAAGATCCCTAACAGCTCTATCAAATTCTCTTAATATTGAGAATCCTATTTCTACATCCCCTTCTTGGTCATTTTCTAACTCATCTATAATGGCTCCCTTATATAAATCTTTTAAATACCTTTTCCATCTATCTGCTACATCAATTTTATTTATTAGAAGCTCATTATTCTCATCTTTAATACCATTATATTTTTTCCTATTTTCCCCGAAAATCTTTTTAGTTGCCTTGTAAGCCCTGTCTATCTTACCTACTCTCAAATCATCTGTATTTCCTTACAATTCTCCTCCATCTATTTATTTCTAGCTTCTCTACACTTATGTACTTTCTTATTTTTAACTCTATTATATTTTAGCTTACTTTCACTATCCAATTCTCTGAAAGGTTTAAGCTTTCTTCTAATCTTTATTAAATCTAATATCTCCTTTGTTACCCAGGGTTTTCTTGCTCTTACTTTTTCTTACCTATAGTCTGTGTTGATGTAGCATGTACAGCCCTTTTTATTTCTTTCCATCTATTTTCTACGTTTTCTCTTATAGCTATTTCTTTGATCTTATTATCTAATACTTGTTTATATTGCTCTTTTGCCTCAGTATCATTAAGTTTACCTAGATCCCATCCCTTTCTTTTAGCCTTTCTCAATTTTTTGAATTTTAGATTACACTTCATTTTAACTAAGTTATGATTGCTATCCTATGTCAGCCTCTGGATAACTATAACAGTTTTTAACTTGGTTTCTAAATCTTTGTTTAACTAAAATATAATCTATTTGGTATATAGCCCTATCACCTGGCGTTTTTCAGGTATATCTTCTTCTAACATGTTGTTCGAATATGGTGTTTACAGTTACTAATCTATGTTCCTTGCAAAACTCAACTAATCTTTCTCCTCTATCATTTCGTCTACCATACCCAAATTTTCCTACCATTTTTCCCTCTCTACCTGCTCCCACTGACGCATTAAAATCACCCATAACTATTAAATTCTCATCTCCCTTTACTTTTTTCACTATATTATTTATATCTTCGCATACTTTTCTACTTCCTGCATGTACATACATGCTTTATATGTATGCATGTATGTACGTGTATGCCCTGAATTTCGTTTCAAAAACAATATTAAAACCGCTATGTTATGTGTCTAACAGAGTTCTTTTAACGTCTTCAAAAGAAACAGCCTTTCGGATGCTAGTTGAAGGATGAGTACATTGGTTGCCTGTTATATTTATAACAATATTTACAGAGTAATCAATTTGTTATTTGTATTTATATATGTATAAATCTTCAAGAGAAGGCTAGTTAATACAAAAGCAACAAAAAGGTATTCTATATTTTACTAGACGAATAATAAACTTTTTTTCCATTCATAATAGATTTTCAATAGTATTTAACTTTTTAGTTACAAGAACTTTACTTTATAAAAGGAAGTCCTCCATTAGAAATGTCTGTTTGCTGAAAATTAATAAAAGTTAATGAGGTTTTAGAAGCACTAGATGGTTCGGAAGTATTTGATGGTGATGCAAATTTCTTTGAAATAACACTAGACCGATCATCGTTACCAACCGTATCATTAGTATTAGATGAACCAGAAGTAAAGGCAGAAGCCACTTCAGATTGTCCCAAACCACTGGGTTGTTTTAAATCACCTGAAGGAGTAATATCAGATTGTCCAAAATGGGCGAAGGAAGAAATCATAAATTGGTTGGAGTTTGTAGCAGTGTTACTAAGTTGCACTCCTTCCATTCTTGTTTCAACATCTTTCGGAAATCGAAATTCTGCTTCTGTTGCTGATGTTTGTACAATGAGCTTGTCGCTTTTTATACTTTCCTGCTGCGTAAATTTATGTTCAGTTTGGCCGTCTAAGTTCTGATACAGGGTGCGTTTGAGAGCAAGATCTTGTTCAAGAATGTGTTTTTGATGGTTAAATTTATGGTTTAATTCATGTTGGTGTTCCAAATCATAACTGTGCCGTCGATCTTTTTGATAATTTAGATCAAGCTCCTGCTTCTGGTGTTTAAGATTTTGAAGCTCGTGATTCGGATGATGTTGTACAACTGGTTGATTTTCCACTATCTGCTGGTATTTATATGCATGACCTTCGGTATTCATTTGTAAAACATTAATGTGTTTCTCAATTTCCTGTTTTGTAAAAGTTAGATCTTGTTTTTCTTTTTCTAACTTAAATAGGTTTTGACGATGTTGAAGCTGTGTGCGGTGCCTTTTTAGTTCCAGTTCATTTACTTGTGTTTCTATATTATAAATAGCATTTCTAGTGTGATGTAATAAATCATATTGATCTTTTTCTAACTCATACAGTTTTTGTTCAATATCGTTTCTTAATGCAAGCTCTTTATTAACTATGTACCAATTTTCAATATCATGCTTAAGGGATAGTGCATGTTCAACAACTTGCTGTTTTTCTAATTCTTTAAAATTCTGTATTTTGTGAGAATCCTTTTCTGTTTGTTGTTCTACTTTACATGTCGCTTGATCTTTCTGCCGTTCTAAGTTGTGTATGTGCTTTGTTAAATGTCCATTCCATGGTCCATCACCGTGTAGTTCTAAATGAATACTTTTAATGCTTTTCTCAACAGAATATAGTTCACTAGAATGCACCAAAAGTATTTTCATGACCAAGACGAGTTGCAGCACCTGAAAAAAGCTGTTGTAAGTAATAATATATATGATCAAACTTTATGTAAAAACTGTGTGTGTAAAAATTTGGAATCACTTGTTGATTGTCGCACAAAAATATTGATCGTATTCAAGCACAGAAATGTTAGTTGTTCAAAAATATAGGGGAGAGTAGGGTAAAGTGGAATAGTGTGGCAAAGTGAAATTTAATATTTAAAAGCTATTACGTAGCGACCATCATTTGCTGTAATTGCTAGTTAGTACCCAGCCGGTATTCTACCCGAGTTGATGGACAGGTGAAATGGCATTATTTTGTTTTATTCAAAAAAGTGTGAATGTAAGTGTATAATGTATAACGTTTATTTACTTGATGTCTTTTTTTAATTATGATATGCGGGTATGATTAACTTACATTATGACTTTAAGATACTATATAGTAATATTTTGAGGTTAAGTTTTAAAATATGCAGTCGATGTTTATAACGACTCCTGCAACTTGGGGTAAACTAAAATTTGTTATATGCCGAAAATTGGTTATGTATCATATTTAGTTTAAGTTTAAATTTGTGACTAAATTCCCGCCATTATTCCAAATAAACTTGTGCATTTCCGTCATTTCAGACAGTTGCGTTTGCGCAAAAGGAATGTGCAGACGCAGAGTGATGGCGCAAGTGCGCGGTGTGTGACACAACATCATTAGCAAACGAGACGTCGAACAGTGACGTTTGCCTGTGTCGTGTTTTTCTTGTCTTTTCTCTTTTAGGATGTAGGTTTCCCTTTATCTCTTGCCCTATCGTACCTCTACCTGTATCCTACAGACAGAAGAGGGAAGACGATATATCTGAATTCAACGATGGCCTAACGTAACCCACGCCCAAACAACGCCAAACGAGGTACGTGGAAATCAGCACGGCTCCTGTGCAAGGATGACCACAAAGTCGTGAAGCGTTCCACATTTTTAGGTGAGTGTTTTTTATCTTTTTTAGGGTGTATCTTGTATCACTGTAAACATATTTGGTACGTGATACAATTTGACCCGAAATTATGACGTAATATCTTTGTTGTGCAATAATGTGAACGTGGATCGTATCAGTGTTGCCAACTGTGAAGTGGCTCTGAACACGCGGGCGCGGGAGTATAACAGTGACGCCTAAACGTTGTGTTGAAAATTTCTCTTCACCTCTCATCTATCTTATAAGGGTTAGTTTTGAATATTTTTGTAGAAATTGGGTTTTTGTTCACTCAAATAATAATAAATAATAATTTTTAAAATTTTTAATGGTTTTAAATAGAAGAAATATAATCTGGCAACATTGCATTTGGCAACATCTATTTTATGTTGGCATGACATTGAATGCACCTGAAATGTCAATTTGAAGCATTTAGTCAGCCATGTTTGATTAGTGTTTGTTTACCTTTGATATAGCTTATTTCTAACTCAATTAATTGGCATTTTCTTATAAAATAGTGTATTTATATTTTAAATTCTCTCAAATAAATACCTAACCAAATTTAGGATGAAACTAATGCATATACCTTTTAAATGTGTTTAGCAAATTACATAACCTCACTTTAACCATGTGCTTTTGGATTAAATAATGTTTTTGTAAGTATTCTTAGCCGTAAATAGCTTTATTTAACATTCATTATGATTAAAAAAAGGAAAATATTCCTTAAAATGACACTAAATTTAGTTAAATAATTATTTTAACCTGGAATTTTTTTTAGTTTATTGTAGCCTGTTTTTTGGGTTAACTTAACCGTTGTTTAGATAACTTATATATTATCTTACTTTACCATAATTTTAAAGTGTTCCCTTACAATCTAAATAATTAACTACAGGTGACGAATTCTTTCTCAAAAAAATTCTGTTTTCGACACAACTGTTCTAACTAATTGAAATTTTATCTTCATGTATCTATACCTTCTAAAACACTGTAGTGGGCTTGATTTCGTTATATCTGCTTTCTTAAACACTACAATAATGAGCTTAGTGATAATGTTTTGCATTTAAGTTCATTTTATCCCCTTTAGTTACCTGGTTGTTAGATAAATTCCTCGATATAAAAGTAATACGTTAATAATTTGGAATAATGTTTTTTCTATACATGTATTGTTAAAATATCGTCTTGTGCAGTGAGCATGATTTTGTTTATATAGCAAATTTCTTTTTTCCTATCGGTATCACAACGCAGCATTTTAGAATCTATTTGGTCTAGGCGAGACTTGGTCGCTCAGCAGTATGTTAGTCTAAACGAGACTCATGAAGAGTTGGTCGCTCAGCATTACATAAGACTAGACGAGACTCGTGGTAAGTTTGTCGCTCTAGTAATTTACGATTCATTTTTGTAGAATGATGTAGAAGTTTTTTCTTTATTAGTCTAGGTGAAGCTCAAAGGCGGGCTTGTCACCCTAGCAATTATATGCGTTGTAAGATATTTTTTCTTGTTCGTCAACAATTTTGTTATGATTAAATCAAGTCTTAATTACTACTATCTCTTCATATATCGATTCAGACCACACTAGGTGGGATAAAAATATCTTTAAAATCTCTCAAGCTTTGCGTACATCCAAAATTTTTCACGTTTCATTTCTTTAACAATTTAAATAATATTTCTGTCCGTACTATGAATTAGTTAACTTTATCCAGCCATTTACTTTTTATACAGCACTTACCTTCTACATGTTTGACTTATTTACCTTAAAGTAACTATCTTTTTGCTACCTGTTGACCTCTCCTTGAACTTATTGTTAGCTACATATTGGTTTATTGTCTAGGTCCCCCAGTATAACTCTGTCGCTTCATTTAATTAATTCTCGCACCTTTTCTACAACAGATTATTTTGTTTTTAGTATTAATCTTACGTTGTTTTATTTCGTGGTGATTGTCGTAACTTTGGTTGCAATAATTAATTGAATTTTTATGATTGGTTTTAGTCGATGTTTTGAGTGGATGCTTTTTTTCTTTGGGCTCACATAGGAGACGCGGCCTATGCCATTGTAAGAAATAGTCCATATTCGCAGTTGCAAAAAATTAGGAGTTTCTATTCCATGCGTTTTTCTTCTGAATTATTACAGTCGCCCACCTTATCTTTTATCATTACTTGTTTTCTTTTTCTATTAATTCAGCTGGACATATAAACATTTTTTTGTTGTTTTTTAATGAACTTCGTGGTAAGGTGCTATCGCTTTTTATTGATATCTTATCGAATTCTCGGTTGTTTTAGCATATTGGGACAGTATGTTTGTATTTAACTGCTTATAATTAGGCATTCTTGTGTGTATATGGCGTTACCGTTTCTAAAAATTACCTTGAAACAGTTGGTTTTTTTGTGTGAAGGTATCTGTAGTGATACTTTTAAGTTGTTGCTTCAACTTTTGTCTGATTTTCTTATCGTAGTGGATGCACTCGTTCAAGTCTAGAAATTTTTTTTAGCTTATGTCTTATCTTACCTATATAACGTCTTCAAGGAGCCACTCTATCTTGATTCTTTGGGATGGATGACGAAACGGCTTGGTGAGCTGGGGAATTTTACGCTATATCTTTAATGTATGTAGTCGTAGCGTGCTGGCACGTTTCGAATCCATCTATTGTTATCTAGTTTTATTTTAATATCGTTATCTTACCTATTATATTTGATAATAACTTGAGATTTTGCCTTATCTCTTTTGTTTTTCTAACGTTTGGTATTTATGGTCAGACGTAGGAATTTTTTTTTGAATATTGAGTGAAGAAGCTAACCTGATGGTAGCAATGTAATTTGTTAGGTTAGTAATGTAAGAAATTAGTAAAATGGTACTGTTGGTAAATTTGTTAATTCACAACGATGTCATGAAAAAGTTTTGATGTGTATTGTTTATTAAGCCAGAGTACCAGTACATAAAAATTTGCTAAAGTGCAGAGTAACTTGCTCTTTTGGACATTTTGAAATTTGGGCATTTTCTTGCCAAAGAAAAAACAGTTTAGATGCAACGCTTATGTGCGTGTGCACTTAAAAACTGCAATGTTAGCTTTAGTTATAGTATATATGCTAGACGACTTGTCGCATTTTTTTTTAGTTTTAGTAGTGATTCGTGCTTTTCGACAAATTTGTGCTGTCGATTATAACTGCCACATTAAAGACTCGTATGTGCATTTATAGATGTAGTTCATAAACAATGGGGCTACACATTCCGTTTCCTGGTTAATCGTAAGACGTGTTATCGGTTGAAAAACCAGGTGGCGCCTAAAATAAACAGTTTCTAGAATTTAAGTTAGGGTATATGTAGGTTAATTAGGCTTTAGATTTGCTTTTACCGTGCTAACAGTCATTTTCTTTTTTTAAGATTTTTCTTTTATGACTGTCGCGATTGTTACATGCCGAAAATCGGCTATGTATCATATTTAGTTTAAGTTTAAATTTGTGACTAAATTCCCGCCATTATTTCAAATAAACTTGTTCCGTCATTTCGGACAGTTACGTTTGCACAAAAGGAATGCGCAGACGCGGAGTGATGGCGCAAGTGCGTGGTGTGTGACACGACATCATTAGCCAACGAGACGTCGAACAGTAACGTTTGCCTGTGTTGTTTTTTCTTGTCGTTTCTCTTTTAGGATGTAGGTTTCCTTTATCTCTTGCCTATCGTACTTCTACCTGTATCCTACAGACAGAAGAGGAAGACGATAAATCTGGATTCAACGATGGCCTAACGTAATCCACGCCCAAACAACGCTAAACGAGGTGCAAGGAAATCAGCACGGTTCCTGCGCAAGGATGACCGCAAAGTCGTGAAGCGTTTCACATTTTAGGTGAGTGTTTTTATCTTTTCAGGGAAATTTTTTTTTTAAAAAACCCACGGTTCTTATTTTAAAAATTAAACCATTTCTATTTTAAGTTTCAGAAATTTTACCCCAACCCCTTTCTTTAAACTTTCCCCCTTTAAAAATTTTATTTGGTTTTTTTTAAAGCCTATTTAAAAAATTTGTTTAAATTAACAGTCCCACAAGAAAAGCCACCAATTTTCCCCCTTTTTAAAAAAAACCATTAAAAAAATTAACCTTTGCCTTTTTTTCTTTTTTAAATTTTTCACCACCCTTTTAACAACAAAATTTTCAAAGAAACCCTTTAAACCCCAAAATTTTTCGACACTTTCCGCCAAGGAGACCTTTTTTGGCCCCCCATTTGGGGAAATTTGGGTTTTTAACCCAAAATTAAAAGTTTTTCCCCCAAAGGAACGCCCAAACACGCAGCCAGCCACCACCATTTTAACCCAAAGGGCAAATTTTTCAAATTTTCCCCAAAGGCCCAGAACCATTCCCCCTCCGGGTTCCCCCCCTTTTGCGCCCCAGCCCCCCGGCGACCTTTCCCAGGTGGACGACCCCGGGGCCACATTTTCAAAAAAACCCCAAAAACTTTACATTTTTAAAAACAAAACCCCCAAAAAACTTTAACAATTTGCCCCCTTTATTTCCCGGGCAAACCCAAGGGCCGAAAGGGGGTTTCTCGATCCGCCCAGGTCGGCCGTTTCCGGAAAAACCCGTTACGCCCCGGCCCAGTAACGCCCCAAAAACCCGTCAACACCATACAAAACCAAAACCTTTACCCATTACAGATTTTTAACTTAAACCCAATTTTAAATGAAACACCGGAAAACCCCAAATTTAAACCCACCCCCCAAAAATTAAATCCGGCCCCGACCCGGCCGATAAACCCACACCTTGCCTGCACCTTTGGGCCCCAAAAACACCTTTTCAAACCGCCAGGGGTTTCGACCCCAAAGACCCCGAAGGGTTTCCCCCCGCGAAATTTTCACCACTCCAAAACCAAAAATCCAACCACGCCGCCCGAAAAACTTAAACGCGAGCCCGGACCCGAAATCCCCTTAACCCCAACACCCAGCAAATACCCCCACCGTTTCCCGGGAAACCGCCCCCCCACACTTCAAACATGCCAGCGAAAGCGTAACCGCCCAAAAACATTCAAACCCCCGAACGACACCAACCCCCTTGACCAAGATCTTTCACCAAACCCATATTTAAAAACCCCCACAACCCACTTTGGGCACACTCCAATTTTTAATCCCAACCCCCAAACCATCCCGCCTTAACCCCAACCTGCACAAAACTTTCCTCACAAACCCCCGCAGCTGGGCCCCCCCCGACCTGGCCCGTCCCTTTAACCAGGCCCAACAGTAACCCCGCAAAACCTTTTTTAAACTCACAATTTTTGCGGTGCAAAACAAATTTTGACAAAACCCATTTGCCCCAGCCCCAAACGTTAACCCTTTTTCCGCCCAAAGACTTTCCCATCAAACCCATAAACCCCCCACGGAAAATCCCCAAACCGGCACCAACACCAGAAGGGCAAAATGTCAAAAACCAATTAAACTTAAACCCCCAACCCTCCCGAATTTAAAGAAGGTTTCCCGAAAACCCCCCGGATTTCGATCCGAAAAATGGTTCCCAACAAATTGAAACCCGCAACCGCCCCCCTTCACGGGCCCCAAAAACCCCAACCATAAAAGACGACACAACAATGAAACCGGGCATTTAAACCATTTAAACCCCCACGGCTCCTTTAGCCAGGGCCCTTTTTTTAAGTTGCACAACCCGTCTCTACCTTTTCCAACCCGACATCTTTCCCAGTTTGGGTTTTCCCCCGATCAACCATTTCGCCCCCCCCCAAAACCGTTGGCTGAGCCGCCCAGGATCCCCCACCCTTCGTGCCACCCCTTTTAAACAGACCGGAATGATCCGGTTAACACTTTGGCGAACCCGCCCCCCACCCTTTTTTTTAAAACTTTTAGAAACCCAGTACGGATCACTTTAAGAACCCCCCAAAAGGTCTTTTCCCCCGAAAACCAGACTTTCCTCCCCCAAAACCCCATTTTCTCAAATCGCACCGAACCAACCCCACCAAATTTTTCCCATTTTCCTTACGATGGCATACAGCACCTTTTAAAGTTTTCCCACCGCCGGCCGGCGAACCAAAATTTTCAAATTTCAGAAACCCACAAGGGTAAGATTTTATTTTCCCTTTTATCCAACCCCAAGGTATTGCCCCCAACCCTTTTCCTTCCGCACCCCATTTTTCCTACCCGTAATTATTAAAAAACACAGCCGGCCCGCAGGGAAACTTTTGGCGCATTTATCTTCCCCAAACACCAACCCCCAGAGCCATTTCCCACCATGTCAGCCAGACGAATTTCCCCATTAAACGAAACCCGCATCCCGCCCCCAACCAGAAACAACCCGCGCCCTTCCCGCAAAAACCACCGATGCGTTGCAACCAAAACCTTTTCCTCCTCAAGGGTTAAAACCCATCGAAATCTGTCCACCAGTCCCCCCCAAATTTATCCGGTTCCACTTTGTGCCAGGACCCCCGGCGAAAATTTTTTCGCAAAAACGAAACCGGAAAGTCCAACAAACCCCAACCCGCGGGTCCCCAACACAAAATTCGGACAAACACACAAACCCCCCCCCCCTCTCCCAAAAAACCCACCCCTAAAACCTCAGCCCTCGCACCCAAACAGTCAACCCCGGTCCAGTAACAATCACGCCCACAGGGAACCCCCCCACACCACCCCATGACAACCCGAAACCCCACCACGGCGACCATCCATGACACACGTAAAACCCCGAGTTTACAACACAGTTTTTCCTTTTTCCAAAAATTTTAAAACCCAGGTTAGGCCGCCGCGGCGCCGACCCAACCTATTAATTTTCCTTTATCTAACCTAGGTCCACACTTGTTTTTAATGGAAAACTCATTAAAAGCAATTAGTACTAATGGGTTTTAATGAGAAAACTCATTAAAAAGCAATTAGGTCATATGGTCATGGGTCATATGGTCATGTGGTCATGTGGTCATATGCCATGTGGTCATATGGTCATGTGGTCATATGGTCATGTGGTCATGTGGTCATATGGCCATTTCATATGGTCATGTGGTCATATGGCCATGTGGTCATGTGGGGCCCATAATTTCATTAATTAACATCCTACATATATCCGGATATATGTCGATGCGCATCCCTGTCGGCTTAGGTTGGATAACAACATATTCGACTATCTTCGGCAATATACGTCCCACTCTGTAGAATACGTAAGAGAACAATTTTTTCGTATTCAATTTAGTATTCGATAGTAGCTAGAACGGTAAACATGAGCGTCTCCAAGGTGATTAACGTTTCTCAACTTTTGGGAATAAAGTGAAACCGACAAATGAGCGATTTGGATTATGGCTGTTGGCAGAAAATATGTGCAACAATAATCTGGTGACAGATATTGGTAATATTTGTTATGTCGAAGGCGAAAAGATGCTGACTGGTGGACTAACACACCAATTCAGAACCATTTTGTGACAATATAATGTTGGTTAAAATTTGGACCTTTCTGACACCGAACAAGCATCTGCAAACAAAAGGATGTTTATCCTAAAAAAGAAATTTGTGGTGCATTTAACAGCTATCTACGAAGAAAGTTCAACCGATTTGTTTCGCTAGGCATGGTGTTAAAGCTAAGCTTCCGTTTTTCTGGAAAGCACTAACAAGATGGGCCAGAGAGTAAAAGAAATTATCGGAAAAGAAGAACTCGAATGCATTAATAAAAATTCCAAAATCCTATATGTGTTCCATACAAAGTGGAACTAGCAGATGTTGTTGGAAACTTTATTGGAGGAACTACCAGATATATTAGACGAAGTCGAAAAGATTATTTCTATCTTTTGACATGGATGTAACCCAAGATTTTGCGGGATATTTAGCAAGATGGAGGTGTGTAATTATTTAACTACAAACCATAACTTTTGCTATAAGGGAGAATACGAAGAAAAGTGTAATATTATAGTTGACAACGATAAACCATGGATTGATTGTTTAACATCAACAACCAATGCAAGAATTAAGATATACAACAAATTTGTGTGTCAGATAACAAGTCCTGGTGTTAATAAACAACTTGGCAATCATATACTAGATTTTTACGTTGTCCAGATGTACGTTTAAGGGAAACATTTGCGTCTACTTTGGCCAAAGAACATGGTATTACGCGATTGGCGAAATATACAACTGTGCAATTGGAAGCTATGTCAGTGGAACGGTGTATAAACCCTTAAAAGACTGTTTAACCTTATTGGAAGATAGTGTTATACTTCCTAAAGGCGCCAATGTACTCGGTACACTTGCCAAAATGTGGAGTAAGCTATCGGACAAGCTACAAAATAGCTGTGTTTAGTTATAATAACCTGCTACAGTACGTGTATTGGGGAATGGCAATACAAAGAAATTGACGGGCTTGCAAATTGTTGTCCGAAAACCAGAGGAAAGGAAAATTGATAAAGTATGTGCTGGCTTTAGTTTTAACTATTTACCTTAAATTATTTGGAGATAGTAGAGGAAGATAGCCAAGATAAAATAAAATCTTACCAAGTGCTACATTAAAGCAGGGTACATATTTTACACAATCTGCAACACCATATTCTACAATTCCAAAAGAAATAGTAATTTCGGAATTGGGATTGATAGATACCCAACATTCGTCCAGAGGTTGTACGACAACGCGTAAATATTGGTAGTAAACTTATCCGTTTACGCAAAGGAAATTGCCCCATTATGTATACCATACGCTGTAAGTGGAAGGAAAAGACAACTGGAATTAGAGGAAATGGATGCAAAAAGGCGAAAATTGGACTACATGGAGAACACTGCGACAATACGCGATCAATACAAAGATGTGTTAGACAAAGAACATCTTATTAGAGAAAATGAGGAAGAATTAAAAGATTATTTTATGTGCCGATGGACTGACTTAGATACATCTGGGTTGTACAAGTTGTATGCATTTGCGGTTAGTAAGAAAGACTTTTAGTTATGTAGGCGTTCTTGCAGAAAAGGATGGTACTAAATCCGTATACTTTTTAAAAGGTTATTCTAAAACGTATTTATCAAAATGGCAGATAACAAAGACGAACTAAGGAATGGGGTTTCGTAACCTTGGCGTACACCACACGCAAAGGGGTTCCGCTAAACATTGTATATTTACCTAGTAAAGAACCTTTCGGATCATTTAAAACCGAGGGTCTTACAACCTATAACAACCATATATTCCCAAAAGTGGTGGATATGCAACTACGCAACAGTGTGTGGGAGAAAAGGATTTCTCCAATACCGACAAGAAGAAGTCGATCAAGCTAACAAGATACGTATGCAGGATATAGTGGGAAAGCTGCGATTAAAAGATTGTCACAAGCTGCAAGAATTACACGAAGGAATGGATCTGGTTGTCGGGGAATCAAAGACTTTAAATATAGAGGCAAACTTCGGTACATTTTACAATTCGAAAACCTAGACGGTCTTTATGTATCAAACTATTGGTTAGAAAAGGAGATAGAGGACTTGGGTATCGATTTAAATTTTAAGCTGCGAATAAAATTAGATAAAATTAAACCACCCAAACAAACATAAAGAAAGGACTGTCTTCTGTGTATAACTTTGTATTAAAATTAAGTTTAAATGACCCCCATGCTTGGTATTAAATATTTTTAAATTTGTTATGTATAATGTCAGAATAAACATTTTATAATAGTATATAACATTGTTCTTTATTTATAAAAGGCTGTGACGTTACCCGAAATAGCGGCCACAAGAGGGGTGCGCAGGGCAGGGCGGGTCGCCAGGGGCATGGGCAGGTGTGCGCGGGGTGCTCATGGGCTGGGTTTCTGGGTACACGAGGAAGCGGATGTTAACAGTCACCAAGCATCCAATTCTTTATTTGGATGGTATCGAGTACTTGCCTGCGTATGTATCCGGAGTAAAAGAATACGATTTGCATACGCAGCTTATTAATAAAATTAGTTTATCGAGGGAAGATGACAAAGGTACATCATTCCTAATAGTACAACAATCTACGCATGGGGCGTAAAGATATAAGATAGTTGTTTATATTTGTATATATTAGTTTTAAGATTCCATAATTTTAAGTTCTTCGCCCACCTTCCAAATCCTTCCTGCTTCTATCCTGGTTGACAGAGTATACGTGTTATCTCCACGTGGTATTGCGGGACACGGGGTTTTAGATTTCGGGAGATGGTTGGCTAAAAGCATATGTCTTGTAGCAAAAAGGGTTTTAAAGATGGAGTTAAATAAAGATGGGCAAAAATTAGTCTTTAAAAGGCATAACTTTGTATGGGTGGTCCTATTTAAAATCTGTTTACAGATTTGGGGTCCCTAGAAAATTTAATATTAGTTGATACCTAGCAAAATATATTTATCTTAAAAGAGTGACTACCCGCGTATAATAAATACAATATAACACTTGTCGATAAAAAGTTGTAGGAAAATTAAAGACGTATTTAATGGGGGTCCAGTATTAGAATTTGTTGGTAGTAATGTTAAGTCCTACTGTATTGTAGGCGAGAAAGATACGATTAAAAAGATTAAAGGGGTCTCACGAATTGTAGTTATAAAACCGAGGGTCTTACAACCTATAACGAGCATATACTCCAAAAGGGGTACATGCAACTACGCAGCAGTGCGGGAGAATAAGAATTCTCAATAAGAAATTAAAGTTTCCATGTACGTAGCACCAGTCATTGGGAAATGGTGAAATGTTAAACCTATAAAGGCGATTATTAATTGTGGTTTAGAAAATAGTAGTTTTCGTGGACTAAATAAAATAGCTTAGACTTTAATGTATATGGTTACATACTCGTACACATCCACAAACATCTGTTTACGTCCACAATGGCGATACCGGTAGTTTTTGTTTAACAAATAGTAGGAAAGATACGTTAGGTGTTAGTGCGTGGAAGCCCATAGGATCGTTGGATTCAAAAAGAACGATGCGGTGGGATGTATGGTTGGTTCCGTTAGAATAATCGAAAGTGGTTAATAATTGTATTAGATGTTTAAATAAGCGAAAGTGTAAAGGCCTACATAAACAAAAATTTAATTAACCGACAAAAAGTGTGCGATGTCTACACTTATAAAGAAAGTATGGAATGGTGCTTTTAGCGACCCTAGCAGTAAAAAGGGCGACTGACTTTTCCAAGCAACTACAAGAATAGCAGTAGCGCAGAGAAGGGGTATGCATGTATTATACAGTTGCTACAAAATATGTTAGTTTACGCGTAGCTCGGATGTGTAATTGATCACGACTTAAAGATCCCTCGGAGGTTTAAAAATTCTCGGCCCATTGTCGTTTGAAAAATGTTTGTAAATTATCAGAACAGGAGCGGGTCGAAGTTTAATGGATGATTGACTGAGTTTTTCTACCTTTACGAGGGAATTGGAAGTTGACAGACATCGAGCATCTAATTTCTATTTGGACGATATCGAGTACTTACCGGTTCTAGAAATCATTACGTGCGGTCGACCGCTATGCGAAAGTGTAAAAGCCTACAGAAGCAAAATTTAATTATCAGACGAAAAAGTGCGCGATGTGCTATAGAAAGTGTAAAAAATGGTGCTTTGCATCGGTCCCAACAGTAAAAAGGAGAGTGACTTTTTCTAGCAATTACAAGAATAGCAGTAGCGCGGCGAAAGGGTATGCATGTATTATACAGCGCATTGTTGCTATAAAATATGTTAGTTTACGAGAAGCTCGAACGTGCACAAATTAAATTTAATCTATAATTAACCACGGTCGTAAAATGGAAATTAATGGGTAATTTAATACCGTTAAGCATATACTTTCGCTTGGTGATTCATTTGGAAAATATTCAAGCCCCCATTTCCTAAAATATGACGTAGAAGTTATTTAAAATTAAATTGTTGTAAGTATCCTGTAGACAAGTTTGGTATTTTCCTTAGTAATGGTTTAAAGTGTTTTTGGTTATAGTAGCACTGCATCTTCTACAGCACGACTTGCACACAATTTGTGTGCGTGTGCTACCACCCTTTTGGATTTTTAATATGCACGCGATCCGTATAACATGGAAGACGTTTTCCGGTGTTTCTACTAAGCATTCGCACCATCGACGAAGCGAACCAGGTGATGCATTGGCGCTAAATGTATTGGACGAGCAGCGAGGATTATGACGTCATTTAGTTCCCCGCTGAATCCTCAACTTCGTTCGGTGTCTTCGAAACCTTCGGTTTGCATTCTATAGGGTTATAAAGCAGGTGCGCAAGAGTAAACTCTTTAGTTATAAGTTAGTTCGCTTACAAGTCAAGTTTTATAGTGCGGATTTTGTTTTGTACAAAATGGTATCTGCAAACGTTTTTAAATGCGAGCCCTGTGACGTCTACTTTACTAGGAGGGATGCTCTCAAACGCACCAGAACAAATGTCGTAGTGTAACATCGTCCAGCGTTAAGCCGTCCGCAGCAAAGTACTTTAAACTGTGGGTCTTGCGGTATCGCTTTTACGAGAATAGCTCACAGCGACACAAGGAAAAACAGCACGGTATGTCATTAAGCCGTAAACGTTCAGCTCCGCCAGCTGTTAAAGGGCCTTGTACGAAACAACCACGAATTATGTGTAAAGTATGCGATTTCGAAATGGAAAAAACTACGTATGCCGCACACTTAAGGAGCAACAGACATAAAAATGCATCAGTTACCGCTACTAACGACGATGGTGTAGAAATGGTTAGTACAGCGTTTAACAACCGTATGGCTAGCTATCGCATAAAGAACGCCAGTGTCGACGATGGAGTGTCCGAGTTTCTTTGGAAGCAGAAAGAGCGATTTATTCGATTAATTAATGAAAAAAGAATACAACATACAGCAGTAAAAGTCTATTGCGAACTCTACGGCGTTTACACCAAAATGGGGGAAGAGACTACCGATGTGAAATCCTTTAACACAAAAAATGTGGATATAACGTCTTCTAGTAATCTGGAAAATATGTACGAGGTCTTAAGCGAAACCATAAGAACAAAATCAGAGGAATTTGAAACATGTGGGTCCGGTTGGTCTTTGGAAAAGGTGCTCTATTTAGAAATAAATATTAATAAGTATAAGCCGATATGAGAAGTTCTAGGTTAAGAATAAAAAATTGTAAATATGTATTTAGAAATGTGGTTTACAAAATTTAAACTGTATTAGTAAAAATTGTCTGTAATAAAAAGCTTTAAGAATGGTTTTTAGATTTTCTTTTAGGTATGAGCCGCAGGAAATTTATAATTTAGAGGGTGTGTGTAAAATGGTAAGGGGTGGTCCTATTTTAAATCTATTTACAGATTTGGATCCTGCCCACATAACCACATGACCATATGACCACATGACCATATGACCACATGACCATATGACCATATGACCACATGACCATATGACCATATGACCACATGACCATATGACCACATATGGTCATATGACCATATGACCATGTTAGGTTAGGTTGGTTGTATGTTTAAGGACGGTCGGAAATCGCAACAGGTAAGAAATCTTAAAATGAGGGTAGCTCCCTTGGGGGTGATGATATCTGAAAAATTCTTAGAGATTCGAGTAGCCGAGAAAATTCTAATATTAATTGATACCAAACAATGTACATTTATCTCGTGGGTGGAAGTGTGGAAAAAGATTTATCTCGCGGATGGAAAGAATGCGGGTGTGACGTAATCAAAATGGTTGGGGGGTGTCCGAGCAAGGCGGAGAGCAAGGAGGAGAGCAAGGAGGAGTCAGGAGGAGATTCTTAAAAAATAAGACTTTATAGTGCGAATTTACATGTAAAACCTAGGTTAGATAGCGGCGGTGGTGGTGGTGGTGGTGGTGGTGTTGTTCCAGAACCATCCAAAATACTCTACTCATATTTGGTACGTGATACAATTTGACCCGAAATTATGACGTAATATCTTTGTTGTGCAATAATGTGAACGTGGATCGTATCAGTGTTGCCAACTGTGGAAGTGGCTTTGAACACGCAGGCGCGGGGTTATAACAGTTGCGCGGAACAAATTCCAACATAGGGGCAAAGTGAAATGTATTTCGTTTTGCCCCTATAATATTGCATTTCAATTCAACAAAGAATGCAGCAATATT
The DNA here is from genome assembly GCA_036346225.1 of Platerodrilus igneus. Taxonomy (NCBI): domain Eukaryota; kingdom Metazoa; phylum Arthropoda; class Insecta; order Coleoptera; family Lycidae; genus Platerodrilus; species Platerodrilus igneus. The sequence continues at coordinate 4,705,935 of JARFIW010001104.1, read as the reverse complement.
ACCTTCGTATCTAGTGTTGTGTTGTTTCAGATTTATCATGCGCAATTATAAGCGAAAAACAAATCAGCAGGGGTGGTCTAAGGAGGCTATGCTAAGTGCTGTAACTTCTTTGGGATTTGGCATACTTAGTCAAAATTAAGCTGTCAGACAATGTGGAATATCCGTTGCTTCATTAAATAGGCGCATTAAAATTGGAAAAACTGCAGAAGAAGCCGCAAAGAAGAAGTTGGGTAGGTACAACAGCATTTTTACAAATGTACAAGAAAAGGTTATAGTTGAACATATTGTTGATATGGAGCAGAAATTTTTGGTGTGTCCTACAACGAACTTCGTCCCATGGCATTTCAAATTGCAGAGCTCAATAAAATACCTCACAACTTTGATAAAGATACTTGCTTAGCAGGCAATGATTGGCTTTATCTATTTTTCAACAACATCCACAATTGACGCAGTGAATTCCAGAAAACGCTTCTGCTGCTCGCGCTGCTGGTTTTAACAAAGTCTCCCTTTAAAACTTTTTCACTTCTCTTGATTCCTTATATGACGAAATTTCTTTTCCCCCAAGCAGGATATATAATAGTGATGAGACGGGCATTACTACTGTCCCAACAAACCTGTTAAAATAGTTTCTTTGAAAGGAAAGAAACAGGTAGGAAGTTTTAATTCTGGCGAAAGAGGGCAGCTGGTCACCGTAGAAGTTTATGTAAGTCCGACAAGGCCATTACATTCTTCCACTTCTTATCATTCCACGCGTGCGACGAAATCCCATGTATGAAATTGGGTTACCAGCCGAAAGTGTTGTAACGTTTGATAAATCAGGATGGATGACTTCAAAAATATTTTCTGAAATATGGTTTACTCATTTTCTTAAGCACACGTGCCCGACTGATGAAAATCCAGTATTGCTAATCCTGGATGGACATTCAACCCACGTTAAAATTTGCCACTAATTGTAAATGCAAGAAAGAATCATGGTCATATCCTTGCAATACCTCCTCATTATTCACATAAGCTTCGGCCACTCGATGTTGCGTGTACGTTTCCCTTAAGTGCTTTTTACACCCAAGAGATGAAAAAATGGCAACGTAATAGTCTATCAAGATCGTGGAATTACCTGACGTTGGTCAAATTTTTGCAAAAACTTATTTACGGGCCCCTTCTCTGTCAAATGCTGAAAGCGGTTTTAAAAAACTCGTATGACTCTCACATATTTGCTGAGGTTGATTTTGCGCCTGCAGAGCTTACTGAAATAGAAATTCCCACCAAGAACATAGCATCCAGCAGTAATGAATGCAGTAACATTTTGTTTTCAGCACAAAACATGGACTTTGTGGAAGTTACAGCGACTCCGTCAAATTCGTTTTGTAAGGATTCACAAAGTCCATCAACTTCAGCTTTTATAGATACACCGCAACCATTAAGCTTAGCAGTTGTGTCAGACAAAGCATTAGTTGAACTACAGATGCCAATATTAGCACTGCAGGAAATTTAGTATCACCTAAAGAGAGTTTACCATTGCCTAAAGTTGTACAGAAGCATTCTGCTAATGGTAGTCGCAAGCGTGGAAAAACAGCGATAATAACTGCATCGTCCTATATGAATGAACTCAAGGATTCTCACACTCCACCCACTGTTAAACGCCCAAGGCAGGTGAAAAATATTTGTTCGCTAATAAGGAAGCAATATCATCAAAAAATATTAAAAAGAACAATAGCTCATCAAAGCCCAAGGTGCTCAAATGGAACACCTATTCATCGTCATCAAAAAGCTATGACTGATTATATTTGCCAAGAGTCTTCTGATACATGTGATTTTATGTGTGAAAGTACAGAGTCTTTTGAAGGTTCGGAAACAAAATTTACTCTGATTCAAAAGGAAATTGACGTTGATGACTTCGTATCTGTCTCACTAAAAGAAGCAAAAAGGCAAACTGTAAAAAAGTTTATGGGACAAGTTGTACGATTATGCGAAGAAGAAGCAAATGAGTGTGGAATGGCCTATGAAGTAAAACTCATGAGGAATTACCCACAGCATGCCGATATTTTTTATATTCCACGAAGTTGAGGACGTCGGTGTCGTATATAAGAAAAAATTATGAGACATGGTAAAATTATATTTTCATAGGCCTAGTAAGTAAGCAATTGGTTTTTTTAAATGTTTGTTTGATTTTCCATTGCCTCATTTGTTGTTTTACTTTGCCCCATTCATTATTTCATTTTACCCCAACTGGTGAGATATAGTGAAATAAAGACACGTTGTCAAATTAACTTCAATAATTTCAAACTGTATTAACTTATCATTCTAGAATTGATCAACTGCATTTCTAAGAGCACTACTATTAATATGCATACCACAAAATCAACCAAAACCAAAATTTATGCAAAATATGCCTTTTTACTTTTTAGCTATTTTAAATTACCCTACTCTCCCCTAAGTTTCTAACGACCAAATGATTGGATAAACAAGTTAATATAAATTTGCTTAAACATAAACGAATATAGTATTTGCAAAGAGAAACTAGAGAATAATTCTAGAATTAAGGCAAAGATTAAATCTTTGTTATAGAATCAACTAGAACTCAGATCAAAAATGTACGGTTTGCACCAAAGTAGGTTAGCCATCTCTTTTGACGTCAAAACAACGTTAAAGCTGTCTTGTTTTGATCTGACCAACGTTTTATCCTTGTTTTAGTCATAGTTTTTGTATTTCGAGTCATATGATATATTGGCTAAACCAACTGCAGATTACCACAAATGATTCATACTACCCGAAAATCGTCCTCGACTGATATCATATATTGCTTATAGAATGCTAAAATATGGCGAGAATTAAAAACTTTCTAAAATTAAATATCTATAGTATGTTAAACTAGGACAAACCACCAGCATTGTTTATAAAATAATCCGGAAAACCTTGAAGTATTCCAGAATAACATATTTCTTACAATATCTAATGAACTGCTATTTTGAACATTACCTAGAAGTTTTCACGACTTTCACAACAAGATTTTAAAACATGAAGCATATAATTTGTTATTACAAAAAGTATGGAATTAAAACTTGCAATACAATTAAAAAGAAATAACTAACGGATTTAGCATTGATTTTCGTACATATTCTTTAAAATTATGTAAGTTTCTCGCCATTTTTTGTATGTATATATTTTTCCCCCGTTTTATTGCGCCCTCTGGCGCTGATGCGCATAAACGTGTTTCCTGTACGCCAGTTACCGTCGAATTTCCTTGCTGTGAAAAGCGCGCTGTTTACTAAATGTACAGTCATGTAACGCGAGTTATGTATCCCCCAATCCATATATGTACAAATAAACAGAAATTATTAGAAAATCACTAAGAAATTTAAGTTAGATGCAACATTGTAAATTCAAGGATAAATCAGAAATGTTATTAAAAGTTCACAAGCAAGTTGTGAGAACGGATGTAATATATTGTATTCTAGACGTAAGTGATACTGCAGGTGCAGGTCACAGACGGTTAAGAAACCGCAATTACTTAGAAGTTAAGATTGTTACATTGTATAATGAATAGAATTAAGAAATGAGCAGGCATGAGCTTTGCAAGTTCCCACAGACATGTGAGGGGCAAGGATAACATAAATACCCCGGGAGTCCAGACCAATCAGTCAGTCTTGAGTATTTCAGCTTTTACATTGTTGTTTACTTAGGCTACTCGCCCTACTATTAATTCAATTATTAATTTTGTTTCGACTTAGAATAATTATATCAGTTTGTCAGAATTCCATATTTAATATCTGTTTAAGAAATAAAATGTAACAAGAAGTTTTGGAAAAACTTTTTAAAAAGACCGCTCCCAAGTCCTAAAACGTAACTGGTGCAGTCGTACAGATCCAGAAAGGCACTACAAATCCAAAAATCAGAACTGGTGACCAAGAATTTTAATTCCCAATCTAAAGGAACCCAAACAAAGTTGGACGAGGTACAAGAATCGATCGAACCCAACTAAACAAAGAAACAAACTTGGACGAGGTACAAAAATCGACCGAGCCCAAACAAATGAAAAGGACGATGAAAATTATGTAACTTCATTTATCCTAAACCAATTTATTCTTTTTACAAATTTATTGTTGCTAACTAGTAAAAGAATTTTGTTATATTTGTATATATGTACAGATATTTTAATTATCGCCATTTACGAAAAGTATTTACTTATCTATTAAGAGAAATTATTTTTATTATGAGAACTTATTTTTTAAAACAAGAGAACCAGCAAAAACGCATTTACATGTGCAAATTAAGTACAAATTATTATTACGAATTATTAATACGAAACAAAACAAAACGAATTCAATTCAGCAAGTCTGAAGTATAAAATAGAACGCAATTAATTTTTACCATTTTACCACCGAACGCTTAATGTATAAAACGCAATTCTTATATACAATTAATTATAGAAGCGATTATTTAAAACAACACCTTCATTGCATTCTATAAATTAAACACTTAGTGTCTAAATTATAGAAGCATTTTGTAATTATTAATAAATTAACAAAACGTGCAGATTTTAAACGCAATTCTCATGTAAATTATTACCGGAAATCATCACTGAATAAAACCTATTCAGGAGAATCAAACTTTATAAAGTATAATTGAGTATTTCCAGTACGAAAGCATTCAATTATACAGAAACATTTACGCAATTTATTTTAACAAAACTTAGTACCGAGACTGAAATTACACCATTCAGCAGACTTAAAACTTTATATTTAGACAATTTTACTGTATAAATTATAAAGGAAACATTGAACAAAACGATTGACTGAAAGCTTGAAACTTTCTAATTAGACAATTACAAAGGAAGCATTTTATGCAAAGCAACACCTACGGAGTCGACATAATTAAAAGAAACACTTAATTAATTAGCAAGACTGAAATAAAAACGCAACTAGCGCAAATAAGACGTACAAAGAATAACACAATTACTGCAAGAAATTATTAATCCCATAAAAACCTTTTAGAAAACTAAAACCCGCGACAACTATAACTTCTGCGACGTATAAAAATATATAAATTCAAGGCTACAGTAATTCATTAACCATTACCAAGCACAAATTCTTCAATTTAACTATAACACCGTATAAAATAAAAGTAAAGCGATTCTTTAAATACTCCAATACAAACCAAACTGAAAAGTAACAATACAAATTGTAAAGTAAATCCCAATTTATACAAAAACTTGAAATTAATTAGAACCGAAAGCAACCCTTCACGACCATGAGTTCAGATATGAAGATTTATCTCAAAAGCTTACCCCAATTTAACGGAGATCAAGCTTTACTAGGGAATTTCATTGACGCGTGTGAAATATTTTTAAAAACCTTTTACAAACCAGGAGATAACGAAAGAAATGTCCGACTGTAACGCCGTGATTGGAAGGGCACTAAAGCTAATAGTCAGCCAAGTCGATTCAGAACAATGAGAAGATTTTAAACGCATATTGATAGCATATTTCGGAGACCACAAAAATATCAAATGTTTTATTCGCGATCTAATAAACCTTAGAATGGAAAGTAACCAATCGACATATCAATTCGGAATAAAATGTCAAGACGTACGAAGTTTAATTCTAACAAAATTAAAAATTGAAGAACCTGATCAAAATATCCGCCTACTAAAGACAAAAATGTATGACGAAATGGCACTGGACACCTACATAAACGCATTACCAGAACGATTATCAGATAAAATAAGGTTCCAAGATCCCTAAAACTTAGAAGCAATGAATATGATCATAGAAGAAGAAAACGTCATGCATTATCGAAATAGACTATATAACCCTAACGTGAATAAAAGCTATTCACTAATAAAAACCATACAAGCCGCGAGACAAACAACCACCCAACCAAAAGTCATACCATTTAACACACAAATGAATCAACCGCAAATTAACAACCCAAATTTTAATAACACAAATTTTAACAATCAATTTAGACAATTTTTAAGGCCAACATTTAACTCAAATTTTACAAAACCCACATTTATACCAAGATTTAACCAAAACATAAACCACCAAAGGCAAACATTCGGCGCAAACCCCATTAGAAATACGCTGATGATAAATAACAATAATAAGCCCAACAGTTATTACAAACCAACCCTTATGGACACCTCATTTGGTAACACCAGACAAAATACAAAAATATCGCAAATCCGACCAAGCCATAACCAAAAACGAAACTTTACCTAGGAAGAATTATTTCACCAAGAAGTAGAAGAATCTAACTATAAATCAAACCATTTAAAAAATTATGAACGTGACGAACCATGCGAAAATTACGAAAAAAATACGTGCTCAAATTTTTAAATAGACCGATTTATAAACGATCAAACATAATCAATTTAAATAATATCAATCAACAAATATTGCCATACATAGAAATACCCCACACAGAACTTACATTATTAATCGATACCGGATCCTCAAAAACACTAATTAGCCCCCGAGCAGTAAAAAACATTATTTAGATTATGTAGAGAGAGAGAGAGAACCCTTTAAAATTAAAACAGCCCATTAAACGACACTACATCAATTCATAGTTAATATACCCCTACCAAAAACCTTTAGCGTAAAAATGAAACATAAATTTTGCATTTTAGAGTTTAACGATAAATACGACGGACTAATAGGAATGAACCTTCTAAGAAAATTAGGAGCAAATATCGATATAAAAACCGTTTATTAAAAACAAAACACGGACAAATCCACATTAAATTTAAAAATACCCAAACCGACCAAAAATACACCATAGAACCCCGTACCGAGAAACAAATAAAAATCTTAATAAACTCAAAAAACGAGGTAGGAATTATAAACCACATAACATTTGATCAAGGAGTAGAAACGCCCACCGCATTAGTACAAATAAAGGGTAATTATGCAACTACAACAATTCTAAACATAAATAACTACCCCGTAGAAGTATCGCTGACAAACCCAATTAAAGTAGAACAAGTAAATTTTAACAAAATGGAAAAGACAAAAATTTAGAAAACGATTATAACCCCATAGAACATGACACGATGTTAGGAGAAAATTTAAGTAACATTCGCTTCAATACCGACACTAACAAAAAAGAGGAGAGAGCAATTAGAAACTTATGTTTTGAATACCGCGATATATTCCATTGTGAAGAAATACCCTTAACTTTTACCAATACAGTCAAACACCAACTCGAATTAACAGACAACAAGCCAATTTTTATAAAAGCATACAGACTACCTCAGACATGTGAGGGGCAGGGACAACATAAATATCCCGGGAGTTCCAGACCAGTCAGTCTGTCTTGAGTATTTTAGCTATTACATTGTTGTTTACTTAGTCAACCCGCCCTAATATTAATTCAATTAATAATTTTATTTCGACTTAGAATAACTATATTAGTTTGTCAAAAATTCCATATTTAATATCTGTTTAAGAAATAAAATTTGTTACAAGAAGTTTTGGAAAAGGTTTTTGTGTTTTCAATTTAAGGTTATATTTACGTATACCGAAATTGTTCAAACGGTTTCTTTCCCATCTGGAACTAAAAATTTGTTTTGAATATGAAAACTTATTTTGGATCGCAATTAAAAAATTTGTGAATTATAATTTTTTCTTTTATAAAAAAATGTTACAAGATATAATTAGAAGTTAGTTTTTGAGGGTCACTCTTAATTGTATTAAAGAAATCATTTAGTTGCATTTTCTATTTTAAAATAACAAAGGTAATGTTATCTAAGCTACATGCACTTGTTTCACATTGACATCGTAAATGAAAAAGGAAATTAAGATAAAAATGCATATTGCAGTTAATAAAGACAGTTAGATGTGTTTATTTATGAATTGAACGAGACTAGAACAATTTTCTTTGCTTCTAAGACGAGGTTTTTAGTTACCAATTTATATAATTAAAACAGATCCATATTTTGAGTAGAAAAATTGAAATATTTACTATGAAAAGGAATTTGGATAAAAGGAAAAAATTACTATAGATACTTAGGTAAATTTGGTATTATTTATAAAAGCTTAAATTTAATTTACCCAAAAATATCTCTAAAAGATTAATTTACAAACTTTTATTTGCAACTCAACGAATAAAAATTACCAACGCTAGATTAATCTAATAAACACCTAAGCAAAATATTCGGCAAAGGAATTTTTCAATAATAAAATTTAGTATTCAAATGGAAAAAAATTCATTGAGCGTCAAAATATTAAATAAATCAGTGAAAATCACCAAAAAATAAATTTTCTAAAAGTTATTACGGATTCGAGTATGTATCCTAGGGAACTTACCTAAGCGATACTTTAATGTAAAAAGGTAAAGTGTACAAATAGGTCACTAGGGGTCGCTGGCAATATATTATACAGGGTTAAAACCCATAAAGATTTTACAACAAGGAACGTAATATTTAAATTCGAAAGTAAAAAATGTTTCTTATCCGGTAGTAAGATTTAAATGTTCTTTGTTTGGGCAATAATTACACGACAACCATAGAATATGCATGATGCAATCGGTAAGAATTTTTATTACTACAGCGAAAATAAGCCAACTTTTAACGTTTTTAATTACTAAACATTAAAAATTTAATGTAGTAGAAGCCACCCATTAGTTGGAGCACCAGTTATTGCGTTACCAGCTGGGCGTCAATTACTAGGTTAACAACTAAGCAAAGGGCTTATCTTAATTAATAACTGTAGCCATGGGTATGTCTTTGCGATCATTGCTTTTAGCCGAAAGTCACCGATGACTCCTTCATGTAGATTAGGTTCCGCGGAGCCGCATTTCTTATGTTTTTAAGATTCTTGCTGTAAAGTGTATTGAACCTACACTTATAGAGAACAGATACTTGTGATATTTAGATACGGGATATGTAAAGCATTTCACAGATACACTTCCTGCCAATAACGCGCACTCGCGTTTAATACGACAATATCGTCCGGTAGTTGCAGGTAAGTTTTTAAATTACGCTTTTCTTAGGAACTCGTTGTTTCCACCATCAAAATGTACTCCATGGGCTAAACGCGATAATCACACATTCCTTAGGCCTGGGAAAATGCGTGCATAGAAGAATACATTGATAAATTGCGGATGCTCCACCTCAGTTCCCATAAATCCAGAAACCACGAACTTTGCACGTAGTAACCTAATTAAATTAAAGACGGAAGAAAGCTTTTCTTTTTCGGATTAAAAAAATTCCATATTCCTAATATTAAAACGAGAACTTTGTGAAGCCAAAAGACGTAACAAATTATAAATACATAGATGAAGAGCAATTTACAATTGATACGAAAAATTGTCTATGGGAATTGATAGCAACTGTAAAAGACATTGATAATAAAGTCAATATGCTAAATAGCACAATATTAGACCTTCTTGATACCCATGCCTAATTTCAAGATATCCTAAACGCCTTCATTTTCCATATAATACACATATGATAAACATAATGATTACAAAAAGATATTTGACATAAAAAAAATTCTATGCTTAAAAATCATATCAATTATCAATACTACAAGGAAGTACGAAATTCTGTGACTAACCCTATCGAACAAAAAAAAGCACACTTTGCATATCAATTCCAATACCATAAACGCAATAGTAAGATACCCTGGAAAGTTATTCTAAGTAATAATTTACATAGAACATCCCACAATGAAATCGCACTTGAAATTCATGATCCAGGTAAGGTTAATATACATTTTATTGACTAGATTGGATGTATATCAATGACATAAGGAAAACTTTCTGACTATTTCAACAAAAATCCCAAATTTTCCATTTTCTCACTTCAGCCCGTCACTTTGAAAGTGGTACTAGATGTGGTTCATAGTATGAAATCATTTGCATCTGGGATAGATAATATCAACCTAGAAACGCTAAAACTAATATTGTCCTTTGTTGCGCTTTTTTTTTCAAAAAGGCTTCATCTTTTATTGTATTAGTTAGGTTCAAGGGAGTTAAAAACCCCGCACGGAGAATTCTCCAGTATCATCATCTTTTTTTAAGCGTTACTTAAATCATACACAAAACTTTGAATCTCACATAAGTTCGGACATTGATTTATGATTTGTGGTTTGGGAAGCCGCAACGATTGCATTTCTTACGCTTCACGTGCAACTGTATCCACCTATTTGTGTCAAAACATTAACCTATCTTGGAGGGGAGACAATGATTTGTGGGAACCGATACGTCGAAGTGTAGACGTATTTTGGTGGAGTTCCGACAGTTGGCGAAGTAGTTCATTTCCTTCTCGTTCCTTATTCCTCTACCTATATACAAAATACCGTTGATGGAAGAGCCACCTCCAACCAAACAAGGGGACGCCTGGACGCCACCCTGAGATTAAAGAAGGCCCGAGATTAGAATAACCACGGGTTAAGCGCTAGCTTTAAAATTTGAAAGGCATTTGATGCCCCGGAGGATATAATCCCGTGTAAATTTGAATATATTTTATATTATTTATTGCAGCGTATTATGTAGTAAAAATTAACGTTATACTTTATGTTGCAATGCTTCGACTCATATTATCAACTGCTCCAAAGATCTTGAATACTGGAAAATATCAATTCTTTTCCATTTGGCAAAAAATTTTGGTAAGTCAAAGTCAATCAACATTCCCACAGCTATGTCAAAAATTATTGAAACAATTGTACGTTGCCAACTGCTAGAGCATGTTCAAAGTAATGGTGTTATGCTAATGGCACAATCCAGCTTTAGCAAAAATTATAGCATAGGTACTTGTTTGACCAAAATTAGCAGTGATATTGCAAATAGTATGGATAAACCTAAGATTCCTATGTTTATTAGACTTTAGTAAGGCATTTGATGTAATTAACCAAGATCCTCTTGTAGCAAAGTTAGTGAACTATGACTGCGACAGCAACACCATACTCTGGTTTTCTAACTATCTGAATAGTACCTAGGTCTCAAATTGTCAGAATGAATAACAAGGATCTAGCTCCTCTTGTTAATGCTTACGGAGTTGCTCAGAGTAGAATTCTTGGTCCTTTATTATTCAGCATCTTACGGCAGAACTATCAGCACCTCTTATTAATACATACGGGGTTCCTCAGTATAGTATTTTTGGTCGTTTATTATTCAGCATCTTACGGCAGAACTATCCCACTGCATAACTGAGGACCAACCTTTAAGTCTATGCAAACGATGCTCAGCGTTATATATCATATTCAGCGCAGTCCGCTGATTATACCATCCATAAAATGAACTTAACCTAAGGTCGCTATATGAATGGTCTATATCTAGGCAAAAGTTTTGCCTTCTGTATTCATATATAGAAACTAACTGCAATAAGGCAAAATAATACACAACCAAGGACCTGCATATAAACAATGTAGTTATTAATATATGTGAAAGTGCAAAAGGCGTAGGTGTCATTTTAGACTCTGTTATGTACAGATTTGGCCTTAGAAAATCTTGCCGGTAATCCACAGAAAAACTCGGTGAAGTACTCACTGCATTTGATTTTCCAATGCTCCACCTGAAGGTACTACATTGGGTGAAGTACTCCGCTAGAAATTCTGTTTTAGTAAAATATCGAAAACCTCGACTGTACTATCAAAAATGATTGCCGACTAACTCAGTGGGACGGGTTGTGTAAGTGTTTGAAAAGGGTTCCGGAAGGTTATCAGGTGTGAAATATGTATTATTAGGAAATATCTTGGACATCACCTAATTTCACAGGATTTCTAGGAGAAGTCCTCGAAAGAATAACAAGAATGTGCCAGAATCTGAGATCAGGAAAATGATTCTGGCTTTAAAGTTACTTTAGAAACCATTAAGTACACTGTTGCCAAAACATAAAACAAACATGAACTCTAAAGACACTAAAAATCTATTTAAAACTGCTAACTGAAAGGAAGGCTTCTCAAATTAATTGTTAAACGACCTTTGCAAAATAATTTATTACAACAAAACTGTAACTATACCTTCACATTAATTGAGAAACAAACAAATGTAAACATGCCAATTCATTATTCCACATGATTGTGTTTTCAACGGTATTACACGCACGTGTTACTTGAGCAAATATTAAAAATTGAATATATCACAAATTTACTTAACTAAGTTCTTACCCTGACCACACAGACACACAATAGGTACTTTTTATTAGTTCATACAATTAATTTCAAATATTTCAATAGTTACAAACTGTTTATGGTATAGTTTTAGAGGATTCGTAAATACCCGATGAGTGATTGTTGACTGTAGTTAAGGTGATTTTCATTAAAGCATCTATTTAGGTTGACACCGCAATTCTAAACATGCTTATTTCCAACATATAGTTGTCGATCTGGGGACGTATGTTCGCCGAAAATTGAAAATAGCAAACTTGGTAAGGTATTATCCGAGCATCTGACGCCTTTGTCTATTTGTAAACCTTTTTGTCAAAGGTAGTTCACCTGCTAAAATTGCATGTTGATTGTTTGGATCTTAAGCACGAAATGCTGTAGGAAAATCGATCTGCATTTCCTAAAATAATTCAAGACATCCTCGGCAAGCTTCAGACAGATAAATTAAGACTGCAAAATAAAAATATTTCGTGTCGTTTATTTTTCTATCTAATTTGTATGTATAATTAACTTACGGATAGCTCGACTAAATACTAAACCGGGGCTTTTTATTTATTTCAGCCACCAGAAAACTGCCTGTGGAATCTTTATGCCCAGCCGATGAGATCATCGGCGCTTCAAATTAATACCTTATTAAACAAAACAAATGTATAATGAAACTATAATAGAAATTATGACGATGACACCATTCCTAAGGTTTAAAAACTGATATAGCAAATTTGACAACCTTTGAGTATGAACCATACATGATACTAGATAATTTTACCTTAGATCAAAAATGTGGTAATTTCGAAATTATACTTCTTAAAGGAAATTGCCTAATCCTATTGGCCTGATTTATTAATACGGGAACTATTAAAATAAAATACGATTATACGAACCCAAGAGTCTCTAGATACTAAGTTTCATAATAAATTTAATGCTTTTTTTAAACTTCGACCGCCAGATTTGATGCCCTATTTTAAATTTTGAAGGCCTGACTTCAAATTATTTATCAGCTACCTCAAAAACACCTAAATATCAAGTTTGAAGCAAATCCGTCGATATTTATAAAAGTGTTTGCCACATAGAATTCGTCACGTTTTTTGAGGTTATGTCAAAACCTGATGTGATGGGATAAAATAGACGTCGGTTTGGATTTTAGCAACCCTAAAGACATATGGCACACATGCTCAGATTCCAGATTAGAAATAAGACGTTTCTTTTGTGTGGCCTTGTTACAAATCTGAAGTCAGACCTTTCAAATTCAAAATGCCAAATTAAATGTGGGAGTTGAATTTTTAATTTTGAAAATCTTACTTCAGATTTGTAACCAGTTAACCCAAAACCCCTAGATAATGAGTTTCATAATAATTAAATAGTTTTTAAAAATCAATTGCAATAGTTGATCCGCCACTTTGGATTTAGAAAATTTGAGATCAGATTCTTTATAAGCGACCCCAAAAACCCCTAGGTACCAAGTTTAAAGCAAAGCCGTCGAAATTTAAAAAAGTGTGTTTGCCACATAAAATCCGCCAGGTTTTTTGAGGTTATGTCAAAAACCTGATATTGTGGGATAAGATAGATTTCGGATTGTGTCTTAGTAACTTCAAAAACATATAGTAAATATTGTCAGATCCCAGATAAGAATGAAAATTTTTTTGTGTGTGGCCTTGTTACGAATCTGAAGTAAGACTTTCAAATTTAAAACGTCAGATCAAAACTGCAGTTGAATTTTCTAATTTGAAATGTCTGACTTCAGATTCGTAATCATCGAACCCAAGAGTGCCTAGATACTAAGTTTCATAAAAATTTAATGCTCTTTTTTAAAATTCGGCCGCCATGTTTGATCCGTCATTTTGAAATCTAAAATCTGATTTAAGATTCGTAATCAGAGACCCCAAAAACCTTTAGATACAAAGTTTCATAAAATTTAATAATTGTTTTAAAAATCGGTTGCCGTATTTGATCTGCACCTTGAATTTTGAAAATTCGTTTTATGCGACCCCTAAACCCCTACATACCAAGTTTAAAAAAGTTAGTGTGACACAAAATCCGTCACGGTTTTTGACTTAATGTTAAAAACCTGATGTATTGGAGTAAAATGTACTTCGGATTGGGTTTAAGCGACCTCAAAAACATAACTGTTTTTGAGGCTGTTATAAAAGAACCTGACGTGATGGGGTAAAATAGACGTCGGTGTGGATTTTAGCGACCCTAAAAACATATGGCACACATGGTCAGACGCCAGATTAGAAATAAGATGTTTCTTTTGTGTGGCCTTGTTACAAATCTGAAGTCAGACTTTCCAAATTCAAAATGCCAAACCAAATGTGGGAGTTGAATTTTTAATTTTGGAAATCTTACTTCAGATTTGTAATCAGCGAACCCAAAACCCCTAGATACCGAGTTTCATAATAATTGATTAGTTTTTAAAAATCGATTGCAATATTTGATCCGCCACTTTGGATTTAGAAAATTTGAGATCAGATTCTTTATAAGCGACCCCAAAAACCCCTAGGTACCAAGTTTAAAGCAAATCCGTCAAAATTTAAAAAAGTGTGTTTGCCACATAAAATCCGCCACTTTTTTTGATGTTATGTCAAAAACCTAATATTGTGGGATAAACTGGATTTCGGATTGTATTTTAGTAATTTCAAAAATATATAGTAAACATTGTCAGATTCCAGATAAAAATGAAAATTTTTTTGTGTGGCCTTGTCACGAATCTGAAGTCAGACTTTTCAGAGTATAAAATCGTCAGATCAAAAATGGCGGTTGAATTATTTAATTTGAAATGCCTGACTTCAGATTCGTAATTAGCGGACCCAATAGTCCCTAGATACCAAGTTTCATAAAAATTTAATAATTCCTTTAAAAATCGATCGCCGTCTTGTTTCTGCACCTTGAATTTTGAAAATTTGTTTTCATATTCGTTATATGCGACCCCTAAACCCCTACATACGAAGTTTAAAAAAAGTTAGTGTGACACAAAATTCGTCACGGTTTTTGAGGTTTTGTTAAAAACTTGATGTAATGGAGTAAAATGTACTTCGGATTGGGTTTAAGCGACCTCAAAAACATAACTGTTTTTGAGGCTGTTAAAAAAGAATCTGATGTGATGGGGTAAAATGGAAATCGGTGTGGATTTAGCGACCCTAAAAATATATAGTACACATGGTTAGACCCTAGATTAGAAATAAGATGTTTCTTTTGTGTGGCCTTATTACAAATCTGAAGTCAAACCTCAAAATTCTAAATGCCAAATCAAATGAGAGTTGAATTTTTTAATTTTGAAAAATCTTACTTCAGATTTGTAATCAGCGAATCCAAAACCCTTAGATACCTAGTTTCATAAAAATTTAATAGTTTTTTAAAAATCGATCGCAATATATGATCCGCCACTTTGAATTTTGAAAATTTGAGATGAAATTCGTTATCAGTGACCCAAAAACCCCTAGATACTAAGTTTGAAGCAAATCTGTCGATATTTAAAAAAATGTGTTTGCCACATAAAATCCGCCAGATTTTGTGAGGTTATGTCAAAAAACTGATATTGTGGATGGATTTCGGTAAGGGTTTTAGCAGTCTCAAGAACATATAGTAAACATTGTTAGATTACAGATAATAATGAAAATGTTTTTTTGTGTAGCCTTGTTACGAATCTGAAGTCAGCCCTTCAAAGTTTAAAACGTCAGATCAAAACCAGTGATTAAATTTTTTAATTTGAAATGCCTGACTTCAGATTCGTAATCAGCGAACCCAAAATGTCCTAGATAGCAAGTTTCATAAAAATTAAATACTTTTTTAAAATTTGGCCGCCATATTTGATCCGCCATTTTGAAATCTAAAATCTAACTTGAGATTCGTAATCAACGACCCCAAAAACCCCTAGATACTAAGTTTCATTAAAAATTGAATAATTCTTTTAAAAATCGATTGCCGTATTTGATTTGCTTCTTGAATTTTGAAAATTCGTTATATGCGACCTCTAAGCCTTTACATACCAAGTGTACAAAATTCATTGTGACACAAAATCCGCCCCGGTTTTTAAGGTTGTGGCAAAAACCTGATGTGATCGGGTAAAATGTACTTTTGTTTTGAGAATGTTAAAAAAACCTGGTGTGATGGGATAAAATCAAACTTGGATTGGGTTTCGGAGCCCCAAAAATATATAGTAAACATGGTCAAATACCCAGAGCAGAAAGAAAATCTTTTTTTGTGTGGCTGTGTAGTTAATCAACCTGATTCAGAATTTAAACATTTTTACGAAATAGCGTAAAATCCAAGAAGTATCATAACTGGACTGCCTTGATTTTATTCCAATGTTTTTAAGGTATAATGGCTCTCAAACAAGCTATAAGAATAACGAATTTCCTGTTTTTAATCATTATGTAGGAGTTGACTAATTTGGTTGCTAACTATCAAGAGCTTGAGGTACTATTTGAAATAATTGTGGTAAAACATTAAGCATAAACTATTTTAAGGTTAATAAATTGTTCAACATTAATTACGCTAATCTACATATTGCTAATAACAAACCGCAGGAAAAATATTACTCGCCCAAGAAAAAGAAAAACGGAAGTCATCAGTTTAGGAAACACAAACCTCAAAAGTTGAATGTAGTTCCCCAGTATTTGTGGTATAAACCATAAGATGAACGAATATAGTAAAGGTAAAAACCCGCAAGCCTATTATTAAAACATTATGGTAATGACTTGCAGGAAACTGATTTTATTCTTCATATAGTTTATAAATAATGTTTAGAGTATAAGTCAATGAACCTTAAACATTACTCTGATAAATCCTAAGTGATATAGAAATTGCAACACCTACAAGGACCTGAAATTTTTTGATCAAATTTTGCAGAAATGTTTAACTACTCAATTGTAATAATTGATTAAAGTCTTTCTAGCGTTTGTTGCACGGAAAATAAAAGAAGTTGCGATGTGAAAAGACATTACGTAACCGTGGTAGTATCATTTTAGGGACAGTGCCGTTATTTGCAAACAGGGTTATAGTCTTAGCGTCAAACCTTAACGCGCTAAAATAGGAAAATTCGCCTCAAATTTCGATGCATATGAAAATTAGAAGAGACTTTGAGAACAAAAATTAACACAATTAATAAACTTAAGCTGAAATCCAATGCCATTTTTCAAAACTATGGGTTTATATTTAATTTCTGACTGAGTTTAGAAAAGGGTGCGTCAACTTGATCACCTTCACAACCAAACTTATAGAAATTTATACTATTGATTGCGTTTTGAGTGCGCTTCTCTGAGCTGTAGTTATTTTTTACGCTACCAGGGTTACTAAGTTATTAACAAAAATGGGGTGGGGGTGTGGTGCTTTTTATCAATGTAGAACTAACATAAACTTTTGATGTGGTTTAGTGGCTTTCGGGTATACGCTTTTTGCGCCAGTAAAGTTGATGTTTGCGCTTTAAGCATTTGGCCTTGAAATAATGAAAAATAAATCCTCTCCTCCCCAAGCATAGATTTAAATGTAAATTTACATTTTTATTGTACTTAATATGCGCCGTCAAAATAAACTTTTGAGATACATTTGTTTGCGTAGAATTATTTATTTAAAAAAGGCCCCCCCCTCCCCACAAAAACAAACTTATCAAAACTGTAATCTAAAATTTCTAATCAACCTTCGATCACGCCCCAGACTATGGGCGGTAAAGTAAATTATCAAAGAAATCGGGGTTGATTTTCTATACCTATCGAGAATTCTTGTAAATTGTAATAAGCCCATGGTAAGGTTGGATGACAAGCGGCTTTTAGAAAAAGAAAACTCTTATAGGTTGTAGCTAGCTGAGCTTTTAACCCACGGTCGCATGAGATTGGGTCAGCGGGTTTATTAAAGTTAAGAAGGATAATGGACGCCACTTAAATTTTTTATAAAGCAATTGAATAAATGTATTTACTTAAAGGAGAAATTTGGAAACCTATTTTATCACAAACCACTTCAAATACAAGATTGATTGTCACAAATATGTTACTTACTTTTCTTTCTACTCTAGGATGGCTCTGAAACATATTTACTACTAGCAAGCATATAATTTATTTAATAATTCTGTGACTATACGAAGTCCTTAATTTTGTTTCAAATACTTATCACTGAATCGTTATATTAATTCCTTTAGCAGTCATAAAATCTTTGGGGAAATTAAATATTCATAAAATAATGAACTGAAAAAAAAGGTTTCTATATTCTCATTTTAAACCATTATGTACATGATAATGCAACTCAACAAAGATAAATTCTTATGAATATAATTATTACGTTACTCAGGAGATGTAAAATTAAATTTTTATGTCTACTAAATTTTAATTGAAGTCTGAATTTCATTTAACAATATTCATTTATACTTAGTAGTTCGGAGTAGCGCTACTAGAACTTTACAAGAGGTTCAAATTTTTATACATGCAGTAATGTATTTGTTAATTAATCTCAAATCAAAATTTCATTTGTTAGAATGAAGGCACGCAAACAACATGTTGAAATAGGGTTTCGGTAAACAAGATAAGAAATAACATTTGCTTAAACAAATGCTGCAAACAACATGTTACTATGATTGATGTAACTTAATATCTTTTTATACATAGTTTGACAAAGAATGACTTCTAAATTTGAACATGTGATTAATAAAATAAAATCATTCTATATATTTTAAATATTGAACCGTTAAAAGTTAAGCTTCTTTCTACTAATAAATAGGTTGCTGAATTATCTGTACGGGAAGGTATTTGCACATCAAAGCATAACGTAATTTAAAATGAGCAATTACGTATTACGTCAATTCATATATGTGTATACGAAATAAAATACGGCACATGCAGCAAAAATTTCAGGAAATCAAATGGGCTTACCCACCGGCGTGAATGACCTAACAACCTGTCAGCACTTGTTGCGACGTCAGCATTCTGTCACGTGTCGGTACTATCTAACAAATCTGCTTACCATTTTTGTATGAAATAAATTTCCATGTAGATAAATTATTTACACATCAACTAAGTAGAATAATCTTAATATTCCATTAGAACCTTTGTAGATAACTGAGATTACGGAAGTTGCACGTTGTAAAGATTAATTACTTCATAACTGTAAGGTTAAATTTTTACTTGTTTCGGCGCTTACGCCAGGAAAACTTAGTTTCCTGTAACATGTCGTCTGCTTTTATATCGCAGACCAGTGACCTTTCGGCTCGAGGAGAAGACAAAAAGTGAGCATGTCACACAAGTCGACCAACAACATGAGAATCTTAGATATTCTACCTACGAGTAGGGAACACGCGCAAGATTTGTAATTGTGTTATCAGCTATATTAATAAAATGCTTTAATTTTATTGGTTTACTAAATATACAAAAGTATTGGAATTCATATTGGGTAAGCGTTAAATAAATAAATGCTAAATTAACGGCTTTGTAGCAGTAATATTGACGAATAATTCAGTTCGGAATTTTTACATGTTGCAAAACCTATGTAATTGATTGCGCTTTGAGAACGCTTCTCTGCACTGTTGCACTGTAGTTATTTTTAACTACGCTTCTTAGGTAATTTCATCGATAGCCTTAGATATATATTCTGCCTTTGAGGTTTGGATAATGTTACAACCATAATTTAACGCATTAAAGTAACATGTCTCCCGACGGCGTCGTTCGTTTTCTACCTTTAAGGAAAACAAAATATAATAAAAAGCAATACTTTCACTGCATTCTGCAGTTTAAATTAAACCAATTAACACGAGATGTATTAGTAAATCACAAAGCAAATTTACCTACATAGATTGAACTAATATATGCATTACCATTGCAATACAATTACCTGGTGTTTTATAAGGGGAAAATACATCCACTGGCCTGGTTTCGACCTTTTTTGGCTTTGTCAGAACGAAGTAGTTTTAACCCAAACGAAACATTACCAGTAATGTAATGTATGCTTGAAGGAACTTCTGTACACTTGCGAAATATAAATAAACCGCCACCAGGTGGTTAAAACCAGCACTTAAGAAACGTCAAGTAATTGTTTTGTATTGTATATATATATATATATATATATATATATATATATATATTATTAATAGAGAAGAATAATCCACATTTGGAATACAAATGAATGCTTAATATATATTAATAGTTATTAAGATGAAATGAAAACCCAACTTTGTATTTAAAGTTGAATTACCATTTCAAATCGAACTAGTATTGAAAACCACTAAAGAACGGCTACAGCAGGATTTGAACCTGCAACCTCTGATTCTCCGGATCAGTGCTCTAACCAATTGAGCTATCTAGCCTAATTGTTTAGATGATGTTATACTTAATCCTACTGAAGCTTGGCCCTTGTTAATGATTTTCAATTACGT
This sequence comes from Platerodrilus igneus, assembly GCA_036346225.1. Lineage (NCBI taxonomy): Eukaryota > Metazoa > Arthropoda > Insecta > Coleoptera > Lycidae > Platerodrilus > Platerodrilus igneus. The sequence continues at coordinate 4,685,473 of JARFIW010001104.1, read as the reverse complement.
CTTGCATTTAAGGAAATTGAATCTAGTTATATACATAATTCATGTACTAATAACTTGATCATCCCATTTTTGCAACGTTCGGAATAATACAAACATGTAATTATATTATTATTAATACAGAAGAATAATCCACATTTGGAATACAAATGAATGCTAGATTCAATTTCCTTAAAATGCAAGACGTAATTGAAAATCGTTAACAAGAGCCAAGCTTCAGTAGTATTAAGTATAACATCATCTGAACGATTAGGCTAGATAGCTCAATTGGTTAGAGCACTGATCCGGAAAATCAGAGATTGCAGGTTCAAGTCCTGCTGTAGCCGTTCTTTTAGTGGTTTTCAATTACTAGTTCGATTTGAAATGGTAATTCAACTTTAAATACAAAGTTGGGCATTTCATCTTAATAACTATTAATATATATATTGCTGTGATACCACCAAAATCCGGGTACTCCGCTTTTCGAATCGAGCCCCTACGAATTGGATGTCCAGAATGCTGTGAATCCTACGAAAAGCTATTCATTACTTTAACTGTGTTGGTCCATTGACTTTCTTCTGTTAATCGCCTCGGCTGCTCCTCTAGATAGCTTTCATCCTCATACATAAAAAACAAACACATTCCTACCACAAACATCAACGTCAACTCTATTTACATCAATATTCACAATACATTAAAATTTCAAAATTAATATTCAGCATAAATTTTAATATCGGAAAATTTCAAAATTAAATTTATTATCATTTTAATGTGCATCCAGAATTAAAGTCCTTGTAGGATGCCTACTAATTACTATAACAATATATGCAGAGTACAAAGGGAGCATCTACCACCCTTTTACGTTAATTAACCAGGTTCGTCTAATTGAGCTCAAAGACATACCCATATTTTTATCATAATCCAGAACATCAATACTAAATACCACCTTTCTACTTAAACAAGCAAATTTCACCTTAAAATTAAAATATTATTGTTAGTACAATTTCACTACTGTCCATTTTAAATAAACAAATTAGAAAGTTATTCAACACACACAAATTCTCAAAGTTCAAACAAAATAGTATAATTTACCTGAAGGTTACTTGCACTCGTAGCTTCAATGTACATCGTCCCTTTTGTTAATCACACCATTCCAACTGGGTTATATTTACGGCTTCTGATTCTCAACGCTTTAAAAATTTTCTCCATCACCATTTATTTAAAGTTGTTTCAGGGCTTTTCCGGAACTCCTCTGTGTATATCTGACCCTTGTTTCGTGGATCCAGACACGTTTATGCACCATTTAAGTATTAATACCCCCGAAAAATAACAAAGAAATTCATACTTCTTTCACCAAGATACGCCAAAACTGCCTACTTTTGTGTATTTATTTGTCATAGTAAATTTTACCAATTGGTACAGTGATACTAAACTTTATTACCTTGTATCTTCTTTTCTAAGTGCACTAACGTACATTCATTGTAGCACGTAAAGAACAAGCTGTTTTAAATCATATAATATTCGAGCAAACTGTTTAAATTATTTAATATTAAAACCGGAAAACTAAAAAGCACTGTTTAACGCGTTCAATCAAGTCGAAGATCTAAGAGAGCTTCCTCATATTCACCTCCGTATATATAGCGGTTAGCCTGTCTGTCGGTCTGTTCCCCAAAACGGCCAGTTTCTAGAATTTCGTCATTCTATGTTCCCATTCCGTAGCTCGCTCGTCGGTTTTTACGAATTTTGTACTCGCCCTAGTTAAATCTCAGAAAATTTCCACACGGCACGCAACGTCTGAGAATACCTAATTAAATTTTATACAGAAATGTTATTTCTACCTCTCAATTTGCCTTTTACTTTCAACCAATCGCAACCCCATGACGTTGCTCTACTCACGCCTTTTACTATATGTGTCTCGGTCTTGCGCATATTATCTGTCTCTATCTACCCTGTTCTTATTAGTGCAAATTGATATTCTTTATTATCGATTATTTCAGTCCATGTGGACTATCTGGGTTAAATAACCCCGTATCGCACCTTCTCGTTAATATTAAGCCACGGTTTCTCCAAGATTCTTTGTAACCATTAATTATCTGCAACATTTACGCAGAATGAGCTTTTTAAAAATACGCAGGTGTTTAAACATACTATTAATTCTCAGAGCTTTATTTTATTGGGTTTTACAAGTTTTTATAGATATTATATGTTACTAACGGTTCAATTAACTTCAATAAAACTTAATACCCTTTAATTATTAGCGACTACAAATTAAATCGTAATTAGTCTGTGTACACGTTGTTTAATACCGGTTCCTTACAATAGGGTTAATTAATATAAATTTTGCACGTAATTCCATTTGTTTCTTTATTAGGAATAATTAAATTACACGTAGAGCTTTTTAATACTGTTTCCTTTGATATAAAGCGTCTTGTACATGATTTAAATCTCTTATTTTTACTGAAACTAATAAATTTTTATGCTTCACGTTTTAATAACGCGTATTATCTAATAATATTCATTATACACGGTGATTAAAATTATTTGATGTGATTATTTAATTTTCTACCCTGGTCTAAATATGAGTATTTTCCCCCTATTTGAATACAAATAATCCCACTTATTTGAATGCAAATATAAAGCATTTAGACTGCCAAAAAATATTTAGAAAAAAAAAATTGCCTATCTCTCTATCCTTATCTATCTAACTTACCTACTTTGTCTCCAATCCAAAAAAAATATTTACACCTACCCTATATCCCTATCCTATTCCTAACTTTTAACTAATCTTCACTATACTTTACTTCATCCTACCTAATCCCATATACCTATCCTATTCCTAACTTTATTCCTAACTCTTCACTAATCTTATAAGAAATATCTACACTTAACCTATCTTATTTTCTTCCTACATTTACTCTTTATTCTCATCCTAAACCTATTCCTACTTATCTCCCGTATTTATCCTATACCCAGCTCTATTTTCTATAACTATACTAAAATTTACCTATCTCTATCCTCTGTTTTCATCAAGTTATTTAAATCTAACTCTCTTCTTGACCCTCCAAGTCTTTCTTATCGTGACTCTTAAATATTACTTCTTCTTCAGTCCCTACACTTGTCTGTTTCTCATTTATTGTTGTTTCCCTTTCTGCCGACAAACCAAACGATACTACTTTACAATTCTCGATTTTTCCCTCTACGGAAAATCCTATGTACCTTCTAGAATGCTTGTGTAATGGAATCCGCCAGAATAAATCCCTTAAATCTACTTTGATTAAAAACAAACTTGCCTCTTTACTTAATTTTCGCCTTCACCTGCTCCTGATATGCTGCTTCTACCCCCACTACTTCTGCATGTTTTTGTATTAAAGCTTGAACCTCTACTTTCCTATCCTCTGGACATCTTATTGTGTTGGTCTGTTTTACTTCATCATCCTCTACCTCTACTACATTAATACTAAACCCCGTGTCATCCTCTGTGACTTCATAACTGCCCTTCCATGGCACTACCCTATCTTTAATCCTTACTACCTTCCTTTCCATATCTATCAAAACCCCTAACTTCATCATACAGTCAACACCTAAAATGCTCTGAAACTTCAGTCCAGGTACAATTACAAACTCCTGTTCACAGCTTAAACCTCCTATATCTATCCTAAGCACCACAACACTATTTACTACAGCAAACTTCTTTTTATTTGGAGCTACTAAATGGCTACGCTTTATGGGCATAATTCTATCACAAACCTTATCCCTAATTTTGCTGACGAATTCCTCCGATATTAAACTCGCCTCTGCCCCTGTATCAAGTAATACTTCTACATTATTCTCAAAAATTTCTAAATTAATAATTGGCAAACATAATTTTTCCTCAGTTTCTGGCTCTACTTCCTCCTCAATTTTGAAAAATTCACGTGGATGTTCATATACATTTACACTGAAATCTAGTGGTCTGTCGCGTTCTAAAAATCCTGTCCAGGTCTGTTTTCCCTACTCGGTCCTGGTCTAGCCGTCACCTCAGCGTATGTCCTAGGCGTTTCCACTCGTTCCGTGTCTGTGTTAGCAGTCCCCCTCATGTCTGGTGAACTATTCATTCTGGTAGGTCCCGGTCTCGGTGCAGGTCCCCTTCCTAAACTATTACTTCTAACGTATGGTCGTCGCTGTTCCCAATTCTGTCGCTGGTATCCGTAATTATTCCCCCTTCTAGCATAGTTGTCCCGTCTATTGTCAAACCTAACTGTGTTGATCTGTCTTTCCCTATTTTCCCGAGGTCGTCCACTACTTACGTCGTCGTACCTCTGCAAGTATTCTAGAAACATTTCTCTGTCCACTATGTTCTGTAGTGCTACGTGTTGTCTTATTTCTACCTCGAAGTGTCGTGATAAATACTTAATAATTTGTCGGTCCGTCAGTGGTGGGTTCAGTTGCTTAGCTATGCTATACTTGCGTATAGCATATTGCTCCCTACTTCCTGAAAATTCTCCCTTAAATTTCCCTGTGATTAAGTCGTCTCGTACCTGGTCTTGTCTGTGGTCACTCCAGTAGTGCTTTAAAAATCTGTCCTCAAAGTCCATGTAGGTGTCTATGTCCTGTCCTACTAAATTGTACCATGCTTCCGCATTGTCCTTTAATAAAGCCTTTATCGTATTCAGTTTAGTCTGTTCGTCAAATAAATTTCCCACTAGATTTCTTACACTATTAATAAAAATTTGTGGATTTACCCTGTTATCGCCATAAAACTTCATGTGTTGGTCCAATGATACTCCACCTGTAGAAAATCTGGGACCATCCCCCGTTAAATTTGACATGTTGTATTTAATACTACTAACTTCGCGTTCTACCCTGCCTAACTGATCCCTACATGAGTCCGTCACTTCAGTCATTTTACATTAATCTCTTCTTCACAAACATGCGTACTTCGGACCTTAAATGTCCCATTTCCTGTCGAAGACCTGTAATATCACGCTCATTTTTTTCAACCCTATTTTCAACTTCCCCCATCTTTACGGTAAGACTATTTTTAAATTCTGAAACTTCTTTATTCGTCTTATCTATTTTCTCACTTAGGGTTTCCTAACTCCTGTTAATGTCTCATTCATTCGGTCAAATTTTCGATTTGAGTCCTCTCGCTCTATTCGATTCATCGCTTAGCAGTTCTAATTTTCTGTTAGACCTCCATCGCTCTATTCGATTCTTCCCTAGCTAATCGCATTTCTCTAACATTCTCATCATTAACTCATTTCCTGTTTCTCCTGATTCCGTCCTCGACTGATCTCTACTGCCTCCAGCTTCTTCCATTTTCGAAATTTTCTCACACAATGCACTATCGTCCCTTCCAATTTCCACTCCTTGACTCCTTAACCACTCCTTTCTCTGCATACGTTCAAATCACTCACACACTCTAAAATACTCTTAAATTTATACACACACAAAAACTCTCTCTCTCAGATCGCCAGTTTCCTGGAATAAAATCACAAAAATTTTATTTGGAACTCGAGCCTCACTTTTGGGTCGCCAAATTTGCTGTGATACCACCAAAATCCGGGTACTCCGCTTTTCGAATCGAGCCCCTACGAATTGGATGTCCAGAATGCTGTGAATCCTACGAAAAGCTATTCATTACTTTAACTGTGTTGGTCCATTGACTTTCTTCTGTTAATCGCCTCGGCTGCTCCTCTAGATAGCTTTCATCCTCATACATAAAAACAAACACATTCCTACCACAAACATCAACGTCAACTCTATTTACATCAATATTCACAATACATTAAAATTTCAAAATTAATATTCAGCATAAATTTTAATATCGGAAAATTTCAAAATTAAATTTATTATCATTTTAATGTGCATCCAGAATTAAAGTCCTTGTAGGATGCCTACTAATTACTATAACAATATATGCAGAGTACAAAGGAGCATCTACCACCCTTTACGTTAATTAACCAGGTTCGTCTAATTGAGCTCAAAGACATACCCATATTTTTATCATAATCCAGAACATCAATACTAAATACCCCTTTCTACTTAAACAAGCAAATTTCACCTTAAAATTAAAATATTATTGTTAGTACAATTTCACTACTGTCCATTTTAAATAAACAAATTAGAAAGTTATTCAACACACACCAAAATCTCAAAGTTCAAACAAAATAGTATAATTTACCTGAAGGTTACTTGCACTCGTAGCTTCAATGTACATCGTCCCTTTTGTTAATCACACCATTCCAACTGGGTTATATTTACGGCTTCTGATTCTCAACGCTTTAAAATTTTCTCCATCACCATTTATTTAAAGTTGTTTCAGGGCTTTTCCGGAACTCATCTGTGTATATCTGACCCTTGTTTCGTGGATCCAGACACGTTTATGCACCATTTAAGTATTAATACCCCGAAAATAACAAAGAAATTCATACTTCTTTCACCAAGATACGCCAAAACTGCCTACTTTTGTGTATTTATTTGTCATAGTAAATTTTACCAATTGGTACAGTGATACTAAACTTTATTACCTTGTATCTTCTTTTCTAAGTGCACTAACGTACATTCATTGTAGCATGTAAAGAACAAGCTGTTTTAAATCATATAATATTCGAGCAAACTGTTTAAATTATTTAATATTAAAACCGGAAAACTAAAAAGCACTGTTTAACGCGTTCAATCAAGTCGAAGATCTAAGAGAGCTTCCTCATATTCACCTCCGTATATATAGCGGTTAGCCTGTCTGTCGGTCTGTTCCCCAAAACGGCCAGTTTCTAGAATTTCGTCATTCTATGTTCCCATTCCGTAGCTCGCGCGTCGGTTTTTACGAATTTTGTACTCGCCCTAGTTAAATCTCAGAAAATTTCCACACGGCACGCAACGTCTGAGAATACCTAATTAAATTTTATACAGAAATGTTATTTCTACCTCTCAATTTTGCCTTTTACTTTCAACCAATCGCAACCCCATGACGTTGCTCTACTCACGCCTTTTACTATATGTGTCTCGGTCTTGCGCATATTATCTGTCTCTATCTACCCTGTTCTTATTAGTGCAAATTGATATTCCTTATTATCGATTATTTCAGTCCATGTGGACTATCTGGGTTAAATAACCCCGTATCGCACCTTCTCGTGAATATTAAGCCACGGTTTCTCCAAGATTCTTTGTAACCATTAATTATCTGCAACATTTACGCAGAATGAGCTTTTTAAAAATACGCAGGTGTTTAAACATACTATTAATTCTCAGAGCTTTATTTTATTGGGTTTTACAAGTTTTTATATATATTATATGTTACTAACGGTTCAATTAACTTCAATTAAAATTAATACCCTTTAATTTTTAGCGAATACAAATTAAATATTAATTATTATGTGTACACTTTGTTTAATACCGGTTACTTAAAATAGGGTTAATTAATATAAATTTTGCACGTAATCTCCATTTGTTTCTTTATTAGGAATAATTAAATTACACGTAGAGCTTTTTAATACTGTTTCTTTTGATATAAAGCGTCTTGTACATGATTTAAATCTCTTATTTTTACTGAAACTAATAAATTTTATGCTTCACGGTTTTAATAACGCGTATTATCTAATAATATTCATTATACACGGTGATTAAAATTATTTGATGTGATTATTTAATTTTCTACCCTGGTCTAAATATGAGTAATATATATATATATATATATATATATATATATATATATATATATATATATATTGCTATGCCCCTCTAAATTATTCTTGCCCCATCGTTTGGGCGACCATATTATTTATGCTATGATACTACTGGAATTATCGAGCCCCTGCGTTGGGCTGGTATATTAATATTGCTATGAATAAACAAGATTGTAATTATCTCCTTCGACGTTGGGCCGTCTTATTGATATTGCTATAAATTCCCTCCAGAAACTTAACTCGATTTTATCTTGAACCAACCTTGTCTACCAATAACAAAATCTGATACGTTACCGCCTTACTTGTTATCAATTTCCTATTCAACTCGTAGCTCCTCCTTGATCTATTTAAATAATCAAATCACTCCCATTCTTTATCTTATGACCTCGACTAGCATTTATTTGGAATGATAAAATTCAGTTAATTTTGATTTTATATAATGAAACAAATATTATGTACAGTTTCTGTAAATTATTTGAAATACACTTTTCAATTAATTAATGTTATAAATCTCATTTATTAAAAATCATATACTTTTTACTCAAAACCTAAAGTCACCAAGAAACCTATTATCTTTATAAACGAAGTGTACAACGTTCTAAACCTGTTATCATATCACGCACTTTATACGTTTTCAAATCCTTTTTTTGTTGACTTTCACATTCATATTATAATAAGCAAATTCAATATTCAAAATAAAAAATATAGAAAAATAAAATGTCTTATAACTAAAAATTTGACCTGGTCTATTGTCTTCACATCGACGCATCCATTTGAATAAAAATTATCTTCCCCCAATTCAGGATTATTACATGCTTATTCGAAATATTATCTATCCACACGCTGGAACCATTGCATTTAAATTATTGCCATCACCCTCTGGACTACGATTATTAACTTATGCACCCCAATTTATTGTCGTTTCATTTCAGACTCAGAATTACTTCTTATCAATTTCCCCAAACTTAGAATTGGATTATCATCATTTATTTTCCCTTGACTTAGAAATTGTATTATTCTTTCCCCAGAACTTGGAATTACTTTTATTCTCTACGGATTCAGAAATCGTAGTTTTCCCCGGACTTAGAAATCGTAGTTTATTTTACCCGGACTTAGAAACCGTTTAATCGGCAATCGTAATTTTCATCTTTGCACTTTTACAATTTTTCACTTTGAATTATTATTATTACGTATCACTTTATTGCATAGTGGCGCACCTCGGCCTTTGTTGAGTTCAAAACTGACTTCGTTATCACTGTACCTGCTAATATATCATTGAGTTCCCACTCCGTCAGTGGGTATGGTCTACAAACTCGTCACTCATTTTTAACGAATCAAATAATTACATTTAAAGTAGTTTCTGATGTAATTTTCTATGCTTCCCAATAATTGTGACCTGGTCGCAGCTGTCTTGGTTATCAACATGCGGTGTTTTGATAAATCTAATTGCTTTTCCATAAACAACTGATGGAATTCGACTTTTAATTTTCATATCTGCATGTTATTTACGCAATTTTTAATCTGCTTTCTTATCAAAAATGGTTGACTATTTGTACGCATTTATATTATGCTTCCTGAAGCTCTATTTCTATCTCCGTATTAATCTAATTGTTTGGAACTCTTTTGAATGCGTGTCTAAATACACTTTATTATGTTTACATATAAATATACGCGTGCTTATACTGAAAAATATCTTTATTTGCCTTACCTAAATTAACTAAAACTTTATCTACAGAGTATTAAATATTTTCTATTTACCTAATGAATGTTTTCCTTGTTTCTACGCTAATTATGCGTCTTCCTATGTTTATTTGCGTCGCTTAAAACTATTTATACTTTATATACAGGGTGTTGACTGCTTACTATTTACAAACTGTCTCCATTTCTTAATTCTTTACTAAATAAATGCAGTTTTCTGCTGCCTATGGTAATTTCTCATTTCTAAATGACCTTTACTATCAAGTACACCCTTGAGTAAGCTATTATAACAGCAATATATATATATATATATATATATATATATATCAAACAATGAAATTTAATGGCGAGTGACTCAATATTCACAGGGCATCCTGTCGACGCGTTTCGCCCTTGTTGGGGCTCATCGTCGACAGGATGCCCTTGTGGCTAATATTGAGTCACTCGCCATTAAATTTCATTGTTTGATATTATTTTAGACTCATTAAATTACTTATTCTTCATATATATATATATATATATATATATATATATATATATATTTATTGTAACGACCTTCTTTTTATACGATTGTGTTGAAATTAGCAGGTTTTAGGTCGGCTGGTAATAAAGAAAACTCTTTTTTATGGCCTAAATTTTCGCATATATTTTTTTTTGCTTGATCACAGGCAATAACTAAAACGTACAAACTATTAACAAACTACTAAAGTGAATAAAATAACTACTTACAGTGAGGGTATTTACATTAGCTTATTCTGAAGAATTTTTAGAACAATTTTCTTTAATAATTAAAAAGAAATAATATGTATATATAAAAAATTTGATGAAATAAAATATTGGTTTGATAGAAGTATAAGTCAATTTTGATTAAATGATTTTTATATATATCTTGATCTTTTAGTTTAACTTGCATGTGTGTATGTATGTTATGTATATATTAATTTTTTTTTTTTGTTTTAATTTTTAATATGATACATATAATAGCGTCCTCATGTGTATGTTTATATTAGGAGGAGGGTGAATATTGAATGTATCATATTGTTTGGTGTTTTGTGTATTCTGAGTATTTATTTTGTGTGTGTGTGTGTATGTGTGTGTGTGTGTGTGTGATGTGTGTGTGTGTGAGAGAGAGAGAAAGGGAGAGAGAGAGAAGGAGAAGGTTTGTAGGTGGGTGTGTGTGTGTGTGTATGTGAGTGTGCTTTTTATTATAGTTAGATGTACTTAAGAATGCACTTGTATTTATTTTGTGTGTGTGTGTGTGTGATGTGTGTGTGTGTGAGAGAGAGAGAAAGGGATATAAAAGTTAAACCTAAAGCATGTGCCCTTGCAATACACACACTTAATGATGAACATAAAATAAATTTCAAAAATCCACAAATTTTACAAATAGAAATTAACAAATTTAAAAGAACATTTTTAGAAATGTGCCATATTTATAGAAATTCAAATTCATTAAATACAAAAAGTGATATTGATAATCTGAGCAGTATATACTCATACCTTTTAAACTTTAAAGAAAAATATAAAGAACAATAAGTCTAAGAATTGATTTTACAAGTGCATTCTTAAGTACATCTAACTATAATAAAAAGCACACTCACATACACACACACACACACACACCCACCTACAAACCCTCCTTCTCTCTCCTTTCTCTCTCTCTCACACACACATCACACACACACACACAAAATAAATACAAGTGCATTCTTAAGTACATCTAACTATAATAAAAAACACACTCACATACACACACACACACCCACCTACAAACCTTCTCCTTCTCTCTCTCTCCCTTTCTCTCTCTCTCACACACACATCACACACACACACACACACATACACATACACACACACACACAAAATAAATACTCAGAATACATAAACACCAAACAATATGATACATTCAATATTCACCTCCTCCTAATATAAACATACACATGAGGACGCTATTATATGTATCATATTAAAATTAAAACAAAAAAAAAATTAATATATACATAACATACATACATACATGCAAGTTAAACTAAAAGATCAAGATATATATAAAAATCATTTAATCAAAATTGACTTATACTTCTATCAAACCAATATTTTATTTCATCAAATTTTTATATATACATATTATTTCTTTTAATTATTAAAGAAAATTGTTCTAAAAATTCTTCAGAATAAGCTAATGTAAATACCCTCACTGTAAGTAGTTATTTTATTCACTTTAGTAGTTTGTTAATAGTTTGTACGTTTTAGTTATTGCCTGTGATCAAGCAAAAAAAAATATATGCGAAAATTTAGGCCATAAAAAAGAGTTTTCTTTATTACCAGCCGACCTAAAACCTGCTAATTTCAACACAATTATATATATATATATATATATATATATATATATATATATAAATATTTTAGGTAGTTAATTACACAAGGTAAGTTGATAAATACTATCGTATTATAGTGAATAAGATGAAATAATAACTTAGACTTCTATGCAAAGCCCAAATGATCATATCAAATTGAGCTAGTAATTAAAACAATGAAAATATAAGGTCTTGGACAGGATTTGAACCTGCACCTCAGTCTTGCCGGGACTGTGCGTTTACCAATTACGCTACCGAGACCGATGACTATAATCGGGAAATTTACAAATCTAAAACGTGTACAGAACTATACATAAACCTAACTTTCAATTACGTTTAGCATTTTTGTCCATCATATCTAACATTTGTCAAGTTTTTTAACTTATGTCAGATATAGACAGAAAACAGCGCTCAAGTTAGTTGGTTTATTTTAAACTTACGGACTGCAAAGAAAATATTGCTTTTTATTATATAAAAGTTGCCATTACTTTTGTTTTTTCCCCGATCTGTTAATTTTGCTAGGGAGATTTGTTACGTTCCAATTTTGCTTTAAAATTTCCCTGGTTAACTCAAATCCCTTTTGCTTTTTAAAGGAAAATGCATTCGATAAATTAAATAGTCTATGCCTTGTTTTAGGTATCCGGTAATCTGTTAAAACCTTCAACATAATTAATAATAAATACGCTTTCTACAAATTTTCATTTTGAACTTATTTATTTGAAAACGACAAGTTTATGCTACAATTAAATAGTTTATATCTTGTTCAGTTATCCGTTATCTTGATATACATTACGACCGCGTATAATGGTTTTCTCTATTGTTCCAATGTAAAGACTTGTTGAAATGAGGTCGCGTACTATCCGATAAAACCCGGGTTTTCCAGTTTCAATCGCGCTTTGATAAGCAAAAATTTGCAGTTCGAATTCGTGTTATTTGAACTATTGTTGAATTTGATTCTACACCTTGTGCATCGAAGTATTTTCTACATGATTCGTTACCAAAAGCAATGCACGTTTGTTCTTTTTTGTTCGACAACTAGGAGGTGTCTTGCGTGTATTGCATTTTTTAGCTGGCGGCCAAATGGGTTCTTTCTTTCTGTAGACCAACTGCTTTTGTCCGTAGACCGCTGCTGCAGTTATGGTAGCAGGGTAAATAGATCCTGACGACCACGGCATTGCTGTGCTAACTCACTCCCGACGGCTTGCGTTTTCTTTTGTGTGTGTCAATGGCATATTCCGTATCTACGTTTGGTGCAGTTACGTGATACGAAACGTGACACTGTAGGACTATTGTTTGTTGCGGCGATATCATCGCTCTACACGTGCGATGTACTCTTTTTAAACATACTTATCAAAAGAACGCACACGTTTATTCGCTTTACTGACTAGTTTATTTTACAAAAAGTATTATGTGAAATTTTAAAAACGTTTGACAAAAGCTCTCACACGTTAATTCTTTCCTACTAATTAGTTATTTTACAAAAGTATTAGGTGAAATTTTAAAAACGCTCGACAAAAGCTCTCAGGGGTATATTTAATACTGATTAATTTTATTTTGTGTGAAATACGAGATGCGCACTTCGTATCTAAATTCCTAAATTATACGTACAATTAAATTTTTTGCTGTGAAATAATAACACTTAATTTATTTTCTTTTTGCTTGTTTGTACAGAATACTTTATTTATTTTGATTGTTAATAGATAATCGTGGACGATGTGTTTTTCTTTGTTTATTTTTGGTAAGTAGGCGAATCCCCCACTCTCCGCGTCTGGTAGTTAGCGTGGTATTTACTTTTCTTCCGGCTACGTCTAGGTACGTAGCATAATTTCTGACGCCCTGGCGTGGGGCTGCGAGTTTGTTTTAGTTAATTTTTTTATTCCCTGATTTTGTTTTGTGTAACGTTGGCTTAACTTTTGCATTGATTTTGGTTTTAGTTAGCGTTCGATTCGATTTTGTTTCGCTTAATTTCTGCCCCAATTTTTGTTTTGCTTCTCGGCCTGATACTACTTATGTTTTCTTCCCTCACGCTCGAACTAGTATTTATTTCTTTCCGTTATTTGTGTTGTGGGTTCGATTTTAAATTTTGGTTTTGTTTTCTTTTCTAATCGCTCAACATTATCGGTTGGTTAATTTCAGATTTTCGCCAATAATTCTAGTCCATTGAAAACGTTGGCGCCCAAAATTTTTTTCTTCGTTTCCCTCTCTGTACATTTTGTTCTTTTTGTCACGTCTAGAGTTAGTCTTTTCCTTTGATTTTTCTTTTATTCTACAGCTCTATTCTAATTTCTATTTTGTTGTTTCGCTCTTATTGGTGCTCCTGAAGTTTATCCGTCGGTTATGTTTTAAATTGTTCTGTACTCGCAATACTTTTTTTTTGATTTATATCGAGTTACGGTTAGCCTTTATTGTCTACCAATTTCTTTCTTGTTCGTATTCAAAATGACTTTTTTTGGCTTCCTACCAAGATCTTCCTGTGTGGGAGTGGAACTTTAAATTTTCTGGTGTCCCGAACACTCTTACTGTACATGATTTTTTGTGACGGTTGAAAAACTCTGACGAACCCACCATGTGTCAGAATTCCAGTTATTTGAGTTTGTAGTGGACTTGATCGAGGCTACAGCGTTACTCTGGTATCGTGGTTACCGGCGGCTCCGTAGCGTAGAGATATATGTGTAACTACTACGCCCAAGGTACCGGGTTCGAATTCCGACACGGTCCGCTTGAAAAATGTTGGGCAAGCATTTTTCACAAAAATACACCCTCGTTCGGATGAGAGGTAAAATGGAGGTCATGTGTGTGAGTGTTGTCACGCACGTTAAAAATCTCTACCTTGCTTGGAACAGCAAGGGTTCGGCAAAATTCTAAATTTTCCAGGTAAAAAAAACTCGCTTCCTGCCAATGTAGTTCCTTCGGGTGGAGCAATGGAAAATCACATGTAAGGTATCGTGGTTATCGTCATAGATTTTCTGACTGGAAGTCGTTGTCCAATTTACTGATTCAACATTTTGAACCCCGGATTTTGCTTATAAGTTTGCTACTACTGAGGAAAATACTTTTGCTTCACATACCCGAGTTGTTAAGATTTCTCCTACGCCTACGGGTAGATCCGATACTTCTTCCGTACGTTCTACTGTTGTTCCTCCTAGTTTTGCTTCTACTCGTCAGGTTTTATGCTTTAATTGCGATAAACCTGGTCATCCTAATAGGTTTTCAAATAATACTTCAACTTCTGTTGTCAGCTCTAAGAGCTAAACTTCTTCTGCTTCTCACCCTACGTTCCTTTCTGTCCTTCATCCAAGTCATCTGGCTCCTACTATCAAAACGTACCCTTCTTCGCCAAATATAGCTTCGAACAAAATTTCTTCCGTCTCTAGTTCTACATTCTATTCTACTCCTCCTTCTGCTCGCCCTACTTATTCACTCTCACCCCAAACTGTGCATCCACCACCATTGCAACCCATACTTCGAATTAGTGACTTGCAGCTAGCTTCTCAAGAGTTTGTTCCCGCTTTCTTAAATGATTCTACCCATGAAATTTCTGTAGTGTCTGCAAGCACAAATGTCGCTAAAGTGACGATAATTTCTAATTTAGTCAGCGAAGGTCCTGTTGAAGTGCATGAACCTGTATCTTTAATGTCTGCTGCTGTTGCTGTCAAAATTTTACATGTTCCTGCTTTCTTAAATTGTTCTAGTCAAGAAATTTCTGTCGAGTCTGCAGTAACAGCTGTAGCTCAACTGACGATAATTCCTAATCCGGATAAAGAAGGTCCTGTTGAAATTAGGGAACCCGTACCTGTGATGCCTGTTGCTGTCATCGTCAAAGTTTTACCTGATCCTGTTTCGTTATCTACTATTGTTAAGGAATCAGTTCCTATTGTGGCTGAAGTTTGGTCTGTTCCTACTCCGTTGTCTAACAGTGATGAAGTCCTACTTGATTCTACTCCTTTGTTGGACGTTGATGAAACGTTACTTACTCTTACTCATTTTTCTCATGCCGACAAAATGCAACTTGTTTCTGTTCTTTTAACTAAGGTTGGTGAAATCCTAGTCCTGTTATCTAATGTTGACGAAGGTCAATCTGATTCTGCCTCCTTATCTATCGTGGATGAAGTTCTTCCGGATGCTGTTTGTTCTTGTAAGGTTGGCGAAATTCTGTCTGGTGCTGTTCCTTTCTTTCGTGTTGGTAAACTTTATTCTACTCCTTTATCTAACATAGACGAAGTTCTACTTGATACCGTTTGTTCGTGTAACATTAATGAACTTCTAACTGAGTCTACTCCTTTATGTAATATGGTTGAAGTGTTATCAGATTATGCTCCTTTTCTTAAGATTGACATTCCTACAGCCAATTCTAATCTCTTTCCTAACTGTGATACCTCTAGTCCCTTATCTAACGTCGTTGAAATTTTATCTACTTCTGCCCTCTAGTTCACGTAACTGAAGTGTGCCCTGCTTGTGTTTCTTTTCGTCAGGTGGATTCTCGTACAGCTCATACTTTTTCCTTTTCTATCGTTCACTTTGTTACCTCCAATTCTAAAAACCAACAACCTTCTTCCATAACGTGTTCTGAGTTCCATAAATTACGACAACCACTACTATCTCCACCCTCGCCACCACTTTCTCAACTTCGTGCTACAACTCCTACATTCCTGCTGTTCCCGTGTGGCAGAAAACTCCCCAGCAGAGACAGAAATTGTTCTATGCTCCTTCCAAACTGGAAGATGTATGTCGGTGAAGTCCTAATGAACTTGATCTCGTTATGTTCTCTTTCTGGCGGGGTAAACACCTTAAGCCAAATATCGAGTCCTCGCGCTTCAGATTCTTATGTCGACTTAATTTTTGGACGTTACGATTTAGTTTTACTTCCCTGTTTTGCTAGGTATTCTTTCGTTTTCTTGCTTCTTTTTACCCCGTGTGAGTCCAGGAATAGAATAGTCCCACGGTACGACCTGCCCGTCGTAAGAGGCGATTACAGCGGTCCAATTCATACACACACACACACACACACACACTTTATACACGTCCAATCCATATCCACACACTTCATACACACACACACACACACACACACACACACATACACCCACACACTTCATAAACACACAGTTCTACTTGGTTCTTTTTTCTTCCGTTCTCCTTTCTTTTGTTTCCTCCTTGTACTCCTTGAACCCGTGTAGGTCTGGGAATAGAATAGCTCTTTGGTAGGACCTGCCTGTCGTAAAAGGCGACTACAGCGGTCCAACACAACACATACACACTCGCACACTTTATACACACACACTTCTTACACACCCACACATACATACGCACACACGCACGCACACGCACACACCTACTCAAACATAACTACACTGGGATTCTGTTTTATTTTCTTTTGTACGATTCTTAGTTTTTTCTTTTTTTTGTCTTGGTGCTTGGTGTTATTCTTTTTGTTTTTTCTTTTTTTTCTTGTTCCTTTTGTTCCACACTTCTCTGCTTTTTCCTGTTGCTGGTCTTCTTTGCTGTCAGTCCCTAGTCCGATTGTGTTTCGTTCATCCGCTCCACTGGTAGGCGCTTGCTAGTTCGTTTTTCTTTCTTTGGAAACCATGACTTAGTCGACTTTGGGTCTAGTTAGCTATTCTTTACTTTGGTTCTTCGTTTGTTGAGTTTCTTAATTACCACAGTTAGTAGTACATCGTTTCCTTTTATCAGCGCTCTCCCTCTTTTCCTCTCGTTCTCCCTTGTTGACCCTTTGTTTACTTGGGGCTTGACCTTTGGGTCCTGTTTTGGCTTGTACTGATGGTTTTCACCTCGTTCCTCTTCTTACTTTGGTTTTTTCGCAAGAAACTAATTTCTTCTCCTGAGTTTGAAGACTTTACTGTGTCTTCACTAGAAATATCCGTCCTTTGACGACTTTTTCAATGTCAATGCCGTTCCATCTAAGTACTCGCTGCTTGCCTCCTTTCCTTCCTTTATTTCTTTTTCTCTCTTCTATTACTGGCTCTTCGAGCCGGACGAGAGTTTTTTTTTTATTTTAGGGTGTTTTTTTTCTTCTCCATTTCGTGTTTTTTTTGTCCTGCCCACTTTTGTTTTTCTACCCCGATCTGTTAATTTTGCTGGGGGGATTTGTTAGGTTCCAATTTTGCTTTAAAATTTCCCTGGTTAACTCAAATCCCTTTTGCTTTTTAAAGGAAAATGTATTCGATAAATTAAATAGTCTATGCCTTGTTTTAGGTATCCGGTAATATGTTAAATCCTTCAACATAATTAATAATATAAAATTTATGCCGCATGTACGCCATACAACCAAACTTAAAGCCATTATGTAATAGAAATTCACACAAGTTTATTTTTTATATCGTAACAATTTTATAAAATTTTTCGAACATATTTTTCAAAGTCGAATAACTCGAAAACCAATCGACATAGAGTATTGATGCTATGGAAAAATATGCTCAGGAGGTCGATATTAACCTAAAAATAATATTTATATTTTGTTATATTGAAGTTTTATATAACCAAAATTTCGACTTTAAAGTCGAATTACTCGAAAACTAGATGTGATATCGAAAATTGGCTAGCATATTCTTAATCATCGTAAAAAATTGAACAAGATGCATATATCAAATGTTTGTAAAACGAAAAAAACGTGCAACGGACGACGGCGGCGACGACGGCGACGTAGCGATTTTATTAACCTAACTTACTTCGTAAGTTTGGTTGATAAGCTTTTTACAAATTTTCATTTTGAACTTATATATTTCGAAACGACAAGTTTATGCTACAACTAAATAGTTTATATCCAGTTTAGGTACCCGTTATCTTGGTATACAATACGACCGCGTATAATGGTTTTTTCTATTGTTCCAATGTAAAGACTTGTTGAAATAAGGTCTCGCACTATCCGATAAAACTCGAGTTTTCCAGTCTCAATCGCGCTTCGATAAGCGAGAATTTGCAGTTCAAATTCGTGTTATTTGAACCATTGTTGAATTTGATTCTACAGCTTGTGTGTCGAAGTATTTTCTACATGATTCTTCACCGTATTTCAAACGCAATGCAATTTGTTTTTTTTTGTCTACCTTTTGACAACGGACAGCCCCATTGGAATCTCTGTCTTTTGACTAAAGTCTATAGTTATATATTAATTCCTATTCTAAACCATTATTTTACGTCATATTTCTGTTATCTAATGACTATTAACAGAACCTCCCAAAAACAAGGTTTCAGAAACCAAATCAACCCCTTTCAAGATGAGTGTCACGGATAGCAATTATTTTTCGAACGGTTTAAATATGTTGTACATTCTTGGAATTTTAAGTACTGAAATTGTTGACCATACCTATTGGCGACAGTTGTCTGCCATTAACAAAAAACCGGATAGCAGAACCCGCGTCGAAATAGATTAAAATACAATGGTTGTCTCCAGACTACTTAAAATTACTTGCAATCTTTGAACAAATCAAATTGGAAAATAGTTTGGCTATTTGTAACGTTTCGTTTTCTATAATCCTTGTCAATCAACAAAATATTAAGAAAATTAAGTATTACAACTAAAAATTGCTCTTCTTTGTTTACGTTAAAAGGTATTATTCTATTTATATTTATCAGATTCGTCAATCTATAACCGACATAAGTTTTAAAAGGGTATTGTATTTGCAAGGTAGGACCTTTAAATTATTATGACAGCCGCTGGAATTTATAATATTTAAGCCTAAAGCTATTTCTAAACCTTAGATCTTTAGTATATGGGATGCTTACTAAAATATAATGGTAATTTATCGCGTAATTTTGCCTATAAGTAATACCACATAATGAAATTCAATTAATAATTAATCTGTTTATATGTTAACATTTCAAAATAATGATACAGTTTGGTCTAGGTCTTCCTATACTCTTCTATCTTTTTCCTATCTACCTGGTTTTAGATAGATACTAGCTACCCGATGGTTGTTAAAGAACTCCATGTTTACATGATTCCCATTTATAAGGAAATAAAATATTACCTGGTTATCCCCTCCAAAAAAGAAAAAGTGTTAAATTATATGCTATGGTAAAGCGTAAGCAACGAATCGCTACCAACATGCTAGACCGCTACCTAATTGCGAGTTATGTCATGGTGACATTTAGTTAATTGATTTTCATTTATTTATTTTTTGTTTTGTTTTCGAACTTACTTAAGGTCAGTTTGACGCTGCACTAAATTCTTTTCTATTCTGAGCTAGTCTAGAAAAGTCTACATACCCTTCACAATCTATATTTCTAATAATTTAACTAATATAGCGTTGTCTAGGTCTTCCTACTCAATATTTATTTGGTAATCTATAATCCGAGACCTTACTAAATAGTCCCTCTTGTTTTAACTGGTGCCTTATCATTCTATCTCTCCTGACCTTTAATTGTTTTCATATACTGGGTCCCTCACCTATCCTTCTATAAACTTCCTCATGTTACTCTATCTGTCCAACTAATATTTAACATTCTCCTATAACACCAAGTTTCAAAAGCTTCTATCTTTTTCTTATGTACCTCTTTAATTGTCCAAGTCTCACTAGCGTATAGCAGAACGCTCCATATATACGATTTTAAGAAACTTTTGCTATTATCTAAACTAATACTATTAGCTATTAGTAAGTCTTTCTTTTTTAAAAACATTTTTCTAGCTCGAGCTATTCTACCTACTATATCCTTTTTGCTACGTCCGTCCTTTGTAATTATACTACCTAAATTGCAAAATTCATTTACCTCCTTTAACTTAATATTACGTATTTTTAATTTTGGTTTAGAACTAGGCTGTAACTCACTTGTCATTATCTTTGTTTTTTCTGAGTTAATTCTCATACTATAATTACTCTGTAGTATCTCATTTAAAATATTTAAAAACTCTCCTAATCCTTTTCTAGACTCTGACTATATAATCTGCAAAACGTAACATGTACATATACCTATATAGTATACAGCCTGTCTAACACCATTTCTAATCTTAGCTTCCTTTTCTATCTCATCAAGTCTAATTACTACTACGCTTTGGTTTTTATATAGACTGAAAATAATTTTTCTATCCTTATGAGAGATTCCTATTGTTTTGCAAAACCCTGAACTTAACAATCCAAGTAACCCTATTAAATGCTTTTACTAAATCTACAAATGCGAAATAAGTCTTTTAATTTTTTGGTAACCTTTTTTCGATAATTACCCTAATCATTACTATCGATTCTCTAGTCCCCTTGTCTTTATGAAAACCATATTGGTCTTCGCCTAAATAATTCTCAGTGAAAGCGTCTACTCTATTTTTAATTATTATTGTTAGTATTTTGGAAGCGTGGGAAGTTAAACTAACCGTTCTACAATTCTCAAGTCTCAAGTATCGGGACCTCACCTGTGTCATACATTACTTTTACTAATTCATATAGTCCGTTCAAAGTTTTCTGACTTGCATATTTTATTAATTCTGCGAGTATATCGTCTGTCCCCGGCGCTTTATTTAGTTTAAGATTCCTAACAGCTCTCTCAAATTCCTATCTTGATATTGAGAACCCTATTTCTACATCCTTCTCTTGAACGTTCACTAACTCATCCATATCGTCTCTCTTATATAAATCTTCTAAATATCTTTTCCATCTATCTGCTACCTCAACTTTATTTATTAGAAGCTCATTATTCTCATCTTTAATACCATTATATTTTTCCTATCTTCCCCGAAAAACTTTTTAACTGCCCTGTAAGCCCTGTCTGTCTTACCTACTCTCAAATCATCTTGTATTCCCTTACAATTATCCTCCATCCATTTATTTCTAGCTTTTCTATACTCATGTACTATCTTATTTCTAACTCTATTATATTTTTGCTTACTTTCACTATCCAATTCTCTGAAAGGTTTAAGCTTTCTTTTATTCTCTATTAAATCTAATATCTCTTTTGTTACCCAGGGTTTTCTCGCTTCTACTTTTTCTTACCTATGGTCTGTGTTGCTGTATCATGTACAGCCCTTTTTCTTTTTTCCATCTATTTTCTACGTTCCTCCTATAAATATCTCTTTGATTTTATTATCTAATACTTGTTTAGATTCCTCTTTTACCTCACTATCATTAAGCTTACCTAGATCCCATCCTTTTCTTTTAGCCTTCTCATTTTTTGAATTTTAGATTACACTTCATTTTAAGTAAGTTATGATCGCTATCTATGTCAGCCCTTGGATAGCTACGACAGTTTTTAAGTTGGTTTTTAAATCTTTGTTTAACTAAAATATAATCCATTTGGTATCTAGCCCTATCTCCTAGCGCTTTCGTGGTATATCTTCTTCTAACATGTTGTTCGGATAGGGTGTTTACAGTTACTAATCTATGTTCCTGGCAAAACTCAACTAATCTTTCCTCTCTATCATTTCGTCTACTGTACCCAAATTTTCGTATTATTTCCCCTCACTACCTTCTCCCACTAACTCGTTAAAGTCGCCCATAAATATAAAATTCTCATATCCATTATTTTTCTCACTATACTATTTATATCTTCGTATACCTTTTCTACTTCCTCATCCTCGTACTGAGTTTTTGGCGTGTAAACCTGAACTAAAACAGTGTCTGTGGGTTTCGTACTCAATCTAACTAAAATTATTCTATCACTAAATTGTAAGTCCTCTTGAACTTTACGTCCTAATCTTTTATTTAACACTATTCTTACCCCTGCCTGTCCATTAGTTGATGAACTTGTAATTATTTTATAATTATCTTTCCAAAAGTCATTACTATCTGGCCATCTCACCTCACTAATACCTAAAAGTCCAGCTTTCTTTTTCTCATTTCGACTAATAAATTCGTTAACTTATATACTCTAAGTACTGACCTTACATTCCAAGTCCCTATCACTAAATCGAACTGTTGTTTTAAATTCTTACGATGACGAGCCCCAAGTTCCTCCTCGAGGATATTCGAATGAGGGAGTATTTTACCTCTGGATAAGAAATTTACTTGTGAACTTTCCATCATACATAGTTCGTGTTTCAGGCCACGCAAACCTGGGAAATATCGTGGTAGGTTCCCATATCTTTCCACAACGCAGTTTTTAAAGATTTTAGCAAAAAGCTGTATCGGTCACGGCCAACCTCCAACAACCTTGTAAATTATTGAGGATCGCCCGAGATCAACCGACTCTCCTTCAATATCTTTCAGCCAGCAAGGCTGCTGCCCCTTGCTGCGCCTTTTAATCGCCTTTTACGATAAGCAGGCTGATTATAGGAGTATTGTTTGTCCCCTACTATAGAGAAAATGGTAACTAGATGTGGACGAAATATTACACTTTTAAAACTTTGATCTCTATAGTTCTGTACATAATTGAAATAGGATCTAGGAATATATAACAATTTTTACTTAGAATAATTTCCACAATAAAATGCCGAAGTTTGTGACACTCATCACAAATCACCCTGCATTTAATTCCACACAAACCGAGGAGTACGATAATAAACATAGTTTCATTCTAAACCTGTTCTTATATAAAATATCAAGCGGTTAACAAGTTAACATTGAACTGATTACTAATGTTTAAAGAACGCTATTTCAAATTATTATTATTATTATTATTGTAACATAACAACGTTGATTTTTGATTAGAATTAAACATTTACTGGTAAAAGTCGATATCAATTATAACACATGAAAAAACACAAGTATGAACTCATGGAATGGCTATCAATGACTTGGTTAATATCGGTGTAGATTTGTCAGTATTACATTAAAAATAAGAAATTCAATAGTTTTCTGGTCTATTTTGACATATTGAGTATATTATTAAAACGTTTTATGTAAAGTTAACATTATACAAATTCCCTAAAGCCAAACAATAGATACTTATACGAATTTCGGTAGTAAAAGTTTTGAAACTGTTTAGTAGTTATTAGAAAAAATAAATAAAGTACATACCAATTTTGAGTTCCTTAGAGTATCATTGCTTAAAACTGGCTAACTTACTGAACTTGAACCTTGCAAACTGAAGGAAACGGATCAACAACTACTTGATTTATAACTGGATTTGTTTATGCCTCTAAAATTCCACATTGAATAAACTTGCACATACTTACGACCGAAAAGGTGGAATATCCTTAGTCTTAACAGTCATCAACGAAATTAACCGTGTCTGGGTGTATACGTGTCAAATTCCCAGATAATTATGGATGCAAATGGAAACGTGATCAAAAATAATTATATATTAAAATGATGTTGATCGATTGTGATTTAAAGACAGTAAATATTTCTTTCGATTAGTTGGTTTATATTTGATGTCAATTTACGAGGGTCGGCTGATACGTCCCGAGCCCGACAAAAAAAACATTTTTTTTAAAACTTCTTTATTTTTCAACATAATATCCAGAAAGGCATATACATTTATCATATCGGTGATCCACTTAGCTAAACCATCTCTATAATGTGATTCGTCGAGTTCCTCAAAATAGCTTTTACGGCATCAATAACCTCCTCGTTGCTCTGAAATCTTCATCCACCAAGGAATGTTTGAGGTTAGATAATAGATGGTAGTCACTGGGTGCTAAGTCTAGAGAAAAAAGCGGATGTTCAAGTAATTAGAACCATAATTCGCGGATTTTCCCATTGCGATAACTGACCGATTGTCATGGCGAAATACGTTCTTTTTTTGTCAATAGAGGTCGTTTTTTCTTTACCTCATCGCTGAAACGTTGCAGTAAACATGCGTAGTACGTCACCGTTAATACTTTTACCCTTTTCTCCAGGACTATTCGATGAATTTTTTAATAATTTCAGGAGTTGTCACTTCCATGGGGCGTCCAGAGCGAGGCTCATCACACGTGCTCGTCCGTCCCAATTTAAACTCTGTAACCCATCTTTTTGATGATTGAGTATGATGGGGCAGAGTCATTCAGTGTGCTGTCCATTTCCGCCTTGATTTCTTTAGGTGTTAATCCCTTGAAATTCAAATGTAAGTATTTTATTACCACTCGTTTTTTCAAATCTTTCATTTTCGTAAAAACTCCAAAATCGTCTTGATTGAAACGCTGTTAATCAAACACTAACCAATATACTGACCTGAAACTGTGGGCATAAGTTAGTAAGGGGTAGTACTATGCAATGATAGCAGATAAATGCCCTAGTGGCGCTATCTCTGTGTCGGGCCATGGACTTTTCAGCCGACCCTGGTGTATAGAATATGCAGTGACTGAACACATATTTATTATAGACAATATGTTACATGCAAAACGGCTGTTAGATCGAGCTTTAAATCGGAAAGAGCAAGGAAACCTAAACAACAATAATAAAGAGTTAAACCCGGAACCAGCTACCGTCTAAAAGGAAGAAAAACGGAAGAAATCAATTTCCCATTATTTAAATTTTACCCTGCGGAAACACAGGCGTATTCCATTGGCATATAAAATAAGATTCCTATGTAAAATAACACTTTTTCAGGACACATCGTTTAAGAACGAAACCAAATTTTACATTCACTGATTATGTTAATTCATTTATTTTTAGCCGTCTGTAAATAATTACTTCTGAGAGATGCTATAAAGTTAGTTTTTATAAAGCTTAAAAGCGAAGCCCTATTTTAAAATACGTGAAAATAAAGGCATTTATTTACAGCCGTGTGTAAATAATTATTCTATTCTCCTGAAAAATACCAAGTTTCATTACATTTACTATAGAACGCGTTTTAAAAATATCAATTTTAGGCATTTATAAAGCAATGCATATTTTTGGTGTGTAGATATTCTTTAAAAGCACGTAAAACAAGTTTTTACGCGTATGCAAACTAAAAATCACGCACTTTAAGAGTAGCAAATAACGTTGATGTCTATCATTAATAAAACGGGATACATTATTTTGCATCTATCACCTACAAGGACATTATCGTTTTCGAACTATCTTGTTTAAGATATCATTTAAGACAAGTTTTTTTCCGCAAAACGAGTCTCATGCACTTTTGAAGTACGAAATAAATTTCAGTTAGTGAAAACACAAAAGCATTTATTAATTGTGCAGCTAAAATTAGTACTTTTCTGTAAGATAAATGGTATACAATATTTATTCTCGTTAAAAATACCATTTCTATAAGTTTGTAATAAAGAATAGCTTTTTGTCAAATAAATTAATTTGAATTAGTTCTAGAATAAATTATGTATATGTTATTTAGTAAAAAATACGGCAATTTGTTTGAAAGAATTTGAGAAAGTCGTAAACGTCATCGGGCTAATTATTTTCTTGTATGAAACGCTGCCACTTGTTTTATATCTCTCTTGGTTATGGTGTCGTGCATTTACCGTATATATCTTTCTCCTATCGATTTTTTGTCTTTCGATTGAGCACCGCCCTTTAAATAAGACTGGTGCTCTCTCAAGTCCGGGTTACTGATTTTATTTTAGCGAGTTGAGTAGTGCTTTTTCTATCCACTTGTCGACCATTTTCTGCTCAGTGCAAACCCTTCTTCAACTCGGAAACTACTGTCATCCAACTGATTCCGACCTTTTCCTTTAATATCTTATCTACCTCATCTTCTGTAAGTCGCGTATGGTCTGGCGACTAGAAAACCCACGCACTGGATCATGTTGTTTGAACCTCGTTTTCAGCAATGTGTCCTCAGTGTCCTTCTTTTAAGCGATGGTAGTGATTTCGTTAATTTGTTTGCCTTTAACATATCTTATCGACTCGATACCGTGAAAACCAAAATATACACGTTAAGTGAGTAATAATTAAGTGAAATAATTCCGATTAATATGGAAGATTAATGGCTTGTCGTTTTACCCTTAAATAGAAAAACGTAAGTAACTGAAAGTTGTTTTAATATAAATTCTAATTCTAACCTTAATAAAAAGGACTCTAAAGAATCACTAGAGACAAATCTAAACAATTACGGGAGACAAATTTAAATAATTACTGGAGTCCAGTCTATATAAATAAGGGAACAAGTTTGAATAAATGTTGAAACGGTTATTAATCGGACAAAAGAGGAAATGCAACATGCATTTGCTTCAATGATTTATGGTGAAGGAGTTTAATGTAGTACACCAGTGTCTTTAAGGCGATCCTATGAAGGATGCACACAACGGTTAGACCAAAGACTAATTGAAGCTGTAAAACAACAGGTTAGCCAATATGAATGTTTATTACTATTTTATTTTATTTGTGGGTATTTCATTGCACTTTGCTAATCTGGAAAACTTATTTAACATTTAATTAAATATTACAAATTGAAATACTTTAAAAATTGCTTTCATGATAATTTATGTGAGGAGTCGGCAAGATTTTAATTTAATTACGTAAATAAATAAGGTTAAATAAACGTTCATCAAGCTTCAATTAATAATTAATAATACTAGTGATTTTGATCATCTTTAATAAAAGTAATTATTAAATTTATTGATTCAATTATTAGAAGAAAATTCCAGTAAAGGATTTTAACCTTTTCGTACGTTGTAAATATTTTTGAGAACATTCTAATAATTTGTGCTTTATGGTGTTTTGGTTTAAAGATTAAAACAGGAAGGAGAGGTAGATAGTAAATTAAAGGCTTTGTTTGTCGTATTGTCGCAAGCTTCGTGCGTAATTCAAAAACTGAGCTAGCCGGCGCAATTAAAATTATATATTAGAAATCAAAAATTGACAAATTAAAGATTTATACCTTTTAATTCATAAAAAGGGCGCATAGGGGTATTGCTACAGTATCACAACAATATATATATATATATATATATATATATATAACTCAAAAAAAAACGTAATATTATAATTCTAATATTATAATCAATGTTCATGACGACATTGTGTATATTAATCATTTGTTCTAGATTATTTCGAAAACATACAAGAATTATGCAAGTAACTTTCTAGAGGTTTCGTGTTGTAAGGTTAATAAAGCTCTTGATGCAAATTCTTGTAACCTGTCAATTAAGTCCATCTGAAGATGTCACGTCGCGGGGGTGGCTATCACTCGTCCTTTGTGTAAGATCCCTCGTTTAGGTTTGATGTATTACTCTGGTCAAAGGTAGGCTAAGCAATTTACAATATTTTAAATTTTATTATTTTATTTTGCAGTTATGTAAAGGTAATGTCACTCGGGGTTCAATGTTCAGGTTTTTGCTATAAGATTACACTATATGATTAGGAAGCGTTGATCTATACAAATACCTAACCTAAATAACATAATAAAGCAATAAAAAATTTAAGAAAAAATCGTATTTCTGATTTATTTATAAAATTTTATAAAACAATATACATTAATAATACAAATCAATAGCTAAAAACACCCTTAAGGAAATTAGAGTAGACACTAAACCGTCTTAAACTGGATAAACAGGTTTTACAGGTTATTAGTAAATATAGATTGCACTTGCAAATGTATAAGTAGTATTAAATGTGATGCACATCGTGCTTGGCTGGTGGTAAAACTGGAATATGTTCGTGAAGCTTATAGTCGATATGGTGATCAATACCGTGTAATTTGTGATCTATATGATGTTCGAGGGCTTCATCTTTACCGAGGGTGTGATCATAATTGTGTAGCTGGTGAAGCTTGTGACCTAAAGCATGTTGGTGTTCTAGGTTATGTATTTGATGTGCATCTGTGTGATGTTTCAGCTCAAGTTCGTGTTTCTGGTGTGCTAAGTCATGCAATTCCTGATCTAAGTGGTGTATCGTAGCATGCTCATGTTCAGTCAAACGTTTAAGTTCCTCACGTTTATTGCGCTCTACATTATGTAGTTCAAGACCAATGTGTTTCTCTACTTCATGCTTTTTATGTGCTAATTCTAGCTTTAGCTTTTCCAGATCGTGCAGCTTGTGATCAGTGTGAAGTTTCAATTCGTGGCGCTTTATTTCCAATTCGTATTCTGTTCGCGCTAGATCATGAAGAGTGTAGTCCATGTGGTGCTTCAAATCATGTTTGTGTTTTTCCAGTTCGTGTATCTTAAGTTCAATGTCATGTTTTAAAATAAGATCCTTATTAAGAAGATGTCGATTTTCAATATCATGCTTAGCGGCACGTTCGTGTTCTATAACATGTTGCATAGCTTTTTGTTTTTGATGTTGTATATCATGAAGCTTCTGCTCTGTATGATGTTCCAGTTCATGGATTGCGTGATCTTTGTGCTGTTGTAATTTGTGTAAGTGCTCATCTATATGCAGGTTTGGTGGAACAACTCCACCATAAACGAGAAATGAATCGGATAGATACATCAGTAACACCTGAAATAATATTTTTGTTGAGAATATATAAAACCCAAAAATGTTAAAACTTATTTACAAACAAATATTTTATAATAATTTCTCTGGAACCAATGAGGAGTAAGTCAGGGAATTTCGATCAGTGAGTTGCGCTACGCACTGTTATTAAGTTTTTATAGCGAGACACGTAAAACCGGTTGAAATTCTACATAGACTGAATGAACGGTTCCGTAATAATACCTTTCAAGCGTACAACTGACCAAGAAACAGTTGAGAACGAAATTCATGCACGGCGATCACGGATAAGCATTACTAGAAACAAGAATGTCAACAATGCCAGTTGGACATTTCCCCAGCGTATGCCGGGAAAAACCAGGACCAGTCAAATGGACGTAACTACCCGTGTAACCTTATAATTCATATTTAAAAAAATTTACTGCCTTGTTACTTAAAAACCCGTTCAGTTCATACTCATTTAAATTTAGTCTGCTTGCTTTCTATAATTTCAACCCGCGTAAATAGGCAACCAACTCTACTTGTCCTTTATTTAATTCAAGGTTTGCTTTCTTATGCTTATATTTTCTCTATTTATATCAGGATACCTTTGAAGTAGATATATCATGCATGAGTGTTGTTAGAAGTTTGTTGGGTCATATAGAAGTTGTACATTTTAGTTAAAGTTGTTCACTTTGAAAAATAAGAGCTGAATTTTTCTTCATAGGTCGTTTATTTTACGCAACGCCGACGTTTTTAGTGACTTTTCCATAAACAAGTGTTCGTTTGCTGTTTAAACATAAAAACAATTTTAAGTAAGGTATTACAAGATAGCCTGTGTTACCAAGTAGTTTTAATCCTACAATAACAGACGAAACATAAAGTGAAGGACAACGTATAAAATGGTGGATTACTACGGTAAGAAAGTGATTGTTTTGTTAACGTTTATATACATGACATTTATTTTATAACAACAAAAGAAGGTGTTGTGACTTTTGTTTATAAAATTTTTTAACGGGAGACTACAATGAAGCCTGAACCAACCGCAAAATACTGTAATTAAAAAGGTTATGAGTGTTAAGACGAATATACGGAGATGATAAGTATAATAACTTCAACTTGAATTAATGTGGAAAATCTTCCGAATGGAATCGATTTTAAGGTTTTCCTTTTTTCTACCACCCCCTACTCTACGCCTAGTTAGTTAGCACGGCATTATTTTCTTTTTTATTAGGGTAATCGGCGCGAACTACTTACGTTAGGTTCGTTGATCTCTTCCTTGTCCGCATGGTATGTCGTAACACCTGTAATCCGCAAGTCCTTTATCTAACACACGTTTTGTATTCAGGTTTAGAGAAGGCAGTGGAAATCAGCGAATCTAAACGTTCTGGAGTAAGGCCGGATACAATGTGGACACGATCAGAAGTGGTGATGATCTAGGAGAAAAGAAAAGCAAAAATTCATAGGCCATCGTGAAAATTAGGAAGAATTTGTACCAACTTCCAAAAGTCGATACCCAGAACCAGAAAATAGGAAATTTTATGAATTACGAGATGATGATTAAATCCTGGATGGTGATGGGAAGAGGAACGGAATCAAAGATGGCGCATTTAGAACTATCAGTAAAAGTACACAGGAAGAAGACAAGAAAGAAGACAGGTGGAAGACAAGATCAAAGCAATGTAGGCGATGCCAACCCAAACCACAACTAATAGTGCGGGTAGCCCCAGGGTTTAGAAGAATGGTAATGGGGATACCTAGGATCTGGACTTTAAGTACTGGCGCTCGTCGTCACAAAATCCAGTAAGAGTCGGGATCGGGTTTTGAGACACAGGAAGGGAGAATCATAAATCAGAAACAGGGTAGAGTTTTTGTCTCTACCCGAAGACTTTAACATTGGTTTTGATAGTAAATGGGAGTATGGGAGTAGAAACTAAATGTTGATTAAGAGAAAGAAAACCGGCTGACAATCGGGAGTCCAGACAAAACGGCGTTCTTACGGGTAAGATTAGAAAGCGAAGAAGTAAGGGCGCCAAATTTCGAACAAGGCACCGGTACCAGCTGGCCACACCCATTAGCCGACGGATTTTTGGAACAGATGAAGAAGGATGGATTATAAGGATAGCGGAGAAAATATGTTACGCCAAATCCGTGACACAACAAAATGATGAGCCGGCTAGCCATAGTTGGAGAAAGAGCGTGGTATTGTTTTTTATCGATTCTGCGGTAGTACGAATGTGACGTTGAACTAAAGTGGTGCAAGAAATATTATTGGACTGTTTAGAAAAATTAATATAAAAGAACGTGTTTTTTAGAAGAGATTCAGACACAATTGGAGTGGGGATTGGGGCGATGGTGACTAAGGATGAAGAAGAAGCAAAAGTCCATAAACCGTTGCAAGAATTAGGGACACATGGTACAATTTTCCAAAAATCGATTTCAAGAATTAGTTGGTGGGAGACTTCAACAATCACAAGAACTTCTAGGGTAGTGACATAATTCTGAAGAGTTTTTAGTAGTGTAACGGAATCTAGGGTGGTATATTTCGAACTATCGGTAAGGCTACAGAAAGGAGATGAGAAAGTATAGAGTTGAGCGAACGCAACCTGTGCGAATTGGGCCCGTCAAGAATAATGCGAGTAGCTCCGAAGTCTGAAGAACCCGTACGCAAATGACCTAAAATTCAGACTTGTAAGTAGGGACGAAGATTAGTACAGATAAAAATCGAGTAAAAATTCGGATTGTTTGTGGAAGGAGAAGCCGGGATTAGCGACGAGATGAGACCTTCAACTCGGTCTAACAATCCTACCGAATGTGTAAGGAATTTTTACATTAATGACAGTTGGGTCGGATGATTTACTTCCGACCGTAACCTTAACAATGTAATATCTGTGTTCAAATACAATATGGAAAAATATGCCCAGGTTGGTCACAATTGAAACAAATCATTGACCTTGTAGGAGCAGATACAGAAGGAGGGTAGCGACACAGAAAGGGTTGGCTCTAGTAGTGATAGTGGGCGCATCTTAACTGACCGATCATGGAAACCAGTAGTATTTTTAGCAGTGGCGCGGACTCAGAAGCAAAATCCGATTCCATGCATGAGTGTTTGTCTTGACTTGTGAATACATAACTATCCACCCGATATTTCCTCCTCCAAATGTAAGCATTCGCGCAGTGAACGCACCGTACATAACTGTGTGAGAAAAATTAGGTATAGATTTTGAGAACCAATATCCAATTGCATTGCCTTGGGTATACTACCATAACACCGAAACATTGCAGTCATGCACAATAAATATTGGACGATACTCTCGGGCGGATCTTAGGTTCTCTTTAAAATATCGTTAAATAGCCTTCGTTTGTAATCGAGGGGTTCAAAGACGGAGCACTAGTAAGTTTAAGACTAACAGAGAGAATCTAAGGGAACAGTATCTGAAGTGAACGCAAAGGAAAGAACAGCCGAAGAAAGAGAAAGAGAAATATGAGGAAAATGAGCAATCAACGTGAACTGTAAAAATCGTCAGTAGATAGATGTCTCTAATAAGGAAACAGTAAAGTTTTCAAATCTCAAGAATAGAATTGCTTTCTCACAAAAAAACGAAAAGGGAAGAAAAGGAACACGAAGGAAAACCAATAGTAATAGCCAAACAAGACAACCTTTCAAGCCTCAAGTATACCATTGAACGACGAGCTGGTCGGGAAGAACAAGGTGCTTGAGTCTGTGGTAAAACAACGAGAAGGTTATTTTAAATTGTTGTTACTGGAAACTACAGTTAAAGAAGTTTTTTAAATAAAAGAAATTGCTAGAACCAATATAAAACGGTAGGCATCGGTTGCGTTTGCTCAACTTGATACTTCATGCTTTCTTATCTCCCTTCTGTATCTTTGACAATAATTCTAAATATACTATTTTAGTTTCCGTTCCTCTTCCTATAACCTTCCAGAATTCGGTGGAAGCTCTTGTGATTCCGGCAGTCTCCCACCAACTCATATTTGGAATCGATTTTTGGAAAGCCGTACAATGTGTCTCTAATTTTCACGACGGCTTATGAACTTTTGATCATCCGTCCGCTTTCTTCTCTTTTAAACAACCTTTAGTTTCGGCCTTCATACTTTCTTGTTCTGACTTTACATTGCCTTTTACTATCCAATCCGACACTTGAGTCTTCGGACCGAGACAGAAAGTCTACACTGTCCCTAACCTTGGATTCCCCATTTTTAAGCCTCGAAACCTTATCCTGACTCCTACTGAATTTTGTGTGTGCTGGCGATCGTAGCAACGAGCACCCATCCAAATCCTAGGTATCCCATTTACTGGTCTCCTTGACCATAGGGCTACCCGCACTATCGTTGGTAGTTCGGGTACCACGCTTTATTTCGTTGCGCTTCTTATTACGTTTCAGAATTCTATCATCACCCTGGATGTAATTACTCGTAGTTACTGAAACGTATCATTCTCTAATTCTACATATCGACTTTTGAAATTCGATACAATGAGTTCCTAATTTTTACTATGGCCTATAGACTTTGTTTCTCCCTCCTACTTGGCCATCACCACTTCTAATCGTGTACACATTGTATCCGACCGTACTCTCGAACAACAATATCATTTAGATTTCCCGATTTCCGCTATACCTTCTCCAAACTTAAATACAAAACAGGTGTTAGATAGAATACTTGTATTATTAAGTAGCAACTACATTTGGTTTCATGAACGAAAGCCAGACAGACTATAAATAGTTAAAGAACACGGAGCAAAGAGTGGTTGCCTAGTTTAGAAGTATTACGAAAATTGAACGTAACACATCCTTTTATGAAAAAAATTAGAGTGTTAAACCAAAGTGCACCTAGAATTAATTTTGCTACCTCTATAAATATGATCCTAGTACTAATGTAGAAATTGACATTTGTCTAAGTCCAGCACAGGAAACAGTGCGGTTCAAAACATAATAAGAAATCAGAAAAACTTCAGACCACCGTCGGGGATTTTTAAATGATACAGATTGTTTTCAAAGCCAAATCTTATTAGATAATTTCAAGCGGTGTATAATGTAGCACAGTTTAATCCACTTTTGATCGGAGTAATTACATTAACACGTAAACAAAGCGTTTGTACACAAAATATGATCAGCCAATCCCTGCAGGCGATGAACTAAATTTACAGGCACACAAGTTTGCATTTAAAAACTATATTAAGATTACAATAGGTACATTCGAGATATTATTCGCTTAATTAAAACGATTGGATAAAATATAAATTACTGTAATTAGCTGCAGTTAGTTCAGTTCAAATTAAAGCTTTGATTACAATATTACGTTTTTATCAAACTATAAAGTCGCAATATAAATTACGGAATTGATCGATATAAATTATTGTAGTAATAATATAAATTAATATAAATTAATTCTAGTGCATCGGCATAAGCAATTAAATAGGTAGCATGGTAGTGTTAAAAAGGTAGTATTTGTACTGTTAGCGATTAGCTGAAGAGAAATTGTTGGAAGAGCCTTTAGAATTTGTTACGAGTTGTTGAAAAAGTTTGTGTAATCAATTTGTATAATTAATTGTGGGATTTTAGGTGAAAAAGACATTTGAACTATTTCTATTTCCATGCCTGTAACTCGTAAACAAAAACAGGAAATGGACAGGAAAATTCTTTTTTTTCTGAAAAAATTCAAGTCGAATGTTGGCTGAAAATTCCAAAAATTATAGGAAAGTTTTACAAAAAAACTCGAAGAAAAATTACAAAAAAATGGGGAGAAACACGAACGAACCGCCGCAAATCTTGCAGAAAAACTAAACGAGCCTGAAGTAAAACTGCAAGAAAGCTAATCAATTGATAGGGGAGTGTATATAGGAAGCTACAAAATCGCTGCAGAAGTTGTACATTTACCAGAGGAGTTTTTAAAGAAACTATAAAAACCGTTAATACCTGGAATCCAAATTTTCCAGCGTTTATAGAAATTGAAAAAAAAGTTTTTAGATGATTCGCATGAACTGGAAGCGAGATTTTTTAGAAAGGAACGGATTAACTTCCTAACAGTACAAGCCCTCAGTGCCGGTGATGCAATAGCACGCCCCAGAATTTAAGAAAGTCTGGGAATGCGAACTTATGCCAAAGTTTAGAGTAAAACCTTACATTAGATGGAAACGGCTGGAACGATGGTGAAAGGGTTACCGCGTTGATTGCATGTTACGATGCGAGGTTTTGAACATTCTGCAGACGATACCAGACCATGTCCAAAAAACCTACAAGACATTAACATCAAGTCTGGAAATTAGGTACGATGACTCTCATTTGCAACAAGTGTACCATGCTGAAGTTATGAACTGTCACCAAAAAGCCAACGAAAATTTGCACAAGTTTGAAACAAACAATGCTGGTTTGGTGAGACTAGCATACGCTACAGCACCGCATAGCTTCCAAAAACAGTTGACAGTACAGATCTTTGTCGATGGGATACGCGACGAAGAGATCCAGCCAGCACTACGGATAGCTCGACTAGAAATACTAGATGATGCGTTAGGTTACGCTTTGGAATCTAAAGCCGAAAAGCAAGCCTCAAATGGCAATAGTGGCAAGGTAAAATGCATTGTGAACACCAACGAAAGAAGAAGGGACCCAGATACTGGAATAGTGGCGAGATTGGTCTTATACAGTCCAAATATAAACAGTTCAAGAAGGAAACAGAATTCTAAAAACTAAAACGGGTCGACAGAATAGGAGAAAAGTCGAACTGCGCGGATTCTGTCTCAGAGACCATCATCCGCATCGCACAATCTAAGCATGCGGCGAGCATTTACGTACATGAACAGTTTAACGGCAGAATCGTGAAGTTCTTGGTCGATACTCGGCCTGTTTTCTAACCGTGACTGGTAGGGAAATTCAAACGCACAGAAGGCTAAATGCATAAATCGAAGTTGGGAACGAAATATTTGACCATCAGGCAGTAATAGCAAGCATTACCGAAAAAGTTTTCTTAGAAATCGATATCTTTAAAAGTATGAATCCACGTACATATGAAAGAGGATGACTTGTGAGTAGGAAACAATGAACTGCCTTTTTGCGAAACAGACGACGTGCAGTGCAAGTTTGTTTGACGGACGACGTTATGCTAACTGGAGAGACAGAAAGAGTTGTGATAGTACGTTTGGATTGTACACCTTGTGAGAGCTTTGTGCGCGTTGTTAAACTGATTACTGATGAATCTCTTGGAAAGCATATGCTTGTGGGGAAGGCTCTGACCAAAGTGATGGATGGTGTATCTGTTAGGATTTGAGACGCCCACAACTACGATATGGAGTTGAAAAAGTGCGCAACGGTTGGGTGGCATACTTCGGTTTCCGCGTGGAGGAGTGTTCCGCAGTTGAGAAAAAACCGCCCGCAAAAGAGTGCTCCGTGAACTTATTGAATCAGTTGACAAACCCATGCTAGCATCGCGAACAACAACAACTGGCAGGACCTACAAATTTGATCCGATGATACTCGGACGGGTTTGCGGTTTACAACGGTCAATTGGGAAAGACTGCAATAGCCAAACATAAAATCGTATCAGAAGATGCTGGACCAGTAAGGCAGCAGCCTAGAATACTCCCATTGGTCATACGCGGGGAGCATGAGGAAATGATTGGCGTACTTGAGGGGTAAGGAGTGATTGTTGCTAACCCTTGGGCATTGCTTATGGTGCTTGTTAAGAAGAAGGATGGCCGAACAAGATTTTATGTAGACTGCAGATGGTTGAATGACTAAATCCATTTTTAAGGTTTGACGACACCCTAGAAAATTTCAGGGTCGCGATGGTTCTCCATCTTTACTTTAACGAATGACTACTGGCAAGTAGATATGGAACCCAAATATTGGAAAAAGACCGCTTTTATTATTGGCATTGGCCTATGGCAATTTATAGTCATATCATTTGGGCTCTGCAACGCTCCTGCCACTTTTGAACGTTAAATGGATAACATCTTACGTAGATTGTCGTGGAAAATTTTATCGTAATCGAGAAGTTGTTTGCGGAACACTTGGAAAATTTAGCAAAAGTATTTCAAAGACACAGAGAAAGCACTTAGAAGCTAAATGCAATAAAATGTCACCTGCTAGGCGAAGGGGCGAATTTCGTAGGGTACGTAGTTTCAAGCAACGGAGTCAGGCAAGACCCGGATAAGATTAAAGCGATACAAATGTGGCTAGTGCCAACAGGTGAACATCAGCTACCCAGCTTTATAGGGTTGTTCACTTAGTATCGAAGATTAATTTCCGAGTTTGCGAATATTGCTAAGCCCTTGATCAAGCTGGCTAAAGAAGGCCGTAATTACGTCTGGAATGAAGATTGCAAAAATGCATTCCAAAAGTTAAGGCACTTATTGACTACAGCTCCGATCTTAAATTGTCCTGAGTCGGAAGGCAAATTCATCTTGGAAATGGACGCAAGCAATGTCGCCATCGGAAGTGTACCTTTCCAGATACAAGACGGACAGGAGAGCTTTATTGGTTACTTTATTAAGGTGCTCTCAAAACAGAAACGGAATTATTGCTAGGGACCTGTTGGCTGTGGTGAAATCAGCAGAACAATTATATAAGTACCCCTACGGGAGAAAGTTTTACCTAAGAACCAACAACGCTATTACAGTTTAGAAACCCCAAAGGGCAAGCCTACTTCTTAAATGTATAAAATGGGATCTTGGAGATGGATCCGTAAGTACACTTCGTGTGCTAGTTCTTAAAAGCTGGGTGCTAAGGGTTTTAGGATATCTACATAATGGGACCTTGTGCGAACATTTTGGCGTTAAGAAGGCTCTGGAGAAAATCCGAACAAGATTTTAGTGGGTAGGCTGCAAGGATGATGTACAAGAGTGGTGCTGTAAGTATCAATTGTATGCATTATTGAAAAACTGTAACGCTCTAATGAGGCAACACAGCGTGGACAGCCCCTTTGGGAGTGTGGAAATCGATATTAACGGTTTATTTTCTAAAGACCGATTCCGGGAATAGGAACATCTCAGTGGCTATGGATTATTTTACAAAGTGGGCCAGAGCGTATACTATACCAAACCAAGAAGCTGCAAGCGTAGCTGAGATGTTGATAAAGGAACTGTTCTGCTATTTTGAAATTCCTATGGAGTTGAATGTCGATCAGGGCAGAATTTTGAGCCAATGTTATTCAAAGGTGCAAGCCGGGTGCTGTGGATGAGAAAGATCCGAACAACACCATTGCACCCAGAATCGAATGGTATGGTAGATCGCATGAACCGCGCTTTGGGCAAGTACCTTTCCATGGTGTTTTTCTAACGTCAAAGAAACTGAGACCAACATTTACATCTATTTTTATTGGACTATTGGTCTTCGGTTCACGAAAATACTGGACAGGCACTTGTATGCGCTGTGCTGAGACGTGAGATCTGTTTACCATGTAACCTTGAGTTTGATTGCAAGTCCGGAGACAACATGGTGGGCGAGAGCTACGTTGAAAAAAGCTCAAGCACAAGATGCATGATATCCATGGTGACGTTAGGAAATATATCCAGATTGCAAGCGATGCGATGAAGACCAGATATGAGATCAAAGCGCTGGATTATGGTTTTTACGAGGACGTTTGCGTCTGGCTATACAAGCCAAAATTAAAAAGACAGCAGACAAATTTGTATCAAATTATAAAAACAAACAACGATGTGGTTAATCCGATTTGTAAGCTCTCAAAGGTAGAACTATAGTAGTGCACGTTAACCGGCTATTACCCTACGATAGTGATGCCGTCGGTAATGCCAAAGAACAAAACTTAGAAAAACAAACAAACAGTTACGCTCGTGAAGATGAACTAAAATCTGGACCGAGCTACGGTTGGTTCATGTATTTGTAAGGCGGCACAGGCAAAGCGAGATTTTGAGTCACGGAAAAATTTCAAGGTGATCTATTCGATATGTCATCGCAATACTCCCTAGCACATTGCATAGCAGTGGATCTCGATATATCCGGCTGACTTGTTCGAGTGTTCATAAATAAAGTTTGGTGGTCTGGATCAACTTTGCCGACAACAACCAGAGGTCGGGGGACCGACATCGTGGCATCTACTACCTGGTGACTAAGCAGCAGGCTTCTGCTAAACCAAATTATTGAAACGTTCCTCATAAGTTGTAGCGCCAGTTATAAGTAGCTCAGCACGAACCCCTAGGACCTTAGTTAATTAATTTCTAAAGATTATTCGTGCACATTTCTAACTACGCATAATAAAATTAATAAAACTTAAAAGTCCATTAGCCTCCAGCGTTGAACTCTCTTTTTACGGGGTTGTCTACTTTTAAACAATACCGTAAACTTAATGAATGTGAGTAATGAAAACTGGTGATCCAATTATTGATAAAGGCATGTTACGAGTTAACTCACTTAACACGTAATAAGTAAAGACCCTGTTTCTAAATGTAAAATTGCGTTGAAACAAATTAATTCGTAAGGTTTCCGACCGCTTTCGAGAGTGCAAAAAGTCATAATATGCTTATTCAATTGTATGATTGATTAGTGGTCGCCCAAGCGCTTCCTACCCTAAAGCTGCTGCTGCATACACATGTTTCATTGTCTACAGGGCTGTACGAGGATGCGCGCAGCAATAGGAATTATGCTCTACTATGCCGTATTATGGAGCACCGCAACATCTTTTATACATTTGAGAAGTTAATAAGTAGCCTACAAAAAAAATTAAAAAGCGGTTAGAATGCTAAATGTATAACGCACATGAATTGTTGGAACACTTTTTTCGAAAAGTCAATACCTAGTTAACATGTAATCGTAGTGGAAATAAAAAAAAATTATTCTAAATTACATGTTCGAGAAAATTGCGTCTAAATGTCCATGAGCTTCATTTGAAACTATGTATTTGAGAAACTTTTATAAACATTTCAATGATTTACGGTTTCAACAGAAATAATTGTTTCGATTTTCTCATTGCATTTACTTTAGGAAAAGAAATAAGGTAAAATTTATATTCACCCTTCTTCCAACACTTTGCAAAGATCAATTTTTTGACGTCTTCTTGATAACATATCCTGGTATGACGGGGGAACAGTTTAAGACTAATTCTTGCTTTTATCAAACCATTGTACACGTGACATGATCGGGTATCTGAACTCTACTGTAGCAATATTTTTTTTCTTTAAATGTTTAAAATATCTTTTATTACTTTTAGTACCTATTTTCTTTTTTTATCCTTGGACTGTATGTAAAACCTTCTATTTCAGCAAGGTGCAAGTGTATATGATTATTGAAATAAATACTTGTCTTTGATTGTAAAAAATTATTATATTATTGTCCATTTGCTTTAACTTTAGGATGACGTCACAACTGGATAAAATACTACATTGCCAATGTTAGTTTAAATGCTACTGTATTTAATGAAAGATATACGAATATTCCCATTGGCTAGAAGAATTGGTGGCAACACCGTATAGAACTGCCAACCTTTATTATGTTAAATAACAGTATTCTTTAAGCGCAATTCTAAATATTCATTTGCATACCGTTGCCAGCACTTTACTACTACATTTGACGTCATTCTAAAGTTAAAACGAATGAACTATACTAGCTGCACAAGTCGACAATTGCTTATATGTTTTGTTTTTTGTTCTACTTTGTTTGTATCAAATTCCTCGGTGTGCGCGGATGAGAATGGGCGTGTTAGATTTTTGAAAATGCTTTTGGCAGCCAAAATACTGTTTCGCACACAAGAAAGCATTCTTAAAAATAATAAGGAGACGATATTTTGGCTGGCAAGGGTATTTTTAAAAATTCACTTTGTCTACTTTCTGTCTACACACGCACAGAAACACGATACGAAAAGAATTAGAACAATAATTAAACACAAAAAGTTACAGTGCCCGTATGGAAGAAAAGAGTACTTAAAAACTTGTCCAACATGCAAAAATACGCTGATGATGTTATTATTCACAGATCATAGAACATCTTCAAAATGCCTACCATCTGGAATAGAATTAGTTCCACTAGAGATTGGGGCTACATCTTCTACTTCAAGTGACACATGTTTATTGCCTTTAGTAGAGAAAATAGACGATAATATTTTAGACAACAATTTTTCTAGTGACGATTCCACTCAAGATCCTTGTTACCTCCCTCCTAAACGTTCAGTTTGTCCGATTACAAGCTCAACTACGGAAGAAGACACTTTTGAATTACCTGTAGCAGCAGATGGTAGAATCGCAGGTAAATCACAACGAAGTTTGCGATACATAAAAAAGAAAAACAGTTACAGCAAAACACGGTGCAGTCATACAGAACATTGAAAGGAAAGATTGTACCTGCAAGAGCAAGGAATAAGTTAGGCACATGCAGAATGAAGTGTCTAGAAAGACTGTGTAGCAGCGATAGAAAAGCAGTGTTTAACGAGTACTGGCGTTTGGGATCCTATTCCAAAAGAGCATGTTATATGTCTTCACTAATGGAAATAGTAGACAAAGCAACTACAAGGGTACGTACCCATGACGAGGCCAAACAAAAATTTAGAACGAAAACCTATATATACTTTTTAACAATACATGGTAAACGGCAAAATGTGTGTCGTAGTTGCTAGTTAAAGGTATTAGGTGAAAGTGATAATTTTATCAAAACAGCAGCACTAAAAAAAATCTTCAATAACAGGTACTCAAACCGATGATTGCAGAGGTAAAAGTTTGACGTCCAAGCACAAAGTACCAGATGAGAAACGTATAGACATGGAAAGACACATTTTGTCTTTTCCGGCATACAAAAGCCACTACACAAGAAAGGATACACCGAAAAGAAATTTACAGTCCCATCTAACGATTAAAAAATGTACCAACTCTATAAAGAATCTCATCAGCAACCAGCATCAATAAAAATATACAGTCAAGAATTTCACAAACTAAATCTAGCTTTTAAGAAACTTCGTGGCGATACGTGCTTTACATGTGACAAATTTAATTTGCAAATAAGATTTTGTACTGATCTGCAAGTCATACAAGATCTGAAATTACAACATGAACAGCATCAAAAATATTAGGCGAGCAAGCGTATTCAGAAAAAGAATAGACGCTCAGGCTTGTCAAAGTGATGATAGCATTCAAACCTGCACTTTTGATCTGCAGCAATGTTTACCAACACCAGCATTAACTTCCTCGGTTGCACTCTATAAACGTCAACTTAGGTCCTATAATTTGACAATACATAACAATAAAACAGGGGAAGCGGTTTGCTACATAAGGTATGAATCGGTTGCTGCAAGAGGTGCAAACCAAATTGCTTCGTGTCTTTTCGAGCACCTCAAAACATTCGTTCCTGCAAATACCAAACAAGTTATATTCTATTCTGACACATGTGCTGGTCAAAATAGAAATTCTCATGTAAGCGCAATGTTTACATGGGTTTTACAAAGTACACCTATTGAAGTAATTAGACCATAAGTTTAAGGTACCAGGACAAGGTCACATG
The DNA here is from genome assembly GCA_036346225.1 of Platerodrilus igneus. Taxonomy (NCBI): domain Eukaryota; kingdom Metazoa; phylum Arthropoda; class Insecta; order Coleoptera; family Lycidae; genus Platerodrilus; species Platerodrilus igneus. The sequence goes on along the minus strand of JARFIW010001104.1, from coordinate 4,643,165 downwards.
GAGGTGGATACTGATTATGGTATCATTGAAAAGAAAAAAAAACTAATATTCAAGTCTATCACCCCCATGATTGGAAGCAGGTAATACAGTCAAGTAGCAAACGATTTAACGTTGTAGACATTACAGTATCTGATTTTTTTGAGTTTTCTTCACTTTTAAAAGGTCCGTTGGTACTAAGAAACAAAGATTCGAACGACAAACCATTTAAATGGTTAGAAACAAGATGGCTACAGTATGATAACCAATTTAATTTAGTTCGTTTCAAAAACAATTTGGATAGGGGTGCTGCATTTGAAAGCATAAATTTAAAAAGACGAGGAACCACTCCACCTGCATCTGTCGCTCTGATTATCAACAGTTGCTTTCCAATATAAAAAAAAAGATTTAACATATTTGCCTCTGTTAATTCCTGGTATTATTCACGATTTTTATTTAAATTTGACAACTTCTGAACTCATTCGCAACACTGACTCAGACATTGCAGATTCTGATAATGAGTATAATGTTGACACGTAATTTTAATATTGATTTATTTAGTTTTGTGTTCATTAGGTATAGATGTTTGTATTACCTCTATTACTTAGGAAAATTTTTTACGATGATACCAAATCACTTGAGTTACCGAAATTCATACCTTATAAAAATATTACAAAATTTTATTATTTGTATGTAAGAGTACCCCTAAATATATATAATTCTAAATAGAAAAGAAATGTTTGTTCTGGATTCTGTTTTTTATTCAGTTTTTTGCTCTCCTGAAAAATTGTCATGTTAGATTTATGTGCTTAGCTTAGCCCACCCTTCATTTTTTGTTCGAATTCTTTTGTATTGTATTCCTGGGTGTATGTAGAGGAAAATGAACAAGCTGAATTTTTGAAAGTACGCTCTTGGCAGCAAAAATACTGTATTGTACAGACGAAAGCATTCTTGAAAAACAACAAAAGGACAATATTTTGATTGTTAAGGCATCTTCAAAAATTCCGCTTCTCGATTCTTATCTAAGCACAGCAACACGATCCACAAAAAATTAGAACAATAAACAATACACAAAAAGGATACACTCTAAGAACGAAAGAAAATAGTCATCAGATACTTGTCAATATGCAAAAATACACACAAACACCAAAATAAAGCATTTTCCAAAATTATATCTGTCTATTTTCATCTACACACACCCAAGAATACAACACAAAAATATCAGAACAAAGAACAGTATTCAAAAAAAAATAGAGCTCTGGCACAGAAGAAATCGGTCGTATAAAGCCGTATAAGGTCCTATGTGGGCGTTGTAACTTTTTTGTATTTGTTTTGTTCTAATTCTTAGTGTATCGTATTATTGAGTGTAGGTGGATAAAAATGAACAGGCTGAATATTTAAAAATGACTCCTTGGTAGCCAGAATGCTGGTTCCCACAGAAGAAAATATTTTTAAAAAGCAAATATTTTGACTGTCAAGGGCATTTTGAAAAATTCAGCCTTCCGATTCTCAACTAGACACGCGAAGGAAAACGATACAGGAAGAATTAGAGCAATAAACAATAAACAATATACATAAAGGTTACATAGACGCATGTATGCAAACATTCCTCAAAAACTTGTCCAACATGCAAAATACACACAGACACTAAAATAAAGCAGTTTTCAAATATTTTTTTTAGTTTTCATCTACATACACCCAGGAATACAATACAAAAAGTATCAGAACAAAGAACAGTATACAAAAAAAGTAACAGCGCCCGCACTGGAGAAATTAGTTTTAAAAACAATGTTTTCTGTATTGCGGGTGCTGTAACGTTTTTTGTTTTGCTTTTGTTCTAATTCTTATTATATCGTATTCTTGGTTGTATGTAGATGAAAACGGATGGGCTGAATTGTTGAAAATATTTCCTCGACAGCCACAACGCTGTTCCTTAGAAAAGAACGCATTCTTAAAAATAATAAAAGTACAATATTTTGGCTACCAAGGCCATTTTCAAAATTCAGCCTGTTGATTCTCATCTACACATGCAAAAGAACACAATACTAGAAGAATTAAGACTATAAACAGTGCACGAAAAGTTACAGTGCCCGCACGGAAAAAAGAATGCTTCAAAAATATGCAAAAATACACACCAACACCAAAATGAAACATTTTTCAAAAATTTATTTTGTCCATTTTCCTCTACACATACCCAAGAACACAATGCAAAAAGGATTGGAACAAAGAACAGTATACAAAAAAAAGTTACAGCGTCCACACGGAAGAAATCTGTCTTATAAAGAACGTTTTCCTCTTAGTGGACGCACTAACTTTTTTGTTTTGTTTTTGTTTTAATTTTTTTATCGTATCCCTGGTTGTGTGCAATTGAGAATGAACAAGCTGAATTTTTGAAATTGAACCCTTCGCCGCCACAATACTGATCCGCACAGAAGAAAGCATTCTTAAAAAATAATAAAAGCACAATATTGTGGCTGCCAAGAGTTCATTTTTAAAAATTCAACCTGTCGATTTTTATCTACACGCGCACAGGAACACGATACAAAAAGAACTAGGACAAAAACAATACACAAAAAAGTTATAGCATCGTTCAGAAAACATTCTATACTATTTAATAAGTCGACAATATGTAAAAAGATCATGTAATTAAAATATAGAATATTGTATTGAAAATTAGTAAATTATTTCCCCTTATTCAAAGACATTTCTATAACTTATTTGACAACAGTGATTTTGGCAGCCAATTCAAAATTTTGAGGGTCGCTTAAAATTAATGGTGTCTGTTGTCCACGCGATGTTATTATTAACAAACCGAATGGAAACGTTCCCGGGTGCCTGAATACACCAGGCTTCGAAGTAAAATATTTTAGAACGGATGAATCGAGTTAATTGCGTTTTCAGATATAATCACTGTATTAATAAAACTTTATACATTACATTAGGTTAGAGGTTTATCAATTATTTTAACCTTCGTATTCTTTATCAAGGACAGTGCATTGTTTACTTCATTGACTTTGTACTAATTGCTGTTAAATGTAAACATGGATATAGCTTATTAACGGAAATAGTTGTAATTACTTTGGATGATTATTCTATTGTGAGTTACTTCTTATCTTGTGGGAACAGTTCAGAGACCAAATGAAGAACTACTATAAATATATTGTATCGCTTAGAATTATTAATTATTACACATTGCTTATTCATACAGTTAAAATGTATGGTTTAAGTAAATAAATTTTTAAAAACTTCCTTTTACTATTTACAAAAAAAATTGGCGCAGTCGCTAGGGTACCTGAAGTTTTGCGTATCGCACGAAAGACTTTTGTTTTAACAATTTATCAGGTATCGCAACAAAAATCAGCAAATTATTTAGCTTTGAGGAAGACTTTGGTTGAAGGCAAATCAACTCAAGAACAGAATTGTCCAGTCCATTCGATCCTAGAAACTGGTAATTGGAAAACAAAATTTTTAACTTGAAACCTGGGAGGAAGACCAAAAATCGTCCAAATCCTATAGGAAAAGCAATGAAGATAATCCTTATGCAAGTTAATCTTTTTACTATTTCTAATTGAATAATTTTTACCTGCATTTCCGATCCAAAGTTTGAGGTCCTTGCAGATTTATTTTCAAATATTAGTATAAAGAAAATTTTAAACTTGCTAAAGTCAACGAAAATGACTGAGCAAACTAATTATCAACTATTAAAAGTATACTTAGATTCAATTCCTAATTATGATGGAAACCCTCATACGTTAAATATATTGTTTGATAATTGCCAAAGCTTTTTAGCAACTTTTATGAATAAGGCAGATAATAAGTTTAATTCATTTTTTGTAAGAGCCATATTAGGGAAATTGCAAGGTAGAGCCTTGATATTGATAGGTTCCAGAACAGAATTGAAATCTTGGGAAGAGATTAGAAAAGCTTTAAGTTTATGTTTTGGCGACCAGCGAAATGTCGATTGTTTAGTACAAGATTTAAATTCTTTAAGACCTAATAAGGGAGAAACTCCATATCATTTTGGTATGAGATGCTAAGATGCATGAAGTTTGGTTATTTCTAAATTAAACTCTACAGATATACCTGACGAGGAACGTAAGTTACGAACAAAAACCTTTATTCGCGGACTCATAGGACAAATTCAAACTAATGTTAGGCTTAGAAACCCCGATAATTTGGAAGCTGCCATGAATTTTGTTATGGAGGAAGAAACTTTTTTATACTCTATCAATCAAAATACCGCAGTAAATATGCACAATAGTTTTAGACCTGCACAGAGAATGATTCCAGGAAAACCTAATTTTCAAAACCACAACATACACCTCACATTAATCGTTCACCATTTTTTAAACAAAATTATTATATCCCCTCAAACAAACAATGCCTTTTGCCGCACATAATTATCCACAACCACAAAATCAATTTTTCCAACCACCAACACAAAATAATATTCACACAAGACCTCAATGGCCACCTAATAATCAACAGTTTCAACAGAAACACACACTCTTTACACCACATCCGAATCAATTTGCACAAAATTCCAACAGAATAAAACCAGAACCCATGGATACTTCTTCAGGATATTCCCATCTGAAGCAACAACCTAACCACACAAAAAATGAATTATTTACACAAAACGTAAATAACACATTTAATTACGAAAATTCTTCCGAAACTCATGACTTCAAAACCCCAAGCTACGACAATGAAAATGCATATTCTAACTATGACGAAACGACAAATGATTTAGAAAACTGGTATGAAAATTTAGGCATAGCAGACGTCCCGTTCACTGAATCACAAACTCTTCATAACCAAAATTTTCGCGAAACCCCGTTTTTGAACGACCCAACGTAATACAAATAAATACATTTAAATCAGACCTTCCTTATATTTTCGTTCCACACATTAACGCAAGATTCCTGATTGACACCGGTAGCACCAAAAGTTTAATTAATCCGGAATTAGCAAATATATTTTACAAACTTGCAATTTATAACGAAAGGTCTCCTATTCAAACAGCGCACAACACTTCGTTTCATAATCAAGTTTTGGAAATACCAATCTTTGACATTTTTAAAACAAAACAAACACAGAAATTTTAATTCTTTAAATTCAGTAAAAAATATGACGGACGTTTTGAGTTGGATTTACTCAAACAATTGAATGCAAACATAAATATGAAGACGAACGAATTGACAACGCCTCATGCAAAAATTCCAATCCTTTTGGATAATGTTGAACTAACGGATGACAACAGTCGTTTAATAACAATTCCTCCACGAATTCAAAGTATTGTCCAACTGCCTGTTAAGATGAATAACGGCACTGGAATAATTAGTTACGCAAAATTTGAAAAAGGACTCGAATCACCCAAAGCAGTCGTTAAAGTCAAAAATCATTTTGCATTAACAACCATTACTAATAGTAACGAGACGGAGATAAAATTATAAATTACACAACCTCTAGACATAGAACCACTTAACCCGATCGAAACCCATTTCGTAGATAAAATAGACACCGATGAAATTTTAGAGACGAACCATGACAACCTTTTGAAAGAAAATTTAAAGAATATAAGAACAGATCACTGTAATAAAGAAGAAAAAGATGCTATTAAAAAATTATGTTATGAGTACAGAGACGTATTTTACTCAGAAAAAATACCTTTGACTTTCACAAATAAAATTAAACACCAAATTAAATTAAACAAGTTGAAAATGCAAGGCATTGTCGCAACGAACTTCCAAATGTAGACTTACTTTAAAACAATTTAAAGAAATTAAAATTATTATGTTGTAATAATTATAAGTATTCAGATAAAATAAAAATTAATTCCCCGGGGGGGTCGGGTATCCGTGGTCAGATTTTGTGGGGGGTACCATATTTCGACTCAGCTATGTTAGGGGAGTCCAAATATGTATCGCACATTAATTTTGGACCTATTTGAAATTTTAATTTTCCCGACGGAATATCGCGGGGGCACGGCGTCCCCGTGGCCCGATTTCAACTGACATCAAAACTTAAGCTCAGGACACCGAGCTGAATCGATTGATGTATCACACATTGATGTCCGACCATTAGAAAGGCCTCGGACGGACAGACGGACAGACAGACGAACGACAAATCGATTTCATAAACGAACGAAGTTCGTTGAAAACGACACCCCGCTATACACGAAATCTTATAGGTTCCCAGAAATTCATAAACAAGAGATGAGAAACCAAATAAAAAGTATGCTAGACCCAGGTATAATCGAGGACAGTAATTCCCCATGGAGCAGTTCCATATGGATTGTGCCAAAGAAATTAGACGCTTTTGGTAAAAGAAAATGGAGACTTGTAATAGACTATTGAAAATTAAACAAACAGACTATAGATGACAAATATCCACTCCCGAATATTACAGACATCCTACACAGATTAGGCAAAGCAAATTACTTCAGTACACTAGATTTAGCAAGCCGCTTTTATCAGATCGAAGTTGATAAAGATGATGTAGAAAAGACAGCTTCTTCTGTAAAAGGTGGACATTACCAATATAAACGAATGGCTTTCGGATTGAAAAACACACCCGCCACACTTCAGAGGGTAATGGATAACATACTAAGAGGATTGCAGAATGAGACTTGCCTAGTATATCTTGATGACGTCATAATATTTAATACATCCCTTCAGAAATACATAGACCGACTACGGAACATATTCGAAAAACGGAGACAAAGTAATTTCAAAATCCAATTAGACAAATCTGAATTTTTACAAAGACAAGTACAACACTTAGGACACATATACCCCCGACGGAGTTAAACCAAATCCTGAAAAAGTATCAGCCATCAAAAATTATCCCATTCCTACGACAACGAAAGAAATTAAAGGATTTCTGGGACTATTAGGGTATTACAGAAAATTCATTAAAGATTTTGCAAAAATAACGAAAACCATGACCAAATGTTTGAAGAAAAATACAAAGATTATACCCGACAATGACTTCACAGAATGCTTCGAAACATGTAAAAATCTTCTTACAAATGACCCCATATTACAATATCCAGACTTTAATAAACCATTCACTTTAACAACGGACGCGAGTAATTTTGCAATCGGATCAGTTCTATCACAAGGAAACAATCCCTACGATAAACCAGTGGCATACGCCTCCAGAATACTGAATGAGACTGAAAACATTATTCAACCATAGAAAAAGAATTATTAGCGATTATTTGGAGTTGCAAACATTTTAGACCATATTTATATGGACGTAAATTTACTATCTTTACACACAACGGACCATATACATGGCTTTTTAATATAAAAACACCCAATTCAAAATTGGTAAGATGGAAATTAAAGTTACAAGAATTTGACTACATCATTGTCTATAAAACGGAAAATACAACATCAACGCTGACTGTTTATCCTCTATTCCTGTTAACACACTGGAAACAAATGACAATCAATCTATATGTAATAATCCCGGCGACTCTGATCAATATATACTTGAATTCCTGAAACAACTCACGCCAAATTTAGAACCTGACGAACAACAAACATCGACAAGTCAACCTCCAGAAATTTCAGACAAACCCATATCGATTCAAATTGACCAAGAGACACTGTCTACTGTTCATTCGAACGCAGAAGATCACACAAATGACAGTATCGAAATTGTTGACTAAATAATTAATAATAAAGCAAATCAGATACACGAATTCCCAAATATATACCATAAAACGGACGTTACCACACAAAATTTAGAAGGTAGAACCGTGATGACAGTAAAAATTCCAAATGACCATAATGACAATTTAATATTGCAATTTTTGAAAGAATATACAAACTTTAAAAATGTTTACCACATGCCATTCTATAATGAACAACTGTACCAAAGTTTATCCAAAGCCTTCCTTAAATACTTTTCAGAAAATGGACCCAAATTAATAAAATATACCCGAAAAGTATACACGGTAATAGACCCCGAAGAACAACTAATCCCAATTCGAAACCACCACGATGGAAAAACTAACCACCGAGGAATTAATGAAACCAAAGAAAGACCAAAAAATTATTATTGGAAAAACATGACAACCACAATAACGCGATATATAAATTCCTGCAAAACATGTCACAAAACGAAATACTCGAGACAAAATCCGTATTCACCTTTTGTGATAACGGAAACTGCTACAAAACAATTTGAAATAGTACACATGGACGTATTTACTTTTAATAACCAAAACTATTTAACGTTAGTCGGCGCTTTTCTAAATTCGCACAAGCTATACCGATAACTGGAAAAACTGCGATTCACATAAGCAATGCCTTAATAAAATAATTTGCATCGTTCGGAGTCCCCAAAACTTTAATCATAGATAATAGCACGGAATTTAAGAATGACACTGTTAAAGAAATACTAAAACTACATAAAATAAAAATTCACTTTACAACGCCTCTACACCACGAATCTAACTCTATCGTGGAAAGCTTTCATTCTACAATAATTGAACACCTACGTGTTCTTCAAACGATGTATTCTGACAAAATTGACCTTATGAATTACGCAATTCTAGGTTAAAACAATTCTATATATTCAGGCACAAATTTTTCGCAATTTGAACTAACAACTAACTATTTATGACAACCGCTTTTTATACCGAATACGCGGAGAACCACAAACAAAAATTAAAGCACGTTTATCAAGAAGTTAATAAGAGACTAAAGGACAAAAATCAACCGTCATTAGCAAACACAACGTAGACGGCGATTCTAGTAACGAATTTAAAATAGGACAAACTGTTTTTAAACAAAACAATAGTAGAAATGAGAAAGACAATAAATTTATTGGACCCTATAAAATAGTAGCTTTATTAGACAGAAACCGTGCAAAAATTGTAAAGAAAACAGGAAAACGAAAACTGAAATTATACATATTGAGGAACTGAAAGAACCTCTTGTTGCTACAGATTCACACTGCTCACCAGAACCAACCTAATCGAACTGCCGATCTTTCAAAACCTGGACAACAGTCCCGGCTTATTACCTTTAAAACTAGGAACTGCACAGAACGCAATAGACGCATGAAACTGTTCATATATACGACATTACACCTTTAGTTGACGAATTTATAATGCTTCAAAATACATATGCCAAAATTCGAGACGTCTTTGACAGTACCACATACAACCAATCAAACTTTAAAAAGGAATTATAGAATTCACACCGTCTTATAGAAGTATTGGAACAAAAAATTAAGACGCAAATTTTTTAATTAAACCCCCGTTTCGCAGATCGACGCGAACTTTTGAATATAGCAGAATCATTAATTAAAGTAATCACAGGTAACCTCGATCAACAAGACGCCGAAAAATACGACGCAGCCATAACTTATTTAGCGAAGAATCAAAATCAAGTCAAAACTGTTCTTAAAGATCAAATTACTTTAGTTCAGAAATCATTAAAGAAATTTAGAAGCAATATTGAAGCTCTATCACATAATCAATTAATGCTTTCAGCACGGCTCACTCACCTTGAAAAAATTGTTCAATTTGCACTAATGCATAACGTAGAATTCTTTCAATTTTTTGTTATACAAACTACATTTACTCAATTTTATGACACATTCCAAATTATGTATGACATTCTAGAAAAATCGAAGTACAATTACCTTTTCAAAACTAAATACCTTCTATAATTCAATCATAGAACCCCACGATTTTTACTTGAAGAGATTTCATCTGTTGAACTAGCAGAAAAAAACAAATTTTGATTCAAATCAGACTTAAAACGTTTTGCTCATAGAAAAAATAATTGTAGTCAAGAGTATAGCAAAGGCAACTAAATTGTATTCATTTTAGAAATTCCATTAGTAGAAATTGATAATTTTAATGACTACCACCTTTATTCCTTACCAACTCCCCTTAATTATACATTCAAAACCATTATCCCTCATTCCAAATATCTTCTATTCAACGAAAAAATCTATGCCGTATCAAATTCACAATGTAGAAAAATATCTACAGACGAATATTTATGCAAAAACCAGCACACAGTGGAAATCAACGCCAATGCGCCCTGTGAAATCCAATTATTGCAACATGGTATAAATCACATTAATTGTGAACAAATACCTGTAAGCATTTTAAATAGGGAAATGGAGAAAAACCAATGGATTGTAATCAGCCCCAAAAATTCAGTGGCGACCGTAAAAGGTTCAAAAAACTTAGACAAACACTCACTAAAAAGTACATACTTACTAAGTCTTTCTAATGTATGTGAAATTCATATTGATGGACATCTCATAAAGAAATATAGCTTTATGGATACACTTCAAGATATCAATTTACCAGAAATTAAGACGTCAGACGACTACATTCGCAAGAATGACGACCTCTCGAAAACACCAATAAAATTAGATCCCAATGATCTAGATGAAATAAAAGCAATTTTATAATTCTCTGGAAGAACAAAAGAAGAAATTAGAAAATACAGACGATGTACCAACGCACTTTTATGATATTAATCTTTATACTATTATTGTGATTGTAATTATTGTAGAAATTATTAGTTATAAGATTATTTGTAAATATACTTAGAAAAATAAGAATTTTTTAAAGATAAATAAACTTTTCAAGTCGGACGAAATCGAAGGAAAAAATTCTATTTCCTCCAACTTACAACAAAGGGCAGACGAATTACGTTTTCAGATATAATTACTGTATTAATTAAACATCATACTTTACATTAGGTTAGAGATTTATCAATTATTTTAACTTTCGTATTCTTTATCAAGGACAGTGCATTGTTTACTTCATAGACTTTCTACTAATTGTTGGTAAATGTAAACATCGATATTTCTTATCAACAGAAATTGTTGTAATTACTTTAGATGATTATTCTATTGTGAGTTACTTCTTATCTTGTGGGAACAGTTCAGAAACCAAATGAAGAACTACTATAAATATAATAGAATTATTAATTATTACACATTGCTTTTTCATACAGTTTAAATGTATAGTTTAAGTTAAATAAATATTTAAAAACTTCCTTTTACTATTTGCAAACAAAATTAGCTGAAGGTGGTCTGTCTGAATAATTGAAAACAGGAGAAATTTTTTTTAGCGATATAGGCATTCAAATCGCAGTCATAGATATAGAAACCGCAATGTCCTTTTTTTTGCATTTATTCTAAGCCAATTTTTACATATGGTAAACGATTTTTTTTAAAATAATTTTATTATGTAAATTCTAGAGGATTTTTAAGTAGTTTGTATCTTTAGGTTAAATTAAGAGCGAGTTATTTAATCAGAAGGATATCTTGTTCAATCTTAGTGAATAAATTACACAAACTTTTACGACAAACAATATTGTTCATTAATGTTAATGAATTGCGGCAACAAATTTTGAACTGAATAACTGAAGATTTATTACTACTATAATAACGTAGGAACTTACCCATTTTAGGTTGAAGCACGCCATTTTTTCACGCTTATTTATTCAGTCTGTCATCAAAAACTACCGAAGTTGTTCGAGATTACTACTTTTATAACCCCTAAAAACTGCAAATCATTGCTTAAAATCCCATTACTAACAACCGATGACTGAAAACAGGAAATTATGGAATGTTAAGAGTTGAAATATATATATGATAATTTATGATATTTTGTGGGTATTTTGGTCGCCTGAGATTTGAAATAGTTCTGTACCTTTGTTGTTTTGTACTCTTATTTGTACGATTAGTTACCATTATGTAAAACACACATTCTGTGGTTTACAGAAAAAAGAATGATCAGTGGAAGTGCTTGCAAGTACCTCAAATATGTCACATCATAGGCAAAGCATAACTATGTCGAGGTATAAATTGAGACACTACGTTTTTTCATTATGATTAAATTCAGCAAATAAAACCTGTAGTTGCAAAATGGCTTATTCGCAAGAAGTGTAAATCTATGAAATTCTTTTTTTAAGACCCTTAGACCTTGAAAACAGAATAAATTTGTTTTTAGTTCTATTCTTACCCTCGTGACTATCAGCTAATAAATTGCACCTTTATATTTCCTAAACCCTTACCTGATATCACAAGGTCGAAAAATTCTTATTATCAATGAAAGCCCAAGGTAAAGTTGGATGGAAAACGGCTTGAAGAAAAGAAAAACTCTTTAGACATAAACGGCTAGTAGAGTGTTAGCTCTGGGTAGATCATGAGCTTGGGTCATGGGTTGTCAAAAGACCAAAAATATGAATAATGAGCGCCACCGTATTTTTCAATACAACAACCTACAAAAATTAACTGTGCTTGTATTAGGGGAATGCGGAAACCTTATATCAACACCACTAACATAGCCATAAAACTTGAATTTCACTCTTTTAAAACACTTACCAAAATCTCAAATACCAGATGTCATACAGATGTCTCGACTTGACCTGTGAACAAACAAATGCACAACATGGACACCGTTTGTGTCCTCAAAAATATTTACCAAAAATAAAATAATAGAATTTAGGTTTCAAAAGTATACACACAGGGTATTTGTAATCATTACCCCCAATTTCTGATCAGGAATGATTTGTAAACTTTACTTGTATTTCAAACAATAAAAAAAGTCATGAAAAAAAATAGATTCTATTTGCTTAAATTTCTTGATTCTTTTTACTATAATATTTTCAATTCGTTTTACTATAATATTTTCAACTAATAATTTTTATAAAACAGAAATATACTAATAAGGATTTGTATTCACTAACATAAAGATCTCTGAATAAATCTTTCTTAATAGTTTTTATGTAAGGATTAGAGTTCTTTTAATTATTCATATTACACATTTTTCAAGTCATAGTAGCACTACTTCGACTTTAACAATGAAATTTAAATTACCCAAGTGCAGATAAACTAGCATGTGTCAACCTATAGTTACTTTTACTTAATAGTTATTAAAAGAATTCCTCATGTTGACTAAAAATCAAAGTACATGACCTCAAAATATTTAAACATATTTATAAATTAACGTAACATGACATGTGAGGTCTAAATAGGACAGCTGAATATATGTTTTTTTTATATCTGACATAATATGTCACTCACTACTTTTTAGCTTAGTTAACTTTATCTGTATGTGCAATCATTCTGACAAACAATAAGTTTGTTACTTAATTCTTTCTTTCCTTAAACGATTTTTATGTGACTAGAGTTCAATCTAATATTTTCTTATTGCAATTTAACTAATGTTGAAAGTGATTAAATGCTAAAAACACTCACGTGTGGAGATACTGCTGTGAACAAAAGAAATCGGACTATAACCCCAGCTGTCGGAAATTCCATGAACATCTGCTTTCTGCGACGCACAAATAGAAGCCACGTGAATACTTACGAAATTATTACTGGAATTGCGAGAACTCTTCTGAATAAAACCAGTATTTAACGAAACTAACTTCTGCTTGATTTTACATCATATAAAATTTAGTACTCCAAAACCAAAAGGAAATTGAATATGATATTCTCATATCATATGGTTACGTGATATTTTCGTGATATTGCACTAAGAGGAAAATATTAATAAAATTTATTTAAATAATTTATACCAACTGTATTAATGATGGTGAGCTTCCATCAATTCTAATCTTTTTCGGACGGTCTTACAGGCCACGTGTTTAGACACGACCATGTTGACTTTACTACGCCGCTTATCGCAGCTTGTCCCTTCAAACGTTGATAGTAAAGTGCTCAAATTGACAACTCGACGAAGCTTAATAACGAATCTTAGACCTCAAAGGTAAAGGAGTCTATATGCTATTATAGATTTTAAGTTTTATTTTTATTGTACGGAATTTTATAAATTATATCTATGTATTATTTTTATTGTACGGAATTTTACAAATTATATTTTTATTTTATTGCTGCTTTATTTTATATTAATAGACAAAGTGTAACTACGAAAAAAAATACGTTACAACCTGACTAATAAAAATAGATACCTATGGACCAGTAGAGCGGGTTCGTAATATTAAAGCATAATTCCTACTACAAAAGCAATGAAATTCTCTTTTTTATCATTTTTCAAGTTTGATAGAAACTTTTGTACATTTTTAGAAAAAATGTTTAAAACTATTGTTACGAGTGAAATGAGCGTTACGTTAATTAATTTTGATTTTCCCTGAAGGCTCGAGAACCCCTGACAATATAAGAGTGTTTTGGCTAACTACAGTGGTGTGGGTAGTTCCTGTGGAACAAAGTATAAAAGAAAGTAAACATAAAAAATAAAAATAATAAAATGATAAATAAAATAGCTGAAATTCAACAATTACGTTACGTTTATTACTTATCTTGAAAAGTTTTTTCTATAATCATAACTGAGGGTTGCCAAACAGTTTGTCACAGCAATTCTTTTCAATGTCATCGCTACACAGACGTCAATTATTCAGCATATGTTTCCCTTATTTCGACTTCTTCAATTTATCACATTATATTTACCTTTCGCTAAAATGTAAAAAAGACACATTAAATTTTTGTCATAATTAAAAAAATTCTCAAAATCAAGATCTCTCCCCAATACGACTCCATCACTGGGGTAACTGGATATCCTGTCACAAAATACCTACCTTGTACTATATTATAAGTACTTTCAAGTAAAGTTCCACCTAAACTAAAATTCTATTAATAATAAATTCCTGAAATATAAATAAGCATATATTATTCTTGGAGAAAAACAAACCTAAAGCAACATTTAACTGGCCAGATATTATTAAAAATCCTACAAAAAACCTTAATACATAATTAATCCTACCGTGCCATTGTTCTAATTTTCAAGATTGATTTTTAAAAATGCTCGTTATAGCAACACCTCGAAAAGTATAGCGCAATACCAACTTTTTATTAACCATTCCAATGTCCATTACAAAAACTTAATTTTACTTTTATCAACAATACTTTCACAAATAAAGCTTACTTTTAAAACCAATATACCCACCCTAATATACTCTAATTTCATCGAATAAAACAATTGCTTTCCTTTAATTAATTTATTGTTACGTAAATACAAACCATTTATATCTTCAATTCACATATTCATAAATCATAAATCTAAACATAAAAGTTTATTCTACTAATTGTTTTAAATTTCAGGATGTCTAATGTTTTTCTTGCAACAATTTCTGAGGTTATACAACAATAGAAACTTCCTTAAAACAACGTACTATCAAGTCCAAATTATTAGATGGGCGAACACCCCAGGTTTTTTGTTTCGGTCGTCACGGCATTATATCCACACCACCCACCCTGCATTTACAAGCGTATTTCAATCTAATATTGTCTGCCGCATGTTTCTACCATCAAATCTTGCAGCTCTGTTCCGGAACAGCGCGACATTGCGCGGTGTTACTTTCTCGTGTAACTACGTTTTGACGTTTTCTAATTAACTGCGTCCGAATAATTATTTTATTTTTTCCCCATCGGGTCTAACTACTCTGAATCTTTCCTATTATAAAAATGTGCCACATTGCGGTCAGCATCCAGTAATACAATGTAAGCTTATTTTAATTTTTTGATAACTAATGTAAAAGTCATATTTTATGTGTAATTCGTATTTCTGTTGCAGTACGGTATTGTTTTTATGTCTTTGGTGGTTGGGGGCGGCCGATATTTGTATTGTAAAATACATTGGTCATAAGACATGCCTACTTAGTGTTTTGTCATATTGAGATATATTTTCATTAGCGGTTTTAATTTAAGCTCTGGATCACTACGCCTACAATGTTTTTGAAAGAAATACTTTTTACTTTATTAGGTAAATAAACTCTACAGAAGCAAAATTTGAAATATCATGCTCAATGAAGATTTGTTATTCATGAAATCTTTTGTACAAGGTGCATATATTTAATTTTTCCATTCAGATATACTAAATTTTCCTTACTAATTAGTGTAGCGCTAGCTGCAAGGTGCAGACTGCGTAAAAGATGGTTGGATATAGTAGAGGAGGTTCTAAAAAAACGACAGGCATAAAAAGCGCCCCTAAAGCAATGTATGAATCTTGCAGATGCAAAGGAGGTGTGTATGGATCGATAGATGTGGAAAAAAAAATTGTGAATGGTGCTTGAAGTAAAAGTAATGTAGTAATCTAGACCTATACTTTACATATCCCTCCAGAAAAAGGTGCTAGGTTTGGCTACCCCAAAAGGGAATATCGCAGTTGATGAGTGAGTGAGTCAGTGAGCTGGAGTAACGCAACGCCTTACATTTTTCAGTCTAGAACATATAAATATTTATCTTCACTCAAAAAATCCAAAATTGAGACTTTTATTTTATTTTGGAGCCCTCTAACATAAGGGTAGAAATCGAAATTGTTATTTCTATATTTCTACTTTAAAAGCTCTTAATTCTTATATTCTGTATTACAAACAGGAACTTTCGACTCGAGTTTTTCTAAAGTCCTGTAATGTAGAATGTTCCCACTCTGATACCACTAGTTTATTAGTAAGTGTAAACTAATGACACGAAAGCCAAGTCACTGGTTTTCGTTTACGTTTTTCAATACGTGTAAGTGAATTAACCTGCAGCATGCCCTTTTCAATTATTAAATAACCAGTTTCCAATTTTGTAGTCATTAAATTTTATGTAATTGGTTTAAAAGTTAAAGATATCAACTTTCTTTTCTGTGCGCGTTATAAATTATTAGTTATTGTATTGTATATTTTTATTATTTAAATAGCATTGATACAAATAACTATTAACTCAAGAAGTAATTCTAGCGAGATTTGGACTATGAAGTCCACTCTTACACCTAACTAGAGATTACTTCAAAATTGACAGATAACTAAATAAAAATATTAAAAATAAAAATAGAATAAAATAAAATAAAATAAGCATTTTTTACAGTGTTTAAACAAATAAATAAATATTCCTTAGCCATACATATACATACTAGCGCGTATGCGCACTTGCATTATAGATTTAGAATGATCTACTAAGTACAAATGCTCTAAGTTAATCGCGCGGATTTTTTATCATTCACGGGGGATGACTGTAGCCACGAATTATCGAAGTGTCTGGGTTTCTTCTTCTTACCTTTCTGGTAGGGCATTACCTTTTACCACGATTAACATAATGTTGAAATCTGGAGAAAACCGCGCCGCGCGGACAACGTTGAAAAAAACTTGCCCTTGAGGACTTTTACGATAAGTATTATCACTTTAAAAACCATATGTAGTAATTTACATTTGTTCGAACTTTACTATTTAACTAAGTAAGGAAGAATGTAATGATTAGCGTCCACACCTAAACGTAATAATTGGCGCTTCAACTATTCGCGCCGTTTTCTATGACATACTATGGTTTATTAATTAGAAAATGTTAAAGTTATCTCTTTCTTTCTTTGTATTAACGAAAAATTTTAACCATTGCGTCATGAAGTAGTTATATTAATTTAAAATGTATATAACCTCATTTTGTGTATCAATATTTGCTTCGTGTTGAAATTGGAGCTACTATCTAAACTAAAAATTCAACTCTACTATCGAACTACAAAATATCGTTCAATTTTATAATAATTTTGTTTTTTATTTTAAAATAATGCAAGAAACGTAATTTTCTCGTATCCATACAGGTTTTTTTGTATGAATTAGTGTTTGAGTTTTAATAAAGTTAGTGACTTGAAATTGTGGTTTCTTGCGAATAATTTAACATAATTTAGGTCTGTTTGGATGTAAAGACTTCAAATTCTGTTCATAATAACGCCTTTGGACCTTGTATTTTATATGAAAGCTGTAAATACTTTATTCCAGTATTTATTTTAACATTTATTTATAAATGACATGGACTTATATCTAATTTGCCTTTGCCGAATAGAAATTTTTTATGTAAAGGTATACGTATCGTTTATGTAAATTTCCGTTGCACAAATATTTGTAAATTTTAATTAGTTTTTAAATATTTACATTGCAGTTATTTTCACTTGTTTGTTTAATATTTTGACACTTAATTACCGATCTTTTCCCGTTTGATTGCTGAATTTTTTTGTTTAAAAAGACTTGTGTAAAAATTTTTTTGTTAAATATTTCATTTATTACCTTGGTAAATTAACTAATCTTTTGATAACTTATATTTGCAGACTTACTAATAATAAATTTGTAAATTGACTTTTTTAAAGATTATTTTTCGTAAATTAAATGTATACCTTTAAAAATGAATTATCTATATTTAGAAATAAAAGAAGTTTGTTTTGAACGAACAAATGATTCTGTTAAATTAGTTCTATAATTTATTTTATGTGAAGTGTGACAGGTTGTTAGTCCACTTATCTATGAACTTGTTGCTAAACTACAAGGAAAGTGGCATATAGAAGACCTAAAACCTTTTGCGATAATACTTTTCCACCATAATGAATACTTTTTATCTACCTTTTTATATATATTTCGTATTATAACACATTGATTTTTCTGAATTTCTTTATTTTTTTGATAAATAGAGCATTTTTTTTTGTTCCTACGGCGTTAATTTTCTCATCTGAACGATTTACCTTTAATCTTTTATTTCTTCACTCCATAAATACTCAAAATATCTTTACTAATTTCTTTAAAATTTTATTAGTTGCCACTTCTCTACACCCTCCCACCTCCCTCCATTTATTATGGATACATCTTTGGCATGAATAATGCAATAAAACTTTAGGACTTGTCGGAGCTGATGTTAAGTTGATGCTTTTCAAACAGGGTAAACATGGTAGTCGACAACCATCCCTATGTTGGAAGAAGTCAATATTCGCTGTTGCAAAGACAGAAAATTTCTATTTCTTATTTTCTACTATTACACGCAGATAGTGAAAGATGCAGACTGTAGAAACTTTAGGCAAATGTGCAGATTAGCACAGAATAGGAAACAATGAGGGTACGTGACTAATCAGTTCCAGGACTGAAGACCTAATGATGATGATTTTTCATTCTGAAGTTTTCACTCAATAGCCTAATCTGTTTCCCGAACCCCTTTTTTATGTTTATCCGACGTAAAATTTTGGACCATGCAAAGTAAATTGTGTTAACAATTTATAAGGCACATGTTTTGAACTTACCATCTTTAATTTAAAAGACAAGTCCAACTACGTAAAATTTCATCTTACGACAGGGGTAAGACGTCTATAAATTTATTTTTATTAGAACTTAAGCTTTTAGATAGAAAATAAATACCATAGTTAACCTCGTGGAAATTTCAAGATAAGTTAATAATATCGATTTGCACCGTTAGACGGTCAGATAACAAAAGAAAGCGAAAGTTACTCGGATTTTATCAGGTAACCAACATATAAGAAGAGGTCCACCTCAGTTATGTCTTGAAAGATATGATTAAAGAGATCAACCAATCAGGAAATTCTTATATATTCATTTATTTGTATTACATAAATAGAAACGAAACACGAATAAATATAACAATCTTTGTGTCTAGCTTAATTTTTAAACATAAAAGTAAACATAAATATATTCGTAATCAAACTTAATTCCAAGAAATAATAAAATGTGTTTTTATAATAATGTAAACATAAATATTTTATAAAGTGCGAGGCACGTTGTAATATTGGCAGGCCTTGGCTAAATGGCATGAAACAACATTACTTTAATTATATCTATGTAATACGTATTCAATAGTTAGCCTGCCTGCTCCGTTAATTTTGAAAATTTTCCCATGGTACCTCTTTCCACAACTTGAATCTTTTGCCCCTCTGTTTTCTACATAGTCTATCAAGAGTAATAAATATCTACAAACAACAAGTAGATGATCAAAGAAAGTAGGCAAAGGCTTTTTATGTGCCTTGCTATTCGATTAACATAACAGAAGTCTATTAGGGAACTAAATGAAGGAATTAAAACTGGAGCGAACATGCGAGATGAAAAGTACTATTGTTAAGACTTGTAGATGGAATAGTGCTTTGTTACGTTCTACTTCGTAGTTTAAATATTTTCTGCATTTTACACTCTATACCAAGTTTTAATAAATATTTACTTTCACCTTTGTAAAATTGCTCAATTACGAAACATTATGATACGTTAGTATTTAATATTTCTTGTAGTTAAATGACCTAGTTTAATTGTAATTAGATAATGCGGCTGTGTTACCTTTCAATGCTGGAAATATGCTCAAAGTTGTTCCGACTCTATATGGGCTTCCGGAATTATTCTTCAGAAAACACTTTTATAATACATTCCTTAAGTTATTTTAGTATGTTCCTATTGTTGGTCCGCGTGGGTTCATTTGTGATATATTATAAACCAACCAGGCAGTTAAAGAATCTTTATGGTGAAAATTTACTTTCTTTTTATGTAACGGGTAGGCAATTGAAGGGTGATGATTTTTTAACAGAAATTCTAATGTTTTTAGCTTTGATTGTAACCCACATTCTTAGGTTCTCTGAATCAATGCTTACTTGGCATTAACACAGAAATTTCAATTTATGGTTACAACAAATTTCATTTTACTGCCGTTGGACACAAATCAAGTTATAATGAGTTAAGTACATTGCAGTAATTAATAACTATTAACAGCCTACGTGAGGAAACATCATCAAAAGCAATATGTAACGATTATTTTGCGCACTTACAATATTTGGGTTTGCCCGCATTATATAAATGTTAAAATGAGCAAACCATTATTGCTCATTTAATGGTTTTATTATTAGAATAAGGATATTATTGTAGGTTTTGTGTGATATTGTTTTTATATTGATAGATAACTAAGTAAATTGGTTTCTAAGTGTATATAGACTTGATAATTATTATTCATGAGCTGTGGTATTTGATTAATTATTGCTGGTGATTTGTTGATTGCAACTATGGACACTATTGTAAACATATATTTTGCTTTTGATATTTAGTAGATTCTCTGGGGGCGAGTTCGTCATAGTCAACGTAGTAAGTAAGTAGGTAAGATTCTTGATATATTTATATTTTTTATTGCAATGCGTTACAGGGTGTAAATATGTATAAAAGTGTTGGAATAAACCCCATAACTATTATGTTTATTTTTGTGTGATTAGTTGAATATTTTGTTTTGCTGTATTGTACAGACTAGTGTTCTGCCCGCATGTATGTGTTGTGTATCTACAAATTATTTTGTTTTAGCACGAATTGAGTTGTATTCTTTTGTTTCGTTCTTTAGTCCTCTTCCCCACTTCCTACTATTAGTGTGGCATTCATTTTCCTTCCTTTCTTTCTCTTTTATCATAGTTTGGGTGAAATTTCGTTACTGGTTTTGTTCTTTTTTTTGCTGGTCCGCTCGTCTTACGTGTAACAACTATTATCCAGTACGGCAATCAATCTTGAAAATATATTAATTATTATGGATGGAGTGCAACATAAAAATGAATAAAATGAACAAAAATAATGACATGCGGTTAAGATAATAAAATAGTATTTTGAATGTATAAATAGGTTAGGGGCGGGTTTGTTAAAATTGAAAAATTTTGTTATTTAGTATATAAAATTGCAAACAGTGGGAGAAGTAAAGGTGCTGATTTGCTCTAACAAAAAAAACATTCTTACACCAATATAATTTGTTCACATCAAACACTAATATAAATAAAAGCAAAACATGTTAAAAGCAATGTATTGTTGTGCATACAGGGAATTATACAAGAACTCCTTGATTAAAAAAAATCATAAATAAAAACGAAACCTGTAATAAACTTTCGGGTTTTGAACTTGAGTTCAGTATATTGTCAAGATTGTTTTGCTAATATTCGATCATAGTGCGTGACCTACGCCAAAGCAGAAAGCTCAGTGTGTGATTTGGTTTATTCAATCGAGTTCAGTGATCACAGTTCCGCGTAATTATCAACGTAAATATGGTGGTGATGCACCTACTAACAAAACTACTCTGCAGTGGTATAATTACTTTCAGGAAACAGGTAGCGTCTTAAAAATTAAGCCACCGGGTAGGCTTTCAGTATCTGAACAGAATGCGGAAGGGATTCGTACATCTTGTATTCGTAGCCCTAAAAAGTCATAGGCAAGGCGAAGTTTGAAGTTGGGAATACCTAAGTCTACTGTGTACAAAGATATGCGAAAGAGGCTTAAATTACGTGGGTATAAGATTAAACTTCTGCATGAAATTAAGCCCAATGACAAAGTAAAAAGATTCGATTTAGCAGTATATAATTTGAACAGGATTGAAGAAAATGAGACCTTCCGACAAAATGTTGTTTTCAGATGAGGCGATTTTTCACATAAGTGGGTCTGTCAACCGACACAACTGTAGGATTTGGAGGCAGCTGTAGCATCCGTGACGCCTGATATGCTGCTGAATACCTGGGAAGAAACTGATTATCGTTTAGACGTGGCCAGGGCAACAAATGGTGAACATATAGAACTTTATTAGGTATAAAAAAATTTGGAGAAGATTCTCTTTAATACTATATAGGTTTAATAACTATTACCGCGATTACCGCGATGTGGAAAACAATGGGAAACCACCACATTACTTCCCAAGTACACAGCGTACTTAAATTGTAACAAACATGATGGCATTCTTTGGGGTAAAGGATTCCGGAATTAAGAAAGTCCCCCATTCGGATCTCCGGGAGGGGACTACTTTGGAGGATGCGATCGGAAAGTTAGAAATAAGAGTCGGGAACACTCTGCGAGTCGGAGTGTGGAATGTTAGAAGTATGAAGCAAGTAGGTAAGCTAGAGAACCTAAAAATCGAATTGAATATGTTATCATTAGACATAGTAGTGATCAGCGAAGTTCGGTGGCCAGAGGCGGGAGATTTTTGGAGTGGAAACTTCAGGGTAATTCATACAGGAGCAGAGGAAGGAAATTTGGGCGTGGGGATAGTTATGCGGAAAAAGATAGGGTACTGTGTAGAAAATTATTTACAAAAGAACGAAAGAGTACTCATGGTTAGATTAGAATCTAAACCGGTAAACACAGTAATAATACAAGTATACATACCCACCTGTAACTACAGTGACGAAGAAGTAGAAGCCATCTACAAAGATATCGAAGACATATTAAGATACGTAAAAGAACATGAAAATTTAATAATTACGGGGGATTTTAATGCCGTGGTAGGTGAGGGTAGGGAAGGAACGGTAGTAGATTTATTTGGTTTAGGCACGAGCAACGACATGAGAAATAGGCTGGTAGAATTTTGCGACAAGAACAAATTAATCATTAGAAACACATTATTTCAACATCATGCTAGAAGACGATATACGTGGAAGATGCCGGGTGATATAGGAAGATATCCAATAGATTACATTCTTGTTAAACAACGGTTTAGAAATCAAGTAAAAGACTGTAGAAGCTACCCAGAAGCTGACCACAACATCGTAATTATGAAGGCCGCATTTAAATTTAAGAATGTGAAAAAGAGAAACGGAAAAAGGCACTTGGACTTAGAGAAACTAAAAGAGAAAGATATTCGAGTAAGATTCGAAAAAAGTCAAATGAATTGCTCAAAGATATCGGGAAAGTATCTGATACTAAAGAAGTAGAAACAGAATGGAATAACATTAAGTGCAGCCTAGACATGGTGGCCAGAGATATTCTGGGGTATACACAAAAAGAAAATAAGAAATCATGTATAATAAAGGATATCCTGAATTTAATAGAAGAAAGACGAAAATACAAAAATAAATCAGACGAAGCGGGAAACCAGAGATACAAATCCATAAAATGGGAAATTATTCGAAAATGCAGGAAAGCTAAAGAACAATGGATTAATGAAAAGTGCAAAGAGGTACAAACTAAGATGGAAGTAGAAAAGACAGACGAAGCATACAAACTAATTAGAATCAATTTTAGGGATATAAAACCGTATAGCAAAAATATAAGGACGCACAAGGAAACGTCATTATAGAAAATGTAGAGAAAGTGGGTAGATGGCAAGAATATATGGAGAATTTATATGCAGGAGAGGAACTAACTGCATTACAACAGGAATCAGACATTGAAAATGATGAATTGGGATATTCTATACTTAGAGACGAGTTTCAATTAGCATTAAAGTGTCTGGAAAATGGTAAGGCGCCGGTTACAGAAAAGGTGCAAGCAGAAGCTCTAAAAGCCGCTGGACAAGCAGTAACAGAACGTCTCTTCCAACTTGTAGCTATATGTATGAGACAGGCGAGATACCCAAGGATTTCAAACGTAACGTCATAGTAACTATACCAAAAAAGAAAGGCGCGG
The DNA here is from genome assembly GCA_036346225.1 of Platerodrilus igneus. Taxonomy (NCBI): domain Eukaryota; kingdom Metazoa; phylum Arthropoda; class Insecta; order Coleoptera; family Lycidae; genus Platerodrilus; species Platerodrilus igneus. Next base: position 4,619,025 of record JARFIW010001104.1, on the reverse strand, counting down.
ATAGATGTGTAAATTTTCGAACAATAAGTTTGACAGCACACGTGTCAAAAATATTAACTAGAATTGTACAAAGACGAATGGAAAAACGGGCTGAAAAAATACTAGGAGAAGACCAATTTAGGTTTAGACGAAACAGGGGAACACGGGAGGCTATTTTAGCTCTGAGAGTGATAATGGAAAAAACAATAGAAAAAGGGGAAAGCGTGTATGTAGGGTTTGTAGATCTGGAAAAAGCATTCGACAATGTAAAATGGAAAAAAATGTTTGAAATACCCAAAAAGATTGGAATGAGTTATAGGCATAGACGAATAGTACATAGCTTATACAAAGAGCAAACAGCAGTAATAGAATTAGAGCAGGAACGTAGAGAAGTAAACATTAGGAAAGGGGTGAGACAGGAATGTGCCCTATCCCCATTAATTTTTAACTTGTACATAAAAGAGGCAATGAATACTTTCAAATGCAGGAAGACATTTGGAATTACTATGCAGGGACAAAAAACTGATATGCTTAGATTTGCAGATGATATAGCAATATAAGCGTCTAACAAGGAAGAGTTAGAAGCTGCTCTTAATGGAATGGAAACGGTTCTAACAGAGAGATACGGTATGAAAATTAACAAAACTAAAACTAAAGTACTAGTATGCAAAGGAGGGGAAAATAAATTAAAAACAAGAATACAAGTATGTAACACGAACTTACAAGAGGTTAAGGATTTCTGCTACCTAGGAAGCCAAATAACACAAGATGGGAAAAGCACAAAATCTATAAAACAAAGATTAGCACAAGGTCGTGCTACATTTAATAAGAAAAAGCAACTACTGTGTGGAAAGACAACAAACATAAAAACAAGGAAAAGATTGCTTAAAACATATGTGTGGAGCACAGCACTGTACGGCTGTAAAGCCTGGACAGTAGGAGAGGCGGACAAGAAAAAGGTAGAAGCCTTTGAAATGTGGTGCTACAGAAGTATGATGAAGATATCATGGACAAACAAAGTTAAGAACGAAGAGGTATAAAAATAGTAGGGGAAGAAAGAAATATGTGAAAAACGGTAAAAAATAGGAGAGATAGGATGATAGGCCACATACTACGGCATAGGGAATAGTGCGGAACATATTAGAAGCAGAGACATGAAAAAAGAGAAGAAGAGGTAGACTTAGGTTAGACTACTGCACACAGATAGTAAATGATGTAGGCTGTAGGAGTTTCAGTCAGATGTGTAGGCTAGCCCAGAATAGAAATCATTGGAGGCACGCATCCAACCAGTTCCAAGAGAAATAAACTAATGACGAAAAAGTAACTGTACTTAAACCTGATGGTTATTATAAGCAACTACAAGAATTGGTTAGGCAATATTCTTGAATAATGTTAACTGTGTGAAAGGATTTACTGGAAAATCATTATTTCGGCAAATGTCTACGTGTTGCGGGATCTTGGTAGCCACAGGTTGCTTAACCCCCTTCACTGAATCTCGGTAAAATAGGGCATAAAATTAGAAAACAATGGCAGGAAAACGAGCTGTATACATGCTGTGTGAGAATTTCAGGGGACTATGTAAGCTAGCTCAGAATATAAATAAGTGCAGGTACGTGTCCTACCAGTTTTGAGACGGAAAACCTAATGATGAAAAAAGAAGCGCAGATAAATCTGATGATTAGTATAAACAACTACAGATGTGGGTTGTGAAATATCTGCAACTAATGGTGACTGTGCGAAATGATATACTGGAAAAAATATTAAATCGGTAAACGTGTAAGTGTTGGGGGAACTTGGCAACCACAGGCTGCTTACCCACCTTCACAACCACTGAATGTCGGAGAAACAGGATATATAATTGTAAAACAATAGGTGACCGAACTGCATCTATCAAGAAAGAACGGCGCCTATGATGAAAGACAACAAACATAGAACAAGAAGAACATTGTTGAAAGCATATGTGTGGAGCACAGCACAGTATGCCTATGAAATATGAGCAGTCTGAAAAGCAGACAGAAAAACGGTAGCAGCCTTTTGAAATGCTGTGCTTCAGATGTATGAGGACGATAGTATGGAGAGACAAAGATAATAACAAATAGGTTATAGAAATAGTAGGGGAACAAGGATATCTGGGGAAAAAGATAAGAGAAATAGAAAGGCAGAATACGTCTTAAGGAATTTTTGGGGAATGGTATGGGATATATTACAAGCAGAGATAGGAAAAAAGAGGTAGATGTAGACCTAGATCAGATAGTGATAGATGCAGACTGTGCAAATTTCAGGGAAATCTGTAGGTTAGTTCAGAATAGGAAACAATGATGGTACGCGTCTAACCAGTTCCAGGACTAAAGACCTAATGATGATGATGAACTATTATTTTAACTTTACTGTGTACAAATAAAACTTTAAATCAAGGAGTTTTTTTATAAACTCCCTGTACAATATTACACTTTATATATTGTTCTTTAAAAATTTTTCAATACCTAGATTAGTGTTTGTTGTGAACAGTCTACCGCGTTGCGTTACACTAACTATAAATTAGATGGGAAATAAAAATTTAGCAAATTTAATGGACAAACTAAAATATGGAGGCAATTTGTATGAAAGTTTTCACGTATAATTAATACTAATTAAACATATTTCAAATTTCGTAGCAATCAAATTACCATCTAATTTGAAGTAAAGATTTTTTCTACTCAGCAATTTGGTTTCGGATTTGGGAAATCCACTACACAAGCTATTCTTACTATTTGTGTTGTGGGTTTTGACTTATTTACCCCTTCTCTAGATATTAGTATTTCAGTTTTAACTTTGCTAATTTTCATACCGTATCTCTCTGTTAGTACTGTTTCGTTTACATTAAAGGGCTACTTCTAACTCTTTTTTACTAGATACTAATACCGCTGTATCATCTGAAGATCTAAGCATATAAATCGTTTGTCTCTGCATAGTAATTCGAAATGTCTTTCTGCATTTGATAGTAGTCATTGCCTCTTCGATGTGCATGTTAAAAATTAATGGGGATAGGACACATTCCTGTCTCACCCCTTTCCTAATATTTACTTGTGTGGGTTGTCGAACAAGAATGTAATCTATTTGGTATCCACCTATGTTTCTAGCATTTTTCACGAGTATTGTCTTCTTGCATGATGTTGAAATAACGTGTTTTTGATAATTAAATTGTTTCTGCCGAAAATTCTACCAGCCTATTTCCCCTCTCGTTTTTCGTCTCTAAGCCAAATAGTATATCTTCGATATTTTTATAGATCGCTTCTACCTCTTTTTCACTGTAGCTAGAGGTGGGCATGTATACTTGTATTATTACTGTATTTACCGGTTTTGATTCTAGTTTAACCATGAGTATTCTTTAGTTCTTTTGTAAGTAGTTTTCTTCACAGTGTCCTGTCTTTTTCCGTATAATTATTGCCATACTGAAATTTCTTTCCTTTGATCCGGTATGAATTACCCTAAAGTTTTTACTCAAAAAATTCCCCGCCTCTGGCCACCGAATTTCACTAATCCCAACCATGTCTAATGCTGACTTATTTCTTTCAATTTTCAGATTTTCTAACTTACCTACTTGTTTTATACTTCTAATAGTCCACGCTCCGACTCGCAAAATGTTTCCGGCTCTTCTTTTAAACTTGCCATTCACATTCTACAAAGTAGTCCCCTTCCGGAGATCCGAATAGTGGACTACTTTAACTCCAGAACTTTTTACCCCTTAGAATGCCATCACCAATATTAAAAACATTTACGGTACGCCGTGTACTTGGGAGGTGATGTGGTGATTGCCCGTTGCCTTCCATGACACTGTAGTGTGTCTTTGAATGCTACTATACTAGCACCCCAAGGTCTCTGCCACTCTAAGTACCGAAAGAGCTGCTACACTCTTTCGGGTACTTGTCTTAGTCTGCTTCTTCACTAAAGACTCCAGTAATTTGGTTAAACGAACAGTTCTCTCATTAGCTAAACACGCAAGCCATTCTACCCGTTCTAGTATTCTAGAACCTTTTCAAGGTGAAGGTCCGTTTAGAATGGACGTCAGAGTTAAGAAATATAAAATATGGTATACCTTTAGTGTTCGTTTTGGGACCAATTTTATTTGTAATATATGTCAATGACTTGCTTATTTTGAAGCACTAGCTTAGCTGTTTTGCTTCGCAGATGATACCACTTTTCATCTTTCTCAGAGCGGTTCAATAAAAGAATTATCGCTCACTTCACAAGTAATTTATGGTTTTTATCTTACAAATTAAGTGTAAACTCTGGTAATTTTCAACAAACGATATTTTTTTAAAAAGTACATACTTAAATCCCAATGCAGTCAGATTTTTAGGTGTTTATATAGACAGTACCTACTGCGGGATAGAATCAGTGTGTAAAAACAGTTAACGTTAAAATAAATAAATCAATATTCTACATTCGAGCTTTGAAAAAATTGCGTTTCAATGAACATCATTGTAGTTACTTACTCTTCTTTATTTTAAAGTCATTTGTTGTATACATTATTGGTATGGGGCCATGCACCATATATACAAACATATTATTTTCTTTACTGCGTAAGGTAGTTAGAGATTATAGCAAATCTAAGCTTCAGATTGTATGCTCCTTTTCCTGTAATAACAGTAAAGTGAGTGGCTTCTATGTATCGGCGAAACTCCTTAATTGCCCACAGAACTGCTAAGCACTGCTTTTCAGTAACGAGATAATTGCGCTCAGGCTTGGAAGTGAGCAACTAATGCAACTAACAACTTTTTCGCTATCAGAAGTTCTAACTCAAAATAGCACCTTGACCGAAATAAGAAGCATCGTTTGGATAGTAAATAGGCCATGTAAAGTCAGGGCAGGAAAGAATGGTAGCAGAGACTAAATGTTATTTAAGAGAAAGGAAAGCGGGTTGACAACCACGAATCCAGACTAAAGGAACTTCTTATGAGTAAGATTAGAAAGCGGAGAAGTAAGGGTGGTGAAATTCGGAATGAGGCGCCGCTATTAACGGACTTCTGGAACAGAGCAGGGGGGAAGGATATTAAGGATAGCGGAAGCTTTGTCAGAGTCGACAAGTAGACGTACCCAAGATAGCGGGTTTAGGAGGTAGAAATAGCACATATTCTTACAAAAGATAAGGCTATCAACGAAAAGACTAAGTCGAGGATGCAAAGCTACTCGTCGAATAAGAGGTTGGGTATGATGATGTCGTCAAAATATTCAAAGCAGAATTGTTCGAGGTTAGAACCGATGACATGATCGATTAGCCGTTGAAAAGTGATAATATAGTTATGGAGGCGAATAGGCATCCGTCAGAACTGATAAAGGTCCCTCTGGAGTATGGACAACGCAGTTATGGGTTTGGCGTCAAGAGCTGAAGGAATTTGCCAGTAGGCGGAGCGAATATCTAAAGATGAAAGGAAATAAGATCGTGAAGATGGTGAAAAATGGGAGAAACATAAGGAAGAGGATAGGTATTTTCTGGGTAACCTGGTTGACTTCATGGAAATCGAAACAGAACGTGTAGAAATTGTCTTTCTTGTAGACGAGGACAAGGGGACTAGACCACGGGCTTGTAGATGAATCAACAACTAAACGAAGCATCTCGTCGAGCTCTGAATGAGCAACCTTAAGAAACGTCGGATAAAGGGATAGTATTGTTGTTTCATCGGTTCTGCGGAAGTACAAATCTGATGTTCAAATGAAGTCATACAACCAAGATCAGGCCGTTTAGAAAGAGAAGTAGAGATTAAGGAATTTAAAAAAGAGCTGCTGTTCGGAAGCGAGTTTGGACACACTTATTTACAATTTTGCAGAACAATTTAATAGTACGGAAATTGAACGTAACAACGTAATGCACTAGTTGTAAAAATGGTAGACGTCAAATTGTCCAAAGCCATAAAAACTAACCAGATCACACTAAAGCAAAAACGTGCTTAGATGTCGATCTGATACTCTTGCTCTACTTGAAATTGTTTAATTGGTTTCAGATATGATTAATACCAAATTTGAGTGATGGCACATTACGTTCTTGAAGCATTCCAAATTACACAATTTGTCGTCCAAATTGTGTTTAAAAGCACAGCTATATTTGAAGAACAAAAGGTGATTCACAATCACAGTTTATTTTAAAAAAATATATACACTGATCTAGTACTTAAAAAACAGTAAATCATACAAACAAATATTCTTAAGGTAACCAAATTAAAAAAATTGATGTAATTCGATAGACACTGTTTTTGTACTACAAAAACATAACTACCAAGCTAAATAATAAACTAACTAGATTATTGTTGGAAAAACAAATATTTGAACTACGTTTATTATTTGTATTCAAAAATATAACTTGGTAGGAATGGCATTTCTTAATTAAGTTTAGATGTGATGAATGTCGTGTTTAAATGGAGGAACAATTGGAACATGTTCGTGAAGCTTGTGGTCGATGTGGTGATCCAAATCATGATATTTATGGTCTAAATGATGTTTGAAGGCATGATCCTTCTCAAGGATGTGTTTGTGATGCTCTAGATCGTGAAGTTTGTGTCCTAGTGCGTAATCGTGTTCTAAGATATGTTTATGATGTATATCTCCTTGGTGCTTGTGTTCAAGATCGTGCTTGTGATGTTCCAAATCATGAAGTTCGTGGTCTACGTGTTGTTTTATAGCATGCTCATGCTCCATTAGACGTTTATGTTCTTCGTGTTTATGATGTTCAATATCATGCAATTTGTGATCGATATGCTTTTCTAATTCGTGTTTTTTAAGTGATAATTCGTGTTTTTGCTTGTCTAGATCGTGTAACTTGTGACCAGTATGAAGTTCCAATTTGTGGCGCTTTTGCTCCAGTTCATGTTTTGTTCGCTCCAAATCATGAATAGCATGGCCGGTGTGATGTTCTAAATCGTGTTGATGTTTGTCTAATTCATGTATTTTATGTTCTATTTCGTGTTTTAAAGCAAGATTTTTATTTAGAAAATGTCGATTTTCAATGTCATGTACGACCGCATGCTCATGTTCGAGGACGTGGTGCTTTTCTGCTTCTTTATGATGTTCTATGTCATGCACTTTCTGGGCCGTGTGGTGTTCCAATTCATGAATTGCATGATCTTTGTGCTGTTCTAATTCATGTAGATGCTTGTCTATATGCACGTTCGGTGTTATAACGCCACCATATACGAGCAACAAATTTACTGAATATGTCAGTAAGACCTGAAAAAAAGAGTTCATGTTAGTATACATTATATTCAAGTTACAAATTATAGATTAATATAAACTAAAACCAAACAGTGAATTACAGACAAACAAAAAATGTGTTACACCACAGAAGTATTTTGGGTTTCCAGTTTGGAAGTTTTGTGTTAATTTGGATTTACATTTACATCATTTCTAATTAATCAGATGCCAATGTTTCTTTGTTTGGCAGTGCTTTACCTAACGCTTTGAAATCAATTATATAACACACAGTTTCAAATCCACAGTTTTGTGTGTGTTAATTTCACAAACCGCCATTTTGAAATTTTTAGAAAAGCTCAAAATTTTGGTAATTCTGAGTATCAGGTTTGAAAAAACAAGTTTTTATACATAATTTAATAGCGCTAATACTAAGCAAGGGATAATTGATTAACGTTACAGAAACGAATAATCATCAAAATTAAAAAGTGAGCAAAAAGCATCTTGTTTTATTTAGCCCCTACATTTGACTTTCCAATTCTTCACCCAAAGGCACACATTGGCCAGAAAGCAAGTCTTTTTATCTCAAAATTTGGAATTTTGCCCAACTCTTGCTAATCCAAGTAAGGGACCTTTAATGTGTGTAACAACAAACACACGGGACTTACATTTTACTTCTCATCTGAACGAGGGCGTAATTTTGTGAAAAATGCTCGCCTAACATTTTTCAAGAGGACCGTGTGGGGAATCAAATACGGCAACTTGGATCCACTACAATAAGCTTTATTATTTTTACAGAATTTAATAAAAACCAAATCTAATGCAAACAATGAAATTTGCGAAAATACTTTTAAAAGCATTGAATCTATTTTTGTTGTCATAATGTATTGTTTACTAAGTACTTTCGTTTTATGAATATTATCAGTATTGACTAGCGGGTTTGTATATTATGAATAATGGTAATTGAATATAAAAAGATAACTAATCTCTAGGTACACAAGATAAATGATTTGAAATTTCATAATTAAATTAATTAGATACTACATACAATCGAATAGTTCTCATTTAATTTCCTACGTTTTTATAAGAAAATAATTCGTAAGTATAGAATTCTACGTTTGGAATTAAAATTTATAAAATTCACCAGTTTTAACTAATTTTTTAACTAATTTTTTGCTGCGCCTTGAATTGACTTTAAACTACTATTAATTAGAATTAACCTGTATTTTAAAAGTTTTTTATTTCTGTAACTATTTTGGTGGGTGGCATGTTCGAATCAAAAGCTGAGTTAAAATAAACCTAAAAGTAATGCGCTTCAAAATAATAATTTTTTTAAATAAATCGCAGCTAACAGTGATTACATTTGTGTCATTCTAGAATTTTCATTTTTCTTTTACCTTATATTTTTAGTCAGGCTTGCCTTTTTTTCATTTGTTTCATGTCATAAATAAATAGTGTTCAACAACTGTTTGTTTACCTAAACCTTTATTAGTAAACATTATTAAAGTTTAACATGATGATAGTTTACAGCAAAATAGGACAGGATCCTTTTACAGAGGTGAACGGAACGCACTCAGAATTACCGAACAAGAACAAGTAATCGTAGTGCTGCCAAAGAGTACAACATTCCTTCTTTTACTCTTTAGAAAGGATTGAAAAGTAGGTCACAAAGTAGACCTACCTCAATACTTGCAGCTGATGGAGAAACATTAGTGAAGGTGATTACAACCATAAGGAATGGGATTGGGGGTTTGGGCAGAAAAGACCTTGAATTCGTAGAAAAGTACTTAAAACTAACAAAATAAAAACACTGTTCGATAATGGAATCACATGCGTAGATTGGCTTTTATTATTTAAGAAAAGGCCTAGGTTATGCTTAAAATAGCCCTTAGTTCTGGAGTATACCAGAAAAAAGCAAGCGATCCTTTTGTAATGAAGAACAATTTGTGATATCCTAAAAGAAACACTGGAACCACACGGATTGCAAGATAAATATCGACAAATTTACAACTTCGACGAAGTGAGTTCTACGCTGGATTCAAGTAAAACTAGAATTGTTGGAGAAAGAAATGCCTCAGCTTCGAGAATAGAAACTGGACCAGGAAGAGAAAGCACGACATCCCTATGGATGGTAACGCAAATGGAGATAAATTACCTCCATTAATTATCTTCAAAAGCTGTGAGATGCCTGGATGGCTCCAGAAGAACTAATTTTTCCGAGTATTTCTTACGTTGCGTCGCCCGGTGGTTGAACGAAAACCGAAATTTTTGTCAACTATTTTATTAAAAGCTTTATTCCCAACGCAGTACCTGAAATATTAATTTTACTCTTGTATGATGGCCAAGCAACCCACCTCGACAACGGTCTAATTGAAGCAGTCGTGAAAAATAATATAATTTTTACAAATTACACCTTTATTCTAGTCATTTGCGTGAGCTTACGAAGCTAACAGCTTTTAAGAGTCTTAAATCAAGGTAAGATTTAAGTTTAACGGAATGCCAAAAAAAACACGTTGGAATAAAAATACCTAAAAAGGATTTTGCCAAACTTGCGTATAGCATTTGGAAGCAAACATCCCGATTTACTGATATCAAGCTTTCATAAGGTGGGTGGGGTATATGACTATTTGATAGGTCTACCGTTGATCCTACATGTGGTTTTTCAATGCTCTATTGACTACATTGACCACGAAGAGTTTTTTTTTACCAGGAAATTAAAAATTGTACCGAAACATTGTGAAGCAATATAGGGACCTTTAACACTCACACGGGACTTATATTTTACTTCCCATCTAAACAAGAGCGTTTTTTTGTGAAAAATTCTCGTCAAACATTTTTTGAAGCGGCCCGTGTCATGAATCGAACCCGAGATCTTGGGCTTAGTAGTCACACGTGAACCAACTAAGCTATAGAACCGTTTGGTCCGCCATTTGACGCAGTGAATATGACCCAGAAATACTAAATAAATACGAAGAATACTTAAAAACTCCGCAATCTGCCACAGAAAAAAATTATAATGAGGCAAGTATAAACAAACGGCAACAGATAGAACCGGCACCATTGTAGAAGCAGCCATTTTCATAACCAGAACCGATTGCAGTACTATGTAAAAAGAACGTGTAATTTGAAAATTTGTTGCTAGACACTGTAAGACAATTTTCCCGGCTTAACGTAAAGGAAAAAAGAAAAAATAGCATTTGGAGCTAAAATTATCACAGAACTGAAAAATATAGGAAAAAAAGGAAAAGGCATAACACGAACAAGAATAAACAAAGAAGGTGAAAATTGAATCAGAGAAAGCAAAGTATCTACCAAAAAAAAAGTTTCAAACAAGAAAAAGAGTTTTTCTGAGGCAAAGAGACCCAAGTCCAAATTATGAATGAAAGTGAGTCGAGAAAAGAAGACTGCAACGTATTCAAAAAATGTAGAAGATGAAGACCAAAAATAGGAGGAATTGATATTTGGACCTACTGACTTAAAACAACTTGGAACATACTTGTCGCAAATTCTCCAGAATACGATGCATATGTATGTGAATTATAAGCATTGGTTACACTTGCCCCGAATGCTAAGAAAGAGCAATCAGAGTACACATAATTTATATTTTTTTAATTAAAAAAAGTATGACTACCAGAACAAAATTAATTAATTAAGTTATTTAACAATTAGATAGGTCTACTACTCTTAATATTGTAATTTAAAGTATAAATATCCTAATAGAATATTTAAAAATATACTGGATTAGATTTTTTATATTATTTATAATATTTTCAGTATGAGTTTATTTATATATTTATTTATTTACTTATTTATTTATTTATTTATTTATTTATTTATTTATTTATTTATTTATTTATTTATTTATTTATTTATTTATTTATTTATTTATTTATTTATTTATTTACATAAACAGAGCGACCAACAGAACTGATAAACAGTTCCAACTACAAGACGCCACAATAACACTATACATAGAAAAAAAAATTATATCTACAAAACTAAATCTAAACAAACGTGACTCAAGGGTGGATAGAAACTAAAGTTTGATTAATTGTAATTCAATATAACATACATTTTTCTTAAGTATTTAAACTATTCAGCATTAGTAACACGAAGGTTTTAAAAGTTTTTGGTGAAGAAGAAAAAAGATGAACTTCTGCAGCTAAGGCATTATATTTTCTTAATGCCCTCTTAAAAGGTGAATTCATGTGAGAAAGTGTATTGGTGGTTTCAATCCTAAACAGTGCTTCATTGCGTGTTGTATAGTTTTTAATATTTAAGTTTACTAATGATATGAAATTCATAGATGATACTAAGTTATTAAATAATTTATAAAGAAAGCATACATCAGACTGAATCCGTCTGTGAACAAGACTATGCAAACCACATTGCTTTAGATTAAGTAAGTAAGATAGAAAATAGTATGATCTATTGAATTTAAAATTGAGCCAATTAATAAATGTTTTCTGTATCTTTTCAATACGATTAACGTACTTTTTATAAAATGGATTCCAAACTTCAGAGGCGTACTCAAAATGACTTCTTACTAAAGTATAACATAAAGTTTTACAGGATGAAATGTTTTTGAAACTAACTGTGATACGAAACATAAAACCTAGATTTTGAAGCGCTTTAGAAGTGAAGATACTGAGATGTTGCTTGAAAGATAATTTTGAATCTATCATTACGCCCAACTCCCGCATTTCATCAACAACTATAAGTTTATGATTCCCAATATGATAATTAAATGACCGACTATTACTGCCTCTACTAAAAGTGATCTCAATACATTTGTTCAAACCTAGAAATAATTTATTTATTTCACAGTATTTAAACAACTTGTCCAGGTCACATTGCAGAAGCAGAGAATCATTCTGGGTAACTATGGATTTATATATTTTTAAATCATAGGCATACAATTGCGAATTGATCAATATTACAAACAGTAGAGGACCTAAATGTGAGCCTTGTGGCACTCCCGATGTTACTTCTACAGGATTAGAACATGAGTTTCTAATGGAAACAATTTGAGACCTATATGATATATATGAAATGAGCCATCGCAGCAAGTTACCATGTAAACCAAATGTTTCAAGTTTCATAATTAGTGCTGGTAGATGAACTTTGTCAAAAGCTTTTGCGAAATCGGTATACACCGCGTCAACTTGCACACGGTTATCTAAAGATTCCGAAATGTAGTGAACATAAGGTATAAGATTTGTAACAACCGATCTGCCGCTGTAGAATCCGTGCTGCTGGTTAATTATTCGATTTTTAACCAGAAAGAGTAATTCATTATAAATAATTGTCTCAAACTGACTGTGGGTAGTATGGAAATTGGTCTATAGCTATCAGCTTTAGATTTATCTCCGGATTTGAACACTGGAGAGATATGTGCTTTTTCCCAGCAGTGTGGAAAAACACCCTCACGTAACGATTTATTAAATATTATAAACAAAAGTTCAACTATATAGATTCGCAGCAATTTTTTATAAATACAGAAGGAATTCCATCAAGACCCGCTCCTTTATTTATATCCAAGTTGTTAATCGCATTAAGTACTTGAATACGCGTAACAGAAGTAATTTGAATGGAAGAATAAAATTTCTGTCAGATGAAGGCGACGGGCGCCTTTGAGTATCTCTAGGTTCATAGACTGATTTAAAATATTTAGAAAATAAATTACAAATTTTAGTATCCTCATAAAAGGTTTCATTATTGTAAGTCAGTGTGTGAGGAATAGGGTGAGATTTGCGTTTGCTTTTTACAAATACCCAAAATCGTTTAATATTTTTTGTTATTTGACATTCAATAAAAATAAGATGACTTTTGTAATCATTCTTGATACACTGTTTTAATCGTTTCCTTAATAAAGAAAATGTCAAATAGTCAATAGCACTGTGTTACACCCTACACTTCTTACGAAATTTATCCTTTTGTTGCATCACTTTAATGGTAGCAGCAGAAAACCAACATGGGAATTGGTTTTTATAAATTTTTTTCATTGGAACAAATTGAGAAATTATTTTATTAATAGAACTGTAGAAAATTAAAACAGCAAATTCCGTATTCGCGTAACAGATTTTATCCCATTTAATGGATTGTACTGATAAATTAATTTTAAAATAATCAGCAGTAAAAAAATTACGCTTTTCAAAAGAAAAATAGGTTTTTCTTACCAGCGCTGGTATTGGTAATAATATTTCAATAGATTTGTCATGTTGAAGCTCTAATACGAGAGGTGTAGCACATCCTTCTACAACTACATGCTGTATTGTAGACATTACTAAATCTAAAATTCTATTATTTATATTTCTAACATTATTGAATTGAAAAAATTCACACAGACAAAAACCATCTACAAAAATTTCTGATAAGACATTATGAGATTACGTAGCTATTAGTGATATTGGAAAATCGCCATTTTAAATTAGGTAAGTTATAGTCACCAATTATTAGAAATAGATGATAATTTGTGTATATCTAAACGTTTTAAAATTTATTTCATACTCTAGGGCTAAGCTTATTTAAAATTCAATTTTTTTATAATATTTCACAACAGAAAAATGTAGTTTACAATTGTCAATTAAATATATTTATTTAAAATGAAAAAATTTTTTAATGCTGAATTTTTTAATTTTTATTAATTTTTAGGTTTAAATATGCTTTTATTTTAAAATAATTTCTTGTTAAATCATACGTATTTCTAAGTGGGTTTGCTTGAAAAATGGATAAATTCGATTTGATAAGAAAAGTAATTATTTGTCGTTACAAATACCTTTAAAAATATTTTATTTAGGAATAAATTATGTATGTTAGTAATTATAAACAGTGGTTTTAAATTGCCAAATAATCCTGTGGGTGTTGAAAATTATGTTGGCCGTGGGTTGTCATGAAGTGGAAAGCCTTTGTATTACCTTATAACATCCACTTAAAATTTTAACGTTTTCAGGTACGCTTTCATTGGGTTGTATATGGTTTAATGAATTTTTGATTTAGGTAAAAGATGGTGGTAAGATACATGTTTTAAATCCATGGGTACTTTTAATCAAGATAATTTTGGGTATGGCGGTGCATTTTCGTAAAATAGGCAAACTTTTATGACAGACAAAAAATTATAGTTAAAAATCTTGGATTTATTTAGACAATCCCAATAACACAATATTTCAGGCAAAAGAATCAATCCTGAATGTGAGCGTAATTTCAATAGTCAGCAAAATAATCGAAACTTTGTGTTATTTATTGTTTCTAAATAACATTTCCAAAAGGAGATTAGTTAACTAACACTATAGAATATATTAATTGATAGTAGTAGATTATTAACTTACCAATTTCAAGTTTATGAACGCCATTACACCAAACTCGTTATTAAATCTTGCTCTTGAACTTGTATTTCGAACACTGATGTAAAATATTAAAAGCTGCCGCTTATATAACCCCACTAAAACTGCAAATGATTACCGGAAAACGCCTATGAATAAAAGCAAGGCTCTGGAATATCCAGAGCTTAAAACGTCATAATTACAGTTATGTATGGTCATGTTCATATGGGTTAAGTTTACCAATTAATTTCGAATCAAATCTGGTTTGTATATCTTGAGATCGATTATGATAATTAAGTATTTTGATGTGTAGAAGGTTAATTTTTCAGTTTTTAGAAATAGAAAAATTAATATTAATCACAAAGAGTTCTGGTTTGAATTTTTCTCAAAAAACTGCATAACAACTTTTAATGATATGAATACCACTTAAAACTGGGAATTACATCACGCATGACAAGAAATCTGTAGGTTTATGTTTATTAAATTACGCATGTACATGTTTTGTTTTTGTTCTAATTCTTTTTGTATCTAATATCCAACCCAAGGTGCAAATGAGAATTGACAGGTTGCATTTTTGGAAATGCGACTTGGCAGCCAAAATGCTGTTCCGCTCTGAAGAAAGCATTCTTAAAAAATTACGAAAGGACAAGATTCTTACTGCCAGAGGCATTTTTAAAGATTCAGCTCGTTCATTCTCATCTACACACGCACAAGCACGCGATATACAAAGGATAAGAACAAACAATACACAAAAAATTTTTAGTGCCCGCACGGAAGAAAATATTCCTGAATAACCGTCCTGTATGTTGAAATACACACAGACACTGATGTAAAATATTTTTCAGTAGTTTAGTCCATCCATTTTCATCTGCACACATCCAAAAAGAATCAGAACAGTAAACAGTATCCAAAAGGTTACAGCATCTCCCCGAAAAAAAGCTGTGTTATAAAGAATATTTTCTCCTTTGCGGGCGCTGCAACATTTTGTAATTTATTTGTTGTTAAAATTCTTTTTGAATAGTATTCGTGGGTGTATGTGGATAAAAATTGATGGGCCGAATTTTTGAAAATGCCGTTTTGTCAGCCAGAATTCTGTTCCGCAGAGAAGAAAGCATTCTTAAAATATAATAAAAGAACAATGTTTTGATTGCCAAGAGCAATTGCACAAATTCAACCTGTCCATTCTCATTTACACACGCATAGGAACTCAGTACAAAAAAAATAAAAATAAAACAATACACAAAAGAATTTACAACGCACGAACGGAAAAAATATTCCTCAAAAACTTCCAGACGTGTTGAAATACAACAAAACGTTTTTCAGAAATTTAGCCTACCCATTTTCATCTGTACACACCCAAGAACGCAATACAAAAAGTATTGGAACAAAGAACCGTATCCAAACGATTATAGCGCCTTCACGGAAGAAATTAATCTTATTAAGAATATTTTCTTCTTTGCGGGTGCTGTAACTTTTTGTGTTTTGTGTTTTGTTGTAATTCCTTTTGTATCGTATTCATGGGTGTATGTGGATGAAAATTGATGGGCTGAATGTATGAAAATGCTTCTTTGGCAGCCACAATACTGTTCCTCACTGAAGAAAGCATTCTTAAGAAAATAATAAAAGAACAATATTTTGGCCGCCAAGGACATCTTCTAGCAGTCAGCCAGCCCATTCTCCTCTAGATACGCACAGGGACGCGATATAAAAACAACAAGAATGAACAATACACCAAAAAAATTTATAACGACCGCACTGAAGAAAATATTCATCAAAAAACTTACCAACATGTTGAAATACACACACAGACATCGAAATAAAACATTTTACAAAAATTTGGCCTGTCCATTTTTATCTACAAACATCCAAAGACACAATACAAAAAGCATCAGGACAAAGAACAATACCTAAAAAGTTACTACGCTCCCACGGAAGAAATCAGCTTATAATGAATATTTTCTCCTTTACGGGCGCTGAAACTTTTTGTGTTTTGTGGTTTGTTGCAATTCATTTTGTATCGTATACCTGGATTTATGTGGATGAAAACGGAAATGCTGATTGTTTGAAAATGCCACTTTGGCAGTCAAAATACCGTTTCTCACTGAAGACAGCATTCCTAAAAAATAAAAGGACAGTATTTTGGCTGTCAAGGGCAATTGCAAAAATTTAGCCTATCCATTCTCATCGACATACGCAAAGGAATACGATGTAAAAAGAATTAGAACAAAAAACAGTACAGAAAAAAGTTACAACACCGGTGCGGAATACAATATTTCTCAAAAAAAGGTCCAATATGTTGATATACACACAGACACCGTAATAAAACATTTTTCAAAAATTTTAACTTATCTATTTTGATTTATACACACTCAAGAATACACTACAATAAGTGTCAGAACCAAGAACGGCATACAAAAAAAAAGTTACAGCGCCCGCACGGAAGAAATCAGTCTGATAGAGTTTTTTTCTGGGTAACCTGGTCGACTTTGCGTAAATCGATACAGAACCTGTAGAAATTGTCTTTCTTCTAGACAAGGACAAAAGGACTTGTAGACGAATCAACAACTAAACGTAGCATCTCGTCAAGCTTTGAATTAGTAACCTTAAGAAACGTCTGATAAAGAGGGTAGTATTGTTGTTTCATCGGTTCTGCGGAAGTAGAAATATGATGTCCAAATAAAGTCGTACAACCAAGAACAGGCTGTTTAGAAAGAGAAGTAGAGATTAAGGAATTTAAAAAAAAGCTGCTGTTTGGAAGCGAGTTT
The DNA here is from genome assembly GCA_036346225.1 of Platerodrilus igneus. Taxonomy (NCBI): domain Eukaryota; kingdom Metazoa; phylum Arthropoda; class Insecta; order Coleoptera; family Lycidae; genus Platerodrilus; species Platerodrilus igneus. Next base: position 4,601,798 of record JARFIW010001104.1, on the reverse strand, counting down.
GGACGCACTTATTTACAATTTTGCAGAACAATTTAATAGTACGGAAATTGAACGTAACAACGTAATGCGCTAGTTGTAAAAATAGTAGATGTCAAATTATCCAAAGCCACAAAAACTAACCAGATCACACTAAAGCAAAAACGTGTTTAGATGTCGATCTAATACTCTTGCTCTACATGAAGTTGTTTAATTGTTTTAATGATTAATACCAAGTTTAAGTGGTTGGACATTACGTTCTTGAAGCATTCCGAATTACACAATTTGTCGCCCAAATTGTGTTTAAAAGCACGGTTTTATTTGAAGAACAAAAGGTGATTCACAATCGCTATTTATTTTCAAAAATATATACACAGATCTAGTTCTTAAAAAACATTAAATCATAAAGACAAATATTCTTTCACTACACAAATTCAAAAAAATTGATGCAATTCAATAGACGGTGTTTTTTACTACTAAAATATAACTACCAAGCTAAATAATAAATTGTTAGAAAAACAAATTTTTGAACTACGTTTATTATTTGTATTCAAAAATATGACTTGGTAGGAATGGCATTTCTTAATAAAGTTTAGATGTGATGAATGTCGTGTTTAAATGGAGGAACAACTGGAATATGTTCGTGAAGCTTGTGGTCGATGTGGTGATCCAAATCATGATATTTATGGTCTAAATGATGTTTGAAAGCATGATCCTTCTCGAGGATGTGTTTGTGATGCTCTAGATCGTGAAGTTTGTGTCCTAGTGCGTAATCGTGTTCTAAGATATGTTTATGATGTATATCTCCTTGGTGCTTGTGTTCAAGATCGTGTTTGTGATGTTCCAAATCATGAAGTTCGTGGTCTACGTGTTGTTTTATAGCATGCTCATGCTCCATTAAACGTTTATGTTCTTCGTGCTTATGGTGTTCAATATCATGCAATTTGTGATCGATATGCTTTTCTAATTCGTGCTTTTTAAGTGATAATTCGTGTTTTTGCTTGTCCAGGTCGTGCAACTTGTGACCAGTATGAAGTTCCAATTCGTGGCGCTTTTGCTCCAGTTCATGTTTTGTTCGCTCCAAATCATGAATAGCATGGCCGGTATGATGTTCTAAATCGTGTTGATGTTTCTCTAATTCATGTATTTTATGTTCTATTTCTTGTTTTAAAGCAAGATTTTTATTTAGAAGATGTCGATTTTCAATGTCATGTACGACCGCATGCTCATGTTCGAGGACGTGATGTTTTTCTGCTTCCTTATGATGTTCTATGTCATGCACTTTCTGGTCCGTGTGGTGTTCCAATTCATGAATTGCATGATCTTTGTGCTGTTCTAATTCATGTAGATGCTTGTCTATATGCACGTTCGGTGTTATAACTCCACCATATACGAACAACGAATTTAATGAATATGTCAGTAAGACCTGAAAAAAGATTTTATGTTAGTATATATCATATTCAAGTTAGAACTTATAGATTAATGTAAACTAAAACCAAACAGTGAATTACAGACAAACAAAAAATGTGTTACACCACAGAAGTATTTTGGGCTTCCAGTTTGGAAAGTTTTTGTGTTAATTTGGATTTACATTTTCATCATTTCTAATTAATCAGATGACGATATTTCTTTGTTTGGCAGTGCTTTATCTAACGCTATTGAAGCGTATTATACAACACAATGTTTCGAATCCACAGTTTTGAGTATATTAATTTCACAAGCTGCCATTTTGAAATTTTTAGAAAACTCAATATTTTTGGTACGTGTATCAGGTTTGAATCAACAAGTTTTTAAATATACATTAATAGCGCTGATATTAAGCAAGTGATAATTGATTAACGTTACAGAAACGAATTAATTATCAAAATTAGAAGGTGAGCAAGAAATCATATTTTAGTCCCTACATTTGACTTTCCAATGCTTCACCCGAAGGCACTAAATTGTCCAGAAAGCGAGTTTTTTTTTATCTGGAAATTTGGAATTTTGCCCAACTCTTGCTAATACAAGTAAGGAATGTTTAATATGCGTGACAACAAACATACGGGACTTACATTTTGCCCCTCATCTGAACGAGGGCGTAATTTTGTGAAAAATGCTCGCCTAACATTTTTCAAGCGGGCGGTGTGTGGAATCTTACCCGGGAACTTGGATGAGCAGTCGTACGTAAACTTGTCGGATCCATTATAATAAGCTTTATTATTTTTACAGAATGTAATAAAAACTACATCTAATGCAAACAATGAAATTTGCGGAAATACTCCTTAAAAGCATTGAATCTATTTTTGTTGTCATAATGTATTGTTTACTAAGCACTTTCGTTTTATGACTATTATCAGTATTGACTAGCGGGTTGGTATATTATGAATAATTGTAATTGAATATAAAAAGATAACTAATCTCTAGGTCTACAAGATAAATGATTTGAAATTTCATAATTAAATTAATTAGATACTACATACAATCGTATAGTTCTCATTTAATTTCCTACGTTTTTATAAGAAAATAATTCGTAATTATAGAATTCTACTTTTGGAATTAAAATTTATAACATTCACCAGTTTTAACTGATTTTTTGCTACACTCTGAATTGATTTTAAACTACTATTAATTAGAATTAACCTGGATTTTAAAAGTTCTTTATTTCTGTAACTATTTTGGTGGGTGGTATGTTCAAATCAAAAGCTAAGCTAAAATAAACCTAAAAAAAAATGCGTTTCAAAATAATAATTTTTTTAAACAGACCGCGGCTAGCAGTAACTACATTTGCATCAACCTAGAATTTTCATTTTTCTTTTACCTCATATTCTTAGTCAGGCTTATCTTTTTTTATTTGTTTCATGTCTTAAATAAATAGTGTTCAACAACAGTTTGTTTACCTAAACCTTTATAAGTGAACATTATTAAAATTTAAAATGATGAGGGTTTACAAGAAAAAAGGACACGATCCTTTTTATGGTAGAGAACAGAACGCATTCCGAAATATCGAACAAGAACAAGTAATCGTAGTACTGCCAAGGAGTACAACATTCTTTCTTTTACTCTTCAGAAGGGATTGAAAAGTAGGTGGCAAGGTAGACCTACCGCAATACTTGCAGCTGATGAAAAAACATTACTGAAAGCGGTTACAACCAAGGAGGTATGGGACTGAGGTTTGAGCAGAAAAGACATTCTTGAATTCGTAGAAAAGTACGTTAAACTAACAAAATAAAAACACCGTTTGATAATGGAATCACATGCGCAGATTGACTTTTGTTATTTAAGAAAAGCCCTATGCTATGCTTAAAATAGCTCGAGTTCTGGAATATGCCAAAAAAAAGCAAACGATCCTTTTATAGTGGAGAGATATTTGTAATATCCTAAAAGAAATACTGGAACCACACGGATTGCAAGATAAATCTCGACAGATTTACAACATCGACAAAGCGAGTTCCACGCTGAATTAAAGTAAAACTATAATTGTTGGAGAGAAAAATTCCCCAGCTTCGAGATTAGCAGCTGCACCAGGAAGAGAAAGCACAACACTCCTCATGGATGGTAATGCAAATGGAGATAAATTACCTCCATTAATTATCTTCAAAGGCTGTGAGATGCCTGGATGGCTCCAGAAGAATTCACTTTTTCGGGTATTTCTTACGCTGCGTCGCTCAATAGATAGACGGAAACCGCCATTTTTGTCAACTATTTTATGAAAACCTTTATTCCCAACGCAGTACCTGAAACACTAATTGTACTCTTGTATAATGACCACTCAACTCACCTCGACAACGGTCTTATTAAAACAGTTGTGAAAAATAATACAATTTTTTTAAATTACCCCTTTATTCTAGTCATTTGCGTAAGCCTACGAAGTTAACAGCTTCAAAGAGTCTTAATCAAGGTGAGATTGAAGGTTAACGGAATGCCAAAGAAAACACGTTGGAAATAAAAATACCTGAAAGGGTTTTCACAAACTTGCGTATAGCATTTGGAAGCAAACATCACGATTTACTGATATCAGGCTTTCGTAAGGTGGGGTGGGATATATGTCCATTTAATAGGTCTACCATTGATCCTACATTTCGTTTTTGAGTGCTCCACCCGAAAGTGACCAGTAAGCGGGTCTTTTTTACCAGGAAATTTAGAATTATACCAAACCCTTGTTATTCCACACACGGGACCTACATTTTACTTCTCATTCAAACGAGAGCGTTTTTTGTGAAAAATTCTCGTCTAACATTTTTGAAGCGGTTCGTGTCAAGAATCGAACTCGAGATCGTGGGCTTAGTAGCTACACGCGAACTAACTAAGCTACAGAACCGCTTGGTCCGCCATTGGCCCAGTGAATATAACCCAGAAGCACTAAATAAATACGAAAAATACTTAAAAACTCCGCAACCTGTCACAGACGAAAATTATGTTGAGCCAAGTACAAACAGACAGCAAGAGATAGAAACGGCGCTTTTGTAGAAGCAACCATTTTCGCAACCAGAACCGATTGCAGTACCATGTAAAAAAAATGTGTCATTTGAAGATTTGTTGCTAGACACCGTAAGACAATTTTTCCGGCTTAACGTGAAAGAAAAAAAAATAGCATTTGAAGCTGATATTATCACAGCACCGGAAAATATAGAGAAAAAAACGAAAAGACAGAACACAAACAAGAATAAACAAAGGTGAAAATTGTATCAGAGAAAGCAAAGTATTTAGCAAAAAAAATTTCTAACAAGAAAAAGAGGTCTTCAGATGAAGAGAGGCCCAAGTCCAAATTATGAGTGATATTGAATCGGGAAAAGAAGACTGCAACGTATTCAAAAAGTGTAGAGGAAGAGAAAGACCGGAAACAAGAGGACCTACTGGCTTAAAACAACCTATATTACAATTTGGGTTTCGGTTTCATCCAAAGGAAAGAAAAGTACTATATTTTATGTTGGTTAAATAACAACCTGTGATGAAAAATCACAACCTGTGGTTATGTTTCTGAAAAATCCGACCAAAACTCACAAATTTGTATTTTTCACTGGCCCGAACAAATTGACCATCATCCAGTGCCTGTATTAGACATCAAGTTAGTTTCACCAGTACCAAATTTAGAACGAAGTGAATTAATTTTTCCAATATTCTTTACCACATATAATGTAGGCTAGAAGTTTAGAAAATCTACATTGTAAATTTCAGTTTGTTATGTTCACATAATAATAAACGTTTATGAGACAAACATATGAATTGTTTTATTTCCCCAGTACAGTACCACAAAAAAGTTGATACCTCCCTTATAAATTAAGATAAAGGTTCATTTTTTGTGGTGAAGCTTTTTTCATTCTGGAACACACTTGTCCCAAATACTCCAGCATACGATGCATGGGTATGGGAATTACAAGCATTGATTACATTTGTCCCGAATGCTGAGAAAAAGCAATCAGAGTACACTTCATTTATATTTTTTTAATTAAAAAAAAGTATGACTACTAGTATAAAATTAATTAATTAAGTTGTCTAACAATTAGATAGGTTTACTACTCTTAATATCATAATTTAAAGTGTAAATATCATTTTTCTCATTACACTTACCCTACTTCATCCTAATAGAATATTTAAGAATGTACTGGATTACTTTTTATTTTTAATATTATTTAAAATACTTTTGGTATAAGTTATGATAATTTGTGTATATCTGAACGTTTTAAAATTTATTTTTACTAAAGTGCTAAACTTATTTAAAATTCAATTTTTTAAATGACGCTTTATAATATTTCACAACAGAAAAATGTAGTTTACACTACCAATAAAATATTGTCCAATTAAACATTTTTATTTAAAATGAAAAATGTTTTTATGCTGAATTTTTTTATTAATTTTTAGGCTCAAATATGCCTTTGTTTTAAAATAATTTTTTGTTAAATCATACGCATTTCTAAGTGGCTTTTCTTGAAAAATGGATAAATTCAATTTGACAAGAACAATAATTATTTGTCGTTACAAATACGTTAAGTTAAGAAATATTTTATTCAGGAATAACTTATGTATTTATGTTAGCAATTCTAAACAGTGGTTTTAAATTGCCATATAATCCCGTGAGTGTTGAAAATTATGGTGGTCATGGGTTGTCATGAAATAGAAAACCTTGTATTAACTTATAGCATCCACTTACAATTTTTACGTTTTGAAGTACGTTATCATTGGGTTGTATTAGGTTTAATGAATTTTTGACTTAAGTAAAAGATGATGGTAAGATACATGTTTTAAATCCATGGGCACTTTTAATCAAGATAATTTTGGGTATGGCGGTGCATGTTCGTAATAGGCAAAATTTTATGATAAACAAAAAATTATAGTTAAAAATCTTGGATTTATTTAAACAATCCCAATAACACAATATTTCAGGCAAAAAGAATCAATCCTGAACGTGAGCGTAATTTCAATAGTCAGCAAAATAATCGAAACTTTGTGTTATTTATTGTTTCTAAATAACATTTCCAAAAGGAGATTAGTTAACTAACACTATAGAATATATTAATTGATAGTAGTAGATTATTAACTTACCAATTTCAAGTTTATGAACGCCATTACACCAAACTCGTTATTTAATCTTGCTCTTGAACTTGTATTTCGAACACTGATGTAAAATATTAAAAGCTGCCGCTTATATAACCCCACTAAACTGCAAATCATTACCGGAAAACGCCTATGAATAAAAGCAAGGCTTTGTGGAATATCCAGAGCTTAAAACGTCATAATTACAGCTATGTATGGTGTTGTTTATATGGGTTAAGTTTACCAATTAATTTCCTATCAAATCTGGTTTGTATTTCTTGAGATCGATTATGATAATTAAGTATTTTGGTGTGTAAAAAGTTAATTTTGCAGTTTGTAGAAATAGAAAAATTAATATTAATCACAAAGAGTTCTGGTTTTAAATTTTTTCAAAAACTGCATAACAATTTTTAATGATATGAATACCACTTAAAGCGGGGAATTACATCACGCATGACAAGAAATCTGTAGGTTTATGTTTTTAAATTATGCATAAACAGCTGGAGATGTCGGCTTTGCCGACAATTTTTTATGTTTTGTTTTTGTTCTAATTCTTTTTGTATCTAATCCCTAAAGTGCAGATGAAAATTGACAGGTTGAATTTTTGGAAATACGACTTGGCAGCCAAAATATTGTTCCGCACTGAAGAAAGCCTTCTTAAAAAATTATAAAAGGACAATATTTTTACTGTCAGGGGCATTTTTAAAAATTCAGCTAGTCCATTCTCATTCACAAAGAATGAGAACAAACAATACACATTTTTCAAAAATTTTAGCCCTACTATTTTCATCTATACACACCCAAAAACACACTACAATAACTATCAGAACCAAGAACGGTATACAAAAAAAAAGTTATAGCGCCCACACGGAAGCATTCGTCTTTTAAAGAGCTTTTTTTTTCTTTTTTGACGCTGTAACTTTTGTGTTTTGTATTTTTCTTGAAATCTTATTGTTTTGTATTCCTGGATGTATGTGGATGAAAATGGACAAGCGAAACTTTTGAAGCTGACACCTTAGCAGCCATAATACTGTTCCGCAGGAAAGGTAACATCTCAAAAAATATTAAAAAAGCAATTTTTTGGTTGATAGGGGCATTTGCAAAAATTGAGCCATTCCAATTTCATCTAGACACGTACAAGAACACGATCAATAAGAATTCGAACAATAAATAGTACAGAAAAAGTTACACACTGCATAACAATTTTTAATGATATGAATACCACTTAAAACGGGGAATTACATCACGCATGACAAGAAATCTGTAGGTCTATGTTTTTTAAATTATGCATAAACAGCTGGAGATGTCGGCTTTGCCGACAATTTTTTATGTTTTGTTTTTGTTCTAATTCTTTTTGTATCTAATCTCTAAAGTGCAGATGAGAATTGACAGGTTGAATTTTTGAAAATACGACTTGGCAGCCAAAATATTGTTCCGCACTGAAGAAAGCCTTCTTAAAAAATTATGAAAGGACAATATTCTTACTGTCAGGGGCATTTTTAAAAATTCAGCTAGTCCATTCTCATTCACAAAGAATAAGAACAAACAATACACAAAAAATTTTCAGTGCCCGCACGAAAGAAAATATTCCTGAATAAATTGTCCAATATGTTGAAATGCACACAGACACTGAAGTAAAACATTTTTTAGAAGTTTAGTCCATCCATTTTCATCTACACACATCCAAGAACACAATACAAGAAGTATCAGAAAAGTGAACAGTATACAAAGGGTTACAGCGTCCTCACGGGAAAATCAGTATTATAAAGAATATTTTCTTCTTGCGGGCGCTGCAACATTTTGTATTTTATTTATTGTTGAAATTCTTTTTTAATAGTATTTCTAGGTATATGTGGATAAAAATTAATGGGCCGAATTTTTGACAATGAAAGCATTCTTAAAAATAATAAAAAGACAATGTTTTGACTGCCAAGGAAAATTGCACAAATTCAGCCTGTCCATTCTCCTCGAACTCGGTACAAAAAGAATCAAAATAAAACAATAAACAAAAATTTACAGCGCACGCACGGAACAAAATATTCCTCATAAATTTGCCCGACATGTTGAAATACAATAAAGCGTTTTTCAGAAATTTAGCCTGCACACACCCAAGAACGCAAAAAAAAGCATCACAACAAAGAACAGTATCCAAAAGATTACAGCGCCTTCACGGAAGAAATTAATCTTATAAAGAATATTTTCTCTTTTGCACGCGCTGTAACTTTTTGTGTTTTGTTATAATTCCTTTTGTATCGTATTCATGGGTGTATGTGGATGAAAATTGATGAGCCGAATGTTTGATAATGCCTCTTTGGCAGCCACAATACTGTTTGTCACTGAAGAAAACATTCTTAAGAAAATAATAAAAGGACAATATTTTGGCCGCCAAGAGCATTTTTTAGCATTCTCCTCTACATACGCACAGGAACGCTATACAAAAAGAACAAAAATAAACAATAAACAAAAAAATTTACAACGCCCGCACTGAAGAAAATATTCCTCAAAAACTTCCCAACATGTTGAAATACACACAGAATCGACATAAAACATTCTACAGAAATTTGACTTGTCCATTTTCATCTACATACACCCAAAACACAATACAAAAATCATCAGGACAAAGAACGATATCCAAAAGGTTACTACGCCCTCACGGAAGGTATCAGCCTTATAATGAATATTTTCTCATTTACAGGCGCTGTAACTTTTTTTGTGTTTTGTGTTTTGTTGTAATTATTTTGTATCGTATTCCCGGATTTATGTGGATAAAAAGGGATATGCTGATTGTTTGGAAATGCTACTTTACCAGTCAAAATACCGTTCCTCACTGAAGACAGCATTCCTAAAAAATAAACAAAAAAAATATTTCTCAAAATTATGTCTAAGATTCTGAAATGTACACAGGTGCCGAAATAAAGAATTTTTCAATAATTTAGATCCTCCATTTTTATTTATACACACCCAGAAATACAATACAAAAAGTATCAAAACAACGAATAGTATACAAAAAAAAGTCTTATAACGAATATTTTCTCATTTACAGACGCTCTAACATTTTGCGTTTTATGTATTGTTGTAATTCATTTTGTATAGTATTGCTAGATTTATGTGGATAAAAACAAATATGCTGAATGTTTAAAAATGCCACTTTTGGCATTCAAAATACCGATCTTCACTGAAGACAGCATTCCTAAAAAAATAAAAGGACAATATATTGGCTGCCAAGAGCAACTGCACAAATTTAGTGTATCCATTCTCATCTACACACGCAAAGGAACGCGGTCCGAGAAGAATTAGAACAAAAAACAGTACAGAAAAAAGTTACACCGCCGGTGCGAAATACAATATTTCTCAAAAAAAGTCCAATATGTTGATATACACACAGACACCGTAATAAAATATTTTATAAAAATTTTAGCCCCTTTATTTTCATCTATACACACCCAAGAACACACTGCAATAAGTATCAGAACCAAGAACGGTATACAAAAAAAAAGCTACAGCGCCCGCACGGAAGAAATTTGTATTATAAAGTTTTTGACGCAGTAACTTTTGTGTTTTGTATTTCTCTTAAAATCTTATTGTTTTGTACTCGTGGCTGTATGGGGATGAAAATGGACAGATGGAAGTTTTGAAACTGCAGCCTTAGCAGATATAATACAGTTCCGCAGGAAAGAAAGCATCTCAAAAAATATTAAAAGAGCAATTTTTTGGCTGATTTGCAAAAATTGAGCTTCTCCAGTGTCATCTAAACACGTACAGGAACATGGTCAATAAGAATTCAAACCATTAACATGTTAGAAAAAAGTTACACCTTCCGCACGGAACAAAATATTCACCAAAAACATGTCTAAGATGCTAAAATACACACAGGTGCCAAAATAAAGAATTTTTCAATAATTTAGTTCCTCCATTTCCATTTATACACAGCCAGAAACACAATACTGAAAGTATCAAAACAACGAACAGTATACAAGAAAAAGTTACAGTGCCCGCGCGGAAGAAATCAGTCTTATAACGAATATTTTCTCCTTTACGGGCGTTGTAACTTTTTTGTGTTTTCTAGTACATTTTGTATTGCATTCCTGGATTTATGTGGATGAAAACGGATGTGCTGAATGTTTGAAAATGAAACTTTGACAGTCAAAATACAGTTCCTCACTGAAAACAGCATTCCTAAAAAAATAAAAGTACAATATATTGGCTTCCAAGTGCAATTGCAAAAATTTAGCTTGTCCATTCTCATCAACACGCGCAAAGGAACACGATGCAAAAAATTAGAATAAAAAACAGTACAGAAAAATGTTACAACGCCTGTGTGGAATACAATATTTCTCAAAAAAAGGTCCAACATGTTGATATACACACATACGCTGTATTAAAACATTTTTCAAAAATTTTAGCCTTACTATTTTCATCTATACACACCCAAAAACACACTACCATAACTATCAGAACCAAGAACGGTATACAGAAAAAAGTTACAGCGCCCACACGGAAGCATTCGTCTTTTAAAGAGCTTTTTTTTCTTTTTTGACGCTGTAACTTTTGTGTTTTGTATTTTCTTGAAATCTTATTGTTTTGTATTCCTGGATGTATGTAGATGAAAATGGACAGGCGAAAGTTTTGACACTGACCCCTTAGCAGTCATAATACTGTTCCGCAGGAAAGAAAACATCTCAAAAAATATTAAAAGAGCAATTTTATGGTTGATAGGGGCATTTGCACAAATTGAGCCTTTCCATTGTCATCTAGACACGTACAAGAACACGATCAATAAGAATTCGAACAATAAATAGTACAGAAAAAGTTACACCGTCAGTACGGAAGAAAATATTCCTCCAAAACATGTCTAAGTTGCTGATATACACACAAGTTTCGAAATAAAGAATTTTTCAATAACTTAGTTCCTCCATTTTCATCCATATACACCCACAAACACAATACGAGAAGTATCAAAACAATGAACAGTATACAAAAAAAAGTTACAGTGTCCGCACGGAAGAAATCTGTTTTCTCCTTTACGGGTGCTGCAACTTTTTTCGTGTTTAGCTTTTTGTTGTAATTCGTTTTGTATCGTATTCCTGAATGTATTCGAATATAAATGGATAGGTGAAATTTTAAAATATACCCCTTTGGCAGACAAATGCTGTTCCACACAGAAGATAGCATACTTAAATAATAATAAAAGCACAATATTTTGATTGCCGAGGCATTTTGAAAAGATCAGCCTGTTCATTTTTAGCTACACAGGCACAGAAACAAAGTACAAAAACTACTAGAACAAAGAGTATATAAAAAATTACAGTATTCGTACGGAAGAAATCTGACTTATAAAGTATGTTTTCTTTTTTCGGACACTACTAAAACTTTTTGCGTTTTCTTTTTGCTTTAATTCATTTTTATCGTCTTCCTGGCTGTATGTAAATAAGAATGGACAGTTTGAATTTTTAAAATGCCTCTTTGGCAACCACAGTACCGTTTAACGCCGAAGAAGGCATTCTTAAAAAATAATAGGACAATATTTTGCCTGTCAATGAGATATATTGCAAATATTCAGCCTGACCATTTTCTTACGCCAACGCATAATAACACGATACCAAAAGAATTAGAACAATAAACAATACAGAGAGAAAGGCACAGAGCCCGCACGAAAAAGAATATTCTTTAAAAACTTGTTCAACACGCAAAAATGTACATAGACATCAAAACAGTACATTTTTCAAAAATGCAGCCTGTCCACTCTCATATACACAAGCATAGGATCACAATACAAAAAATATCAGAACAAAGAACGGTATACAATAAAAAATTACAACGTCCGCAAGGGAAAAATCATTCTTATAATGTTTTCTCTTTGCGGGTGCTGTAACTTTCTTTGTGTTTTGTTTCTGTTCCTTTTGTATCGTATTCCTGGGTGTAAGTGGATGAAAATAGACAGGCTGAATTTTTGAAAATGCTCTCTTGCATCCACAATACTGTTCCTGGCAGAAGAAAGCATTATTAAAAATAATGAAAGGGTGTTTTTAAAAATTCAGAGAGTCCATTTTCATCCACACCCACACTGGAACACTACAAAAAGTGTCAAAACAAAGAACAGTATACAAAAAATTACATTGCCCGCACGGAAGAAGTCAGTCTTACAAATAATGTTTTTTTTTGCGGGCGTTGTAATATTTTTCTTGTTTTATTTTTTGTTCTAATTCTTTTTGTGTTGTATTTCTGGATGTATGTGGATGAAAATTAACAAGTTGAATTTTTAAAGATAATCCTTTGGCAGTCAGAATACTGTCCGGCATAGAAGAAAGTATTAAAAACAATAAGAAGACAATATTTTGACAATCAATAAATAGTATTTTCAAAAATATAGCCTGTCTTTTCTCATCTACACATGCACAGAAACGCAGTATAAAAAGTTTCAGAACAAAGAAAAGGGCGTTCTAACTTTCTTTGTATTTTATTGTTTGTTCTAATTCTTTCTAAATCATATTCCTGGATGTGTGTGGATGAAAATGAACAGACTGAATTTTTGAAGATGCCCACTTGCAGAAGAATGCATTCTTTAAAAAGAACAATATTTTGTTTGCTCTTTATTTAAAGTTATCTACATTGTTTTTTTAAAATACAAGTAGATTTCGTTTATTAGGTATGTGCTACAGAAAGACGAGAAATCTACTATGGAAATTCGTGTCTACTCTTTAGCATACAAGGAGGGGTCTCCATAATGATGTAATATTCCATTCGGAAAAATTAATTGCTCTTTGATTCACGTGTTGTTTACTACATACCTACTAAACCACAAATTGAACCTAGTGCCGAGTCAAGTTGAAGAATTGCCGATAACGTTACTAACTTAAGTCAAAAATAAAAACGTTTTCTAATGTTTCAAAAAGATAATTAGGTAGATACCCGTTGAAAGGATTGTTTAATTTCTAGAACTACAACCTCATTAACCTATCGATAACTATATTTACGTTATTTACTAGGCATTTTCACATAATTAAAAGCGAAATTATCAAGTGATGCGTAAATTTAAAAAGAATAATTTGAATTGAATGCAATTTGGTAACTAATTACACAGTTTTATATTGGATGATTAAAAGTGGTGTTATAAAGTTTGAGTACTATATTATAAATTTCGTAGCGTGTACCGTTTCAATTTGCCGATTTTAAAACTCAATATTTGCATAATTTTGACAAAAAGTTATCGCTGAATTAGTTCTCAGTTAATTATAGGTTTACCTTTTGGAACTACTTTGGCGGCTTTCGCAATACAATTGCTTACATTTTTGACCCAAACAAGCATACACGCATAAGCTATCTTTGGTCTGAATTCAAAATTTTAGATCAGTGCATTAATTATTCTTTGTAAACTAGAATTATGAGCCAACTCTAATGCTAATCTGACGTGATTAGGACTGTAGTTATTAGAATTAATATATAAAAAGTTTTGAGTCCATCGCAATAGCAACCATATTGATTTTTGTAAATAAAGATGCAAATTTCTTTTGTATTAACCATCTAAATGAAAAACGGATATAGTAAAGTATACTTATAAAATAATTGTCTGTGTCGGAAAGTCACTTACAATTTGCTTTACTTGCAAAAACATATTTTTCTGCAGCATATAAGACGGTTCAAATAAAACTAGTAACCTTCCTAAATGCCTGAATAGTTTTTATGATTTTTCCGTATTGTGGCGCCGCGGGAATAGTGTATACTTTTGTGCCATAAACTATTATCAAACAGAAATTATTTGAATAAATGCTAACATTCCATTCCGGTTAAAGATGCTTGACCATTGCCACGTTGGTCGTAAATTCATTAGCAATTATAGAAAGGGTTTGTTGGTTTTGTTATTTGGACACCCCTGGGAATATTAGATGAACATGTATGAACAATACTTTACCGGAATTTGGTTTTAATATGTTTAAAATTTTTCCTATACGGTTATACAATTTTAAATCAAAATGACATGTGTTACCAATTTTATTAACATTAGTTTCCTGTGACGCTACCGAAAGGATTTGCCGGACTAGACCAATCGGAGATTGGGGTGAGTAGTATATGATACATCGAGCAAGACAACATCGCTGCTGAAATAAAGACAACAATTAATCATTAGTAAAGAAATGATTTGGACAGAGCGTTAGCCTGTCTAATAAACATTTTAATAACTCCACTCAAGGAATAAAAAAAAACTCAATACTGGTATCAAAAGTCCTAGAATAGATGTAATTATCATAACACCTTATACTAATCTCACCAAAATTAATCCGTGCCAGAGGTGGAACAACCAAAGTGGTGTGTAATTAAACAGTATGGCAGCAACTCAAACAGTACCTCGGAATCAGCGGACAGCAAACAATAATCTGGGAGTAAACCATTAATATAGGCAGCAGAAGTGCAACCAAGTAGTTGTCGGTAGAAATAACAGGCGGTATCCAAAGCTAGAAAATCATTTCAGAATGGTACAGTAAATTTCTAAACCAAAATCCACATACCACGGGTATAATCCGATTCTTGTATACTCCGTGCTGTATTTCAAAAAGGAAGAATCAGAAGGATAAGCGTAGAACGGAATTGGTGTAAATACTTTCTTTTCTTTGTAAAGTAATATTGAGTAATAATATGTTCTTACACTTTCAAATTGTCGGGAAAGAATGTTTAATAACGCGATGAGCGCATTATCAAATTAACAACCAAATGTGAAAGAAAACTGTTAGACTATTTAAAACGTATAGCATGTGTTTATAACACTACTAGTATCAATTAGGGCGGTGCAATAATATACCGATATAGGTGTAAGATTGGTTGCCTAACGAACTATTGTAGACTTAAAATAAAATGTTGAGGTGGACGTGTTGGAGATATTTGAGAAAGTTGGAAATGGAACGAAAATATTCAGTCGGGTGAAATTGAACGTAAAAAATCCCCTTCAGCAAAATTAACAGGTCGTGGTAGGAAAACAAAAGTACGGGAGCGGACCGTACAGAAAAAAATCCAACAAAAAAAATTCGCTTAAGAAAAAACCCAAAAAAAAACAACAAATTAACTAATACCCGGCTCAAAAGGCCAATATATAATGATAGAAAGAGAAGGGACAAAAGAATTCGCTTAACGGAATAAATAAAAAAAAAACCCAAAAGAAAGCGCTCCGAAATAAAAAAAGGAATTCTCATTCGGTTCAACGAAGCAAGGTATCGGATAATGCAAACAAAAAAGTAATTGACGAGAAGTACAGGGAGAGATAGGCAGGTAGTAACAATGAGCGGGGACAAAGGTAGAATGGCGTCAACACTGAGAAAATCGTCAAAGAACGGATGTTTCTTCAGAAAAGAAACAAGAAAGTTTTCGATCTCAAAAGAAGATTGGTTTCTTGCAGAAAAACCAACAATAAAGGAAAGAAACAAAAAGGAAAACCAACAGTACCAGCCAAAATGACAAACGTGTCTTGCCTCAAAGTATGCTCGGGAACAACAAGAATGCTGGATCGATAAAAAAAATAAATTACTTCAAGCTGTGGTACCCAAACAAGCGCAACAACGGAAGAACCAAAGAGAAGAAATGCTAACTAGCCCTAAAGTCGACTAAGTCGTAGTTTCCGAAGAAAAGGAAAACGAACTAGCATCTATTACAGGAAGTGGATCGAAAAATATATCAAGTGGCTCAAAGAGCGACAGAAAGTAACACTGCCACAGGAAAAAGGCGAGAAATGGGGAACGACAGGAACGAGGAAAAAAAGAAAAACAAAAAGTACAAAAACCACAAAAAACCTAAGAATCGCACCAAAGAAAATAAACCAGAATCCCAGTGTAGTTATGTAATTATATATGAGTATTTGTGTGCGTGTGTGTGTGTGTGTGTGTGTTATTGATGTATGAGTAGATGAGTGTATGTGTGTGTGCGTGTGCGTGTGTATAAACTGTGTGTATGTATGTAGGGTGCGTGTATAAAGTGTGCGTGTGTGTATGTGTTGGACCGCTGTAGTTGCCTCTTATGACAGGTAGGTCGTACCATGGGGCTATTCTATTCTCGGGTCCACACGGGTGTTGGGGTACAAGGAGAGAACGAAAGAAAAGGAGAATCAAATAGAAATATGTGGGTGTATGGAGTGTGTGTGTATGAAGTGGGTGTGTATGTGTTGGACGTATGTGTATGTATGTGCGTGTGTGGTTCTTACGACAGGCAGATTGTACCGTGGAACTATTCTATTCCCGGACCCACCGAGTGGGGGTGTAAGGAAAGAATGAAAGAAGAAAAAAGGACCAAGCACAAATGTGTTTATGAAGTGTGTGTGTGTGTGTGTGTATGAAGTGAGTGTGTGTGTGTGTGTTGGACCGCTTTAGTCGCCTTTTACGACAGACAAGTCGTACCGTGGGACTATTCTATTCCGGGATCCACACGGGTGAAAGAAAAAGAAAAAAACCCAGCAAACAAGGAAGTAAATAAAAAGAAAACTTAAAGTCCTGACATCAAAACCCAAGGAGAGCAAAGTCGGCATAAGAATCTGGGGCGCGAGGACTAGGTACTAAGCTTAAGACGTTTACGCCGCCAGCAAGAAAATGAAACAAGATCGAGGACATTAGGGCTTCGTCGACATACCTCTTCAAGTTCGGAAGGAGCAAAGAATAATGTCTGCCTCTTTTGGGCAGTTTTCTGTCAAATAGCAGCAGCAGGGGGTGTAGTAGTTATAGCACGCGGATTAGGAGGTGGCGATTGTGGAGGTAGTATTGGTCGTCGTAATTTATGGAACTCAGAAAACATTATGGAAGAAAGTTGTTTGTGGTTAGGATTCAGAAAGTCAACGGTAGAAAAGGAAACATCATGGGTTGTCAGAATATGAACGATAGAGAAAGAAAAAGTATTGGCTGTATGAGAATCAACCTTACAAAAAGAAACACAAGCAGAGCACACTTCAGTTAAATTAGCTAGAGGGACAGAAGTAGATAAAATTTTAACGACGTTAGACAAAGGACGAGAAGCATCACAGTTAGGAAAGAAAACAGCCGTTGGCTGTAGAAGTATCCACCTTAAGAAAAGGAGCAAAATCCGATAACACTTTAACCATATTGCATAAAGGAACAGAATCATGTAAAATTTTGACGATAACAGCAACAGGCATCACAGTTACGGGTTCACTAACTTCAACATGACCTTCTCTATCCGTATTAGAAATTATCATCACTTCAGCTACGGCTGTTATTGCCGGTACGACAGAAATTTCTTGAATCGAAGCATTTAAGAAAGCAGGAATCGGTAAAATTTTTACAAAAACGGCAAGAGGCATTAAAGATACAGGTGCATGGACTTTAACAGGACCTTCGCGGATTGAATTAAAGTTAACGTCACTTCAGCAACATTTGTGTTTGCTGACACGACAGAAATTTCTTGTGTACAATCGTTTAAGAAAGCGGGAACAAACTCTTGAGAAGCTACCTGCAAGTCACTAATTCAAAATGTGGGTTGCAATAGTGGTGGAAGCACATTTTGGAGTGGCAGTAAAAACGTAGAATCCATTTGATCATCTTTTGATTCACGAAGAACAGAAGAAATTTGATTCTTGTTAATATAGGTTCGGTAAATAGGGGCGTGATAACCGTAAAAATCAATATTATAGTTCAAAGGTTCAGATGGTTGAAAAGGGTACGAAGTGATAGTAGTAGGGCGAGCAGAATGAGGTACTACATCACTCAATAAGTCCGTAGGATGATACATAGATGGCGTTGCTATGTAATAATCCATATGATTTGTAGGAAGTACTAACCTTAAAAAGATATCTGTCAAAATTTCATGACAATCCGACGATTAGTTTACAAGTTACAGAGGTTCAAGTGACGATACTTTTGAGTTTTTCAAAAAAATGAATTCCAAGCAATTTCGCGTGTTGATTTATCATTGCTTTTTGATGGGTAAAAATACCATCGCAGCCAAAGCATGGCTTGATAAGTGTTATCCGGGCTCTGCTCCATCGAGGCAAACGGTGGAGAAGTGGTTTGCTGATTTTAAACGTGGCCGTACAGACACTGACGATGCTGAACGCTCTGGAAGGCCAATTGAGGTGGTTACACCGGAAAACATCAAAAAAGTCCACCGAATCGTTTTGGAAAACAGAAAAGTGAAATTGCGTGAGATAGCTGACACCTTGAAGATATCAGAAGGCAGTGTGCACACTATTTTGCATGAACATTTGTCCATGAGAAAGCTGTTCTCAAAGTGGGTGCCGCGTTTGCTCACAGTGGACCAAAAACAACAACGTGTCGATGATTCTGAGAGCTGTTTGGAGCTGTTCAACCGGAATAAAAAGGGCTTTTTGCGTCGGTATGTGACAATGGATGAAACATGGATCCACCACCACACTCCAGAGTCTAATCGGCAGTCAGCTGAGTGGACTGCAGCCGGAGAACCACGTCCAAAGCGGCCAAAATCGCAAAAGTCGGCTGGTAAGGTTTTGGCGTCTGTATTTTGGGATGCGCACGGAATTTTGTACATCTACTATCTTGAGAAAGGAAGAAGAATCAACAGCGAATACTACATGGCATTATGTGTGCGTTTGAAGGAAGAAATTGCCAAAAAACGGCCACACATGAAGAAGAAAAAAATTCTCTTTCACCAAGACAATGCACCGTGTCACAAGTCGATCGCAACGATGGCCAAATTGCACCAATTGGGCTTCGATTTGTTTCCGCACCCACCGTATTCTCCAGATTTGGCCCCCAGCGACTACTACCTGTTTGCAGACCTGAAAAAAATGCTCGCCGGAAAAAATTTGGCTCGGATGAAGAGGTGATCGCTGAAACTGAAGCTTATTTTGAGGCCAAAGGCGAATTGTTTTACAAAAAAGGTATCGAAATGCTAGAACGGCGTTGGACTGATTGTATCACTCTTGAAGGAATGTATGTTGATGAATAAAATCGAATTTCGCCAAAAAAATGTGTTTTTCTTAGTTATCCTACGGACTTATTGAGTGATGTGTTATAGAGAAGGATGTAGAACTAGAGACAGAAGAAATTTTGTTCGAAGCTGTATTTGCCGAAGGAGGGTATGTTTAGTAGTAGCAGGATGATCTGGATGAGGTACAGAAGAGAACGTAGAGTTAGCAGCAGAAGCAACAGGAGGATTTATTATAAAACCGACGAGTTGTTACGTTTATCTTCAACATAAATTAATCACCCCTTTTTCTTACTTGTTAATTCATAATTTTGTTAAAACGATTCCGTTTCAATTCTTAAATTCTTCAACAACATCTTGTTTACAGTAAGTACGCTTACTACAAATTTTCATTTTGAACTTATTTATTTCGAAACGTAGAGTTTATGCTATAATTAAATAGTTTATATCCATTTTTAGGTATCCGTGAGCTTGTTATACATTACGACCGCGTATACTGGTTTTCTCTATTGTTCCAATGTAAAAACTTGTTGAAATAAGGTCGCGCACTAGCCGATAAAACCATGTTTTCCCGTTTTAATCGCACTACGATAACGCGAGGATTTTGCAGTTTAAATTCGTGTTATTTGAACCATTTTTAAATTTGATTCTGCAGCTTATGCGACGAAATATTTTCTACATCATTTGTCACAGTGCTTCAAAAGCAATGCATGTTTTTTTTTTGTTCGACAAGTAGGAGTGGTCTTACGTGTATCGCTCTTAGCTGGAGGCCAAATTGATTCTTTCTTTATGTAGACCAACAGCTTTTGTCTGTAGACCAACTGCTTTGTCCGTAGACCGCCAGTGCCGTTATGGTAACATGATAAATAGATCCCTACGACCGTGGCGTTGCTGTGCTAACTCACCCCGATGGATTGCAAGCTAAGTATCCAGAATCACACAGGTATACGACTTGATTTCTTTTGTGTATACCAATGGCATATTTCGTATCAGCGTTTGGTGTAGTTATGTGATAAGAAACATTGACACTGTAGAACTATTGTTTGTTGCTGCAAAGCGATATTATCGCTCTACAGGTGTGATGTACCATTGTTAAAAAGGTTTGACAGACACACGCTGATTCTTTTCTACTGATTGTTCTATTTTACAAACGGTATTATACAGGGTGCCCACAATCTATCTCCGTATATGGGTAACTTTTTATTATAGAAGATACAATGTTGGTTAAATTAGCAAAGTTAAAGAGAAATTTACGAGTAGTATAGTATGATGCTTTTTTGAAAACTCACCTAGATGCTCAACTTTTTTAGATATTTGAAAAAAACTGAAATTTGCCATTTTCTTTAAACGCTAATAACTTTTTAACGGTTTAACCTATAGAGAAAATAAAAACTGCTTGTAAGGTAATTTTTTCTTTATTATGAAGAAACTACTGAAAATAAGTATATCAACCCTTACATCAGGGTAATCAGAAAAGAAAAACCTTTCCATTTGGGTTATATTGAACTATGGTTTCCATTTAAAAAAAGTGAGGTTATGTTTGTAGCTTGAAAACCCATTTCCAATTAAAATTGTCATATACGCTATTGAATTCTACGTAAAAAGTTACCTTACAAGCAGTTTTTATTTTCTCTATAGGTTAAACCGTTAAAAAGTTATTAGCGTTTGAAGAAAATTGCAAATTTCAGTTTTTTTCAAATATCTAAAAAAGTTGAGCATCTAGGTGAGTTTTCAAAAAAGCATCATACTACTCGTAAATTTCTCTTCAACTTTGCTAATTTAACCAACATTGTATCTTCTATAATAAAAAAGTTACCCATATACGGAGATAGATTGTGGGCACCCTGTATACAATTTAAAAAGAATGTTTGCCAAAAGTTCTAACACTGTAATTCTTTCCCCCTGATTAGTGTATTTTTCAAAAAGTATTAGGTGAAATTTTAAAAACGCTTGGCAAAAGCTCACATGTTTATTTACTGTTGATTAATTTTATTTTCTGTAAAATACGAGTTGCGCACTTCGTATCTAAAGTACTAAATTGTTCGTATCACATAACTGTTTGCTGTGCAATAGTAACGCTTAATTTATTTTCTTTCTGTTTGTTTGTACAGAATCCTTTATTTATTCTTATAGTTAATAGATAATCGAGGGCGATGTGTTGTTTTTTAGGTGAATCCCGCCACTCTCCGCGTTTGGTAGTTAGCCTAGTATTTACTTTTCATCCGACTACAAATAGGTACGTAGCAATTTCTACAAATTGAATTCAGAAACATCCCGCCTTATAGGTACTGTACCGAACTATATTATATCAGAGGATCGTTTTGATCATTATGCTGTTTTTTTCACATTTTTGCGTCAACAGCTTTATCAATTATTAGAATTAGTAAAATAACTACGGGATGTTGGCATTGAAAGTGATGTAAAATATCTTATAAACATTCTGCTGTTTTTAAAACAATACATTAATATTTAACTTTGTTTCTATTACAAATCTGAATTTCAAGTTTTCCACCAACTGAAATTTTACAGAACATAGATAATTAAAATTTCTGCGAGGTTCGTAACTAAATTAACGGTGTCCACAGCACTGCCGTCTATTTGCACACACTAGTACTTAAAAAAAAGTAGGCAGAGTACTAGGCTTTATATCCTTTTGCAATAAATATTTGCAGTTCAACATTTAATCCTGCCTTGGTTGTTGTTTTTGGGGACTTTTGGTAGTCCATATAATCTTCGGGTTCGTGAATTGCTTGGGATTAATAATTTTAAAGCGTCGTGTTTGATTAGAAATGTTTTTCTGGAGTTGATTGTGGTTTTCAATTTGTTGTTAACGTCGTTATAGAGACTTTTGTTTAGTTCGTGAAAAAGTTATTTGTTAGAATGTTTCGACATTGTATATGTAATCTTTTTTTTAGGACTACTAGGCAGTTACTTTTGTCGGTTTAAAATTAGCTATAGTCAACTAGTTTTATCCATCGCCACATAATTTTAGACAATTAATTGCATAATGTCAACAAAGCTATAGACTATCATACAGAACAAAAATACAAAAAATTAAGCATCAAACTAAAATCTCAAAACAAACAAACACCCAGCCAAAACACAACAACATAAATATACACGACATTAATAATAAAGCCCAAACCAACTTTACCATCAATAAATACCAACCCATCCCCACACATAGCTTCAAATTTAGACACACCCAACAACACACATAAAGCCTTCAACTTTTACATACGTATAAACAAGATATCAAACATCAAATTTACCAACGAATAAGAAAAGATTTTACAACTAGAACTCAAACAACATAGTACT
Organism: Platerodrilus igneus; assembly: GCA_036346225.1. Classification (NCBI taxonomy): domain Eukaryota; kingdom Metazoa; phylum Arthropoda; class Insecta; order Coleoptera; family Lycidae; genus Platerodrilus; species Platerodrilus igneus. The sequence continues at coordinate 4,579,100 of JARFIW010001104.1, read as the reverse complement.
TCCTATATATCTTAGTACATGACTTGATAGGAAATTTATTGTATTCTCGTGGGTCAGGAAAAAAGGTTGATATCTTTTGTTAAGTTTTTAAATTGCTAGAATAGTTTTTATTTTAAATAAGCAATCTACCGAGCAAGATTGGAACAGCAAGTTCGTCAAGGCTTGCGTTTTCTTTTAACAATGAATATTAAAAGTTTAAAAACATTATCTTACATATGACAATACATTTAAATATACAGTGCATGAAATTTGATTAGATACAATAGCACACAAATATCGCATTGATGTAGATTAAAAGCATTGCATTTAAAATGTATAGCCTTCTTTGAAAAAGAAAGCGTATTAGCAAGACACCATTTATTGTCAAAAATAGTAGCGTTAGATTACTGATGTATCATTATAAATATAGAAATAAATAATAAGCTCAGGTATTACTGATTTATTTACATAAATAAGATAAATGACCAATAGATATAGCTACATAGTGATTGTAACAGACTAACTAAATTTTTTCTAAAAAACATATTCTTGAATCATCATTTGTAGTTTGTTCTAAAAATTATGACTTTGTCGGAATGTTATTGTCGAACTAAATTTAGATGCGGTGAATGTCGTGTTTAGTTGGTGGAAGGATTGGTACATGATCGCGAATCTTATGCTCAGGTTGGTGATTCGCGTCATGATGTGTATAGTCTGAATGATGTTTGAAAGCATGATCTTTGTCAAGGATGTGCTCATGGTGACCTAAATCGTGCAATTTGTGTTCTAGCGCGTGATCATGTTCTAACATTTGTTTATGTTGTACATCTGCTTGGTGCTTGAGATCGAGATCGTGTTTGTGATGTTCCAGATCATGAAGTTTGTGATCAATATAGTGTTTTATAAGATGGCCTTGCTCTATTAGACGTTTATGTTCTTCGTGTTTGTTATGTTCAATATCATGCAATTTGTGATCGATATGTTTTTCTAATTCGTGCTTTTTAAGTGTTAAGTCCTGTTTTTGCCTTTCCAGATCATGTAATTTGTGACCCGTGTGAAGTTCCAATTCGTGGCGTTTTTGCTCCAGTTCATGTTTTGTTCGCTCCAAATCATGAATAGCATGACCGGTGTGGTGCTCTAAATCGTGTTGATGTTTCTCCAAGTCATGTATTTTATGTTCAATTTCGTGCTTTAGAGCAAGATTTTGATTAAGTTTATAACGATTTTCAATGTCATGTTTAATAGCATGCTCGTGTTCTTGAACATGATGCTTTTCTGCTTGTTTCTGATGTTCGATGTTTTGGACTTTTTCTGCAGTATGATGTTCTAATTCATGGATTTCCTGGTCTTTGTGTTGTTCTAATTCGTGTAGTTGCTTATCTAAATGCAAGTTTGGAGCTATAGCACCACCATTAACGAATAGCAAATTCAGCAAATTTGTCAGTAGGACCTAAAAATAATATTTTTAAATATATAACTTATTGTAAAAACAACATTTCATCAAAAGCTTTACGATTTTAGTGCTACAGACATACTAATTTATGGTTAGACTGTTTAGCAGATGATTTGTATGACGCTATTGTTGTCTAATATGGAGTCTCTGAACGTACAACGGGTTAACGACGTATTTTTAGTTTTTGCAACGAATACATCTTTGAGTTGGCCTTGTTTTGGTGTCCAGTGCTTAAAACCTGCGTTTGTAAATTTTTTCAGGTTTATAGGTTTGTGCTATTTATTCATACAAAAACAGGTGTATGACGTATGCAAAAATAAAACAAATACATTTTCTATTGAGTAGTATGAGGTTGCATTTTAACATTATAAGTAGATTTTAAAAGCTTCATATACAAACTGTATTCATTCCGAATGGACGGGCACCTTGAAGAAGCTCTAGATTAGTAGAACAGGTGGAATGGCTTCCGCGTTCCAGCGATCTAAAGAACCAAACTACTGGTTCAACCAAATTAGTAGTGTCTTTAGTGAGGAACCAAACTAAGACAGGTCCCCGAAAGAGGGCAGCGGCTCCTTTGGTACTTAGATTGGCAGAGACCATAGGGGTCGTATGGCATTCTAAGACACACTGCTGCGATGTGGAAGGCAACGGAAAACCACCACATTAGCTCCCAAGTATAAATCGTACTTAAATTGTGTTTAAAATGAAGGCATCCTCTGAGGTAAAACATTCCGTAAGTAAAATAGTCCCCAATCGGATCTCCGGGAGGGGACTAATTCGGAGGATGTGTTCTAAAAATTTAGAAAAGAATCGGGAACATTCTGCGAGTCGAAGTGTGGAATGTCAGACGTATTAAAGCAAGTAGGCAAGCTAGGGAACTTAAAAATTAAAATGGATAGGTTGGCACTAGACATGACAGGGATCAGCGAAGTTTGGTGGCCAGACGCGTGGGATTTTTGGAGTGGGGACTTTAGGGTAATTCATACAGGATCAGAAGCAGGAAATTCTGGCGTGGGGATAGTTATGCGAAAAAAGATAGAGCACTGTGCAGAAAACTACTTATAAAAGAACAAAAGAGTACTCATGGTTAGATTAGAATCTAAACCGGTAAACACAGTAATAATACAAGTATACATGCCCACCTCCAGCCACTTTTTTTGTGAGTTACAAGTTACACCAGAGAAAGGAAAGTTTTAAAAACCCGTAACAAGTTTGCTAGTTGTGATTTTTAAAGAAGCGATCTACAAAGACATCAAAGACATGCTAGGATACGTAAAAGGACATGAAAATTTAATAATTACATGGGATTTTAATGCAGTGGTAGATGAGGGTAGGGAGGGAGCGGTAGTAAGTTTATTTGGTTTAGGCACGAAGAACGACAGGGAAAATAGGTTGGTAAAATTTTGCGACAAGAGCAATTTAACTATCACAAACACATTATTTCAACATCATGGTAGAAGACGATGCACGTGGAAGATGCCAGGGGATATAGAAAAATATCAAATAGATTACATTCTTATAAGACAATGGTTTAGGAATCAAGTAAAAGACTGTAGAAGCTATCCAGAAGCAGATAAAGACACTGATTACATTTTAATTATGAAGTCCCTCTCTTAAATTAAAAAATTTGGAAAAAAGGAATGGAAAAAGTCACTTTGACTTTAAGAAAGGAAAAGATAAAGATATCCACGAAAGATTTGAAAAAAAGTCAAATGAATTGCTGAAAGATATCGGGAAAATTTCTGATACTAAGGAAGTAGAAACATAATGGAGTAACATTAAATCCAGCTTAAACACGGCGGCCAGAGATATTCTGGGGTATACACAAGAAGAAAATAAGGAACCATGGATAACAGAAGATATCACAAATTTAATGGAAAAAAGACGAAAATACAAAAATAGGTCAGACGAAACAGAAAAACAGAGATACACAGCCATAAAATGGGAAATTATTCGCAAACGCAGGAAAGCTAAAAGACAAAAGATTGATGAAAAGTGCAACGAGGTACAAACTAAGATGGAAATAGGAAAGACAGACGAAGCATACATACTAATTAGAATGAATTTTGGGGATACAAACCGTATAGCAAAGATATAAGGGACGCGAGAGGAAACGTCATTATAGAACATGTAGAGAAAGTGGTTAAATGGAAGGAATATATAGGGATTTCATATGCAGGAGAGGAACTAACAACATTAGAACAGGAATTAGACATTGAAAGTGATGACTTGGGATATCCTATACTGCGAGATGGGTTTGAATTAGCATTAAAGGGTCTAAAAAATGGTAAGACACCGGATACAAATGAAGTGCAAGTAGAAACTCTGAAAGACTCTGGACAAGAGTAACAGAACGTCTCTTCCAACTTGTAAGCTATATGTATGAGACACATAGGTTGGAAATTGATTAAGGTTACAAATAGATTAATCTTTTTAATTATCACAAACGAACTCTAAAATAGCTCCCATGCAAATACATAGCATAAGAAAAACTCTACATCAAATTTACAAGCCGTTAACCTATAGATGACGTTCCTCAATTTCTTATGAACCTGTTATTTACGGGTCAACTAAAAATAAATAATTTAATATCTTAATAATGTATCGCAAATCTTAAACAAAAACCAAAAATAGGTACTTTGAGTAACTGGAAATAATTTGGGAAACCAGTACGGTTTATTTTTTGCTATATTTCTATATAAATAAATTATTGCAAAGCTATTGACTAGTAAATATATTAATGGTTAGCACCATAAAGTATCTATCAACTTACCAATTTCAATTTTAAGAACGCCATTATAACAAACTCTTTTATTGACTCTTACTCTCGAACTGGTGTTTCTAACACTTTCAAAATATTCCTACCGACTATTTTATAAACCCACCGAATTGCAAATCATTGCCTGAAATCTCATTTTAAGAAACCGTTGAATAAAATAGGAATCATGGAATCTTTAGACCTTGAGACGTCGTCACTTTTGGTGATGTGATAAGGTGGTGTTTATTTTGTTCAAGTATACGAATTAATTTGTATTAATGCTTTTCTTAGGATTATAATAATTAATTATGCAGGCAGGTATATAGAAGGTTAATTTTGCAGTTGCAGGAATAGCAGAATTTAATATTAATGATTCTAGTTAGGGTCTTGTACTCTTAAAGGTTTTTGTTTTAAATGTCTTCCGATATTTATATAACAAGTTTTAGCAATATAATATGAATACCGGCCAAAGCGGGGAACTACAACGCGTATGATAGGAAATCTAAGAATTTGGTTTTAAACTATATATAATTGCAAAAAATGTATGGAAATGTGTTACATCAATCGTATCTTCACGGGTACAAAGTACAAGCCTCTATAATTGGCGTATTTGATTACTTTTTGATGTGTTCTAACAAATTCATACTTTTAGCCTGAATGCTGTTGAATACGATAAGCTATTTTTATTCGTAAAATGAATTGAGAATGCTCTTCATTGTTTATAAATAAGTTGCTACGTGCATCGACGTAGCCTAACAAAAAAACCAAAGAAAGAAAATGGTCGGGCTCAGTCGGTGAGTAGGCGGGGTATTTCAATTACCAAAACGAAAGGAATGCCTGCGATAAAAAAACCATGCTCGCACTCATTCAATAAATCCACACGCAACACAACAAAAATTATAATTGAACAAACAAAAAAACATGTTATATCAGCACAGTAGTGCCCAAACAAATGTAAACAAGAATAGCGCATAAGCGTAATATACATTTAACAGGAAGAACAAAAAAAATTCTTCTCAAAATGGCGAGCAGTTTTTAGGTTCCAACCCTAAGTTAATTACCCAAAAGAAAGAAAAGAAAAGAACAAAATTTCCTCTCTAAAAACCACAGCTCTAAATATTTATAGTAAATACAGTAGTAACTATCTAAAATTATTACAGGACATAATCAGTACGCATTCTACTCGGGACCATACATAACTCCTCACAGAAACACAGTCATTTACGTGGAACAAGGTCAATCATCTATAGCACCATATGCATATGTAATATCAACAACTACCTAACCCCCTATAATAAAATGGTGGCTAAACACTCACCCCTAGAGTTTACAACGTAGAACTGGCTCCTATTGTCTCTAATGACGTAGCGAAACAGGGGGCGCGTGATCCCGCCTTGGGGGTGTCCTCCCATCACAAAAAGGGGAGGCAATCTATCGGGTGAAACTGGAATAATTACAGGTACAATTACTTTATTGTCGCCGCAAAGTACACTTTTATTAAAACCAGAAATATTTACCACACAATATTGTGTGCACGAAATCCCATTAAAAAAAACCAAAAACAAAAAATACAGCGATAACGACGAGTACTTTGGTCGTGTTCAAGAAAAAAAATGCATATATCTTCGTATTGAAATAACTCGAGTTCAAAGTAATACTACTGTTATCCAACGAGATTAGAAAACTTGAAAACACGGTCTTATCGGATAGTTCAATACCTCATTTCAACGAGTTTTAAATTGGAAATCACATAAGAATCAATTATACGTGGTCGTAATGTATAAAAAGTTAACGGATACCTAAAACAAGGTATTGACTATTTAATTTTAGCATAAACTTTACGCTTCGAAATAAATAAGTTTAAAATGAAAATTTGTGGAAAGCGTACTTATTGTAAACAGGATGTTGTCGACGTATGAAAAAGTAGAAACGGAATCGATGTAAATGAAATGACCAAATACTGCCGAAAATGAACGTAACAAAGTATTTTTATTAAGCAAAAAAGAATTAAATGCGTACTAGTTTGCCTAACATTTGGTTTGATTAATATTTTTAACTAAATTAGGCAAGTAAGTGTTTTCGATGGCATTTTTAGAATTCTAAGAAGTTGTAGTGGTAACTATTTTTATTACACCTTAATTAATTAATCAAATACAAATCAAAGCGATTAACATGCTGTCCCCCTAGGAAACTGCAGGTTTTCAAGCAAGCTCGCTGAACAGTAAGTAGAATCAAGCTTAGGAATCTTAGCAAACAAATCTCAATGCGCTTAAATAATATTTCAACCAAAAACAATACAATGCTTATAGAACCATATATTTTAAGTAATGCTGAAAATTATTAAAAAAAAAGTTAAGCAAAACGCACAGGATGTGGTAAAAAAAAGTAACACCGCAAACACTTGAAGCCAAAATTCCTGACGGTTTCCAGAAATTGGAAGTCAAATTTACCGAAGATTTATTAGGAAGCTCTCATGAACGAGAAACGAGATTATCAAAAAAATTTTTTAAGAATTCGCGAAAAATGAAAGAAAAAGACTTCGAGATGAACGGACTGATTAATTTCTTAACAGTACAAGTCCCAACCCCGATGAAATACAATACGCTTTAAAATGAAGGAATATAGGGGAAAGAATCCGTCGTCATCTAAGTTCAAAGTAAAACCAGTTACCTTTTATGGAAATTCGCATTGTGTGACGTATTTGAAACAATTTGAAACTGCCGTGACAGCTAGAGGCTGAAACTACTGTGAGAAGACAACTGCGCTGATAGTCGCGCTAGGGATGAAGCTACAAACTATACCGGATAATGGTCAAAGAAACTACGGGGCTTTAATATCACGGCTGGAAATGAGATACGACGATTCCCACATGTAACAAGTATACCACCCTCAAGTAAAAAACCATTACCAGAACACCAACGAAGATTTACAAGCGTTTGAAGCAGATATTGCTTGTTTGATGAAACTAGCAGATTTAACAGCACCAGGCGCTTTTTGGAACAGCCACCGGTATAGACCTATGTCAATGGAATACGGGATAGGGAAATCCAGCAAGCACTACAACTAGCCCGATCTAAGATTCTGGAGGATGCACTGGCTCATGCTTTGTAGTTCAATACTGACAAACAAAAATCGCATCGTAGTAGTGACAATTTTTAATGGGACAAGAGAGCATGTAAGAAATTATTAGACGGTTTTTTTAGTGACCAACAACCAAAGGGGAAAGGACGAAAATGCTAGAATTATGAAGAATTTGATCATATCCAGCGGCAGTACAAGCAATGCGGGGACCAAAAATAGCCGAATAACTAGATAGACTCGACTATGGGAGACAAAAGTCGACCTGCACGGATTCTGTTTCGGAGATCATAATTTGCATCGCGCAAACAAGGTGCGAGAACAGTTTTTAGTTGATACACGTACCACTGGGACAATTGCGATCCCTGCCGTAGTGCCCAATCATAATACAGTGATGCCTGTGACGGATAGCGGCCGGTAAGGTCATACGGATGCACGGAATTTCAAATGTAAAGTATTTAGGATTTGTAGTAAAATACTCGACTATCAGCGATAATAGCAGACATCACCGAGGAAGCTATTTTGGGAATAGGCAGCTTGAAAAAGTATAGTTTTCGGTTAGATATGAAAGAGATGGATGTAAAGAAGTTCACAACCCATCTTTCACATAAACTCGTCTTTGTCCCTGTCATAAAAACGTTTCTCATTGGCTAAGTGCAATAACAACAAATTTCTTCGGTCTGGTATTTAAATGGTATTTAAAAGAAGACACTCATGATCGCAGTTCGTATGAATTAAGAAATTACAAGCTTTACATGTACTAACCTAATAAATTAATGATGGGAAAAAGCTTTCCCTTTTTGAATTAAAAAACCCGTTTTCCCAATATTAAACGAAAACTTTGTGCTGCCAAAAGGCGTAACAAACAAAAGCCAGCTACCAAATCTTATAGTAATTTTGCGAAAAATACGCGTTTTCTACGAAAATATTTTGTTTCCTATCATTGAATCTAGCCTGTCTAATGCAAAACTGTATCCACCGTCGAACAGCGCTCCTGCCACGTAGCCAGCGTCCTCATAGAAGATATGCAATTATCAAATCTTATACTAGTTTTCCGAAACTTTTTCCGAAAGTTGTTACAGGCGGAAAAGCTACTAAGTATGTATTTTCCAGTAAAATTTAAAATGGGGGCGGCCTGTAAAACAAAAATTAAAGGGAGGTCACCGGCACTAGCTAGCGGAAGGTCGTGGATCATATAGAAGGTTAAAATTTTGCAGAAAGGGTTAAATTAATTTATAATATACTACAAAAAGATTTGGCACTTATTTTTCATAAATATTGTGGCTTAATGACAATTACCAAGGGCGCCAGACAAGTCGAGAATGTCCAAATGTTTGTACAAAACCTTGAGAGACTTGTCATCACACGAGGAGGACAATTGTTCCTTTTAATCAATTCCTAACTTTTTACTACTTATGCAACTTCCATGATAAAAAAATAATAAAAAAAACTATCGACTTAATCAACGGCAAACAAAACTATTTAATTAACAGAGCAATAAACGTGAACCTCTTACATTCATTGATTTTAATTTAGAAATTTAATTGAATAGGTGAATATGGAATTATGAAAATTTTGCGTACATAAGTAATTCCCAAACACTTGTATATGAACGAAAATTTATGCTATAAATTTTACACTAAATTAATCCTACGGTTTATGGCCAAAACGTCCTAACAAATAAATTAACTAAAAATTGGTCATGCTACTTAACTAAAAAAACTTACTAAAAATTGTTCATTGTTTGACGACTTGCCTTGCAACGTAGAACAGCTCTTAAATTGGTGCAGAGAATCTCGCTTGTTGCTCTTGTTTGTAATTTTTAAATAATTGAATGGCACACGAACCCGACAGGATTTTATTGACAATATCACTTAACTTGTGCGTCACACGCCTACAAGCTTTTTATTATTTACCTTGTATCACTATAAATCCGCGAACATACGGGAGTAACCCTCGCGAACTGGAAGAGTTACTACTCCTTTCCAATTTCCTATCGTGATACTAAGTGCAATTTCATATCTGTGTTGCCGGAGAACGCTACCCGCGAACTACGTTTCTTTCTACTTCTTGACCACGGACAGTCCCATTGAAAAATCTCCGTCTTTTGGCTAAAGCCTTAAATTATATAGATTAATTCCTACCCTAACCATTATCTACGTCATTTTATGTTATCCAATGACTAAACAGAACCTCCCACAAAAACAAGATTTTAGAAACCAAATCCAACACCTTTTTTTAGATGAGGGTCACGGAAGCAATTATTTTACTAAGGGTTTAAATATATTGTATCTTCTAAGAATTTCTTAATTATTGAAATGTGGACCATAGCCCTTGGCGATAGTTGTCTGCCATTAACAAAAGACCGGTTAACCCACTTGAGCCGAAAAGGATTTTAAATACAATGTATGTCTCCAGACTACTTAAAATTACTAGCAATCTTTGAACAAATCAAATTGGAAATAGTTTTCGCTATTTATAATGTTTCGTTTTCTCTAACCCGCTGTCAATCAACGAAATTGTTAAGGAAATTAAGCTTTTCAAACAAAAAATTGCTTTTCTTTATTTACGTTAAAAGGTACTATTCCATTTTAATTTTATCAGATTCGTTAATCTGTAACCGACCTACGCTTTAAGAGGTTTATTGTATTTGATTTACAAGGGTAGAGCTTTAAATTATGATGACCTGCCGCTGGAATTTCTAATAGTTTAGTAGCCTGAAGCTATTTGTAAACCTGGTCTTTTATGAGGGATGCTAACTAAAATATGAAGTAATTTATTGTGGAATTTTTGTCTATACTTTATGCAAGTTACTGAATTTTAATTAATTAATTAATTTGTTTATTAGTTAATATTACAAAATAATGTTACAAAGTATTCCGTTCTTTGTTACGAAATTTAGCCTACCTAGTAGAACTTAATTTCACGTCGAATGATGCACCCCTACCTGCCAGCGCTAATCCATTACAGAAGGATACGCAATTAGCTTCCTCTTTAAATTCTCAATGATCGAAGCGAACGCCAGCTTTAAAATCTTACAGTAGTGTGTGGAAAAAACGCTTTTTCTCCGAAAATATCTCGTGTTCTGTCACGAAACCTGGCCTACCGGATCTAAAACTTAATTTCCCGTCAAACGATGCGGATTCCGACACCCTACTCCAACCCTCTCACAGGAGATACGCGATTTGCGTCCCCTCGAACCTCTCAACTATCGGATTAAAAGCCAGCTATCAAATCTTATAGTAGTGTGGATGGACACGTGTGGATATTTTGTTTCTATATGGTTTTATAGCCTGCAAGAAATACTCTGCATTACCTAATAAATTATAAATGTATTTGAATTGACAATAAATGCCGCGATATATTCTCCAAGCTTAGCGGTATATATTTCCAAGATTAGTGAAAACTCATTTGGTGGACTAACTTGGAATGTACAAAACAGATAGATTGCATTGAATCCGCCGCCTGCGAGGATCGTTATTTAAGTTTTGCATATAGAACTGAAATAAAACAAAAGATAGCTTTAAAAACTTTGTAGTCTATCGAAGTACTTTCTACGAAGATTAATGCACTTTTGCACGCGCTCGAACCAACTTTGGAAGTAGTTATTCCACTAGTTTGTTGGTACAGTCAAAATTGCTTGTTTGAAGTCACCGACTGCTTCTTTTGACGACTGGAATCTTTGATTACGCAGTCCGGCCTTGATTTTCCAAAAGGTATAGAAATCGCTGAGACTTAGGTCGCGACTGTACGGAGGATGGCCTATCAGTTCGATGTTTTGTGCGTTAAAAATTCAATTGTCTATCCAGCTGTGTGCAGACTTGCCTTGTCTTAATGGAGGATCATTCGTAGTTTGGGGTTGGTTTTTCGAAGCTCCACGGTGACTTGTCGCAAACAAATGGTTGTATACCAATCTGCAGAAAGAGTTCTTTAATCTTGTAGAAGGATTGTTGCACATAACCTGTTTTTGAAACAAATGTTGCGATCATATTTTGGAATCATTTCTAGAACGGATTACCTTTACCTGGAAACACCCACGTAGACGACTGGCTTTTATTTTCTGGCTCGTATGAGTGAATCCAAGCTTTTTTACCCCTCACAATGTTGTACATGTTTTTAGACATTCCTGCATTGAAGCGCTCTAAGGTTTTTTGACACCAATTCGCCCGAGCTGCTTTCTGTTCTTTGGACAACAGATGGGCTATTCAACGGAAGACTAATTTTTTCCACACAGTTTTTGATGCAAAATTTTTGGAATTTTTGGAATCGAAGTCCCCAATGAAGCTTCCATTTCGCGATATGTCACATGTCGATATTCGTTGATGAGCTTGCGCAAATATCCATGTTTCCCTGAGCGACTGCCGTTTTAGTGCATCTGCGTGTTACGTGCCAATAAATTGGCACTTAAACATTTGTTAGGTTAATTTTGATGTGCGGAAGTTTCGCGCCATAAATTCAAAAGACTCGGTGCGCGTATTTCCGTCACGTCAGAGTGCGTTTACGCGAGATCGCGCGGGAACTTCGCGTCGACGCGTGAAAGAAAAATGGTGGGAGAAGTGTTTCCAGGAGACGCTTTAACGTGGCTTTTTACCTCTGACCTTCGTGGAGAGCGGTTTGGTTCAGGTATCGTATCGTGCCTTTAGCTTTATCTATGTAGATTTTCTTGCCTGATTATCTTTGTTTGTCGCTCTTATACCATGTTTCCTTATCCGTTCCCTGCATAGGTAGGTAATAAATCTGTAGCCGTTGGCTGAACCGCAGTCCACGCCGGAGCACCATCTTTAATCACCCCGGAGTGGAGCCCTCAGATCCCGTCCGAGCGATTTGGATGTACGTTATGCGTACCCTCCGTTAATTGCCTTAAAAGGGCCACCAGTAGCCCTGATGGACTTGAACAGAAGCCAACTTTAACCCAGGGACATATTCATGTGAGTAATTGCTGTATAACCTATTGTCTTAAATTTATATATTTTTCCGATAATTGCGTATTAAATTTGTGCATTGGTGACGTCATTGACAGATGGGCGCGCCAAATCTGTATAAGATTAGCGTTACCCACCGCCCGTGGCGTCGCTCTTTCCGCGCTTGCGCGATGTATTTATGAACTTTAAAATGTAAGAATTCGCGTTTTTAAACCATAAGAATTTGTCGTTTTTAAACCGTAAGAATTTGACGCCCTCAACGTGTGAATGTGGCAATTACGAGTCTTTCTTTTGTTTTTATGACTATACAATGTATTCCCAATGTTGTTTATAGCTTTTTCACTAAAAAAATCAATTATCTAATATCTGTTGATCTTAGAATCTTATATTCGTGTTTTGGAACACATCACATTCCATAGATGTCAAAAATGGTTGTTATGGCAATTAGAGTGTACCGCCATTTTGAAATTAAAATTTGGCTGTTATAAAATATTTTTTAAATATAATGTCAGTTTAATTTGGAATGCGGGATGTGTTTGTTAACTTCAGTTATATTGTTGAGTGATTAGTTTGTTTTGGATGCATACATAAGCTTTTAGGAAACATCAATTCCTTAAACTTACTTTTTACACGTGAGTATATAAATAAATAAGCATTCAAATATTTTTATGCCTTAAACACGGTTTACTATAAAATTATCTACGTTATATTAAATTAAAATATAACCCTTGTTTGTTTTTTCGACTTTAAAAAACTGTTTTGAAACCATAAATCAACACTGTTTTGTGTTTACATTTTAAAAAGTGTCTTAGTGATTTGCCTGTTTAATTAATGATATTTTAATTACCTTTACAAGAAACTTTGTGGTTAAAACCGATTTGAGCTTTAGAATATCTTTTGAAAATGCTAGATTAACGGGATCTTGTTGCATTGGTCTTGTTTGTTAAATAACACATTACCTACTCTTTTTTATAATTTGAAGTGTCTTTTTGTAGTTTATCAATGATATATTCCTTTTATTAAACACTAATCTTGTCCTCGTCCAGTTCTAAACGTGTTTTTTTTAGTGTTTTGGATACTTAGCGTGATTAAATTTGTATATTATACCTTACGAATGCTTTTATAAGAAATTTTTATCTTTAAATATCTTTACCGTTTTGACTTGAAGTAGCTGTACCGTTTTTTACCTTCTGAATTACCTCAGTATTGTATATCTTATATATATATATACAGTGTATCAAATATAAATTCAAAATAAATATTCCACATCTTAAGTCCCTCGAACTCATTTACGAGATTGAGTGTAGAAACATTACCCCTGCCTCTAATCAAAATGATAGACGATCACAACTTAGAGCCATTTTAGGCCAGAAAATGAAAGGCGTCCCTATTTTAAAGAAAATCGTTTCCGATTGGCCTCATAACGTATCTGAAATTAAATTGTCTTTACAAGATATAACTAGTATAATAAATAGAATAGATCCTAGCTCCAGTGATATCGAGCTAAGGCGCTTAGTTTCGAGAATAATCCATGTCAAACAGCGTATAGAATTATTGTACTTATATGACGATGAACAAGCGAACCAAGCTAAACAAAATTTTCTGTCAGAAATATTATTACTTGAAGAGAATGTTCTTGAGAGATTCAATCTAAACGCAGACGCAGATATATCGTCACCGTTATCAAATCTCGTACTTGCCCCAGCTCAACCAGTAGGAAAATCCATACCTGTTTACAAATGGGGTCTAACTTTTCAAGGGTTTGACGCGCAAGTCCCTTTCTTATCTTTTTTCTACAGAATTAATGATTTTAAAATTTCTCGTCAGTGTACCGAGCAGGATTTATTTGTTTCAGCAGGTGAATTGTTTTCCGACTTCGCGTTAATCTGGTACCGAAACATTCAAGATCAAATTTCTACCTGGGAGAAGTTAGTTGCGTGCTTAAAACGAGATTTTCTTCCGCATGGTTATATTACCGACCTTTGGAACGAGATACGAAATGGAACCCAAGGACCTGACGAAAATGTTGTTTCCTTCATTACCTCATTAGAAACCTTCAGTATCTGAAATTATCGATCATTTACTTAGAAATTTAAATCCTTATTTTTCTGAACGTCTGGCCTTACAACACATTTCTTCCTTAGCCCACTTTAAAGATTTATGTCGTTCTCTTCAAGAGGTGAAGTTAAGAATTGATAAATACCGCCCCCCCCAGAAAAACAATCTGGCCTTTTAGAACCAGATTTAGAGTGTCAAGTTCGAGCTTCCCATAAAGTATCTGCCCTTAATGTTCCTTCTACCGTAACAAATAACTCGCTTACCTGTTGGAACTGTAAGAGAAGTGGGCATAACTATAATGTCTGCACATACCCCAAAAATATTTTTTGTTATGGTTGTGGTCGCGTAAATATCTATAAATCTAACTGCACGAACTGTAATCCTAATGTATCGGGAAACTCCCGTCGAGATATTCCAACTCAGGGCGTGAATATCTCAAGGAATCAAAATCGTCCTCAACACCAATCATTCAACGGACCTAGACGTCAATAAAATTAAACCATAAAACTACCTGTAACGCTGTACCGTTATTAAATTTATCTAACAATAATATCGCTACTGTTAATGTTCAAAATGCCTTATCTTCATTAGAAGAATTATGTTATACTACCCCGTCTGAGTGGTCTAATTGGCTACAAACCGTTAACTCCTTTTACCATAAAAAGTCTGCCGCTTTACAACTTGTTAAGAAACCTTTTGATAATCGTCCACACTTATCCATCTCGATTGGTTCCTTAAATGTAATAGCTTTATTGGACACAGGTTCCTCATGCTCTCTTATAAATAACGAAGGTTTACTTCAATTATCTATACAAAATATTAAAATTCAAATTGTTCCCGAAAAAACTTCCATAAATTTAGCTGCCGATAATCAAATATATGTAACGGGTTCCCTTAAATTAAAAATTCGAGTAGAATCACTTGAACGTGACGTTTCATTTTTGATTGTCCCTGCATTAGCTTATCCTTTTCTACTAGGTGTGGATTTTTGTAAACTTTTTAATCTGTCGCTTTATTTCCAGGATTTTTCATGGCAAACTTCTCTTGAAACAAATTCCTGTGCATCTACAGGAATATCTAACAAAATTTCTCTTACTGATTCCCAGAATGTAATTCTTAACTCTACAATCGACAAATTTCGTAAACTTAATACCTCTGAACTTGGTTGCGTTACTACTGCAACACATGTTATCTCTACAGGTGATGCCCTCCCTTTTAAGCAACGTCAATATCCGTTATCGCCTGCATTACAAAAGCATTTGCATGCTGAAATAGATAAAATGTTAGAATCTGGTGTTATCTCTCCCTCAAATTCATCCTGGACGTCTCCCGTATTATTGGTTCGTAAGAAGAATGACGAATGGCGTGTCTGTTTTGATGGCAGAAAGTTGAATTCCGTGACTGTTTCTGATGCCTACCCTCTACCTAGAACTGACTCTATTTTAAGCCGGCTTCGAAACGCAAAATTTAACTCTTCTATCGATCTTAGACAAGCTTTTTATCAGATACCTCTCGACCTATCTTCTCGTCAAAAAACTGCTTTTTGTGTTCCGGACCGAGGTCTTTTCGAGTATAATTTTTTGCCATTTGGTCTCTGTAACGCACCACAAATTCTACAACGTACTGTGGATCAAACGTTAGGTCCTATCTTACACCAGGAACGTGCCTTTGTATTTTTGGATGATATTTTAGTTATCTCAAGTTCCTTTGATGAACATATCGCCACATTAAATGAGGTTGCAGAACGTTTAAACACAGCAGGTTTTAAAATAAACTGGGAAAAGTGTCAATTTTGTTGTTCATCCCTTACATTTCTTGGTTTTATTATCGATGGAACTGGCCTACGAGCAGATCCTGCTAAAGTCGACGCTATTACTAAATTCAAAACACCTAAAACTGTTACCGAAATCAAACGTTTAATTGGAATGATTAGCTACTATCGCATCTTTCTACCCGACCTTTCAACTATATCTGCACCCATTACCGCTTTAATTAAAAATAAAAATAAATCCCAAACTATCGAGTGGAATTTAGAATCTCAACAGGCTTTCGAACAAATTAAAACGTTAATCACTTCAGCACCTATCTTAATTTCACCCAATTTCGATAAAAAGTTTTATATACAAACCGATGCCTCGCTTACTGGTTTAGGTGCAATGTTGTTCCAGGTAAGCAATGGTTTAGAACATCCAATCGCTTATGCAAGTCGCGCCTTAACTTCTGCCGAACAAAAATACTCGGCTACCGAACGAGAATTATTATTGGGCGTTATCTTTGGCATCGAGAAATTTAGAGGATATGTTGAAGGTACACATTTTACCGTAATCACTGATTGTGCAGCTCTCACTTGGCTTAATAACTTGAAACAACCCGCAGGTCGTTTGGCAAGATGGAACTTGCGTATCTCTCAATTCACTTTTGACGTTAGGCATAGGCCTGGCAAATTAAATATCGTACCTGATGCCTTATCTCGTGATGTTGTCTGTCTTAACATTCCAAATTTAATTCTTGATACCTGGTATCTTAATATGATTAAAAAAGTTTCTGACAATCCCGAAAAATTTCCTACCTTTCGCGTAACTAATAATAGACTATATAAATTTGTATCTTCTTCTCCACATAAAATATCTAATATTCCTGAATGGAAACTTGTCGTGCCTACTGCTAGCCGTAGTGAGGTGCTTAAATTATGTCACTATGACCCCATAGCTGCGCATCTTGGTGTTACAAAAACTCTCGCAAAAATATCTGAATTATATTACTGGCCCACACTAAAGCAATCTGTTTGTCGCTATATTAAGAACTGTAAAATTTGTGGTTCTCATAAGAGTTCGCAAGACGCTCGTCCAGGTTTAATGGGTAACTTTAAACGTGTATCTTATCCCTTTCAATTAATTTCGCTTGACTTATTAGGACCTCTCCCCCGATCGAAAAAAGGTAACCAATATCTTTTAGTTGTCACCGATTGGTTTTCTAAATTTGTTATGGTGCAACCCTTACGTAAAGCTACATCTGCAGCTATAATTAAATTCCTAGAACAAAATGTATTTCTTATCTTTGGTGTCCCTCAGATTATCCTTTGTGACAATGGGGCACAATTTATCTCTAAAGATTTTCAGAATTTCGTCAAAAGTTACAAAGTACAAAAAATTTGGTTTAACGCAAAATACCATCCCCAAGTAAATCATAAAGATTAAATAGAGTTTTAGTTACCGCTATTTCTTCCTATATTGATTCAGACCATACTACATGGGATGAACATATCTTTAAAATTGCTCAAGCTTTGCGTACATCTAAACACGAAGCAACCCAATTCACTCCGTCATTTCTTGTTTTTGGAAGATATATCCCAATCGATGGGAGTTACTATGGTTTAGTGCCAGATGATACTAACGTAATTGAATTTGACGATTAAGTACGCTGCGACAAAGACCAACAATCATTACCTTCTATTTTTAACGACGTTAGGAAAAATTTGTTAAAAGCTTACGAAAAGAGTAAGGGCCACTATAACTTATGTAAACGAAATATTTCCTTCGCCTTGGGCGAACAAGTTTGGAAAAAGAATTATGTCTTATCGGATGCATCTAAGAAATTCTCTTCAAAATTAGCCCCTAAATTCATCCTTTGTAAGGTCATTCGTGTCATTAGTCCCCTTATCGACGAACTTCAAGATGCTGAAGGAAAACGCCAAGGCAGGTGGCATATTAAAGACCTTAAGCCATTCTCTGCTGACCCAAATGCTACTTAAGTTTTTCACGTTCCATTTTCCTCACAATTTACCTAATATTTTTTGTTCTCACCATCAATTAGTTAACTTTAATTACTTATTCCCTCTCTCATACAGTGTATAATCTCTTACACGTTTAACTTTACTTACCTTAAATTAGCTATCTTTTTCTTTTCGGTTGACTTTTCTTTGATCATACCGTTACTTATATATCACTTTATTCTCTTCACCTTGAAATATAACTCTGTCGTTTCATTTAATTAACCTTCGAACTTTTCCTACAGCATATTTTTTGGTTTTTAGTGTTTATCTTACGTCATTTAATTTTGTGTAGTAATTGTCGTAGCTTTGGTTGTATTAACTCATTAAACTTTTATGATTGGTTTTAGCTGATGTTAGAGTGGATGTTTTTCTTCCTTGGGCTCACATAGGACATGCGCAGCCTATGCCTTTGAAAGAAATAGTTCATATTCGCAGTTGCAAAAAACTAGGATTGTGTATTCCATGTGTTTTTCCTCTGAATTATTACAGTCGCCCACATTATACTATATCATTATTTCTTTCTTTTTCTACTAAATCACCATAACTTATAAACATTTTTTTTCATTGTTTTTTGTTGAACTTCGTGGTGAGACGCTATTGCTTCTTATTGATATCTTATTAAATTCTCGGTTGTTTTAGCATATTGGGACAGTGTAACTGTATTTAACTGCTTATAATTAGGCATCGTTGTGTGTTTAGGGTGCTACCGTTTTAAAAAACTACCTTAAAACAGTTTGTTTTTGTGGGAATGTATCCGTATTGATACTTTTAAGTTGTTGTGTCAACTTTTGTCTGATTTTCTTATCGTAGTGGATGCACTCGTTAGAGCCTAGATTTTTTTTTAATTTATATGTCTTATCTTACCTATTTAACGGCTCCACGGAGTCATTCTATCGTTATCTTATCTATTGTCTTCGATAATAACTAAGCTAATATCTTTATCTTGTTTATTATCTTTGATAATACCCTTAGTTTTAGTATTGTTGTCTTACCGACTGCTGTTAGTAATAACTTTTGTTTAAATTCACGTTACCTTACGTACTATCTCTAATAATAACTTTAGCTTAATATCGCGTTATCTTTCCTAGTATCTCAAATAATAACTAAAGCTTAATACCGTTATTTTATCTATTACCTTTGATGATAACAATTTAAGCTGAATATCGTTATCTTATCTATTATCTTTAACAACAATTTGAGATCTTTTTATCTTCCTAACGTTTGGTATTTATGACCAGACGTGGGAATTATTTTTCTTGAAATTTAAGTGAAAAAGCTAACCTGATGTAGAAATGTAATTTGTTAGGTTAGCGATATAAGGATTTAGTAGGGTGGTACTTTTGGCAAATTTTCTTGATTCACAAACATTGTCATGGACAAGTTTTGGTGTGTATCGTTAGAAAACCAAAGTACCAGTAACAAAAATTTGCTAGAGTGTAGAGTGACGCACTCTGTGAACATTTTTAAATTTGGGCACTTTTTGCCAACAAGGAACAGTTTTGATGCGACGCTCATGTGTGTTTGCACGTAAAAACTTTAATGTTAGCTTTAGTTTAGATAGGTTAGGCGACTTGTCGCATCTGTTTTAATTTAAGTAGTGTTTCATGCTTCCCGACAAATTTGTGCTGTCGATTATTAGTGTAGTCAAAAACAATGGGGCTACATTTTCCGTTTCCTGGTAATTCGGTAGACGTGATATCGGTCAAAAACCAGGTGGCGCCTTATATAAACATTTTGTAGGTTTTAAGTTAGGTTTTATATAGGGTAGTTAGGACTTAGATTTTAAGCTGTTACTGTGCAAACAGACTTTTTCTTTTTTTAAGTTTTTTCTTTTGTGGCTTTGTCGCGATTGTTACGTGCCAATAAATTGGCACTTAAACATTTGTTAGGTTAATTTTGATGTGCGGAAGTTTCGCGCCATAAATTCAAAAGACTCGGTGCGCGTATTTCCGTCACGTCAGAGTGCGTTTGCGCGAGATCGCGCGGGAACTTCGCGCCGACGCGTGAAAGAAAAAAGATGGGAGAAGTGTTTCCAGGAGACGCTTTAACGTGGCTTTTTACCTCTGACCTTCGTGGAGAGCGGTTTGGTTCAGGTATCGTATCGTGCCTTTAGCTTTATCTATGTAGATTTCCTTGCCTGATTATCTTTGTTTGTCGCTCTTATACCGTTATACCATGTTTCCTTATCCGTTCCCTGCATAGGTAGGTAATAAATCTGTAGCCGTTGGCTGAACGGTATTCCACGCCGGAGCACCATCTTTAATCACCCCGGAGTGGAGCCCTGAGATCCTGTCCGAGCGATTTGGATGTACGTTATGCGTACCCTCCGTTAATTGCCTTAAAAGGGCCACCAGTAGCAGTAGGTAAATAAGACCGGTCCTAATTCAAAACGCGACAGACGTATTTTCCATGTGTAAAATACGTCTGTCACGTTTTGAATTAGGATCGGCCCTATATAATTTCAATGTAAAATAGTTGTGAAAACATGAATTCTTATATACTTTCAATGTAAAATACTTGTGGGCACGTTTTGAATTAGGATCGGCTTTATATTACTTTCAATGGAACATACATACTTCAAAACACACGTATGTTGAAAAATGTAAGTGCAGAGAAAATGTGTGTAGATGTTTTGAATTTGGTTTTCTAGCTAGAAGTTATAAAGTATGACAGATGCAAAATATCGCATTCAAGTCAATTGTGTTTAATTAAAGTGGATTCTGATTTATGTTTAGAGGCTGCAAATACACATGGGCCGGTTTCAATTCAAAATGTGTTCACTCTTGTGATAGGTTGAAAAGTGGGTTGGCAAAGTACGCAGATGGTGGTAATCTGCTATATAAGGAGATTGCTCCTAATATTAATTTAATTAGTCGAAGTTTACTACATAGATTTACATACCTACATATACAAACATGTATATAATTGATATTCAGGGATTTAAATAAAAGAAAAAGAGTTTGTGTGTAAAGAAATTGCGGTTTTGGAAGGTGTTGTTTGGCATCAAATTTTTAAACTGCCAATGCAGTCTAGTTGTTTGAGTCAAGATCATATAAAACATAACGACTGGGTGACAAGGAATATTCATGGTCTTTCTTGGGATGAATCTTCAACGGCTGGAATGGTGTTATCATATATAGCGCTTTATTTGAAGCAAATTATCCGACCCGGTGAAGAAGTATTTGTGAAGGGTCTAGAAAAGAAGAAATTGATTGAAACCTATCTAATGCAAAAAAACGTTGTAACTGATATGCTTGCACGAGGTTGTCCTAAGCTATCGGAGTTAAAAATCAACAACCGTTTAAAATATAACATCCATTGTTGTAGACACAGCAATAATAATCTGCAATGTGCAAAACAAAATACCTTGTTATTAAAAGAATGGATTGATAATAATAAAAAACAATAGAAAGATTGTGTCTGTATTATTTATTTTAATATAATTTTACAATGTTTGCCGAAGCAAATTATCCGACCCGGTGAAGAAGTATGTGTGAAGGGTATAGAAAAGAAGAAATGGATGGAAACCTATCTATTGCAAAAAAACAAAATACTTTGTTAATAAAAGAATGGTTTGATAATAATAAAGAACGATAGAAAAGATTGTGTATGTATTATTATTGCAGTCAGTAAGAAATTCTTTAATGCTGATGTCTGCAGAAAAAACAATTAAACTCAGACAGCACGAATGGGACTCTCAACCCTGAAAGCAATTATAATTGATCAACGCAATAGCTCTTTACTGGTTTTACAACATTTAACAAATTGTACAGATATCTCGAAAAATTTGCCAAAGACAGACAAACAGATAGGCAGACTGACTGCACCAATTTTCTCATTCTCGCTTTTAAAGAATAACAAGTCGTAGTTATTTAAATCGCGAACTCAGTTTATCTGCAAGAAATATATAAACGTGGAAATTTATGAAATGCTAAAACTTTAAAAAAAGCCACTATCATTATTCTTTCCTGACAAGGGTAATTTTAACAAAAGTTTTCATTTTTTTTTTGAAGGCAACTCTGCAATTTTAGATCACATGCATTTCTAATTTCAATTACAAAAAATATGAAAGCATCTATTTGAAATGCATTTCTAACTTTGATCGCAAAAATGAGAGCATCTATTCGAAATATGCACTCAGATTAAAAGTCAAAAATTGTTTTACACCGTTCTGTAAACTGAGATTACGTAGTTATTAAATCGGGAGTAATGTGAAATGAAACACACAATGTATTTTTCTTTATTGTAATCTATAAAATACATATATATATATATATATATATATATATAATGTTATGTACTCTAGAATAAACATACTATAATTCACTTAAGTTCCCAAATATAAAAGAACAGTTCTAACTCACTCCAACTCTGAACGTTTAAAATAAATATTGCATTATCAATTCTATGAGGGCTGTCTTCTTCATCTTTGACGCGCGGTCGTTTCTGGTTGTTCTTCTTCGTGTTAACTAAAAAAAAGATTCAAATGAATATTATATCAAGTAAATGCATTAAGAAAATTAAATCTATATATTAAGCTAACGAATACATACTCTGTATTGGGTGTCATTAGGTCGTACGTTGCAATTGGTGGATCTGCTCACGGCGTCAACGATTTTTTCACCAGTACTTAATTTGGATTGACTATAAACTACTCAATAATTTTAGCCCAATCACTATCATTATTCTTTCCTGACAAGGACAATTTTTAAAAAAAAAGGTTTTCATTTTTGATTTGTTCTATAGAACACACAACTACAACTTGACAATAAAGATTGAACGATTATCACACACACATATCTTGAGTATATAAGGATATTAAACAACAAGAACAGCAGAAAATTCAACTCATGTAAGCAAGAATTTAATGCTAAGATATTGTCTAGATAGCAATTGTATAAAATATGAAATCTATAGAAAATTTAATAAAGCCAGTCATGTATAAATTTTTTTAATGCTGACATCCACAGGAAAAATAAAAAGCGAGAAATTTAATGCTAACATCAACAGAATAATAAATAAATCCACTTAGTAAGCATTAATGGAAGACCGCTCTGGCTTCGAAACTGTGCACGCGTATATACCATATTTTAAAATTAAAGTTGTCAATTGCAAAACAAAAAAATTAAATTTTACCTAGAAATCATTTTGAAATATTTACTTTTTTTTCAGTACAACTGAAAGAACTTGACTTTTATACATTTTTTTAATCGATATGATAGACTTTTTTCTATACTGTTGGTAAAAACTCTACGTGAAGTATTTATATTAAATAATAAACTGACCTGTTAGAAAAAATTAAAAATTTGCATCGTTTTCTGAAAAAATTGCGTACTTTTTCAGTACAACTGAAAGAACTCGAGTTTAAACATTTTTTTAATCGATATCAGACTGTACAGAAACAGTAATGTTTAATTATATCAGTCAAAAACATGATGTGTTTACTATTAAACAAAACAAAATTGTTCTTAATCCAAGTGATGATAAAAGAATTCTTAGTACCTCAACCACTGATACATACGACCAGCGAGTACTGTGTTAAAATTGTTTTCGTTGCAGAAAGTAACATCAATTCCCGTCAATATTACTGTATTAGTCGATTAAGGCATGAGTTAATTTTTACAACGTTTCTTTTTATTCGCTTAGGGCAATGCAGAGAAGAAGTTAGAATTGAACACATTTTTTATAATAAAATAAACCTTGATACAAAATCACATTCAGTTTTACTAAAAGTATAGATACTGCTCAGCAGAAATAATGAATTACATTCATTGACTGAAAAGAAATTGCAAGAAGGCGCATAATAAAACCTAAATTAGATTAATTTCGTTTTATATTACTGCTAGCATAATTTATTTTCCATAAAAAATTAACAAAAATTGACTTTATATGCATATATAGGGATATAGTAATTTGTGCGGGTTTATGTTTTACGCTAATCATGCTGAATAAGAAAAATTCTTTAGTACTATTCAACGTACTGATAATAAAACTGCAGAATGTTTTTTTAAAACCATGAGTGTGTAAAATTATTAAACAAAGACGGTTTAATCTGAGACATTTTTTTTTCAAAATTTGCTTTGTTTTTATTTAAAATATTTCATATGTAATCATAATAAAAAAATAGCGCTTTAATGATAGTGTGGATTTTCTGTACACATCATAAATCAAAGGTCGTATAAAATATTTTTATTATTATACTGCAAACAAGAATTTTTTTGAAGTAAACGCAACTGAATGAAAAAAAAAATGACGTTGTATGCTAATTCCTTTTGCAGTTGTTTTTGCTCAGAGTTGCCTTCAGTATGTAAATATTGGAAATGCTTGCATAGCGAATTGTTTGTCATAGTTAGGTACTGAAAGCAATTCTGCAATTTTTTAGATTGCATGCACGATTCAAGCTTGAAAATCGTCTTGAATAAAACGTAAATATAGGAGATTTTTTTTAACAATTGCATTCAAAGCAATTCGCTATGCAATTATTTTGATTTGTATGCTATTTCTTTTACAGTTGTTTTTTGCTTACGCGTTTTTTTTCCGTAAAACTCAGCTGAATGAAAAAAATTATGTGAGATTGTAGTTATTGGAAAAATTAAAATTCAGTATTAATTTTTTCTGATGATGAACGTGCTTTTTTCAGGCAAGAAACGGCTGGAATGGTGTTATCATATATATATAGCGCTTTATTTGAATCAAATTATCCGACCCGGTGAAGAAGTATTTGTGAAGGGTTTAGAAAATAAGAAATTGATTGAAACCTTCACAAGTACGCATTTTTTTTTGTTTTGGATTTATCTAAAAATAGGATACCTTTCAATCTACCCGAGTTTAACTATATTAGCATAAATGTATTGTAGAGAAAAATAGTAGTAGTAACCGTTCTGTTTAAAAAATCCAGTTTGTTATTGTTTAAAGATGAGTTAGCATAAGGTTGATGAGTATGTTTTTCAATATTAACAATTGCATTGTCGAAGTAAACTTTTTCACGCACGTTTAGTATTTCACTATTCATTTTACATTTTTAATTAAATAAATGCAGTCCTAACGATTGTAGAAACAACGGCTGGAATAGTGTTATCATATATAGCGCTTTATTTGAAACAAATTATCCGACCCGGTGAAGAAGTATTTGTGAAGGGTTTAGAAAAGAAGAAATTGATTGAAACCTATATATAATGCAAAAACATTGTAACTGATATGCTTGCACTAGGTTGTCCTAAGCTATCGGAGTTAAAAATCAACAATCGTTTAAAATATAACATCCATTGTTGTAGACACCGCAATAATAATCTGCAATGCACAAAACAAAATACCTTTTTTTATTAAAAGAATGGCTTGATAATAATAAAAAACAATAGAAAGATTTTGTCTGTGTTTACTAATCCTCACACTGTCTTTAATTGAATATTTTGGTATTTTGGTTGCAAGTTTGATGTGGGTAAATGATGATTTAAGAATAGTTTTTTTCATTTGATTTATCAACTTTTACAGGTTTGACTCCGATAGTATTGTGAACTGTATTGTTGTATTGTTTCACAATATCGCTTAAATTTTTACCAATCTCAAGCGGTGGTATAAGGAGAACGTATTAGACAAGATTTCGAAGCGATTATAGGAATTTAGCGAAAAGGATTCAGGTTGGGCAATCCAAGAAGTTTTACACTTGAAGGTAAATATAAACAATCATGATCCACTTAAAGGAGGGTGTTAAACGTTTGCTCCGGTTCCGGACTTATAAACAATACCACAATCTTTCTTGATTTTATATTAAAAGTTCCTTTCAAAGCAAGTGGAGCCCACGACATTCAAACATGGAAGTATTTATTAATTGTATTTAATAAATCCTGATTAGAAAAAAAGTATTATGATAGTTGCTCAATCAAAAGTGAAAGAGCATATAGTAAATGAACTTTATAAACCAGCAAGAATAAATTTCAAGAGACGCAAAGTGATAGTAAAAAAGGTTTAATTGACCTTCTTCAGACCGATTTGATTTAAATGCTACCATATTCGCAAACAAACAAAGGATTTAAATACATTTTAGTAGTTATTGATTGTTTCTCCAAATACGTATGGGCTGTACCACTTAAAAGTAAAACGGGTTTGATGTTACTGCTGCAATGAAAACAATTTTTAAATAAATTTTTTAAAATCCACCAAGAAATTTGCAGTCTGATTTTGGTAAAGAATATTATAACAAACACTTTCAATCCTTAATGCAGACATATGGCATAAACCATTATAGTGTTTTTTCTACAAAGAAAGCATGCATTGTGGAACGTGTAATTAGAACTTTAAAGGGAAAAATGTGGCGCTTGTTTAACCTGAACGGTTCTTACAATTGGATAAAAAATTTAAGCGATATTGTGAAACAATACAACAATACAGTTCACAATACTATCGGAGTCAAACCTGTAAAAGTTGATAAATCAAATGAAAAAAAAAACTATTCTTAAGTCATCATTTACCCACATCAAACTTGCAAGCAAAATACCAAAATATTCAATTAAAGACAGTGTGAGGATTAGTAAACACAGGGAAGCATTTACGAAAGGTTACACGCCAAACTGGTCAAATAAAATTTTTAAGATTAAAAAGGTAAACGTAACCAATCCGACAACATATATATTAGAAGATCAAGACGAAAAAGAAATCAAAGGTGCATTTTATGAAATGGAGTTGCAAAAGGTTAAACATCCAGGAATTTACCTGGTAGAAAGAGTCCTAAGAAAGAGGGAAAATAAAGTCTTTGTAAATGGTTAGGCTTCTCTAACGTACACAATAGCTGAATCGATAAAAATAATGTTTGCTAGAAGTTGTTATAATAATAGTTAGTAAGTCTAACATTGTAAAATTATATTAAAAATAAATAATACAGACAAAATCTTTCTATTGTTTTTTATTATTATATAACAATTATTATAATAAAAAAAAATTTTGTAAGGCTAACATTGCAAAATTATATTAAAATAAATAATACAGACAAAATCTTTCTTTTGTTTTGCGCATTGCAGATTATTATTGCTGTGTCTATAACAATGGATGTTATATTTTAAACGATTGTTGATTTTTAACTCCGATAGCTTAGGATAACCTAGTGCAAGCATATCAGTTACAATGTTTTGCATTAGATATGTTTCAATCAATTTCTTCTTTTCTAAACCCTTCGCAAATACTTCTTCACCGGGTCGGATAATTTGCTTCAAATAAAGCGCTATATGATAACTTCATTCCAGCCGTTGTTTCTACAATCGTTAGGACTACATTTATTTAATTAAAATGTAAAATGAATAATGAAATACTGAACGTGCGTGAAAAAAGTTTACTTAGACAATGAAATTGTTAATATTGAAAAAAAAACATACTCATCAACCTTATTTTTCATTCAGCTGCGTTTACTGAAAAAATTTGCTTGCCTTCAGTATAGTAATCAAATGTTTTATATACTACCTTTGATTTATGCTGTGTGTACAGAAAATACACCATCATTACAGCGCTATTTTTTATGGTTACATATAAAAAAATTTTATTAAAAATTAAAGCAAGTTTTGAAAAAAATGTCTCAGATTAAAACCGTCAATGTTGCTTATTAATTTTTACACGCACTTTTAGTAAAAGTTGATAAATCAAATGAAAAAAACTATTCTTAAATCATCATTTACCCACATCAAACTTGCAACCAAAATACCAAAATATTCAATTAAAGACAGTGTGAGGATTAGTAAACACAGACAAAATCTTTCTATTGTTTTTTTATTATTATCAAGCCATTCTTTTAATAAAAAAAGGTATTTTGTTTTGTGCATTGCAGATTATTATTGCGGTGTCTACAACAATGGATGTTATATTTTAAACGATTATTGATTTTAACTCCGATAGCTTAGGACAACCTAGTGCAAGCATATCAGTTACAATGTTTTGCATTATATATAGGTTTCAATCAATTTCTTCTTTTCTAAACCCTTCACAAATACTTCTTCACCGGGTCGGATAATTTGTTTCAAATAAAGCGCTATATATGATAACACTATTCCAGCCGTTGTTTCTACAATCGTTAGGACTGCATTTATTTAATTAAAATGTAAAATGAATAGTGAAATACTGAACGTGCGTGAAAAGTTTACTTCGACAATGCAATTGTTAATATTGAAAACATACTCATCAACCTTATGCTAACTCATCTTTAAACAATAACAAACTGGATTTTTTAAACAGAACGGTTACTACTACTATTTTCTCTACAATACATTTATGCTAATATAGTTAAACTCGGGTAGATTGAAAGGTATCCTATTTTTAGATAAATCCAAAACGAAAAAAAAATGCGTACTTGTGAAGATTTCAATCAATTTCTTATTTTCTAAACCCTTCACAAATACTTCTTCACCGGGTCGGATAATTTGATTCAAATAAAGCGCTATATATATATGATAACACCATTCCAGCCGTTTCTTGCCTGAAAAAAGCACGTTCATCATCAGAAAAAATTAATACTGAATTTTAATTTTTCCAATAACTAAAATCTCACATAATTTTTTTCATTCAGCTGAGTTTTACGGAAAAAAACGCGCAAGCAAAAAACAACTGTAAAAGAAATAGCATACAAATCAAAATAATTGCATAGCGAATTGCTTTGAATGCAATTGTTAAAAAAAATCTCCTATATTTACGTTTTATTCAAGACGATTTTCAAGCTTGAATCCTGCATGCGATCTAAAAAATTGCAGAGTTGCTTTCAGTACCTAACTATGACAAACAATTCGCTATGCAAGCATTTCCAATATTTACATACTGAAGGCAACTCTGAGCAAAAACAACTGCAAAAGGAATTAGCATACAACATTTTTTTTTTCATTCTGGTGCGTTTACTTCAAAAAAATTCTTGTTTGCAGTATAATAATAAAAATATTTTATACGACCTTTGATTTATGATGTGTACAGAAAATCCACACTATCATTACAGCGCTATTTTTTTATTATGATTACATATGAAATATTTTAAATAAAAATAAAGCAAATTTTGAAAAAAAAATGTCTCAGATTAAACCGTCTTTGTTTAATAATTTTTACACACTCATGGTTTTAAAAAAAAACATTCTGCAGTTTTATTATCAGTACGTTGAATAGTACTAAAGAATTTTTCTTATTCAGCATGATTAGCGTAAAACATAAACCCGCACAAATTACTATATCCCTATATATGCATATAAAGTCAATTTTTGTTAATTTTTTATGGAAAATAAATTATGCTAGCAGTAATATAAAACGAAATTAATCTAATTTAGGTTTTATTATGCGCCTTCTTGCAATTTCTTTTCAGTCAATGAATGTAATTCATTATTTCTGCTGAGCAGTATCTATACTTTTTAGTAAAACTGAATGTGATTTTGTATCAAGGTTTATTTTATTATAAAAAAAATGTGTTCAATTCTAACTTCTTTTCTGCATTGCCCTAAGCGAATAAAAAGAAACGTTGTAAAAAAATTAACTCATGCCTTAATTGACTAATACAGTAATATTGACGGGAATTGATGTTATTTTCTGCAACGAAAACAATTTTTAACACTGTACTCGCTGGTCGTATGTATCAGTGGTTGAGGTACTAAGAATTCTTTTATCATCACTTCGATTAAGAACAATTTTGTTTTGTTTAATAGTAAACACATCATGTTTTTGACTGATATAATTAAACATTACTGTTTGTGTACAGTCTGATATCGATTAAAAAATGTATGAACTCAAGTTCTTTCAGTTGTACTGAAAAAGTACGCAATTTTTTCAGAAAACGATGCAAATTTTTAATTTTTTCTAACAGGTCAGTTTATTATTTAATATAAATACTTCACGTAGAGTTTTTACCAACAGTATAGAAAAAAGTCTATCATATCGATTAAAAAAATGTATAAAAGTCAAGTTCTTTCAGTTGTACTGAAAAAAAAGTAAATATTTCAAAATGATTTCTAGGTAAAATTTAATTTTTTTGTTTTGCAATTGACAACTTTAATTTTAAAATATGGTATATACGCGTGCACAGTTTCGAAGCCAGAGCGGTCTTCCATTAATGCTTACTAAGTGGATTTATTTATTATTCTGTTGATGTTAGCATTAAATTTCTCGCTTTTTATTTTTCCTGTGGATGTCAGCATTAAAAAAATTTATACATGACTGGCTTTATTAAATTTTCTATAGATTTCATATTTTCTACAATTGCTATCTAAACAATATCTTAGCATTAAATTCTTGCTTACATGAGTTGAATTTTCTGCTGTTCTTGTTGTTTAATATCCTTATATACTCAAGATATGTGTGTGTGATAATCGTTCAATCTTTATTGTCAAGTTGTAGTTGTGTGTTCTATAGAACAAATCAAAAATGAAAACCTTTTTTTTTTTAAAATTGTCCTTGTCAGGAAAGAATAATGATAGTGATTGGGCTAAAATTATTGAGTAGTTTATAGTCAATCCAAATTAAGTACTGGTGAAAAAATCGTTGACGCCGTGAGCAGATCCACCAATTGCAACGTACGACCTAATGACACCCAATACAGAGTATGTATTCGTTAGCTTAATATATAGATTTAATTTTCTTAATGCATTTACTTGATATAATATTCATTTGAATCTTTTTTTTAGTTAACACGAAGAAGAACAAACAGAAACGACCGCGCGTCAAAGATAAGGAAGACAGCCCTCATAGAATTGATAATGCAATATTTTTTTAACCGTTCAGAGTTGGAGTGAGTTAGAACTGTTCTTTTATATTTGGGAACTTAAGTGAATTATAGTATGTTTATTCTAGAGTACATAACATATATATATATATATATATATATATATATATATATATATATACACATCACTCAATAAGTCCGTAGGATAACTAAGAAAACACATTTTTTGGCGAAATTCGATTTTATTCATCAACATACATTCCTTCAAGAGTGATACAATCAGTCCAACGCCGTTCTAGCATTTCGATACCTTTTTTGTAAAACAATTCGTCTTTGGCCTCAAAATAAGCTTCAGTTTCACCGATCACCTCTTCATCCGAGCCAAATTTTTTCCGGCGAGCATTTTTCAGGTCTGCGAACAGGTAGTAGTCGCTGGGGCCAAATCTGGAGAATACGGTGGGTGCGGAAGCAATTCGAAGCCCAATTGGTGCAATTTGGCCATCGTTGCGATCGACTTGTGACACGGTGCATTGTCTTAGTGAAAGAGAATTTTTTTCTTCTTCATGTGTGGCCGTTTTTTGGCAATTTCTTCCTTCAAACGCACTAATAATGCCATGTAGTATTCGCTGTTGATTCTTCTTCCTTTCTCAAGATAGTCGATGTACAAAATTCCGTGCGCATCCTAAAATACAGACGCCAAAACCTTACCAGCCGACTTTTGCGATTTTGGCCGCTTTGGACGTGGTTCTCCGGCTGCAGTCCACTCATCTGACTGCCGATTAGACTCTGGAGTGTGGTGGTGGATCCATGTTTCATCCATTGTCACATACCGACGCAAAAGTCCTTTTATTCCGGTTGAACAGCTCCAAACAGCTCTCAGAATCATCGACACGTTGTTGTTTTTGGTCCACTGTGAGCAAACGCGGCACCCACTTTGAAAACAGCTTTCTCATGGACAAATGTTCATGCAAAATAGTGTGCACACTGCCTTCTGATATCTTCAAGGTGTCAGCTATCTCACGCAATTTCACTTTTCTGTTTTCCAAAACGATTCGGTGGACTTTTTTGATGTTTTCCGGTGTAACCACCTCAATTGGCCTTCCAGAGCGTTCAGCATCGTCAGTGACTGTACGGCCACGATTAAAATCAGCAAACCACTTCTCCACCGTTTGTCTCGATGGAGCATTGCCCGGATAACACTTATCAAGCCATGCTTTGGCTGCGATGGTATTTTTACCCATCAAAAAGCAATGATAAATCAACACGCGAAATTGCTTGGAATTCATTTTTTTGAAAAACTCAAAAGTATCGTCACTTGAACCTCTGTAACTTGTAAACTAATCGTCGGATTGTCATGAAATTTTGACAGATATCTTTTTAAGGTTAGTACTTCCTACAAATCATATGGATTATTACATAGCAACGCCATCTATGTATCATCCTACGGACTTATTGAGTGATGTAGTATATATATATATGTATTTTATAGATTACAATAAAGAAAAATACATTGTGTGTTTCATTTCACATTACTCCCGATTTAATAACTACGTAATCTCAGTTTACAGAACGGTGTAAAACAATTTTTGACTTTTAATCTGAGTGCATATTTCGAATAGATGCTCTCATTTTTTGCGATCAAAGTTAGAAATGCATTTCAAATAGATGCTTTCATATTTTTGTAATTGAAATTAGAAATGCATGTGATCTAAAATTGCAGAGTTGCCTTCAGTACGTAAATATGGAAATGCAAATGCTGAAGAAGCATTAGACTAGACTATCGTTGACAAGAAAAAGCTGTCTGACATGGGTTGAATTTTCTGCTGTTCTTATTGTTTAAAATCTTTAAATGTACTCAAGATATGTGTGTGTGATAATCGCTCAATCTTTATTGTCAAGTTGTAGTTGTGTTCTATAGAACAAATAAAAAAAAAAATGAAAACTTTTGTTAAAATTACCCTTGTCAGGAAAGAATAATGATAGTGGCTTTTTTTAAAGTTGTAGCATTTCATAAATTTCCACGTTTATATATTTCTTGCAGATAAACTGAGTTCGCGATTTAAATAACTACGACTTGTTATTCTTTAAAAGCGAGAATGAGAAAATTGGTGCAGTCAGTCTGCCTATCTGTTTGTCTGTCTTTGGCAAATTTTTCGAGATATCTGTACAATTTGTTAAATGTTGTAAAACCAGTAAAGAGCTATTGCGTTGATCAATTATAATTGCTTTCAGGGTTGAGAGTCCCATTCGTGCTGTCTGAGTTTAATTGTTTTTTCTGCAGACATCAGCATTAAAGAATTTCTTACTGACTACAATAATAATACATACACAATCTTTTCTATCGTTTTTTATTATTATCAAACCATTCTTTTATTAACAAAGTATTTTGTTTTTTTGCAATAGATAGGTTTCCATCCATTTCTTCTTTTCTATACCCTTCACACATACTTCTTCACCGGGTCGGATAATTTGCTTCGGCAAACATTGTAAAATTATATTAAAATAAATAATACAGACACAATCTTTCTATTGTTTTTTATTATTATCAATCCATTTTTTTAATAACAAGGTATTTTGTTTTGCACATTGCAGATTATTATTGCTGTGTCTACAACAATGGATGTTATATTTTAAACGGTTGTTGATTTTTAACTCCGATAGCTTAGGACAACCTCGTGCAAGCATATCAGTTACAACGTTTTTTTGCATTAGATAGGTTTCAATCAATTTCTTCTTTTCTAGACCCTTCACAAATACTTCTTCACCGGGTAGGATAATTTGCTTCAAATAAAGCGCTATATATGATAACACCATTCCAGCCGTTGAAGATTCATCCCAAGAAAGACCATGAATATTCCTTGTCACCCAGTCGTTATGTTTTATATGATCTTGACTCAAACAACTAGACTGCATTGGCAGTTTAAAAATTTGATGCCAAACAACAAGTCCAAAACCGCAATTTCTTTACACACAAACTCGTTTTTCTTGTATTTAAATCCCTGAATATCAATTATATACATGTTTGTTTGTAAATATATGCAGTAAACTTCGACTAATTAAATTAATACTAGGAGCAATCTCCTTATATAGCAGATTACCACCATCTGCGTACTTTGCCAACCCACTTTTCAACCTATCACAAGAGTGAACACATTTTGAATTGAAACCGGCCCATGTGTATTTGCAGCCTCTAAACATAAATCAGAATCCACTTTAATTAAACACAATTGACTTGAATGCGATATTTTGCATCTGTCATACTTTATAACTTCTAGCTAGAAAACCAAATTCAAAACATCTACACACATTTTCTCTGCACTTACATTTTTCAACATACGTGTGTTTTGAAGTATGTATGTTCCATTGAAAGTAATATAAAGCCGATCCTAATTCAAAACGTGCCCACAAGTATTTTACATTTGAAAAGAATTCAGGTTTTCACATTTTACATTAAAAGTATATAACGCCGATCCTAATTCAAAACGGTGCACGTGTAACTTCTCGCTAGAAAACCGAATTCAAAACAGCTACACACATTCTTCTCTGCACTTACATTTTTCAACATACGTGTGTTTCATTGAAAGTAATATAAAGCCGATCCTAATTCAAAACGTGCCCACAAGTATTTTACATTGAAAGTATATAAGAATTCATGTTTTCACAACTATTTTACATTGAAATGTTTTCACAACTATTTTACATTAAAATTATATAGGGCCGATCCTAATTCAAAACGTGACAGACGTATTTTACACATGGAAAATACGTCTGTCGCGTTTTGAATTAGGACAGGCCTTATTTACCTAATAGTAGCCCTGATGTACTTGAACAGAAGCCAACTTTAACCCAGGGACATATTCATGTGAGTAATTGCTGTATAACCTATTGTCTTAAATTTATGTATTTTTCCGATAATTGCGTATTAAATTTGTGCATTGGTGACGTCATTGACAGATGGGCGCGCCAAATCTGTATAAGATTAGCGTTACCCACCGCCCGTGGCGTCGCTCTTTCCGCGCTTGCGCGATGTATTTATGAACTTTAAAATGTAAGAATTCGCGTTTTTAAACCATAAGAATTTGTCGTTTTTAAACGGTAAGATGCGCTTGAATCGTCGCTAAAACTAATCCGTCCATACTAACGAGAAATTGTTGGTTGATGTGGTGCTTAATTGCAGAAAACAAAACCAACTCGACAAGGCATTCTTGGTGAGATAATTGTTTTCGCAAATTATTGCACAGAAATTTTCACGGTTTAATTCCATTTTTCGATTAACTAGTAAACTTCGACAAAACATTGTAGCTACAACACTACACGTACCGCACTGAAACTTTGGATTTAGATAAACTAAAAATGGAGGTTAATTTTTAGTACCGACATTTGATTAGTGGCGCTCTCTCTGTCTCAGTATGTAAAACATAAAAACTGTCCCTCTATCAACCTCGTACACAGCCGCTCTGCCAAGTGCAGAATGTTGTTTATGTGATAATTTATAAAAAATGCTTGAGTATCGTTAATATTTACAATTGATTATTTGTTCACTTTCCTCTATCACTGTTTGTTATTAGAGTATTGCCACATTATTTTTTGCTTATACTAGATCAGGGGGTAGGCAATTGTTTTGACTCGAGGGCCACTTTGTGGGAGCTGAAATTGGTTGAGAACCGCACCTTTTAGCCGTCCTAGTGGAAAATACGAGACAAATCTTTGGTCGCAAATGGATCTGGTTCAAAGGGAATTTTATTGACTGTCGTGGTGGCTCACAAAAACTCTGTTGCCAATGATTTCTTTGTTATTTTTCAATCCTCTACCCAAAGGCAGTACATTGGCCACGAGGCCAGTTTTTTTACATGGAAATTTTAAATTTTGCCAAAACCTTACCTTTTCAAACAACGTAGGGATTTTTAACGTGCATGTCAGCGATCACATACGGGACTACATATTACCTCTCATCGAACGAGAGTGTAGTTTTGTGAAAAGTGCTCGCTTAACATTTTTCAAGTGGTCCGTGTGGAGAAGGGACCTTGGGATCAATAGCCGTACGCGAGTTATGTATCCCCCAATTGATATATATGTTATAAAATAGAATAATTAGAAAATTATTAGAAAGTGTAAGAAAATGTTAAGTGACGTGCAACAAAGTAAATACAAGGAAAATTTTATTAACGTTCATGAGAACGGATGCGCTACTTTGTATCGCAGACGATAGTGACACTGCAGATGTCAGGTCACAGACGGTCAGGTAGCGTGTTTACTTAGAAATTAAGGTTACAACATTGTAATTATGAATAAAGTTAAGAATACAAGAATTCAGTTACAGTTATGGAGGGGTACTTATAGCCGAAGTCAAATCCCACAGTCAGTATGTTTTAGATTGCATTGTGTTAGAAAAATAGTACATTATTAATTAATTTGAAGCTTAAATTCAACTTGTCAAAATTCCACAATTAATTTCTGTATAAATAAAATAAATGTGTTAAGAAGTTTTGGAACTGGTTTTTAAAAAGGCAGTTCCCAAGGCTCGAACCTTAATTCGCATACCTAGCTGATCCACAGAGATGCCTTCTGTGGCGGGCGGTATGTAGCCAGCGGGTCACTATTTGCCCACAATATACTAGATGATTTAACATTATAAACATATCGTTATAATTATAATGAAAGCTGTTAAGCTCATTTATTTAACATCATTAAAAAGATTTTACAAATTGATACAATGTTATAGTCAATTTTTATAATAAAAGATGGTGCCAAATGTACTAAGCTAAATAACTTAATTATTCAGATTATTGTAAGAAAAACACATTTTTGAAACCTGACCATTTGTTATTTCTTCTATAAAATCGACTTAGTGGGAATGGCATCTTTGAGCTGAGTTTAGAAGTGATGAATGTCGTGTTTAATTGGTGGAACAATTGGGACATGTTCGTAAAGTTTATGGTCAATGTGGTGATCCAAGTTATGATATTTATGGTCTAAATGATGTTTGAAAGCATGGTCTTTCTCAAGAATATACTTATGATGATCTAGATCGTGAAACTTGTGCCCTAACGCGAGATCGTGTTCTAAAATGTGTTTATGATGAATATCTGTGTGGTGCTTGAGATCAAGATCGTGTTTGTGATGTTCCAAATCATGAAGGTCATGATCAATATGATGTTTTATGGCGTGCTCATGCTCTGCCAAACGTTTGTGTTCTTCAAGTTTATGATGTTCAATATCATGTAATTTGTGATCAATATGCTTTTCTATTTCGTGCTTCTTAATTGCCAAGTCATGCTTTTGTTTCTCTAGATCATGCAGTTTGTGACCAGTGTGAAGTTCCAGTTCATGGCGTTTTTGTTCCAGTTCGTGTTTTATACGCTCTAAATCATGAATAGCGTGACCGCTGTGCTGTTCTAGTTCATGTTGATGCTTCTCCAGTTCGTGAATTTTAAGTTCGATTTCGTGTTTTAGAGCAAGATTTTGATTAAGTTTGTACCGATTTTCAATATCATGTTTGACGGCATGTTCGTGTTCTATAACATGATGCTTTTCTGCTTGTTTTTGGTGTTCTATCTCATGGACTTTCTTTGCAGTATGGTGTTCTAATTCATGGATTGCGTGTTCTTTGTGTTGTTCTAATTCATGTAGCTGTTTATCTAAATGTATGTTTGGAGTTATAACGCCACCATTAACGAACAGCGAATTCAAAAAGTACGTCAGTAGGACCTAAAAATAATTAGTTTAATTTACAGTTTATTCAAGAAACAAATTAGTAAAAACATCATGCAAAATTTTGCAATTTTAAATATATGTGATATGTGAGTATATGGGTAGATTATTTGGCAGGTGATTTGTAAGATAAAATTTGTAGATGTAGTACAACGGAAGGATGGGCATTTCTAGTTTTTGCAAATGATACATTGATTTTTGTTTGATTTAGTTTTTTTCCTAGCGTCAATAGGAATTGCCTTCCTTTTCGGTACGATAGTTTTGTGTTTCCTACTTATAAAATGGCGTGTATGACGTACAGAAAAAAACAACTAGATTGTTCCTCTGCTGTAGTGTTTTTTAGCTGATTATATTTTACCTTTTTAAGCAACTTTTCAGTTTATTTATAAGAACCTTATCTACTAAAAAACACAAAAATAACATTCTCAAAGGAATATTGTCAGGTTTTAATCGATACATACATAAGAGAAAAATATTAATTTAGTACGTAAAACAGTATTACTATGGTAAAATGAGTGGATCTTAATAACAAAATTGAGAGGTTCCGTAGAAATATATTTTAAATATTTTATGTTACTGCAAAATGTTATCTTTTTTGGGTTTTAAATATATCAGTTTAAGCTGTAACTCTCAAAATATTTTAGCAACTTATGAGTGTTTATTTATTGTTTTAGTCCTGTTTTCTAACCTGAAATTACAAAAATTTAGTTATTCACATGCATACTATGAAAATTTTCGTCTTACACCGTGTAAGGAATAGAAAAATGTTATCTGTGTATGGCATGTGATTTTGAACGACTTGACCAAGAAGAGCTGTGGTATTTTTTTCATAGAAATTGATTTTCCTGGTTTAGACATACAGTACCGAAAGAAAATAGGATGTATTAAGGAAACTCGTTCTTTCAACCTTTTAGCATATAAAGAGGAAGTTGAATAATACGTTTAGTATTTACGTTGCAATATGACTCCATTTGAAAGTAACTAGTCGGTCTTTGATTCCCGTGATGTTGATTACATACTAAACCACAAATTTAAAAGTATTAGTTATCTTGAAAATTTACAAGCATGGTTAGTAAATTAAATTAATCATAAATGTTTACTAATGTTCTCAGGGAAATTTGTATAGACCTTCCTGCTACAAAGGTTGTCTATTTCTATGACGAACCTCACTAATTTAAGTGATTAATAGAGAAAAGTATCATTTACAGTTCAAGGTATTTCTGTATGATGATAATTATAGGAAATAAAAAATGGCCTTTTATATTTAAGAAAATGCAATTGAACGCAATTTGAAAAATAATTAGAAGGATCTATGGACTACAAATTGAATGTGTTAAAATTTTTTGCGATGTATAATAGTTGTTGCTGCTAGAGTTCTAATTTGGGTTTTCAATTTAGTATTCTTTTACTGCAGTGTTTTCTAGATAATTTTCTGATTTAGAGTAGGTGATTATTTTGCATTTTTGTACTCTACTTGTTTATATATTTAAGTTCGATGAACTTAAAACCCTTAGCTACGAAATGGTTATCTTGCTCCGAAGTTAAATTTTTCAATTTTTGAATATATGGCCTTTCCTTGGGATTATCTGAAAATAGGAATTTTCAGGTATCTATTATGTTGATCTATTGGAATCGCGTGTCTAGTCATTGGTAGTAATTTCTAAAATATTTAAGAAGGATTGTTTCACTTCGGTGTGATGTTGATTTAACTCGGTATCAGCCATAAGATTTTTTTAAATTTTAATCTGACAATTTGCACCAAAACCTTTAACAATTACAAAGAAAAAATTCAAGGGCTGAATGACATTTTTGCAGTTAAATTATAATATCACATGATAATTTTCAGATTACTAATACCTTAAAATAATTTATATTGTATTTGGTCATCATTATATTTTACTGTTTATTAAAAGCAATTTCGTTGGTAGGTTATGCAACATATTTCGACGTCTCTTAGAAAATTCTATTTGGTTATTAACTCAGCCAGTTTTTTCATTATTTTTAAGCCAACATTAAGGTACATAAAATGTTAAGAAAACTATATTTTCAAACTGGTAATCTGTAAAATGTCTTTATCTGTTTTTGGACCGAAGAGGTATTCATCTTTAGCTTAAATAATCTTCTTAAAAATAAGACTGAAGGTGTGTGAAATAGATCATATGCAAATATTTTTATCGGATACATGATTCTAAAAAAAATAGATCAAATTTATAATACCAGAGGATGTTAATCTATAGTTAGGTCTTATAAACCTGTTATTTAGAAGGTCAATTCACTACATGCAATTTAATACAAGATACTAACCTATTACAAATTAAAAACCTTAACAATGACTAAAAATAATAACTTTGGACAATCCTTGAAATTATTTGGTAATCGAAGTCGAAAAAAACATTTTATATGTCAATTTGAGAAAACAAGCAAACCTTCTTATTTTTTTGCATTTTTTTTCATAAATAATTTAATTGCAAGGATTATTCACAAAATAATGTACATTAACGGTAAAAACTATAAGCTTTCAACTTACCCATTTCAAGTTTAAGAGCGCCATTATACTAAACTTGTTTATTGACTCTTACTCTTGAACTTGTGCTCTTAAAACTGTTGCAAAATATTTCTAGCGACCACTTTTATAACCCCATCGAACTGCAAATCATTGACTGAATGTGCGTTTTAAGAAATCGATGAATAAAACAGGAAAGCGTGGAATATCCACAAATTGGACACGTCATTATTGAAGTTGTAACGTAAAGTGGTGTTATTGTGGGTTGAGTTTACCAATTCATTTGTATAAATTCTAGTTTATTTTATTAGGATTGGTTATGATAATTAATGTAGAAGGTTAATTTTACGTTAGAATAATAGAATTTAATATTAATGATTTTAGTTAGGGTCTTGTATTTTAGATTCAAGTTGTTACATGTATCTTCCAAAAGTATACCAAGTGTCACAAGTTTTAATAATATGAATTCTACTCAAAACGGGGAACTACCTACCTCCCGCATGATTGGGACCTGTTCTTTTAACTACACATAAAGAAAAAATATTTAGGAAACCCTGATTTTTACTTGTTAAAGGAATTTATTCTTCCAGCTAAAAGTTAGTAGTTTATAGCGTATTATTTAAGTGTTAGTCTGATTTAGTTTTAAGATTTGTGCTGCATTAAAGACGCGGAATCGTATACGGGCATCAGTAAAATTCCTGTTATTTTCGATTGTTTTTCATTTTTTTTCAGTGTATGGTTTTACAACCAACAATAAAAGGGACTTCACATCTTGAATGTCAAATTAGAAAGACACCGATATATTTCTTCATAAATAATTATCCTACGAACGAGTATTCGTAAACATTTTCACGCATTGCAAAGGACACCAAAATCATTGTAAGTTACTCAAATAGACAAAAACCCATAAAACGTCTTAAAATGTAATGTGTAAGAACTAATCAAGAGCGCAGCTGTAGTAATAAATGAGCAGTGTGAAAATAAAAATAAGTATTTTTACATACCAGAACACCGTTGATCTTGACCTTAAAACAGTTTAAGTTTACAAACCCTATGAAACAGGACATCGCGTAAGCCTTCGGGAACATGTTAGCTTACTAATACCATACCGCATAATTTGAATAAGGATCAACACTTGCAGTCACGTCCTCAGTGCTCCACTCGAAAGTACTACATTGGGTTTAAACGCGAACAATTACGTGCTTCATATAAATCTGTCTTCAAAATTAATTAATCGTTAAATATAATTTCTAAATTAAAGCTAAAGTTAGCTAGTATTAGTATTTATTAATGAATTCGAATTTTTAAATATACGCTAAATTTATTAATAGCAAATCCGGCCATATATTTGTACTCTATAAATTCACAATATCGTCCACCCCTGTCTAAGTAATTTATTCTAACTTTAGCCTAAATTCGCCCGTTGCGTTCCCTATAGTTCCTAAGTGACTTATTCTAATTTAAATTTTTGTTTCTATAGATACTTTGACCAAAAAGAGGCAAAACGCCAAACAAAACAAATCAAGCGACAAAACAATAAAATGTACCTGTATAATCTTGACGTAGAATAGAAATATATAGATATCTAAATAAAGCATTAAGCATATAACAGCGCATAGAACATCAAAGAAGCATCCCTTAAATTATTAGGTGCACTCGCATGAACATTATATTGGCTTACGCCATCACACTAAAACGTACTCGTTTAAAATTAACTGCAAAATTTACTTATACTACAAATCAATGTTTATGTGATTGCAGCCACCACGATATTTATAAATACCTAGGCAATTCCGAAGATTTGGTCGCCTACCTACACCTAATTATTTCTTACTGCCAACGGAAGATTGGTATGCACTCTAAACGTACGGGTGAGTATGCACTAAATACGGTCCAGAATCCTTTGGGGAATGCGCGGTTTTAATCTAATTTAATTTCTTAGTTTAAGCTTATAAACACCGTCGAATCACAATAGAGGGAATTAAATTAGTTGATAATTTAAAGTTGTTGTAATTTAATTGACAAGCGACTGTAGTGCCGACTGAGTATCAGGTTTAATTTTATAAATTCGGGCTTACTGGCTGCCGAACTCGAACTTGACGGCGTAATTAAGTAAATTTGTATTACTGGTAAAAGTGGTCCGGTAGTGGATGGTTTTCCAACACATGTTGGATTCAAAAGATTACTGACAACCTCATTTTTGGTCTTTCACAAGTCGCTTGAGCCTTGTATAGTTAAGCCGTAAGTCATTAAATTTTTTCAACCTGTTACATATTTTAAACTGTTCTTTTATATTTGAATTTATACAACAATTGTTCTTATTAAACGGACATTTACGTTAGCGCGACTTGTAACCAGGAAAAGCACAACGATTGTAATTACATCAACTTATAGATACCAATTTAGATTGGATGAATCCTTACAATTAATAAATTTACTCTTTTACACGCAGATTTGGCCAAATAAATATAGTTAGCATAGTTGATTTGTTCTGTTTCTATAATATTTATGTGTTCTCAGCTCTCCAAATCTGTAAAAAAAATTTAAATCAGAGCAACCCCGAGGAGTTATCCTTGTTTCTTTAGTTTTTACCA
This sequence comes from Platerodrilus igneus, assembly GCA_036346225.1. Taxonomy (NCBI): domain Eukaryota; kingdom Metazoa; phylum Arthropoda; class Insecta; order Coleoptera; family Lycidae; genus Platerodrilus; species Platerodrilus igneus. The sequence goes on along the minus strand of JARFIW010001104.1, from coordinate 4,536,602 downwards.
TTTGGAATTATTATTATTTTTAATATAAATCCATGGTGTTTCTACTCACTCCTCTAAACATATCTTATAACACTTCCATTTACTCAACTTATGTATACAGTGTGTTTTATAAATGTTCCCAAATATTGAAAATGCATACTTTAATGACTAAATTAAAAATTTGTTTTCAATAAATATGTTTATGGAAATGCACTCAATTTGTTGTTTAAAATTCAGGAGTCCTGTATCAATTTTTATTTATCTTTGAAACAAAATTAAAAATAGAATTAAAGAAATAAAAAAAGTAGGACAAAATAAAAGTAAATGAGTTAATGAATCGGTAAATAAATGAAATTCACTTACCTTAGAGTTACAGCCAACATTTCCAGAGGAGGTATAGAAAGTCTCATACGAGTATCTTGAGACAAAATTGTGGGAATGTTTTTTCCACGAGTTCATCGAATGACTTTATGGTCATTTGGAAATAAATTAAGAATTCATCAGGATTTTTTTGTAAATCCGCAAAGATCGTGGGTCTCAAATCGATAAATGTATGCACCAAATACTAACTATTTGGTTTTAAAATGTTTCTTTTTAAACGTTAAATATGAGCAAATAAGATGCTGGGCATCCCTATAGTAGGGGATAAAGAATACTACTATAGTAAGCCTGCTTATCGTAAAACGCGATTAAAAGGCGCAGCAAGGGGCAGCAGCCTTGCTGGCTAAAAGATATTGGAGGAGGGTCGGTTGGTCTCGGGTGATCCTCGATAATTTACAAGCTTGTTTGGGGTTGGCCGTGACGGATACGACTTTTTGCTAAAATCTTTAAAAACTGCGTTGTGGAAAGATATGGGAGCCTACCACAATTTTCCCAGGTGTGCGTGGCCTAAAACACGAAATACATATGATGGAGAGCTCACAAGTAAAATTCTTGTCCGGAGGTAAAATACTCCCTCAATCGGATCTCCGGGAGGGGGTACTTGGGGCTCGTCCTCGTAAGAATATAAAACAACAGTTCGATTTAGTGATAGGGACTTGGAATGTAAGGTCATTACTTAGAGTAGATAAGTTAACGAATTTATTAGTGGAAATGAGAAAGGAAAAGATGGACATTTTAGGTATTAGTAAGGTGAAATAGCCAGATAGTAATGACTTTTGGAAAGATAATTATAGAATAATTACAACTTCTTCAACTAATGGACAGGCAGGGGTAGGAATAGTGTTAGGTAAAAGATTAGGGCATAAAGTTAAAGAGTACTTACAATTTAGTGATAGAATAATTATGCTTAGATTGAGTACAAAACCCACAGACACTGTTTTAGTACAGGTTTACATGCCAACAACTCAGTACGAGGATGAGGAAGTAGAAAAGGTATACGAGGATATAAATAGTATAGTGAGAAAAGTAAAAGGAGACGAGAATTTAATAGTTATGGGAGATTTTAATGCGTCAGTGGGAGAAGGTAGTGAGGGAAAAATGGTAGGAAAATTTGGGTATGGCAGACGAAATGATAGAGAAGAAAGATTAGTTGAGTTTTGCCAGGAACATAGATTAGTAACTGTAAACACCCTATTCGAAAAACATGTTAGGAGAAGATATACCTGGAAAGCGCCAGGTGATAGGGCTAGATACCAAATAGATTATATTTTAGTTAAACAAAGATTTAGAAACCAAGTTAAAAACTGTCGTAGTTATCCAGGGGCTGACATAGATAGCGATCATAACTTAGTTAAAATGAAGTGTAAACTAAAATTCAAACAATTGAGAAAGGTTAAAAGAGAGGGATGGGATCTAGGTAAGCTTAATGATAGTAGGGTAAAAGAGGAATATAAACGAGTATTAGATAATAAGAGCAAAGAGATAGCTGTAGGAGGGAACGTAGAAAATAGATGGAAAGAAATAAAACTGACTGTACATGATACGGCAACACAGACTATAGGTAAGAAAAAAATAGAAGCGAGAAAACCCTGGGTAACAAAGGAGATATTAGATTTAATAGACAATAGAAGAAAGCTTAAACCTTTCAGAGAAGTGGATAGTGAAAGTAAGCAAAAATATAATACAGTTAGAAATAAGATAGTACATGAGTGTAGAAAAGCTAGAAATAAATGGATGGAGGAGAATTGTTAGGGAATACAAGATGATTTGAGAGTAGGTAAGACAGATAGGGCTTACAGGGCAGTTAAAAACTTTTTTGGGGAATAGGAAAAAATATAATGGTATTAGAGACGAGAATAATGAGCTTCTAATAAATAAAGTTGAGGTAGCAGATATATGGAAAAGATATTTAGAAGATGAGTTAGAGAACGACCAAGAAGAGGATGTAGAAATAGGGTTCTCAATATTAAGAGAGGAATTTGATAGAGCTGTTCGGAATCTTAAACTAAATAAAGCGCCAGGGATAGACGATATTCCCGCAGAATTAATAAAATATGCAAGTCAGAAAACTTTAGACAGATTATATGAACTAGTAAAAGTAATATATGACACAGGTGAGGTTCCACTAGATTTCGAAAAAAATATTATTATCCCAATCCCAATCTCAAAAAAGTCAGGAGCTGATAGGTGTGAGAATTTTAGAACGGTTAGTTTAACTTCTCATGCTTCCAAAATACTAACAATAATAATTAAAAATAGAGTAGAAGCTTTGACTGAGAATTATGTAGGCGAAGACCAATATGGTTTTCGTAAAGACAGAGGGACTAGAGAACCGATACTAATGATTAGGGTAATTATTGAAGAAAGGTTACAAAAAAATAAAAAGACTCATTTCGCGTTTGTAGATTTAGAAAAAGCATTTGATAGAGTTAATTGGATTTTTATGTTCAGGGTTTTGCAAAAAATAGGAATAGGGATAGAAAAATTATTTACAGTCTATATAAAAACCAAAGCGTAGTAATTAGATTTGATGACATAGATAAGGAAGCTAAGATTAGAAATGGTGTTAGACAGGGTTGTATACTGTCTCCCTTGATTTTTAATGTTTATATTGAGGAAGCTTTAAACTTAGCTAGAGAGATAAAACAGATAGGTATTAGTGTACAGGGACAGAAAATAGACATGTTACGTTTTGCAGATGATATAGCCATTATAGCAGAGTCTAGAAAAAAGTTAGGAGAGTTTTTAAATATTTTAGATGAGATACTACAGAGTAACTATAGTATGAGAACTAACTCAGTAAAGACAAAGATAATGACAAGTGAGTTACAGTCTAGTTCTAAACCAAAATTAAAAATAGGTAATACCGAGTTAGAGGAGATAGATGAATTTTGCTATTTAGGTAGTATAATTACAAAGGATGGACATAGCAGAAGGGATATAGTAGCTAGAATAGCTCAAGCTAAAAAATGTTTTTAAAAAAGAAAAACTTACTAATAGCTAATAGTATTAGTTTAGATAATAGAAAAAGTGTCTTAAAGTCGTACGTATGGAGCGTTCTACTATACGGTAGTGAGACTTGGACAATTAAAGAAGTAGATAAGAAAAAGATAGAAGCTTTTGAAACGTGGTGTTATAGGAGAATGTTAAAGATTAGTTGGACAGATAGAGTAACAAACGAGGAAGTTTATAGAAGGATAGGTGAGGAAACCTGTATGTGGAAACAATTGAAGGTCAGGAGAGATAGAATGATAGGGCACCAGTTAAGACATGAGGGACTATTTAGTAAAGTCTTAGATTATAGACTACCAAATAAAAATAGAGTAGGAAGGCCTAGACAAAGCAATATTAGTCAAATTATTAGAGATTTAGGTTGTGAAGGGTATGTAGACCTTCTTAGACTAGCTCAGAATAGAAAAGAATTTAGAGCTGCGTCAAACTGACTTTAAGTAAGTTTGAAAACAAAACAAAAAAAAAATGAAAATCAGTTAACTAAATGTCACCAGGACATAACTCACAATTAGTTAGCGGTATGGCATGTTGGTAGCGTTTCGTTGCTTAAGCCTTACCATAACATATAATTTAACACTTTTCCTTTTTTGAAGCGGATAACCAGGTTATATTTCATTTCCTTATAAATGGTAATCATTTAAACATGTTAGAGTTCTTTAACAACCATCAGGTTGCTAATATCTATGTAGACCCAGCTGGATAGGAAAAAGATAGAAGGATATAGGAAGACCTAGACCAAACTATATTAGTCATATTATTAGAAATTTAGGTTGTGAAGGGAATGTTGAGCTATTTAGATTAGCACAGAATAGAAAAGAAGTTAGAGCTGCGTCAAACCGACCTTAAGTAAGGTCGAAAACAAAATGATGATGATGGTGTAAGATGTCAATTAATATTGTTTTTCTTAGTTATTTAAACTCTTGGAATTTTTCAAATCGAACCACTTCTTACTGAGTTAGAGATCAACTCTTTACAAACCATACCTTGTATATTCCTAAACAGCATTGCTCTGTCTTTTGAGATATCTTCATCGTGTAACTTATCAAACCGCCACAACTGTTTTTTTAGCTACTCAAATCTGCACAAATTTTTTTAAATCGAATCATTCGCTCATCCGTTAGTTCTATTTTAAAATTTTTTACCAAAACCAATTGTTAGTGGTATTTGTAATATAAATCGGTTGTTCAATCTATTAAATTATATTGGAATTTACAAAAGAATTATAGTGGTCAGAACAAAAACATTTACACCCTTCAAATTGATGTATCCCTCGATGTATTTAGGAAGTTCATATCATTTAAGTATTATTCAGAATATGGAATTTGGTGAATGGAATCAGATATGCAAATTTGACAACTTGCGTTTTTATTTAAATAAGAATTTCTTAGTGAAGATGGTGACATTTAATGAGGTTCATATGTTTAAGATCCCTACCTTGTTTGAAACAGCAAGGGTTTGACAAAATTCAAAATTTTCCGGGTCAAAAGAACTCGCTTCCTGGCTAATGTAGTACCTTCGGATGAAGCACTGGAAAATCACATGTAAGGTATGTAATGAAGATTAAGCAACCTGCAGCTACCGAGATCTCCCAACACTAAACATTTGCCGAATTAATAGTTTTGTAATAAATCCTTTCGCACAATCGTCATTAGTTGAGAATATTGCAAAACCAAGATATGCAGTTAATTATAATAATCATCAGGCTTAAGTACAATTATTTTTTTCGTCATTAGGTTTTCCGTCTTGGAACTGGTTGAAGCGCGTACCTCCATTCTGAATTAGGCTACACATTTCCCTGAAATTTCCACAGTCTACATCTTTGAATAATCTGTGTGCAATAATCTAATCTAGATCTACCTCTATCTCTCTTTTTTCTATCTCTGCTTCTAATATATTCCACACTATTCTCTCATGCCATAGAATATGACCTATTATTTTATAGCTCCTTCTTTTATTGTTTTCCACATATTTTTTTCTTCCCATACCATTTTTAGTAGCTTTTTGTACTTAACTTTGTCTGTTGCCTTTGAACATAGTAGTTGCTTTTCCTTTTTAAATGTAGCACATCCTTGTGCTAATCTTTGTTTTATATCTTTAGCACTTTCCCATCTTACGATACTTGTCTTTCTAAGTAGCAGAAATCCTTAACTTCTTGTAAGTTCTCTTTTCTTATTTGTATTCTGATGTCTGTCTTATTTTCCTCTCCTTTACATAATAGTACCTTAGTTTTATTTTTGTTAATTTTCATACCGCACCTGTCTGTTAGAACTGTTTCCATTTCATTAAAAGCTGTTTCTAACTCTTCTTTGCTAGATGCTAATACCGCTATATCAGCTGCATATCTAAGTATATCAATCTTTTGTCTCTGCTTAATAATTCCAAATGTATTCCTGCATTTGACAGTATTCATTGCCTCTTCATTGTACAAGCTAAAAATTAACGGGGATAGGGTACATAGCTGCCTCACCATTTTACTAATATTTACTTCTCTATGTTCTTGTTCTATATCTATTACCGCTATTCGCTCTTTGTGTAAGCTATGCACTATCCGTTTATCCCTAAAACTCACTCCAATCTTTTTGAATATTTCACACATATTTTCTATTTGATATTGGTAACTGCTTGTTCCAGACATACATACCCTATATACACGCTTTCTCCTTTTTCTATTGTCTTCTCCATTATCACCCTCAGAGCCAAAATAGCCTCCCGCGTTCTCCTGTTTCGCCTACATACAAAATGATCTTCTCTTAGTATTTCTTTAGCTCGTTTTCCCATTCCTTTTTGTACAATTCTAGTTAATATTTTTGACTCAAACTTATTCGTAAACTTTTTTGATATGGTGACTATGATGCTACGTTTGAAATCTTTGGGTATCTCGACTGTCTCATACATACAGCCTACAAGTTGGAAGAGACGTTCTGTTACCGCTTAACTATCGACTTTTAGCGTTTCTACTTGCACCTTATATACACCCGGTGCCTAACCACTTTACAAAACCCTTTAATGCTAATTCAAACTCATCTCTAAGTATAAGATATCCCAAATTATCTTATTCAATGTCCGAATCTAGTGCTTCTAGTTCTTATCCTGCATATAAATCACCTTTATATTCTTGCCATCTAATCACATTCTCGACATTTTCTATGATGATATTTCCTTCCACGCTCCATATGTTTTTGCTAAACGGTTTTATATCCCTATAATTCATTTAAATTAGTCTTTATACTTCGTATGTCTTTTCTATTTCCATCTCAGTTTGTGCCTCTGCACTTTTCAACAATTCATTGTTCTTTAGATTTCCTGCATTTACGAATAATTTCCCATTGTATGGCTTTGTATCTCTGTTTTCCTTCTACACCTGGTCTGTTTTTGTACTTTTGTCTTTCTTCTATTAAATTCAGGATATCCTTTGTTATTCATGCTTTCTTTTTCTCTTTTATGTATACCCCAGAATATCTCTTGTTGCAATGTTTAAGCCGGATTTAATGTTAATCCATTCTGTTTCTATTTCCTTAGTGTCAGAAATTTGCCCCATATCTTTCAGCAACTCATTTGAATTTTTTGCAAGTCTTTCGTAGATATTTATATCTTTTAGTTTCTCAAAGTCTAAGTGTCTACATCTGCTTCTGTGTAGCTTCTACAGTCTTTTACTTGATTTCTAAACCGTTGTCTAACAAGAATGTAATGTATTTGATATCTTCTTATATCTTTTGGCATCTTCCACGTGTATTGTCGTCTAGCATGATGTTGAAATAAGGTGTTTATGATGGTTAAATTGTTTTTTCGCTAAGTTGTACCAGCCTATTTTCCTTGTCGTTTTTTGTGCCTAGTCCAAATAGACCAACTGCCGCTCCTTCCCTACCCTCACCTACCACTGCATTAAAACGCCCCGTAGTTACCAAATTTTCATGTCCTTTTATGCAACTTAGTATGTTTTCGATATCTTTGTAGATCGCTTCTACTTTTTCCTCACTGTTACTAGAGATGAGCATATATACTTGTATCATTACTGTATTTATAGGTATACATTCTAATTTGACATGAGTACTCTATCGTTTTTTATAAGTAGTTTTGTTACAGTACCCTATCTTTTTTCGCATAACTATTTCCACATCTGAATTTAATTCCCCCCGATCCTGTATAGATTACCCTAAAGTATTCGCTCTAAAAATACCCCCCCTCTGGCCACCGAACTTCCCTAATCCCTAATACAGTATTTCCCGAAATAAACAGTACTGAAACTAAGTTGGCGGTGTTTTTATGCGTGCGCTGTCACACTCAAGTTAGCTAGTATAGACCTGTCAAGTAAACCTCAAACAAGTAATTAGTAGGGCCTAATTGTTAAAAATGGTGTTAAGTACAGAGGAGAAAGTGTTTCTGGTAGAGCATTATTTTCGTTCATACGGAATCGGCCGACATAATGGTGCAAGTTTGCTATACGTGTCTGATCAATTCACACATAGGTGTAATAAACGTTCTCCAAGTAATGCTGTAATTTTGTTTTGAAGGTTATTGAAAAGTTTAGAAATACAGGTAGTGTATTGTGCCAACGAAAAGGAAACTCGGGGCGTCCCAGGACAGTTAACAACAACAATAACCATGAACGTGTTTTTGAGCAAATCTTGGAAAATCCGAAAGTCAGCCAGGCAAGGACAGCGTTACAACTTGATTTAAAAAGAACTTCCTTTCAAAGAATCCTGAAGGAGCTGGGTACATTTTCGTATGTGATTCAGGTACATCAACAACTACATCCTCGGGATTATCGCAGTAGAGTGGAATATTGCGCCAGAATTCTCGCGTTACAGTATGAAAAACCTGAATTTTTGAAAAATGTTTGGTTTTCAGACGAAGCACATTTTCACTTGTCAGGCTATGTGAATCGTCGCACAAATCGATTTCTGGGCTTTGCCAGACCCGATGAGGTTCAAGAGGTTCCTTTACATAGTGAAAAAGTGAGTGTCTGGTGTGCTGTTTCCGGACACGGAATCATTGGCCCGTACTTTATCGAAGAGAATGGTAGGCAAGTCACACTTAATCAACAGAGGTACAGACAAATTTTAACACGATTTATCCCTGATCTACGTCAATTCTGTCGTGCACGTAACTTGGCATTTCAAAACCAATTTTTCAGCAGGACGGGGCAACTTGCCATACTGCTGCCGCAATTCGTCAATTTCTTCAAGAACATTTTCCAAGCAAATTCATATCACGATTTACTGACTTCCCTTATCCTTCACATTCTCCAGACCTCACACCTTCAGACGCATACATTTGGGGCATGGCTAAAAATGCCTTTTTCAAACGGGCACCACAAACCATCGATGAATTAAAGGATGCCGTTAGAGTCTTCTTCGCAGCCCTGAGACAACCCTTATTCAATAACATGACCAGAAACTTAGAACATCGTTATGAAGTCTGTCTCGAACGAGGAGGTGCACATTTGGAACATATAATAAAGTGTCAATAATATGTATTTTTTAAATATACAAAACAATTACAATTTCAGTACTGTTTATTTCGGGCAATACTGTATGTCTAATGATAATCTATCCATTTCAGTTTTCAAGTTCTCTAGCTTACTCACTTGCTTCATAGTCTGACATTCCAGCCTCCGACTCGCAAAATGTTCCCAACACTTTTTTTGAACTACAGTTGTTAATGGCTGTAAATAAAATTATATTTTTATAATTTTGTGAAACATTTTAATAAAAATACATCTTTATTACAATTCCTTTCTTAAGAACTTAGATATCCATTATTCCTCAGTGTAGAAACAACCTAAAATCGTGTTCTCATCTAAGTGTTGTAATATACAGGCTGTCGGCCACGTTTGTTGCACTGTAACAACTTTAAACAGTCCTTGTATGTTTGTTGTGGTTTGTTTTGTACTCTTCTTAATTTTCTTTGGGAATTAAACTATTCATAGTTGTTAAAATCGTCTTTATTTACGTTTCGATCCATGACTTACGATCGTTGTCAAAATAATAAAAATTTCAAGTTTGACATTTATTACACACATTAAAGGTAACTTTTATTTATTAATGTTTGATGTATTTGGTTTGAATACATTAAGTAAAAATTTTAAAGTTTAGAATAATGAGCGCCTTTAATTTGTGTTGCGCCCTGGGAGCGACTTTGAGGTAGCCAATACGCTTAACGTTAAATCAGCTGATTAATTTTTATATAGTTATAAATTTCATACAGATTTAATAACTTGGGGATTGGAAAACATTTTTAAACATGTTTCTGTTTATACGTTTGAGAGGATGGTTATTAAAAAAGTGTGCGATTACTTTACCGTAAGGCTTAAGCAGCCGTTTGTTTATATTTATCTTAAGGAGGAAAGGTCATTATGATTTAAGCTACCTATTTGGTAAATTTTAACTTGGTTCTGAGGCGACCTTAGGGCGGGTTTACACTTGTCAGATACCGATGTTGTTCGACGATTATTTTATATGGTTCTGAGACGACCGTAAAGCGGGTTTACATTTGCCAGATACCAATACTGTTCAACGAAGATTGTATATGGTTCTGAGGTATACAGATCCATAGCTGCCTTGTAAATACTCCCTATATGCTTGTTGTGGTTTGCTTTTCTTTATTATTTTGACAACGATCCTAGGTCATGGATCGAAATCTAAATAAAGACTATTTGAACAACTTTGAGTGGTCTAATTCCCATAGAACGTTAAGTAAAATACAAAATCAACCAAGACAAATATACAGGGAATATTTACAAGTCAGGCATGGGCCTGAAATTTGTATTTGTTTTAGACACTTAAACAATCTAAACCTAAAGCTATCGCACTCCAAAAATTCGCTCACGTTCCTAATAAAATTCAGAAACAAGGAAATAATACCAAAAAGATTTAGAATTAAATATGGTCAGATAAGCAATAACCTATTAAGGATTCTTGAAAGAGCAAGTTATAGTATGATGAGAGAAAGGCTTCAAAACCACCGACGTATTATTTTTTAAGTTAAAACAAGATATTGAGGGCATTACAAATTTTATACGAATAACGGTAACAAAAGATGATTCTGATAAAATTCTCGTTAGTACAAATACCTACTACAAATCGGAATTTTCTAGACAAAAAGAAATTCACATAAAGAAATTTAATAATCTATTATAGAGAAAAGTAACACGCAAACTAAAACGTTAAAAAACAATAACAACATACTTAACACCGTCATAAATTTATCAAACAGAACTATTAACAATACAGAAAACTAATTCTATCAAAAGACTTGAACTTTGCCGTAACACCAAATTCAATACCAACATTTGAAATAATCAGCTGTATTGAGAAAACAGTGAATCAACTCGAAGAAGATCAAGCAAACGAATTTAGAGTACGATGCAAAATCGAAATATAAAAGAATCACAAAATAAAACCAAATGTAAGTTGTAACGAAATAAAAGCAATTCACAATCTAAAAAACGATAATTCAATTATAATTGTACTTTCTGACAAAGGCAATGTAACAGTAGTAACGCATAAAAACGATTACAACGCAAAAATCAACGAACTGTTAAACGCTGAGAATTACACTAGTTTAGAAACGGACCCAACAAAATCAATTGAAAATAAAATATACAAAACTCTATATAAATTTAAAAATGAATTCGAAAACCAAAAAAGAAGCAACCATGTCCCACATTACTGCAAACCACCCCACTTTTACGGTTTAGCAAAAATTCATAAAAAAGACATATCTTTGAAATCGTAAGCTCAATAGATTCACCATGCCATACTTTAGCAAAATTTCTCCTAAAAACTACAAATCCATAGCAGGCAAAAGGAATTCTTTCATAAAAAACAACCAACACAAAATTATCAAACATCACAATTGAAAATACACACACAAAATGGTAAATTTTGATGTAGTAAATCTCTTCACAAATGTCCCTGTAAACAAAACGCTTAATATTATAAAAAACAAACTACAGAAAGATGACAACCTTAAAAAAAGAACAAAACTAAGTATATCATCGATCAGGGAATTACTTGATATATGCGTCAATACCACATATTTTCAAATAAATGACCAATTCTACAGAACAGAGCTTCGGATTGACGATGGGAAGTCCACTATCGCCAATCTTTAGTAATATATTTATGGAGGAATTCGAAAAAGATGTAATTTTCACACAATTGAAACCACTAATCTGGTGGAGATACGTAGATGATGTGTATGCTATTTGGCTTCATAATACAGAACTAATTGAAAACTTTGTAGATTCAATTAACAAAATAGAGCCAACTATTGGTACACATATAAATTGGAGCAACATGGAAAACTTCCATTTTTAGATATTCTAGTTAGCAAAAACAATACAACAATTAATACATCAGTATACAGAAAACCAACACACACAAACAGATACTTAAACTTCAATTTGAACCACCCACACTGTGCCAAACGAGCAATTATCAAAACCCTATATGATAGAGCAAAATTAATATCATCAAACGAAGAAATTTTAAAGAAAGAGGAAGACTTAAGCAAATGTACACAAATAAAAGAAAGTATCCTAAAAGAATAATAGAGAAAGAAATGAATAAAGTCCCAAAAAAAGAAAAAAGAAGAAAACAGAAATAGCCATACGCATAAAAAATGCTCTCTATACAATACATAAAAAAATTCCGAAAAAAATACAAAGAATATGAAGCAAATTCAAAATCAAAACAGTATGAACCAACAATACACTAAGAACACAGTTAACAAAAACAAAACCCAAAAACGCAATACAAAGTCCAAAAAACTGCATCTACAACATACCGCGCGAATGTAACAAGTGTTATATAGGGGAAAGTTCCAGATCATTTGAAGTTGATTAAAAGAACATAAATCATATATAAAAAATAAAAAAAATAAAAAATCCATGATTAACCGACATGCATGGAACTCCAGTCATAAAATAAAATGGAAGGATGCAAAAATTTTTGACAAAGAAGAAAACCACCAAAAACGCAAAATCAAAGAAGCTGCCTATATAACCCTACATAAAAATAACTGCGTAGCAAACGAATCCGTGACTTCAGTAAACAATGGATTCCATTACTAAAAGAAATAACAAATGAAAATCAAATGCTCCCAATATCTAGGTAGCACTGCAGGTTTTTTCTAGGTTTTTCTTGCGATATTAACATGAAATAGGGTTACTTCAGAACCATATGCAATCTTCGTTAAACAGCATTGCTATCTAACAAGTGTAAACCCGCCATAGGGTCACCTCAGATCCATATACAATCTGCGTTGAACAGTATTGGTATCTGACAAGTGTAAACCCGCCTTACGGTCGCCTCAAAACCATATAAAATATTCGTAGAACACCATTGGTATCTACCAAGTGTAAACCCGCCATAGCGTCGCTTCAGAACTGTGTTAAAATCGACCACAGATGTGGCCTAAATCATAATGAGTTTTGCTCCTTAAGATAAATATAAAAGAAACGGCTGCTTAAGCCTTACGGTAACGTAACTGCACCCTTCTTTAATAACCATCCTGTCAATCGTATAAATAGAAACATGTCTAAAAACGTTTTCCAATCATCAAGTTATTGAATTTATATGAAATTTAACTATATAAAAATTAATCAGTTGATTTCACGTTAAGCGTATTGGGTCTCTCAAAGTCACTCCCAGGGCGCAACACAAATTGAAGGCACTTATTTATCTAAACTTTAAAATGTTCACCTAATGTATTCAAAGCAAACATTAATAAATCAAAGTCACCTTCAATTTATTTCATAAATGTCAAACTTGAAATTTTTACTATTTTAACAACGATCCTAGGTCATTGATCGAAGCGCAAATAAAGACGATTTTAACAACTATGAGTGATTTAATTCTCAAAGAAGATTAAGAAAAAATTTAAACAGTTCAGTACTATAGTTCAGATGAAATCATCTGTCGAAGACAGCTTTATATTTTGATACACGTAAGGTCTCACCAACTTGGTGAAATTTCTTTCGTCATGTATCATCATTGTCAACGATCGGAAGTTTTATTTTTTCTGGATACCGCTCTGCTACCACTGGAGTCATTCCTATTGAACGGCGCTTGTCGTGGTTATATTCCTGTATAATTCTAGGCAAAACATCTATCCATTTATAACTTCTTCTCAAATAGAAGATCTAGTGCAATTTGTTCCGCATAATTAAAAAACAGTAACTAGTACAGTAATTTATTTACGATATGTCTTAACAAAATAACATGATTTTTAGCACAATTTAAATTGTTATTGGTATGTAGTAAGCAGTAAGAGCAATTGATATTCTCCTTATTTATTTTTTTCATAGCCAGGATGTTGTACTGATCCAGATTGAGCACATGGTTTATAGTAAGAAAGTACTTACCAACTGTTTTTTCTTCAATTCCTTAACATATATTGTTGCACAAACTGGTATAATTTCTCAGACTTAAAAATTGGGTAAAAAATCCGTTGGTGGAAGGTGTACCTCAGGTCAATTCATGCAGATTCTTGGCAATCCACGCGTTGTCTTTCTGGAAATCTTTGCTCAAACTTGTGACAGGTAAAGGCATTTCCAGAATTTAATACCACCATTGTCCGCTGCGTAAATGTATCACAGTCCATTCCTTAACAAAGAAATCACTTTTCTTAAATTGGAACCCTTGAAAATAAAAAATACACGTTTCCTCTTCGAGAGCTGATTCATAAATAACAAAACTTTGAAAAACTTTCATATATATTTAAAGTAAATCTGTTGCCGGAATTAATCCAGTTTCCTCCATACTATAATATTTAACCAGCAACCCTCGCCCCTTGTTGCGTTTTCGCAATACTTTTTCCACGAAATAAGTATTTGGAGAATTCGTAACCTGCAGCTCTTCCTTGTAGAAGGCACCCCAAATTCGTTTATCGTTTAAATCCTATTGAATTCGCATCATTTTAAATAATTTCGTAGTCCAGTTGCGTAAAAACCCTTTATCAAAAAGAGTCTCATATTTAAATATTCGCACTGCATCTCCAATTTTAAGTAGTAAGCTCCTTCGACTTGTAGCACCAGTATGTGCAAAAAGCTTTTCTCTAAAAATATTCCGTTTTTCGTCAGGAAATCTAGCGTACAAGATGTAAAACTTAATTCCCCGTCGAACGATGCCTTTCCTTACCCACTACCCCTACCCTCTCAAAGGAAATACGCGTTTAGTCTCCCATCGCACCTCTTAACTATCGGTGTGAAAGCCAGCTATCTAATGTTATAGTAGTTTTTGGAAAAAAAGCATTTTCTCCGAAAATGTTCCATTTTCCGTCAAGAAATCTAGTCCACCAGATGTAAAACTTAATTCACTGTCGAACGGAGTCCATCCCGAACCGCTTCCGCCATCGCTCTCAGAGAAGATACGCGAATAGTCTCCCTTCGTACCTCTCAACTATCGAAGCAAAAGCTAGCTATCAAATATTACGGTACTGTAGTTGGACATACGTGGAAACTTTTTGTTTCTATTTTGGTTTTATAGCCTGCAGAAGATACTCCGCATTCGTTAAATAATGAAATGCATTTGAATTTATAATAGTTACCGTGATATATTCTCCAAGCTTAACGTTATGTAGTGCTAAGGTAACTGAAAACTCGTTTGGTTGGCTATATTGAAATGTTGATGCGAACCTGCTTCCTATCAGCCTTGTACACAGCTGTTGTGCCAAGTGAAGATTGCTGTTCATATTTATGTATTGAGAATAGAAAGAATAAACAAATGAATTTGATGAAAAATACTTTTATTGTTTTTCAAAATAATCGCCTTTAAGATCCATACACTTTTGCATGCGATTGAACCACCGTTCAAAGCACTTTGTCCAGTCAAAAGATGGTAGCTTTAAACATGCGTTTTGAAGGCCTTAGCCGCTTTTTCAGGCGATGAAAATCGTTGTGCACGCAGTTTATCTTTAATTACTGGAAACAAGAAGAAGTCATTGGGTGCCAAGTCGGGGCTGTTAGGCGGATGACCCATCAATTCAATCTTTTGCGTGTCCAAATACTCGTTTGTTGCATGTGATGTGTGTGAGCTCGCATTGTAATGATGCAAAATGATTCGCCGTTTTGGGTAGGTTTCTCTCAATTTACCAAAAACTTCAGGCAAACAAATGGACGTATACCACGCTGAATTAACGGTCTTTTGATTTACGAGAGCCACAGTTGCCACAGGACCGGTTTTCATGAAGAAAAAAGCCATCATTTGCTTCTTAACGCTTCGACAACGAACAACTTTTGTTGGCTTTGCTGCACATTGAAACATCCAAACTGCCGACTGGCCTCTTCTTTCTGGCTCTTACGCATAAATCCACGTCTCGTAAACTGTGACGATGTTGTATACCGCTTTGGATGCACCACAGTTGTATTTTAAAATCATTTTACGGCACCAATCGACACGAGCATTTTTTTGAGCATCTGTCAACAAATGTGGAATCTACCGCGTACACAATTTCCGAACACACAAATGTTCGTGCAAAATCTTATGTATGCTGGTCATACTAATGCTTAAACATGTCTCGATTTCTTGATATGTCACATGACGATCTTTTTCAATTAGTTTTCCCACAGCAGCGATATTTTCCGGCACAACGACCGGTTTTGGACGACCTTCTTTAACTTCGCCCGTGAGCAAACTACGTCCACGTTTGCATTCAGTGTACCAGCGATACAGAGTGGCTGTAGACGGCGGTTCATCTCCAAACGTTTTCGTGAAGAAAAACGCCACCATTTGCCTCAACGCTTCAAGAACGAACAACTTTTGTTAGCTTTGCTTCACATTGAAACCGACTGGCCTTTTCTTTCTGGATCATACCCATAAATCCACGACTCGTCACCTGGGACGATGTTGTATACCGCTTTTGTATTTTGAAATCATTTTACGGCACCAATTGACACGAGCATTTTTTGAGCATCTGTCAACGAATGTGAAATCCAACGCGCATACTTCTTCCGAACACACAAATGCTCGTGCAAAATCTTATGTATGGTGGTCATACTAATGCTTGAACATCTCACGATTTCCTGATATGTCACATGACGATCTTCTTCAATTAATTTTCCCACAGCATCGATATTTTCTAGCACAACGATCGCTTTTGGACGACCTTCTTTAACTTTGTCCGTAAGCGAACTACGTCCACGTTTGAATTCAGTGTACCAGCGATATACAGTGGCTGTGGATAGCGCTTCATCACCAAAACTTGAATTCAGTTGATTGATGCAATATTTTTGAGTTAGACCACGTCGAAAGTCATAATAAACCATAGCTCAAAAATTTTCGCGAGTTATTTCCATATTTTGGCCGAGATGAAATTTTAAACACTGCAAAAAACACAAATAGTGCTCGCACGTAAAAAGTTTTGTGTACCTATAATCTCAAAAATATCGAACTTTACGATAACAATTTCAGATTTCACCTGGCAATACCAGTGTTGCCAGTTCTTAATACATAAATAGTGTTTCTCGTGTAAGGTGCGCTTGGAGTATTGGATGATATTCAAAATTGATTATTTGTCGACTTTTCTCTATTGTTGACGGTTATTGAAGTATCGCTGCATAATTTTGTTGTGCATACTAAGTTAGGGGAGGGCAGTTGCTTTGACACGGGGGCCAGTTTGTGAGAGCTAAAGTTAGTTGAGGGTCACACCTTTTAGCCGTTTTAGTGAAAAATACGATACGCAAATAGGAAGTACATCTGGTTCAAGGAGGATTTTACTGACTGTTGTGGCGGACTCTACATTTGATTCTCCAATGCTTCAATCAAATATACTACATTGGTCAGGAGGAGAGTTCTTTTTACATAGAAATTTTGAATTTTGCTGAGCCTTTGCTATTCCAAGTAAAAGGGATCTTTAAGATGCGTTACAACATTTACATGCGGAACCAACATTATACCTGTCATCCGAGAGGGGGGTGGGCTGTATTTTTGTAAAAAATGCTCACCTTACATTTTTTGAGCGGTACATGCCGGGAATTAAACCCAGCACCTTGGGCTTATTAGTCTTACTGGAACCAACAAAGCCACAAAACCTCCCCTGTGGCGGGTCGCATGTAGACCGCGAGGCGCCATTTGCCCACCATATACTAGATCTAGCATTATAAAAACATCATTGAGTAAAAAATCGGATGTGTTCATTTATTTACATCATTAAAAAATTTCACAAATTGATACAATTTTATAGTCAACTTCTACACTGAAACATGGTGCCAAAATGTACAAAGCAAATAATAAATGATTCGGATCATTGTAAAAACACATTCTTGAATGACCATTGGTTATTTCTTTTAAAAAATATGACTTGGTAGAAATGTCATTTTTAAGTGTAGTTTAGAAGTGATGAATGTCGTGTTTAATTGGTGGAACAATTGGGACATGTTCGTGAAGCTTATGGTCAATGTGGTGATCCAAGTCATGATATTTATGGTCTACATGATGTTTGAAAGCATGGTCTTTTTCAAGGATATACTTATGATAATCTAGATCATGAAGCTTGTGTCCTAGCGCGTGATCGTGTTCTAAAATGTGTTGATGATGTACATCTGCCTGGTGCTTGAGATCAAGATCGTGTTTGTGATGTTCCAAATCATGAAGGTCATGATCAACATGGTGTTTTATGGCGTGTTCATGCTCTGCCAACCGTTTGTGTTCCTCAAGTTTATGATGTTCAATATCATGCAATTTGTGATCAATATGCTTTTCTATTTCGTGCTTCTTAATTGCCAAGTTCTGCTTTTGTTTCTCCAAATCATGCAGTTTGTGTCCAGTGTGAAGTTCCAGTTCATGACGTTTTTGTTCCAGTTCGTGTTTTATACGCTCTAAATCATGAATAGCGTGGCCGGTATGGTGTTCTAGTTCATGTTGGTGCTTCTCCAGTTCGTGAATTTTAAGTTCGATTTCATGTTTTAGAGCAAGATGTTGATTAAGTTTGTACCGGTTTTCAATATCATGTTTGACGGCATGTTCGTGTTCTATAACATGATGCTTTTCTGCTTGTTTTTGGTGTTCTATCTCATGGACTTTCTTTGCAGTATGGTGTTCTAATTCATGAATTGCGTGATCTTTGTGTTGTTCTAATTCATGTAGCTGTTTATCTAAATGTATGTTTGGAGTTATAACACCACCATTAACGAACAGCGAATTCAATAAGTACGTCAGTAAGACCTAAAAATAATTAGTTTAATTTACAGTTTATTCAAGAAACAAATTAGCAAAAACATCATGCAAAATTTTGCAATTTTAAATACATGTAAGATGAAATTTATGGTTGTAGAACAACAGAAGGATGGGAATTTGTGGTTTTTGCAAATGATACATTGACTTTGCTTTGATTTGTTTTTTATTAGCGCCAATAAAATCTGCCTTTCATTTTTCGTTGCGATAGTCCTGTGTCTACTGTTAAAATGTCGCGTATGACTCTTACAGAAAGAAAACAACTACATTGTTCTGTTCTGTAGCGTTTTTATCTGATTATATTTCAGCTTTATAAGCACCTCTCTAGTTTATTTATATGCAACGTATTTACTGAAAGAACACAAAAATAGTATTCTCAAAAAAATATTATACCAGATCTTAATTCACACATACATAAGAGAAAAATATTAATTTTGTATGTAAAACAATATTTAAGGTAAAATAAGTGAATTGAAATATCAAAAATTGTAGGTAGCGCAGAAATAATATTTTAAATTTTTTATGCTACTTCAAAATGCTTTCATTTTTGGGTTTTAAATATATCAATTTAAGGCTGTAATTCTCAAAACATTCTAGCAACCTATGTGTGTTTATTTATATTCTTTAGTGCTGTTTTCGAATGGAGTTACATAAATTGAATTATTTACATACAGTATATATAAATTTTCCTCTTACAACGGTGTAAGTAAAAGAAAAAGACATGTGTGTTTTCATTGTGATTTTGAACGACTTGACCAAGAAGAGTTCTCGTATTCTTTTGATAAAAATTTATTTTTTTGTTTAGACATATGGTACCGAAAAATAAAAAGATTTATTAAGAAAACTCGTTCTTTCAACCTTTTAGCATATAAAAAGGAAGCTGAATAATTGGTTTAGTATTTATGTTACAATTTTGCTCTATTTGAAAATAACAAATCCGTCTCGGTTTCCCATACTAAACCGCAAAATTAAAAGTACCAGTTAGCTTGAAAAATTACATGCATTGCTAGTAAATTAAATTAATCATAAATTCTTCCTAACGTTGTCAGGGAAATTTGTATAGACCCTCCTGCTACAAAGGTTATATATTTGTATGACAAACTCACTAATTTAAGTGATTAATAGAGAAAAGTATCATTTACTGTTCAAGGTATTTCTATATTATGATAGTTATAGGAAAGGGAAAATCGGTTTTACAATAAAAAAAATCACAATTGAACGCAACGTGATAAATAATTGAAAGGATTTATGGACTACAAGTCGAACGTGTTAAAATTTTGAACGACGTATAATAAATGTCGTTACTGCTAGCGTTCCAATTTAGGGACTTTAAAACGTTAAAGTTATTAATTTAATAGTCTTTTCCTGCCGTGTTTTCCACATAATTTTCTGCCTTAGATAGGTGCTCATTTTTGTGAAATTTTGCATTCTACTTGTTTATATATTTAATTTCGGTAAACATAAAAACGCTAAGTTGGGGAATGGTTATCTTGTGCTGAAGTCAAATTTTACAATTTTTGAATATATGGCCATTTGCAGGAATTTTCAGGTTACCATTGTGTTGATCTATGCGAATCACGTTTCTAGTCATTGGTGGTAATTTCTAAAATATTTAAAGAGGATTATTTTATTTCGAAATGATTTCAATTTGACTCAATACAAACCATAAGGTTTCTTTAAATTTTGAACTGAAATTCGCACCAAAGCTTCTAACATCTACAAAGCAAAGATTCAGAAAATCAATGACATTTTTGCAGCTGAATTAGAATATCACATTTTCAAATTACTAATACCTTATTAAAATTTATATAAGATTTGATCTTCATTGTACTTTATTATTTATTAAAAGCAATTTCTTTGGTATGCTAAGCAACATATTTCGACATGTTAGAAAATTGTATTTGGTTAGTAATTCAGCCTCTTTTTTCGTAAAAAAATATTTTTTTAGGCCACACTAAGACAAAAAGCTATATTTTCAAACTATTAATCTGTAAAATATCTTTTTCTGTTTTTGGACCGAAAAGGTATTCATTTCCAGTTAAAAAATTTGCCCAAAATTTTCATAGACGTAAGGTTTGTAAAACAGATAAGATGCAAATATTTTTATCGGATACATTCCTAAGAAAAAT
Source organism: Platerodrilus igneus (assembly GCA_036346225.1). NCBI lineage: Eukaryota > Metazoa > Arthropoda > Insecta > Coleoptera > Lycidae > Platerodrilus > Platerodrilus igneus. Next base: position 4,515,925 of record JARFIW010001104.1, on the reverse strand, counting down.
GGATCAAATTTGTATACCAGAGGATGTTAACCTATAGTTAAGTCAAATCTTATGAACCTGTTATTTAGAGGTCAATTCAAAACATGCAATTTAATTACAAAATACTAGCCTTTCCAAATCGAAGACCTTGACAACGACTAAAAATAATTATTTTGGATAATCCTTGAAATTATTTGGGGACCGAAGTAAAAAAAACATTTTATATGTCAATTTGAGGAAACAAGTAACCTTATTATTTGCAATTTTTTCATGAATAATATACTGCAAGTGCTACTCACAAGATAATGTGCATTAATGGTAAAAACTATAACCTACCAACTTACCCATTTCAAGTTTATGAGCGCCATTATACTACAATTGTTTATTGACTCTTTCTTACTCTTGAACTGGTGCTTCTAAAACTGTTGCAAAATATTTCTAGTGACCACTTTTATAACCCCACCGAACTGCAAATCATTGCCTGAAAGCGCGTTTTAAGAAAACGATGAATAAAACAGGAAACCGTGGAATATCCACAAAAAGAGACGTCATTATTGAAGTTACCAACGGTATCGAAAAGATGGTTATTGTGGGATGAGTGTACCAATTATTTGAATAAATTCTACTTTATTTTCTTAGGATTGGATATGATAATTAATGTGGCAGTTTAATTTTACGGTTATTAGAATAGCAGAATTTAATATTAATGATTTCAACTAGTCTTGTATTTTAAGATTCTACTTACATGTCTTCCAAAAGCTGCATAACAAGTTTTAATAATGTGAATACTAACCAAAACGGGGAACTACCTACCTCACGCATGATTGGAACCTGTTGATGTTCTTTAAACTATATATACAAGCAAAAAATTAGGAATCCATGGTTCTTAGTTGATACAGGAATTAATTCTTCCAGTAAAAAAATTGTGGTTTATAACGTATAATTAAGATGCACTTAGGTCGATCTGGTTTTAATGTTTATTTTAATTCTGCTGCATTATGAACGCCGAGTCAAATTTACAGGTGGCAGTGAGGTTCTAGTTATTTTTAATTGTTTTTGATTTCATGTGGTTGGTGAATTGTAAAGATTTGTGATAAAAACGGCGCCTATTGCTCCTGCATTTAATCAATGCAGAAGTAAATACATTTTTTTGATACTTTAAGAAATATGATTGTAGTTTTCCTCTTGATCGCATGATATCTTGTCAATTTGTTTTGTCATAACGATTTCGCCGAAAGGATTTGATACTACACATCCCCGAACCAAGCTAGAAAATAGTTTAAAATATCATTGCAGTAAATTTGATTTATAAATGAGCCCTTTGACAAACTTCCACAAATAAAAATAAATTTTATAAAGTTATTAAAAATACATTAAAAATCAAAACTACTATTTTATTATTTGCAGTAAAAAATGGTATAGGATTCGTTACGTGTCACATGTGAACCCAAATAATTATGTAGAATAGAAATATTGTCGGATGGCGGTGATGTCATATGCCCAATAGGTTCAAATAAGCTTTAAACGACAAGATTATGCATTTTACAGTATGGCCTATGAACAATCCTGCTAACAATATAGTTTTAATTCATCGTCACAAACACCCCATTCATTGCGTAAAATAAAATATTGCTTCGAAGGTTTTCGTTTATGCTTACAATATATAGAAATACATAAGTTCACGAAATAGATCCAGACCATCATATAACATCAAAACATGTACTTGTTTTCACTGATAAATAAATACAGCTATTTGTTTGGTAAAAATTTGCTATGGCAACAGTGTACATACTAAGTTGATCGTAATATTGTATGTAAATAACATTGTCATTTTCGCATTCGTTAACGTTTTTCTTTTTTTCTATTTTAATAGTTTTTATCAGGTTCTAGTCATCAAAACAGTTTTCTTCAAAATTAACTGATAATAAATTTCTTCAGCAATGTAAGTACTTGCCTTTTCGAATGGACATGCATCTTGAAGAAGTTTTAGATTACTAGAACGGGTGAATGGCTTCAGCATTTCAGTGGCCTAAAGAGCCAAACTACAGGTTCAACCAAAGTAGGAGGGTCTTTAGTGAGGAACCAGATTAAGACAGGTTCCCGAAAGAAGACAGCGGTTTTTGGTACTTGGATTGGCAGAAACCAGAGGGGTCGGTATGGCATTCTAAGACACTACCGCGATGTGGAAGGCAACGGGAAACCACCACATTACCTCATAAGTACACTGTGTACATAAATTGTTATTAAAGATGATGGCATTCTCTGGGGTAAAAAATTCCGGAGGTAGAATAGTCCCCCATTCGGATCATCGGGAGGGGACTACTTCAGAGGATGTGATCAAAAAATTTAAAAAAAGAATTGGGAACATTCTGCGAATCGGAGCGTGGAATGTTAAAGTACTTAAGCTAGAGAACTTAAAAATTGAAATGGATAGGTTAGCACTAGACATAGTAGGGGTCAGCGAAGTTCGGTGGCCAAAAACGGGGGATTTTTGGAGCGGAGACTATAGCGTAATTCATACCGGATTAGAGGAAGCAAATTCGTGCGTGGGGGATAGTTATGCAAAAAAAGATAGGGCACTGAGTAGAAATAGATGAAAAATAAAAGTAGATTACATTCTTGTTAGACAGCGGTTTAGAAATCAAGTAAGAGACTGTAGAAGCTACCCAGAAGCAGATATAAACACTGACCACATCATCGTAATTATAAGTCCGCCTTTAAATTTAAAAATTTGAAAAAAAGGAACGGAAAAAGGCACTTTGACTTTGAGAAACTAAAAGTTAGATTTATCCACGAAAGATTTGAAAAAAAGCCAAATGAATTGCTGAAATATATCGGGAAAATTTCTGATGCTAAGGAAGTAGAAACAGAATGGAGTAATATTAAATCCAGCATAGACACGGCAGCCAGAGATATTCTGAGGTATACACAGACAGAAAGTAAGAAACTATGGATAACAAAAGATATCCTGAATTTAATAGAACAAAGACGAAAATACAAAAATAGATCAGAAGGAACAAGAAACGAAGATACAAAGCCATAAAATAGGAAATAATTTGCAAATGCAGGACAGCTAAGGAACAATGGATTGATGAAAAGTGCAAAGAGGTACAAACTAAGATGGAAATAGGAAAGGCAGGCGATGCATACAAACTCATTAAAATGAATTTTAAGGATATTGTAACAGTTTTTTTGACCACTGCAGAGCATCAATAAATTATTAGTTGTATACACCTTTTGTCTAGTCTATTATACCAGTAAACATCTTCAATTAAATAAATATCTGTATTGGAATCATGTGATCTAACCGCAATACAGAGATGCAAGTTTGGTTGCTAACATCAGGCGTTAATTATTAGTATAAATATACCAAGGCCAAACAGATTTCCTATTTCGTGTACAATGTGTCAGCGGTTACTTTAGCTAGAACACTTGGCACGAAGATACCATGGGGAACCTGAAGGTTCTGGCAAGTAATTTGCGTGTGGCTTTACGTCAACTCAAGTGTAATGAACACTTGACTTAGTGCTTTTTAATAATGGTAAGCAGTTAAATGTAATTTACTAGACAAACTAAATAATTTTGTTGTAGCACTCTTCTACATACTCCTATAAAAATTCTTTTAAATATTTCTTTTTCAAATTCTTTTGCATATTCCTATGAATACCCTTTAAATAATCTTTTTGTAAATTCATTTAAAGACTCCTTCGTATAATCCTTTGTTAGAATGATTCCGTTTTATCTGGTTTTATAAAAAATAGACCGTTTAAATGTTGTGTTGCAAGATGATATGGATCCTTTCTTTGCATTTACGATTATCGAGTTTATAGTTTAATACTTCAAGGTAGCGATAAAAAAATATTGGTCTAGCATGACCGTCCTTCAACTTTACTGTAATAGTTGGATTTAATGAAATGATCTGCGATGAAACTGTATGTTTTAAATTTTAAGGAAATGTTCTGCAAAGTAGATAGCAATTTTATGGTTTAAATCTAACGTCCGAAAATTAATAATAATGGTCTTTTTGAAATTGCTAGTATGAATTTACAAATAACTATGTGGACAACTACACGAAGATAATTATTTTGGTAACGATCTACATATGTACATCGAAGTTTTGCACATTTGTGATAACCGTTGTAATGGATTTTAGTTTGTCCCGTTGGTGCGTATAGGAAATACGCTTTAAGCTCATATGGTCAGGTACAAGAATCACGCAGCTGATTATTAGCAGTACAACACGTGGAGGCGACATCAATTGTTTGCTCAAGGACCGTATGTATAAACATCTGTTCCAACATGATGTAGCGCCATCACACAAACAACACCTGTTGAAACGAGGTAAGAAATTTGTATTATTCATACATCACGTCTGCACTTGGCGAACTTTGATACAAGGCTGCACCAGAAAATAACTTTATGATGAACTATTACTATTATTTTGTATAACATACTAGACAGGACTTTGATAAATTTTTATTGCCAATATAAATGCAGTGTAATAACAGTTATTATTATTAATGAAATTAAGCAAATCCATAGAGTTCTGATTAAAATTTCATTTATGCATAATTTTAATTACAGCTTTTGAACATTGAATTATTAGACAATTTAGATATTTTCATATATATTTGTAAGCCGAATAGAAGGTCTGGTATTTTTGGTATAGATTTGAGTTAATTTTTGTAGTAAAAGAAACGCTTAAAGTTTTTGATATTTCTTTCGAATTCATAGTCCTACCTCAGAGTAGATGAAATTATATTATCCTTTTTAAACGTAAATTTTATACATACAACTTTTTTATGAAGAAACAACTTTTAATTAAAGAATCAACATTTAATTCTTTTAATCCATTGTTTTATTTTGAACAAGTGAGTTCAGAAATAGTGTAACCAGGTCAATGAACAAATGGCAAAAAGTGGTAACTCCGATTTAACAAAGAAGCTTTAATTGCCCTTTCAGAATTAAAAGCCTAAATTTGTGTTCATAAAATTGTGTGCATAATTAATCTTTTCAGTTTCTTTGAGGTAGCAAGAGTATACCTCTTGTGTCCTCACTTTGTTAATTTAATTAAATTTTCTTTACAGCTCCTGCATAAGCAGTTAATACGATATTCCTCTCTAAGAATTTCCAAGTCCCCCTTAGAGAAACCCTGTGTTTAAAACTTAATGACTTGGTGGCGCCCTTCCTAAACCCCTGTTTTGATATAAATCAAGCTCTAGTAAGCAAATAATGTTTTGTAAAAAGAACCACGACCAATCCTCATAAGCTCTACCCAAGGAATAGACCCCTAGCATAGTCGGAAGATAGTTGCGTTCCATCATTTTAAGGAAATCATACCTTAAAGTTCACTGGTTCCATTTGGGAATACTAAAGAACCCACGGGTTACTTTAATTATTCAATTAAACCCAACAATAAGTTGTAATTGTTGTAAGAATATAAAACCGTATAGCGAAAATATAAGGTACGCGAAAGAAAACATTATTATAGAAAAGGTAGAGAAAGTGGTTAGATGGCAGGAATATATGGGAAACCTATATGCAGGAGACGAACTAACAGCAATAGAACAGGAACTAGACATAGAAAAGGATGATTTGAGATATTCTATACTTAGAGACGAGTCTGAATTAGCATTAAAGGGCCCGAAAAATGGTAAGGCGTCGGGTACCGATAAGGTACAAGCAGAGACTCTAAAAGCCGTTGGACGAGCAGTAACAGAACGTCTCTTTTAACTTATAAGCTATATGTATGGGACAGGGGAGTTACCCAAAGATTTCAAACGTCACTCTACCAAAAAAGAGAGGTGCGGATAGATGTGAAAATTTTCGAACAATAAGTTTGACATTATAAATATTTATGGTTCCGGGTTCGGACCGTGTCATAAATTAAGGTCACGTTTCGCCCACTTTTGTAAGGGGCTTCATCAGTACAAGAAAAGAAAATAAGTAATAAAATACAAAATAATAAAGATAAGAATGATAATATTAAGTAGATAAGTTAAACTGTAAAGAGAAGAGTTACTCCTGAACTAGCAGACTCACTAGCCCATTCAAAACCAAAAGGTGTCTTGTGGTGAAGTAACTAGTGAAAGTAGCAAAAGTGGTGGTTTATATAGGGCGAGAACTTGATGCATGAGTGATCATGAATAGAGAGAGTGTCGTAGCGGATCAGTGAACGTCACGGTTCCGCTGTTGTGAACATAGGCTTGTTTTCCAAATGGGTGCAAAGTAATAGCCATCGTCTTTGTTTAGATTATTAGAGTTTTTGTTGATTTCTATGGATTCCCTAATTTTTCTATTGTAGAAAAATGGAATTCTGGCAATTAGTTTCACCTTGACAAAGTTAATGGTATGTTCTGTTTCATGTTGGTGTTCGGCCACCGCTGAGCGATTGTACTGGCTTGTTCTTAAGCATCGCTTGTGCTCGTTTAGTCTAGTCTATACTGACCATCCTGTTTCTCCTATGAATACTAAACCGCATCTGCAAGGTATACTATATACGCCTGGTGCCTTAATACTATTTTCGGAATCTTTTGGGGTTGGTAATATTTGTGAAATTTTATTAGTGGGTTTATAAATTGCTTTTATGTTGTGTTTACGTAGAATTTTGCCAATTTGGTCTGTTCCTTGGAGTATATATGAAAGGATTGCTAAAGATCGTGTATCGGGATTAAAGCGTGGTTGGGGGGTTCATGTAGGATGCAGATGCCGGTTTATTACTCTGCCGATATCTGAGTTTTGATAGCCGTTTTTTATAAGACTAGTTTTAAGATGGGTCAGTTCATTAGATAAGTGTTAAGTTGTAAAATCTTAATTGCACGATGGACTAGAGAATTGATTACCGATGATTTTTGTGAGAGATGATGATGTGACGACGCTGTAGGTATCTGTCTGTGTGTGTGTGGGTTTTCAATATACGGAATGACCTAGTCGTCCGTTAGGTTGGCGCTCCACCAGAACGTCGAGGTATGACAGAGTTCCGTTCTTTTCAATTTCTATAGCGAACTTAATATCTTTATGTTGATTGTTTATGTGATTTAGAAAATTATTGAATGTTTGATGTCCATGGGGCCAGTGGTTTAAGGTCTGTGAATTCTAAAACCATGGATTCCAAAGACTCTATGAATATATTGGCCACAATAGGGGATAGAGGTGAGCCCATTGGTACGCCCTAAGTTTGTTTGTAAAATTGTCTGTCAAAGACAAAATAGGTGGAAGTTAAGCATTTTTGAATGAGCGTGGCTAGGTACTCAAATTCGTTTTCTTGAGAGAGGAGTTGTTTAATAATGGAGACAGTGTCTATGACAGGTACGTTTGTAAATAGGGATGTTACGTCAAAACTGACTAATATATCGTTAGGGTCTAGCTCAATATTTGCAATTAGTTCTATGGAATGAGTGTAATTTAAAACATTAGTAAGGGTGTTACCGGAATAAGGTTTTAAGAAATTTGCTAAGTATTTTGCCAGATGGTAGGTTGGCGAGTCAATTGTGCTAACTATCGGACCAAGAGGGACATCAGGTTTATGGACCTTAGAAAGGCCGTACAAGCGAGGTGGTTTAGATTCGGGAGGTATTATGCGTTTTTGGATAGTTTTGGGAATATTAGAGGATTTAATAAGTGCTGAAATTTTCAGTTCAAGCTTTAAAGTGGGATCTTTTGTTATAGGAGTGTAGGAATCGTCTTGTAATAATTGTTTAATCTTTTCTTTGTATTCTGTACGGTTTAGAATTACAGTCGCATTACCTTTGTCTGCAGGGAGTATAACAATTTTCTTGTTTGCTCATAGGTGTTTTAAGGCTGTTGTACTGATTAACAATTCGTGCATAATACATCGAGGTTCAACAAACAGCTTTCAGCAATTGCCCTTTGGTTGCGCTGGTCCCATAATGTGTTTCGTTGTACAAAGGTTAAACTTGAAGTTGAATGAGTTGAATTAAAGTTGTAATTAATAGAGCAACGAAGAAGAATCAAACAAACCTCAAGCGTGTTAGTCCTAAAAACACTATTTATTATTAGTGATGCGTAAATGTATTTTATCAATCTTCGGCTACCGCCATGTGAAGTGGGCAATCCTTTAGATGAATATTATTTCATAATCATTTAAATAAACTTTTAACAAATAGTATCTTCTATATTAAATGTATCAATTTACCTTTTAAATTAAGTTGGTCGTTCCTCGCATTGAGTCGCCAAAACTAGGATGACTTTAGATTTCTGTTTTTAATCACATATGTATCAGATGTTGGCCGGAACAAAAATGTCCTCCGATTTGTACAAAACAAAAGGTATCGTTTCACGCAAGTACCGAGGGTGCCCTCTTTGCATTGTTATAAGAAGCATTCATTAAGACTGCGATTTAATCATTGCACAAATTTGCAATTTTCGCTAATGGTGCCAGATTTAGCACCAAAACAATTATAAGCTATTTTTATTCAGACGGCCATGGCCGTTGCAAGATTAATTTGGGTTTAGGCGAAACAAGGGAACACCGGAGACTATTTTAGCTCTGAGGGTGATAATGGAGGAAACAATAGAAAAGGGGAAATAAAAATACTAGTATGCAAAGGAGGAGAAAATAAATCATAAACAAGAATACAAATAGGTAACAAGAACTTACTAGAGGTTAAGGATTTCTCCTACCAAATAACGCGAGATGGCAAGAGCGCAAAAGATATAAAACAAAGATTAGCACAAGGTCGTGCTAAATTTAACAAGAAAAAGCAATTGCTGTGTTCAAAGACAACAAACATAAAAACAAGGAAGGATTGCTTATAACATATGTGTGGAGCACAGCACTGTACGGCTGTGAAGCTTAGACAGTAGGAGAAGCGCACAGGAAACAGATAGAAGCCTTTGAAATGTGGTGCTACAGATGTATGATAAAGTTATTATGAACAGACAAAGTTAAGAACAAAGAGGTGCTAGAAATAGTAGGGGAAGAAAGTAATATGCGGAAAACATTAAAAAATATGAGAGATAGGATGATAGGCCACAAACTAAGGCATGAGAGAATAGTGCGGAAAATATTAGAAGCAGAGATAGGAAAAAAAGAAAGGTAGAGGTAGACCTAGGTTAGACTATTGTACACAGATAATTAAAGATGCAGGCTGTGGGAATTTCAGGGATATGCGTAAATTAGTTAAGAATAGAAATCAATAAAGGTACACAACCAGTTCCAAGAGGGAAAACCTAATAACGAAAAAAAAGAATTGTACTTAAACCTGATAATTATTGTAAGAAACTACAGGTAAGGGTTTGGCAATATTCTCAACTAATGTTGATTGTGCGAAAGCATTTACGGAAAAACTATTAATTCGGTAAATGTTTAAGTGTTGGGGAATCTTGACAGCCACGGACTGCTTAACCCTCTTCACATAATACAGAGTCTCGGTAAAATAAGACATATAATTAGAAAACAATAGAAGAGGAACCGAGCTGTATCTAGGCTGTGGAAAATTCAGGAAACTGTCTAGGCTGGCTCAAAATAAAAATAAGTGCAAGTACGTGTTCAACCTGTTTCAAGACGATAAACCTTGTTCAAAAGGATATATTGGAAAATTATTAATTCGTTAAATGTTTGACTGTTGGGGGATATTGGTAGTCGCAGGCTACTTCACCCCCTTCACATACCATTGAATTTGGGGAAATAGGGTATATATATATATATATATATATATATATATATATATATATATATATATATATATAATGACGGCTCAATTCGAAAACTAGTTCCCGAATAGTGGTGAGGATCACAGCAATATATATATATATATATATATATATATATATATATATTGCTGTGATCCTCACCACTATTCGGGAACTATTTGAATTGATCACAGCAATATATATATATATATATATATATATATATATATATATTGCTGTGATCCTCACCACTATTCGGGAACTAAGGTTTTCGAATTGAGCCCCAGCGTTGGGCCGTCATTATCTGCTGTGACACGTACAAAAAGCCTCGCCAGTTTCCTGGAATAAAATCACAAAAATTTTATTTTGAACTCGAGCCTCACTTTTGGGCGCTACGATTTGCTGTGATCCTCTTCTGATAATCGCCTATTTACTCTTTCCGCCTCGGCTGCTCACCTAGTTAAAACTTTCATCCTCATTCATAAAAAAACAGACACATTCCTACCACAAACATCAACGTTAACTCTATTTACATCAATATTTATAATACATTAAAATTTCAAAATTAAATTGTAGCATAAATTTCAGTATCATAAAATTTCAAGATCAAATTTGTCATCCTTTTAATTTGCATCCAGAATTAAAGTCCTTGTAGGATGCCTACTAATTAATTTAACAATATTTGCAGACCTGAGTCTGAATAAGAGGGAGCATCTTCCACCCCTTTACGTTAATTAAACAGGTTCGTCTAATTGAGCTTAAAGACAGACCCAAATTTTCATTATAATCAAGAACATAAATACTAAATACTCCTTTCTACTTAAACAAGAAAATTTTACCTTAAAATTAAAATTTTGTTGTTTGTACAAATTCACTACTGTCCATTTTAAGTAAACAAATTATGAAGTTATTCAACACACACCAAAACATCAAAAATCGAACAACAAAGCATAAGTTACCTGAAGGTTAATGCACTCGTGGCTCCAATGTACATCGTCCTTTGTTAATCACACCATTCCAACTGGGTTATGTCTAGGTCCTCTGATTACTGGTCGCTTTTAAAAATTTTCTTTACACCACCATTCATCTAAAATTGTTTCAGGGCTTTTCAGGAACTTATCTATGTATATCTGAACTTGTTTTGTGGATCCACTCACGATTACAAATAACATTTGATTATTAAGACCCCGGAAAAATAGCAAAGAAATTCATACTTCTTTCACGCTATACCCAAAACTGCCTACTTTTGTTTATTCATTTATCGTTACAATTTCGATAGTTGGTACAGTAATACTCGTAAATATAACTAGACTTTATTACCTTGTATCTTCTTTTCTAAATGCACTAAATAACTTTCATCGTAGCACGTAAAGAGCAAACTGTTTTAAAGTATTCAATAATCACCAAAATATACGAGCAAACTGTTTAAAGTATTGAATCAAAATCGAAAATCTAAGAGAGCTAAACTGTTTAAAGTCCGGGTTTATATAATGGCTAGCCTGTTCGTCGGTTTTGTCCCGCAAACGGACAATTTCCAGAATTTCGCATACTATGTTCCCTTTCGACAGTCGGGCACAGCGATTCTTATTAAATTTGCACTCGCGCCAGTTAAATCTCAGAAATTTTCCACACGGCACGCAACCACGTCCGAGAATAACTAATTAATTTTGTATCGAAATCATTACATTTACACCTCTCATATCTGCATCTGATTACAACCAATCGTAGCTCTCGTGACGCTGCTCAACCCACGCCTTTAATTATTAGCGTCTCTGCTTGACGCATTTTCTCTTTCCTTTTCTAACTTGGCCTTAGTGGTGCAAATCGATACTTTTTACTATCGGCTGTGTACAATCCACGGGACTGTTAAATAACCCACTTTATTAGCATTTCCCGTGAATATTAAGCGACGGTTTCTCCAATATTCTCTGTAACCATCTGTTATCTGCAGAATTTAAGCAGAACGTGACTTTTAAATAAACGCTGTTTTGTATTTCGTGCTAAAGCATCCGACCATTTCCAATATCCGTAGAATCTACATGTTTATCTAAACAAATTAAACTGAAATTGACTTTTAAAAATACGCAGGTGTGTTCAATCGTAACATTTTAAATAACACTTCTAGGATTTGAATATTATTGGGTTTTTACCAGCTTTTATACATATTATATGTTACTGATGGTTCAATTAACTCCAATTAAAATAATAATGAATGGCGTTGACTTCTACCCTTTAATTTTTAGTGAATCCTAATTAAATATTAAATTATTATTTGTACATTTTGTTTAATACCCATTACTTGAAAACTGAATTCATTAATATAAATTTCGCACATAATTTTTAGTTGATTCTTTGAACAATTAAATTAAATACACGTTGAGCCTTTTAATTCTGCTTCTTTTTATAGAAAGCGTCTTGTAAATAATTTAAATCCCTTATTTTTAATGAAACGAATGAATTTTTATGCTTCACGGTTTTAATAACGCGTATTATCTAATAAAATTCCTTATACAAGGTGATTAAAATTATTTGATGTGATTAATTAATCTTCTACCCTGGTCTAAATTTGAGTAATATATACATATATATATATATATATATATATATATATATATATATATATTGCTGTGATATTCTCCTGTGATTACGGGAACTGGGTCCTTTCAACAAAAAAATTCTAGTCCCCCCCGATTGGGCGTCATAAACTGCTGTGATCCTCTTTTCGCCTCGGCTGCTCACCTAATTTTATAAACCTCCTCATTCATAAAAAAAACAACACATTCCTACCACAAACATCGACGTTAACTCTATTTACATCAATATTCAGAATACATTAAAATTTCAACTAAAGTTTTAGCATAAAATTCAGTTTTTAAAAAGAATTTCAAGATTAATTTTATTATCATTTTAATGTGCATCCAGAATTAAAGTCCTTGTTGGATGCCTACTAATTAATATAACAATATATGCAGACCGGAGTCTGAGTAAAAAGGGAGCATCTACCACCCCTTTACGTTAATTAACCAGGTTCGTCTAATTGAGCTCAAAGACATACCCAAATTTTCATCATAATCCCGAACATCAATACTAAATACCCCTTTCTACTTAAACAAGCAAATTTCATCTTAAAATTAAAATTGTATGGTTAGTATAATCTCACTAATGTCCATTTAAAGTAAATCAATTATAAAGTCATTCAACACACCAAAATGTCAAACAAAATAGTATAAATTACCTGAAGGTTACTGCACTCGTAGCTTCAAGGTACATCGTCCCTTTTGTTAATCACACCATTCCAACTGGGTTATATTTACAGCTTCTGATTCTCAACGCTTTTCAAATTTTCTCCATCACCATTTATTTAAAGTTGTTTCTGGGCTTTTCCGGAACTCATCTGTGTATATCTGACCCTTGTTTGTGGATCCAGACACATTTATGAACCATTTAATTATTCACCTCCGCAAAATAGCAAAGAAATTCATACTTCTTTCACCAATATACGCCAAAACTGCCTACTAATGGGTATTCATTTGTTGTTGTAAATTTTGACTAATTAGTACAGTGATACTAAATTTTATTACCTTGTATCTAAGTGCACTCAAGTACATTCATATTAGCACGTAAATAACTGTTTTAAATCACCAAAATATACGAGCAAACTTTAAATTATTTTATCAAACTAAAATGCACTGTTTAACATCTTGAATCAAGTCGCGGATGTAAGAGAGCTTTTAACGCATCGAATAGTCAAAAGTCTCAGAGAGCGAAATTCATATTACCACCGGTATATATAGCGGATAGCCGGCACGTCGCTTTTGTCCTCAAAACGGGTAATTCTAAAGAATTTCGCCTGCTATGTTCCCATTCCGTCGCTCGTGCGTCGGTTTTTACGAATTTTGCACTCGCGCCAGTTGAAAATCTCAGAAAATTTCCACACGGCACGCAACGTCTGGAAATAACAAATTGACTTTTATACAGAAATCGTTGTTTCTACCTCTGATATTTGCATCCTATTTTCAACCAATTGTGACCCTCGTGACGTTGCTTAAATCCCGCCTTTTACTATATGTGTCTTTGCTTGACGCATTTTCTCTTTCCTTTTCTAACCTGTTCGTATTGGTGCAAATTGATATTCTTTATTATCGATTATTTCAGTCCATGTGGACTGTTATCTGGGTTAAATAACCCCGTATCTAGTCTTCCCGTGAATATTAAATGTCGGTTTCTCCAACATTCTCTGAAACTATTAATTATCTACAAAATTTACGCAGAATGAGCTTTTTAAATAAACCCTGTTTTGTATTTCGTGCTAAAGCATCTGGCCGTTTCCAATATCCTTAGAATGACATGTTTATCTAAACAAATTAAACTGAAATTGCCTTTTAAAATACGCAGGTGTGTTCAAACATACTATTAATTCTCAGAGCTTTATTTTATTGGGTTTTTACAAGTTTCTATAGATATTATCTGTTACTAACGATTCAATTAACTTCAATTAAAAATAATACCCTTTAATTTTTAGTGAATCCTAATTAAATATTCAATTATTATCTGTACGTTTTGTTTAATACCGGTTACTTGAAATTAATATAAATTTTGCACGTAATTTTCCTTTGTTTCTTTATTAGGAATAAATAAATTACACGCAGAGCTTTTTAATACTGTTTTTTTGATATAAAGCGTCTTGTACATGATTTAAATTTCTTATTTTTACTGAATTATATTTACAGCTTCATGGTTTTAATAACGCGTATTATCTAATAATATTCATTATACACGGTGATTAAAATTATTTGATGTGATTATTTAATTTTCTACCCTGGTCTAAATATGAGTAATATATATTTGTAAAACAATAGAAGGAGAACCAAACTGCATCTAGCAAGAAAGAGCGGCGGCTATGTTCTAAAACAACAAACATATAAACAAGGGAAAAGAAAGCACATGTGGAAAACAAAAACAAATAGGAGGAATAGAAGGGCCGGATATGTTCTAAAGCATTTTTGGGGAATAGTGCGGGGTATATTACAAGCAGAGATGGGAAAAAAGGAGGTAGAGGTATGCCTAGATAAGACTAATGCACGCAGATAGTGAAAGATGCAGAATGTGGAAATTTCAAGGAAATGAGTAGGTTAGCTGAGAATAGGAAACAATGAGAGTACGCGTCTAGCCAGTTCCAGGACTGAAGACCTAATGATGATGATGATGATGGTGATGTATGTACTTGAAAAGAACGCTCGTGTAAGGGTTGATTAATTTTAATATTTTTTAAAGTGATATGAGGGAGGTGATTCATAGTTAAGGACGACAGAATGCCGCATTGAGGTATATTATTATACAAAGTCGCTGCTGGAAAAGTTATTAGCAATTTAGAACGAAATATCTTCTTTAAATGTAACGATATTAACCCAGTATGTATTTGAAAATTAAGGCAAATAAACATATTTTTCAGGTGTTTGTAAATCATTAGCTACTGTATAGCAGAACATGGCCATGTTGCGTTTATTTCCCTAACATCCAGAACTAAACCCTAAATAGAAGCTATGGACATTATTTAAAAACCATGTCGCTACATATAATATAATTATGTAACCTTTAAAATAGATTATGTATGGAAGTTGGCAGAAGAGCATATAAAATATATTGGATTTAAAGGGTGGAGTAAAGTATGTTTGTATATTAAGCAAACTGAAAAGGAATATGTTGACGAAGAAACTTTTACAGACGAGTTTCAAGATCTAATTATACAGATTCATGATAATAGTGATACTTCAGATGGTTACTTATAAGCAGGTGATAAGTGGGATGCTGATGATGAACGTTTAGGATGTGAATCTATTTAAAATAATTTACACATCACGCTCCTGTAAAATAGTATAAAATAGTTTTTACTTAGTGATTGTAAAAAATAGGTTTAATAAACGCATTAATTATTTTGTTATACAGATTGAATGTTTCTTAAATACGAAAAAGCCCGAGGCAAACAAACTTTATGTTATTATTAGATTCCTTTTTTGTACTTTATCTTATACAGAGATGTTCAGGGCCATGCCAGGATATACTGCTGCCAGGATGCAGTAAGAATTTTGTCGTCCACCAAAGACAATTCATATTTAATAGTGAAATAGCGCACACTTGTAAAGATATATTTTTTACTTGAAACATCATAATTAGGTCTTCAGTCCTGGAACTGGTTAGACGCGTACCCTCAATTCCCTAAAATTTGCACAGTCTGTATCTATCACTCTCTGCGTGCGATAGTCTGATCTAGGTCTACCTCTGCCTCTTTTTTTCTATCCCGCTTGTAATATATCACGTACTATTTCACAAAAATGCTTTAGAATGTATCCTGACCTTCTATTTCTCCTATTGTTTTTGCTTTCCACAGATATCTTTATTCCTCTACTATTTCTATAAACTATTTGTTATTAACTTTGTCTGTGCATGCTATCACTCTTATACATCTGAAGTACAACACTCCAAAATGCTTCTACGGTTCTTCTGTCTACTTTTCCTACTGCCCCTATTTCATAGACATACTGTGCTCTTTACATATGCTTTCAACAATCTTCTTCTTGTTTCTATGTTTGTTATGTTTGAACATGAGCGCTGCTGTTTCTTGTCAGATGCAGTTCGGTGTCCTTCTATTGTTTTACAATTATATACCCTATTTTTCCGATATTCAGTGGTATGCGAATGGGGGCGGCTCCGTGGCGTAGTGGTATGTGTGTGACTACTACGCCCAAGGTGCCGGGTTCGAATCCCGACACGGACCGCTTGAAAAATGTTAGGCGAGTAATTTTCACAAAAATACACCCTCGTTCGGATGAGAGGTAAAATGGAGGTCGCGTGTGTGTGTTGTCACGCACGTTAAAGATCCCTGCCTTGCTTGGAACAGCAAGGGTTCGGCAAAATTCCAAATTTTCGAGGTAGAAAAACTCGCTTCCTTGCCAATGTAGTTCCTTCGACTAGAGCATTGAAAAATCACATGTAAGGTATGTGAATGGGGGTGGCTCCGTGGTGTGGTTGGTATGTGTGACTACTATGCCTAAGGTCCCGGGTTCAAATCCCGACACGGTCCGCTTGAAAAATATTAGGCGAGCATTTTTCGCAAAAATACACCCTCGTTTGGATGAGAAATAAAATGGAGGTCCCGTATATGAGTGTTGTCACGCATGTTAAAGATCCCCAAGGGTTCGGCAAAATTCCAAATTTTTCAGGTAAAAAAGTCGCTTCCAGGCCAATGTAGTACCTTCGGGTGGAGCATTGGAAAATCACATGTAAGGTATGTGAATGGGGGTAAACAGCCTGTGACTGCCAAGTTCCCCAGCACCTTAACTTTTGCCGAATTAATAGTTTTTCCAATATATCCTTTCGCACAATCAACATTAGTTAAAAATATTTTACAACCAACACCTGTAGTTGTTTATAATAATCATCAGATTTAAGTGGACTTATTCTTTCGTCATTAGGTTTCCGTCTTGAAATTGGTTGGGCCCGTACCTCCACTTATTTATATTCTAAGCTAGCCCACACAGTTCCCTGAAATTTCCACAACAGCCTATATAGAGCTCGGTTTCCCTACTATTGTTTTTTAATTATATGCCGTATTTCACCGAGCTTCAGTGGTAAGGGAGTTAAACAGTCTGTGGCTGTCAAGATTCCCCAACACTTAAACATTTGCCAAATTAATTGTTTACCAGTAAATTTTTTTGCATAATTAACATTATTCGAGATAATTGCAAAACCAATACCTGTAATTGCTTAAAGTAATCATCAGCTTTAAGTACAGTTATTTTTTTTCGTCATTAGTTTTTCCATCTTGGGACTGGTTGAACGCGTACCTCCATTGATTTCTATTCTGAGCTAGCCTACACATTTTCCTAAAATTCCCACAGCCTACATCTTTCACTATCTGTGTGCAATAGTCTAACCTAGGTCTACCTCGAATATTTTTTATCCTATCACTGTTTCGAATATATTCCGCACTATTCCCTCATGCCTTAGTATGTAGCCTATCATCATATTTCATC
The DNA here is from genome assembly GCA_036346225.1 of Platerodrilus igneus. Classification (NCBI taxonomy): domain Eukaryota; kingdom Metazoa; phylum Arthropoda; class Insecta; order Coleoptera; family Lycidae; genus Platerodrilus; species Platerodrilus igneus. The sequence goes on along the minus strand of JARFIW010001104.1, from coordinate 4,498,259 downwards.
TATTTTGTACTGTTTTCCGCATATTTCTTTCATCCCCTTCCATTTATAATACCGCTTTGTTCTTAACTTTGTCCGTCCATGATATCTTTATCATACGTCTGTAGTACCACACTCCAAACGCTTCTATGTTTTTCTTGTCCACTTCTCCTGTTGTCCAGGCTTCTCAGCCGTACGGAGCTGTGCTCCACAGATAGGTTTTAAGCAACCTTTTTCTCGTTTCTATGTTTGTTGTCTTTATACATAGTAGATTGTTTTTCTTGTTAAATGTAGCACGACCTTGTGCTAATCTTTATTTTATATCTTTTGCGCTTTTCCTAGGTAGCAGACATCGTTAACCTCTTGTAGATTCTCGTTACCTATTTGTATTCTTATTTTTGGTTTATCTTCCTGTATACTACTACTGTAGTTTTATTTTTGTTAATTTTCATAACCTATCTCTCAGAACTGTTTCCATTTCATTAAGAGCACCTTCTAACTCTTCTTTGTTAGATGTTAATACCGCTATATCAGCTGCTAATCTAAGCATATCAAATTTTTGTACCTGAAAATAATTCCCAATGTCTGTCTGCATTTTGTAGTGTATTCATTGACTCTTCAATATAGAAGTTAAAGATATTGGGGATAGGGCACATCCCTGTCTCACCCCTTTCCTAATATTTACTTCTCTATGTCCCTGCTCTAATTCTATACTACCGCTGTGTGCTCTTTGTATAAGCAAAGTATTATCCGTCTATCTCTAAAACTCATTCCAATCTTTTTGAGTATTTCGAACATTTTTTCCATTTTACACTGTCGAATGCTTTTTCAGATCTACCTACTCCATATACACGTTTTCCCCTTTTTCTGTTGTTTTCTCCATTATCACCCTCAGAGCTAAAATAGCCCCCCGTGTTCCCCTGTTACGCCTGAACCCAAATTGATCTTCTCCTAGTATTTTTTCAGCTCATTTTTTCATTCGCTTTTGTACAATTCTTGTTCATATTTTTGACACGTGTGCTGTAATCTTATTATTCAAAACTTTCACATCTATCCGCGCCTCCCTTTTTTGGTATAGTTACTATGATGTTAGGTTTGAAATCTTTGGGTCTCTCGCCTGTCTCACACATATAGCTTACAAGTTGGAAGAGACGTTCTGTTACTACTTGTCCAGTAGCTTTTGGAGCTTGCACCTTATCTGTACCCGGCGCCTTACCATTTTTCAGACCCTTTAATACTACGAGTAATTCAAACTCATCTTTTAGTATAGGATATTCCAAGTCATATCTCTACATTTTCTATAATGACGTTTTTTCCCGTGCCTTTTATAATTTTGCTATATGGTTTTATATTTCTCAAATCTAATTAGTTTGTGTGCTTCGTGTGTCGTTTCTATTTCCATCTTAGTTTATACGTCTTTGGACTTTTCATCAATCTATTGTGCTTTAGCTTTCTTGCATTTGCGAATAATTTTCCATTTTATGGTTTTGTATCTCTGTTTTCCTGTTTCGGCTGATCTAGTTTTATGTTTTCGTCTTTCTGCTATTAAATTCAGGATATCCTTTATTATCCATGGTTTCTTATTTAATTTTTTTGCGTATACCCCAGAATATCTCTAGCCGCCACGTCTAAGCTTCTACAGTCTTTTACTTGATTCAAAAACCGTTGTCTAACAATAATGTAATCTATTTGATATCTTCCTATATCTACTGGCATCTTCCACGTGTATCGTCTTCTAGCTTGATGTTGAAATAATGTATTTGTGATGGTTAAATTGTTCTTGGCGCAAAATTCTAGCAGCCTATTTCCTCTGTCATTTCTCGTGCCTAAACCAAATAAACCTTTTACCGCTCTTTCACTACCCTCACCTACCACTGTATTAAAATCCCCCGTAATCATTAAATGTTCATGTCCTTTTACGTACTTTAATATGTCTTCGATATCTTTGTAGATCGCTTCTACGTATTCTTCACTGTAGCTAGAGGTGGGCATGTATACTTGTATTATTACTGTGTTTACCGGTTTAGATTTTAATCTTTCTCGTTCCTGAAAGGTCAACGAGTTCGGTTTTACACTTCATGAGAACAAGATAATGATACGTCTTACTACTGTGCATTATTATTGTTATTCATTTATTATGTGGCAATTGCCAATCTGCGTTTCATTAATTAATAAAATTAAAAGAAACACCTGGAGATTTACTCTACAACGCCTAAGACTTTAGACAAATATTTTAAAGAAATGGTATTATATGCAATGTATAGCAATACAGCAGCTGCTGACCTATATGACATTACACTCTTTTGTGAAACAGATTATATATTGTTAAATATACTTTTAATGATTGTTAAATATACTTTCGGGTAATGGCGTAGTCATGGTAATGTGATGGTAGAGCTTGTTATAGATGGTGAGTTGCGAGAGGTGGTATTTGACTCAGGTCTTAGGGACCTAGGGATCTATTGAGAAGTGTAAGTAAATGTAACAATTACCTGAATAGAAGTAATGAAACGATGAAATCAAACAACAGGATTTAATAATGAATCAACTTAAAACTAAACAACATGTTAATAAAATACGAAGCAGTAAAAGAGTTAAACAGTTATAATAATGAAGAGTTAATTTACGGTTGAAATTCTAAGTGACCATCTTGATTAGAGTTTCTTCAGCATCTATAAAGGGTTAAGTCACCATTTCGATGAGAGCCAACTTGCTCTTCAGCAGACGACCAATGACTTGGCTAGCTGCTTAGCTGCCCACAAACTACCGTTGAGTGGAAGGGTGTTTTGGCTTTTTTGTACATGCTGACTCAAGGATACTGGTTTCTACGGAAGGTTTTGGCATTTGATAATCAGTATAGAGGTTACCCAAAACTTCCTTGTTTGTATAATCTTACAGGAAAACTGATTATGAAAAATACAAGTAACTAACTAATGTGGTACAGATTATGAGGAAATAACATGAAACATTAAGGTTTGGTTTGAACAAGATAATAACAAAGTAGATTGCAAAGTTTCCTAAAATAGAGGATACGAAATGTATTGATTGTTACAATGTTGCATGTCTAAAAGTAACGTAAAAAATGGCTTCGCTAAATACAACAATATCTCCAATTATGGTTGTAATCTATTTTGAAGAAAATCCAGATACCATAAGCCGTCTAATCTATTTGGTATACTACAGGACGAACCTTTTACAAAATCGTCAATTAGTCTTGCCCAAACAATTTTTTTTTATAGTTATCTAAACCCGATGGAGTGGAAAGCTTTTATAACCAAAGTGTGGGACTCTCTTGGCGGCATACCCACTAAAACCACTCCCCCTGGCGGGTGCGCCTGCAGCCTAAAAGGCTTATTGTGCTGACCCTGATTAAGTATTATACCCAATCTGTAAAGCCTGCACCCCGAATTACAGAGAACAGGTCCCTTGATGAGAGGGTATCCATTTCCTTTGGGTCTAACTTTGGTCGCCCAACGCCTCTAGATGGTGTCGGCGTGGAAGTCTCTGAACGAGGTCTTTTACTGCCCCCGCTCTTCTTTTGCACCGGTACCTTCTTTGTGGACGAGTGTTTGCAAGTTACTTTATTGTTTTTTCCGTGTCTGGTGTATCAGACACCGGTATTGCAAACGCACTTGCATCCCGGGTCTGCTCCACCTCCATGGATATGTTTTAGTTACCTGAGGTGTCCCCCATTGCTGGTTCCACCTCTTTAGGTTCTGTTTTACTTATGATACCAATATTATTCATAATTGTTCTCATGAGTAAGAGGGGTGTAAATGGTCACCATGCCAGGTGCCTTCTGTTGGCATGGAAGGCGTGAATAAAACGGGGTGCCGCCCTGTTCCCGAGTTTTAAACTGATTAAAACTGGTCAACTATTTAGCCACGCATCCCTTGGGCTCAGTCCTTCGCCACAGGATTTAGGATTTTGAGCGAGGTTGTTTCCTCTTGGTCCGGACGGTTAAGTCAAGACTCTCACACCCTCTTGCCCGTGAGACATGAACACGACAGCAGGGAAAGCGCGGTGTGTTGGTGTTGCAGAATTGTCCCACCGGCTTCGTTTACCTCAGTGCAGGTCCATTAGCCACGAAACTACAGCTTGGACTGAGGGGTTTCGTTCGCGGGATCGTTTTCACTTGGCTAAGAGGCGGATTTATCCCGCTCTAGCATAGTCTCTTGCTCTCCACCATGTTGTGGATCTTATACCACTCAGGCACTGGGTGACTGAAAGAGATTAGCTTATCACGATCCTTCCCAGAGTAGATAGCCCATCCCTTGGTCATATATCCTGGGATTTTTCCTATCCGCCACCTGGAGACGCGCCCAATGGGTAACCAACCGCATGGGAGCCCAAACATTAATGGACATTCGTTGGCTGGTGCCGAGATTGTATTATTTTATGAAGGTTTTTATCGCCACACAGATGGTTATTATCAAAATTAACGACATCGTTTCTTGTAAATCTAGCTTCGTCAACGGACGAGCGATACGAAGAGTTCTTAATACACCTATTTAAAAACCAAATACAAAATCCAAGGCATGGTGGGTAATCCTTTTCTAAAAGTGTCCGCACTTCCTTACATAAATGTCTTTCACTGTAGATGAAAGGTCTTCATGAGCCAGTTTTATATTAGCGAGCGTGAATTCTTGAAAAAGTTTTTCAATCGGAAACGAGTTGATTTGTAAAACGTTCAACTCACAGCCATCGCAGTATTCCCATTTGCAAGATCATAAATAATTGCGTATCTGCTAATTTTTCAACTAAGTATTTCATTTTTAAGAGGTTTATTTCACTAATTAACCAAGCGTCTAAGAAAAACAAACTTAATTGACAATGACCTTTTGACAGAAAACATCGTGATCAAAGCACACTGGACTATGTTCCTGTTAGTTTTATTTTCGGACGTAAACAGTACAAAAAATGGTATTTACAAAAAGTGTAATTACCGAAAAAAAAGCAAGAAATAGAAAAATTACAAAAGGAAATCTTGTGTAAAATGAAAAGCATATCTAAAAAAAAGAACAATAAATATTTTTACCAGTGGAGCAATACATTTCCTCTTTAGTAAATCCTACATTATCCGTATGCCGCTACAGAATAATTTACGAAACCAATTTTTCAGTTTTAATAGGGCATTTCCCCATAAAGCTATCATTAAAATTTCGATTGTTTGATAGTTATCAAATCAAAATGTTTACAATTTATAATATCCTGTACCTTGGATATGAAAATCCGTGAAGCATAGCTTCATATGAAGAAACAATATTATTTTTTACCAAAGAATTCACCGTTTAATTTATGCCAACTTTTATGTTACATTCCGTATTGATAAAAAAAGGAGTAGCAAGCAGTTGCATTCAAATAATACAAAATCATAAAAGTTGAATCATTTTTTTCTGGTGCCACATTCATATAAAAAAATTGCAAAAATTTCAGAACGTCTAATTGTAAAATTGAAGTCGGCAGTTCCGGTATTGCCAAGGATAAACGAAGGAATAAATTTGATGGCTAATCTCAATGACAGATTACCAAATAAATTCACATTCAGACAAGTACACTTTCAGTTACTTCAACATTTGTCATTCACGAGTTTTAGCAAAATCAACATGAAACATGCATACACGTGTACTGCACCAAATCCTACCGTGCACTCTATCTGAGACTTCACGCTCATAGTCTAGATTAGAATACTTCTAGTAGAATTGATCCATACCATTTTAGAGTGTATACCTATTTTTGACCAAGATCTCTCGTAATGTTGCAATATTTTACACCCAGTTTCGTTAAAAGGTACTTTGTGGCAAAAAGATACATTTCTGGACAAAAGGACACATTCTTGACTAATCTAAAGGATGCCATCGGTCACAATAACCTAATTGGATAAAGAATTGCAGAAAAAAAGAATTGGCGTTTTTACTAATGTACCGGAAAACACTTCTCTGTTCAATTGAGCGTGTATGCTTGCACAGTTAGCAGTAGTGATCAGTTTTTATCCCGTCTACATATCGTCTACATAAACGAATACACTGTTTATTGTATTCTGAAATAGCATGGTCCGAATTTAGATGACATTTGAGTAGATACATCAAAACTCTCTTGGTCTAACTAAATATGTACATGCAGTTTCTGGAATATTTGATTATGCCTATCTTATAAACATTTTCAAAGTGTTCCAAATGTTATGCAAGGTATTAAACCTTCTTTGTATTATTATAAAGGTACACCCATTTTTTATAGACACATTACAACGAGGAGAGTATTTGATTTTCACTTCTAGAAGTGGAACAAGATACACAATTGCCATTTCTTATTGCATCAGCTTGTGATTATCGAGAAAAGTAAAGAATTTTAAAACGGTTGCTCTTTTTTATTATACAATTTTATAAAAACTTATAAATTAATAATACGAATGACGTAATACTAACTAAATTAACACAAGTTCATAGTTTAGCAAAAATTCTTTACATAAAGAAAATCGTCATTAACTTAAGGAACCGCCAAGTGATCCACTAGAAAGTGAAGATTCGGAAATCGAAAGACTTGATTGCTGCGACGAGTCAATGGATGTTTTTGTAAGTCCTGAGCCACCGGATAATTGAGAAAAACCTTTTCCCGTTTGCGACGTAAGCAAGGTTGAAATGCTTGAATAATCTTCTTGGCCCCCAAGGCCTGAGGATGAGGAGCCAATGTTTGACTCTCCTATTCCAGATGAAATTCCAGATTGTCCTATACCTGAAGTAACATCAGATTGCCCCAATCCAGATAAACCACCAGATTGTCCCAAATCCGATGAAATCCCGGATTGTCCTAAGCTAGATGTAATACCGGATTGTTCTAAATCCGATGAAATCCCAGATTGTCCTAAGCTAGATGTAATACCGGATTGTCCTAAAGTGGATCCAGAAATATCAGAGCCAGATGTAATACCGGATTGTCCTAAAGTTGATCCAGAAATATCAGATTGTCCTAGGGATGAGGAACTTATGCCAGATTGTTCTATGGTGGATGTTGTTCCAATACTGGAATGTTCTAAACTAGACGAAGAAATAACATCTGATTGTCCAATACTGGAGTGACCACCGATACTAGAATGTCCTAATCCTGAAGATGAAAGAATACTGGAATGTCCAATATCGGATTGACCACCAATACTAGACTGTCCTAATCCTGAAGATGAATGAATACTGGAATGTTCAATGCCAGATCCAGAACTAAAACCAGATTGCTCATGACTTGACGAAATTCCACCTAAGCCTGATCCTGAGTGAGAACTGTATATTCCTTTGCCTGGTTGAATTGGTACATGCAATTTATGATTTAAATCATGTTTGAATGCAAGATCTTTTTCGAGAATATGTCTGTGATGATCCAAGTCTTGATGGAGATGATGATCCGCATGTTGTTTTAACTCGAGGTCATGTTTTTGATGTTCTACATCATGCAGTTCGTGATCGGCGTGCTGCTTAACGGCGTGCTCGTGTTCCGCAATATGTTCATGTTCTGCTTGCTTATTATGCTCCAGATCATGCAACTGATGACCTATGTGTTTTTCTACGTCGTGTTTTTTGATCCCAACTCGTGTCTTTCCTTTTCCAGACTAAGTAGTTTGTGACTCGTGTGAAGTTCCAATTCGTGTTGTTTTTGCTCTAATTCATGTTTTAGTCGTTCTAAATCACGAAGAGCAGAGTTGGTGTGGTGCTTTAAGTCATGTTGGTGTTTTTCTAGTTCGTGTAATTTATGTTCAATGTCTTTTTTTAAAGCAAGTTTTTGACCAAGGATAAATCTATTTTCAATATCATGTTTGGCAGCAAGTTCGTGTTCAAGAATGTGTTTCCTTTGTTCTTCTTTGCGACGTTCTATTTCGTGTAGTTTTTGTTGAGTGTGGTGTTCTACTTCATGAACAGCGTGATCTTTGTGGTGATCTATTTCGTGTACGTGATGCGAATGCCATGGCTCATGTCCGTGATGTCCATGATGATCCTCTTCGAAATGCTTTATCACACCGCCATAAGCAAAAGTCCATTCTAACGCTACGCAGGTCAACAACGTCTGGAAGTAAAAGATTTTATTAAACAATTGTATAACTTTCAGGGTGAAATTATAAACATAAACACAGAATATGTAAAAATTGCATAATAAAGAAGTCTAGATATAAAGTATTAAACTCCAATATGATTGGATATTTAAAAAAATCGGAAAGGTTCCATAAATTATTTTAGAATGGATCATGCTAGTAGATTTACTATTTTATGAAATATATCTACCCTAATGGTGGGAAAAAACGCTTTTGTTGCAGGAAATCTTCGATACTTTCAACCGAAAAATATTGTAGAATTTATTAAAAAATCGTTCTAGTGCATGAAGTCCTTTATGTTTTTAAGGTCGTATAGTCGTGTTGTTGGCTTATATTTGAAAATACGGCTGGGCTTTACGAGGAACCATACCATTTTCAAAATAGTAGGTGCTTGTTTACGTTGTTGCTAGCTACGGGTTTTTGATTTTTTATATTAAATAAAAAACCTCCATAATTACAATACTTTTTGGCTTTACTAACAAATAGCGTAAAGACCGTTATTGAGTATTTATAACAGAAAATACTGATACCCAAAAACTGGTAAAAAATGGACTAAGGTCTGGAAATTGAAAATACCTAACGATTATCTTTGTTCAAATGTTCCTTATAATTTACTTTTTAACATATTAACTTTATCCAATTAATATGAGAGGTGCAAGTTTAATTTTTGTACAATTATGGTGTTATTAATAATAATGTAAAAGAAAATAACTGAAAATAACTAACCACAAAGCTATGTAATATAATTATATGGATATAAATAAAAGATTGACTTACCCATTTTATGTTTGCGACGAATATCATTATTACGAACTGGTTTGACTCGATCTTGAACTTGTGTTTCGAAACTGATACAGACTGTGTAAGATCAACCTCCTTTATACCCTAAGCGATTGCATACATTACTGAAAATTCCATTAAACTAAATTGGTGAATGAAATTATAAAAAAACACGGAATATCCAGATGTTGCAACGTCATTGATAGACCTTAACCATCGTTATTCCATGATTTTGCGGGTTTGTTTCTATTAATTATAATATGATTCACATTTCCATGTACTGATTACAATAATGATACTTGTATTGAGCGTTTTGTATCTTTATTGGTATAATTTATCGAGCTGTTTGGTTGGAATTCTTGAAAAAGAATCAATATTTGTGTGGAGAACTTAAGAGTTTTTCCAACTCGTTTACTATTTTAAAAATAATGCACTATATTCAGAGTAAAAGATTAATAGTAAGTCTGGGACACTTTTACACATTGTTCTTTATCCCGATTCTAGGAGAACCATTTTAGAGGCTTACGAGCTATAGTCGGGATAGGAAAAGAAGGTAACCACATGACTAATTTCAGATTTCAGAATCGACAAAAGTATTCAAAGATATTCCGATTCTGTAATAAGTAAAATAAAAACAAGAAATAAATGGGATGCGTTTCTTTAATACACATGTAGTTGGGACTAGGAAAGAAGGTGATCACGTGACATCCTAGATTCTAGATTCTACAAAAGTATTTAAAGATATTCCGATTTTGTATTGAGTAAAATAAAAACAAGGAATCAATGAGACGCGCTTCTATAATACACATATAGTCGGGACCAGGAAAGAAGGTTGTAACATGACATCCTAGATTATAGCCTCGACATAAGTATTTAAAGATATTCAGATTTTGTAGAGTAAAGTAAAGACGTAACGGACTTTTATTAAATGAGCTACAAAATGATAACTACTGCATTGTATATCGCACCTTGACTAGCAAATTAGCAAATTTATTTCAATAGCTTCGCGCTTTCAACACGTAACCTCACTTTTGTCAGCTTTTGTTTACATCTGTCAACATGCACTAACCTCAATATTTTTTTCTGCAACACTGTGGCAGTTCCTGTCCTCGCAAGTATGGCGCTAAGTAGAAGAACATTTGCACTTTGGCACTTTTCAATAAGCGCCCTAGTATTAAAAATATGCAATTCCCCTTGCTATTATAAATCTTAAAAAATGCACTTACATCAAAAGTATTTTTCTCAAGCTTTATGGCGGATCCTTTTCTCGCAATTATGGCCATAGATAGAATAAAGCTTGCGCTACACAACGTACACTGCTACTTTTTGGTAAGTGACGCAGCGTTAAATATAATTTTCCGTGCGCTAACGAGAACTTACTCTAAATAATGCTCTTTAACACTTTTCAATAAGTGTCGTAGTATTAAGAATATGCTATTCCCCTTGCTATAGCAAATCTTCAAAAATGTACTAATGTAAAATTTTTTTCTCAAGCCTTCTGACGGATCCTATTCTCGTAATTATGCCTATAGGTAGAGTGCCGCTTGCACTAAGCAACACAAGTGACGTAGTGTTCAAAATATAATTCTCCGTGTGCCAATGCAAATACCCGAATAAGCACTAACCTCAAAATTTTTTTCTCAAAACCTATCAGTCGTTGTCCTCGCAGGTATGGCGCTAAGTAAAGAAGAACTTGCTCCGAATAACGCTTTTCGGCACTTTTTAATAAGTGTCGTAGTATTAAGAATATGCCATTCTTATTGCTATTGCAAATACTCCAAAATGCACTCATTTCAAAAAATTTTTCTCAAGCCTCACGATGGATCCTGTCCTCATAATTATGGCCATAGGTATAGTGCAGCTTGCGCTAAGCAACACAAATGACGTAGTATTCAAAATATAATATTCTGCGCGCCAATGCAAATACCCGAATATGCACTAATCTCAAAAAAAATTTTTAAACCCTATCAGTCCTTGTCCTCGCAGGTATGGCGCTAAGTAAAAGAGAAATAATGCTCCAAATAATGCTTTTTGGTACTTTTCAATAAGTGTCATTGTATTAAAAATATGACATTTCACTTGCTAGTGCAAACACTCAAAAATGCACTAACTTCAAAAAAAAATTTCTCAAGACTTACGATAAATCCTGTCCTCGCAATTTTGGCTATGGGTAGAGTGCAGCTTGCGCTAAACAACGCAAGTGACGTAGTATTCAAAATATAATTTTCTGTGCGCCAATGCAAATACCCGAATATGCACTAATCTCAAATTTTTTTTCTCAAACCCTATCAGTCCTTGTCCTCTCAAGTATGGCGCTAAGTAGAAGAGAACTTGCTCCGAATAATGCTTTTTGGCACTGTTTAATGAGTGTAGTGGTATTAAAATATGCTATTCCCCTTGCTAATGCAAATTCTCAAAAATGCACTAACTTCAAAAAAATTTTCTCAACCCTTATGACGGATCCTGTCTTCGTAATTATGGCCATAAGTAGAGTGCCGCTTGCGCTAGGCAACACAAATGACGTAGTGTTCAAAATATAATATTTTGTGCGCCAATGCAAATACCTGAATATGCACTAACTTCAAAAATTTTTTCTCAAACCCTATCAGTTCTTGTATTCGCAGATATGACGTTAAGTTGAAAGAGAACTGGCTCAGAATAATGCTTTTTAGCACTTTTTAATAAGTTTCGCAGTATTAAAAATATGCCATTCCTCTTGCTAGTGAAAATCCTCAAAAATGCAATAACTTAAAAAAAAATTTTCTCATGCCTTATGACGAGTCCTGTCTTTGCAATTATGGCTATAGGTAGCGTGCAGCTTGCGTTAAACAACGCAAGTGACGTAGTGTTCAAAATATAATTTTCCGTACGCCAATGTAAATACCCGAACATGCACTAAACTCGTAATTTTTTTTTAAACCCTATCAGTTCTAGTCCTCGCAGGTATGGCGCTGAGTAGAAGAGAACTTGCTCCAAATAATGCTTTTTGTCACTTTTCAATAAGTATCGTAGTATTGAAAATATGCTATTCCTTTGCTATTAGAAATATTCAAAAATGCACTAACATCAAAATTTTTTTTCTCAAGCTTTATGACGGATACTTTTCTCGCAATTATGGGCATAGTTAGAATAAAGCTTGCGCTACACAACACACACACATTCGGTAGGTGACGTAGTGTTAAAAACATAATTTTCCGTGAGTTATAGGATCTCCCATTTGTTATAACATATAAAACTAATAAAGATATTAGGAAACATTAGGAAATGTTAGGAAAGTGCAACAATGTCATAAAAGACAAATTGCAACAATTTATTACAATTTATTATGATGATTTCAGTTCCCACGAGTGGAAACGCTACAAAGTAGCACAAGGATAAGTGACACTGCAGATGTCAGGTCACAGACGGTCGTAGGATGTCACGTACCGAGATTACGCAAAATAAGCCTGCAACATTGTAATTATGAATAGCTTTTAAGGTAGCAACTTAGTATTATGAATAGAGTCAAGGGTAAGCGGACATAGGTCCGCAGGTTCCCACAGAATTGTAAAGAGGTAGGGAGATTAAAAAAAGGCCGGGAGCTCCACTCCCAGGCAGTTCATCAAACGTTCAGCTTTTGCATTGCAGTTCGTAGATAGCTCACTGTACAATAAGTAATAATTTTGGAACTTAGAATAATAAATAATATTGTCTAAATTCAATATTTAACTTCTGTATAAAACCTAAATAAATGTGTTAAAGTTTAAAGAGTCTTTTTAAAAAGGACCGCTCGAAGCCACGAACCTTCCCTCGTGCGCCAACGAAAACTTACTTTAAATAATGCTCTTTAGCTCTTTTCAATAAGTGCCGTAGTATTAAAAATATGGTATTCCCATTGCTATTGCAAATCCTCAAAAATTCACTAATTTCAAAAAAAATTTCACAAGCCTTATAATGGATCCTATCTTCGTAATTATGGCCATAGGTAGGATGCCGCTTACGCTAAGCAACACAAATGACGGTAGTGTTTAAAATATAATTTTCCGTGCGCAAATGCAAATACCTGGATATGCATAAACTTCAAAATTTTTTTGTCAAACCCAATCAGTCCTCGTTATCGCAGGTATGGCGCTAAGTAGAAGAGACCTTACCCCGACTAATGCTTTTTGGCACTTTTTAAAACTGTCGTAGTATTAAAAATATGCTATTCCCTTTGCTATTGCAAATCGTCAAAAATGCACTAACTTAAAAATATTTTTTCTCATGCCTTACGACGGATCCTGTCCTCGCAACTATGGCCGTAGATAGAGTGCAGCGTGCGCTAAACAACGCAAGTGACGCATTGCTCAAAATATAATTTTCCGTGTGATAATGCAAATACCCGAATGTACATTAATCTCAAAATTTTTTCTCAAACCCTATCAGTCTATGTCTTCACAGGTATGGTACTAAGTAGAAGAGAACTTGCTCCAAATAATGCTTTTTGTCACTTTTTAATAAGTGTCGTAGTATTAAAAATATGCTATTCCCCTTTCTTATACAAATCTTCAAAAATGCACTAACATTAAAAATATTTTTCTCAAGCTTTATCACGGATCCTTTTCTCGCAATTATGGGCATAGTTAGAATAAAGCTTGTGCTATACAGCGCACACGGCAATTTTTCGGTATGTGACGTAATGTTAAAAATATAATTTTCCGTTAGCAAATGCAAATACCTGGACATGCACTAACTTCAAAATCAGTCCTTGTCCTTGCAGGTATGGCGCTAAGTAAGAGAGAACTTGCTCCGACTAATGCTGTTTGGCACTTTTCAATAAGTGTCGTAGTATTAAAAATATGCTATTCCTCTTGCTATTGCAAATCCTCAAAAATGCACTAACTTCAAAATATTTTTTTTTATGTCTTATGACGGACCCTGTCCTCGAAATTATGGCCGTAAATAGAATGCCGCTTGCGCCAAGCAACACAAATGATGTAGTGTTCAAAACATAGTTTTCCGTGCGCAAATGCAAATACATGAATATGCACTAACTTCAAAAATTCTCATGCCTTATGATAGATCCTGTCCTCGCAATTATGGCAATAGGTAGAGTGCAGCTTGCGCTAAACAACGCAAGTGACGTAGTGTTTAAAATATAATTCTCCGTGTGCCAATGCAAATACCCGAATATGCACTAACCTCAAAATTTTTTTCTCAAAACCTATCAGTCCTTGTCCTCGCAAGTACGGCGCTAAGTAGTAGAGAACTTGCTTCGAGTAATGCTTTTGGCACTTTTTAGTAAGTGCCGTAGTTTTAAAAATATTCTATTCGCTCTTGCTATTACAAATCCTCAAAAATGCACTTACTTCAAAAAAAATTTTCTCAAGCATTATGACGGATCCTGTCGTCGTAATTATGGCCGTAGGTAGAGTGCAGCATGCGCTAAGCAACGCAAGTGACGTAGTGCTCAAAATATAATTTTCCGCCTGTCAATGCAAATACCTGAAAGTGCACTAATCTTAAAATTTTTTTCTTAAATCCTATCAGTCCTTGCTCTCGCAGGTATGGCGCTAAGTAGAACAGAATTTGCTCCAAATAATGTTTTTTGTCACTTTTCACTAAGTGTCGTAGTATTAAAAATATGTTATTCCCCTGCTATTACAAATCTTCAAAATACACTAACATCAAAAATATTTTTCTCAAACCTTATGACGAATTCTTTTCTCGCAATTATGGCCATAGTTGGAATAAAGCTTGTGCTACACAACACACTCGGCAATTTTTTGGTAGGTGACGTAGTGTTAAAACATAATTTTCCGTTCGCCAACGAAAACTTACTCTAAATAATGCTCTTTAGCTCTTTTCAATAAGTGCCGTAGTATTAAAAATATGGTATTCCCATTGCTATTGCAAATCCTCAAAAATTCACTAATTTCAAAAAAAAATTTGCAAGTCGTATAATGGATCCTATCTTCGTAATTATGGCCATAGGTAGGATGCCGCTTACGCTGAGCAACACAAATGACGGTAGTGTTTAAAATATAATTTTCCGTGCGCAAATGCAAATACCTGGATATGCATAAACTTCAAAATTATTTTGTCAAACCTTATCAGTCTTTGTTATCGCAGGTATGGCGCTAAGTAGAAGAGACCTTACCCCGATTAATGCTTTTTGGCACTTTTCAATAACTGTCGTAGTATTAAAAATATGCTATTCCCTTTGCTATTGCAAATCGTCAAAAATGCACTAACTTCAAAATATTTTTTCTCATGCCTTCCGACGGATCCTGTCCCCGCAACTTTGGCCGTAGATAGAGTGTAGCGTGCGCTAAACAACGCAAGTGACGCATTGCTCAAAATATAATTTTCCGTGTGCTAATGCAAATACCCAAATGTACACTAATCTCAAAATTTTTTCTCAAACCCTATCAGTCTTTGTCCTCGCAGGTATGGTACTACGTAGAAGAGAACTTGCTCCAAAAAATGCATTTTGTCACTTTTCAATAAGTGTCGTAGCATTAAAAATATGCTATTCCCCTTGCCATTGCAAATCCTCAAAAATGCACTAACTTCAAAATATTTTTTCTTATGTCTTATGACGGATCCTGTCCTCGCAATTATGACCGTAGGTAGAATCCCGCTTGCGCTGAGCAACACAAATGACGTAGTGTTCAAAATATAATTTTCCGTGCGCAAATGCAAATACATGGATATGCACTAACTTTAAAAAATTTTTCTCATGCCTTATGATGGATCCTGTCCTCGCAATTATGGCCATAGATAGAGTGCAGCTTGCGCTAAACAACGCAAGTGACGTAGTGTTCAAAATATAATTTTCCGTGCGCCAATGCAAATACCCTAATATGCACTAATCTCAAAAAATTTTTCTCAAACCCTATCAGTTTTTGTCCTCTCAGGTATGGCACTAAGTAAAAGAAAGCTTGCTCCGAATAATGCTCTTTGGCACTTTTTAATAAGTTTCGTAGTATTAAAAATATGCCTTTTTTCTTGCTAGTGCAAATCCTCAAAAATGCACTAACTTCAAAAAAAATTTTCTCATGTCTTATGACGAGTCCTGTTCTCGCAATTATAGCCATAGGTAGAGTGCAGCTTGCGCTAAACAACGCAAGTGACGTAGTGTTCAAACTATAATTTTCCGTGCGCCAATGCAAACACCCGAATATGCACTAACCTCAACAATTTTTTCTCAAACCCTATCAGTTCTTGTCCTCGCAGGTATGGCGTTAAGTAGAAGAGAACTTGCTCCGAATAATGCTTTTTGGCACTTTCCAATAAATTTCTTAGTACTAAAAATATGCCATTCCTCTTGCTAGTGCATATCCTCAAAAATGCATTAACTTCAAAAAAATTTTTCTCATGTATTATGACGAGTCCTGTCCTCGCAATTATGGCCATAGGTAGAGTGCAGCTTACGCTAAACAACGCAAGTGACGTAGTGTTCAAGATATAAGTTTCCGTGCGCCAATGCAAATACCCGAATATGCACTAATCTCAAAAAAATTTTCTCAAACCCTATCAGTTTTTGTTCCCTTAGGTATGGCGTTAAGTAGAAGACAATTTGCTCCAAATAATGCTTTTTGATACGTTCTAATAACTGCCGTTGTATTAAAAATATGCCGATCCCCTTGCTAGTGCAAATCCTCAAAAATGCACTAACCTCAAAGTTTTTTGGCAAGCCTTATGACAGATCCTTTCCTCGCAATTATGGCCATAGGTATGGTGTTGCTTGCGCTAAGCAACACAAATGACGTAGTGTTTAAAATATAATTCTCCGTGCGCCAATGCAAAAACCCGAATATGCACTCATGTCAAAAAAAAATTTTTAAACCCTACCAGTCCTTGTCCTCGCAGATATTGCGATAAGTAGAAAAGAACTTGCTCCACCAAATAATGATTTTTTGCACTTTTCAATAGCTGTCGTAGTATTAAAAATATGTTATTCCCCTTGCTATTACAAATCTTCAAAAATGCACTATCATCAAAAAAAAATTTTCTCAAGCCTTATGACGGATACTTCTCTCGCAATTATCGCCATAGGTAGAATGCAGCTTACGCTAGACAACGCACACTGCTACTTTTCGGTAAGTGACGCAGTGTTAAAAATATAATTTTCCGTGCGTCAACGAGAACTTACTCTAAATAATGCTCTTTAACACTCTTCAATAAGTGTCGTGGTATTAAAAATATGCTATTCCCTTATTATTGCAAATCTTCAAAAATGCACTAACTTCAAAAAAAAATTTCTCAAGTCTTATGGCGGATCCTGTTTTCGCAATTATAGCCATAGGTAGAGTGCCGCCCTTGTGCTATGCAACACAAATGAAGTAGTGTTCAAAATATAATTTTCCGTGCGCCAATGCAAATACTCATATATGCACTTACCTCAAATTTTTTTTCTCAAACCCTATCAGTCCTTGTCCTCGCAGGTATGGCGCTAAGTAGTAGGAATTTGCTTCGAATAATGCTTTTTGGCACTTTTTAATAAGTGTCGTAGTTTTAAAAATATGCCATTCTTATTGCTATTGCATTTCCTCAAAAATGCACTAACTTCAAAAAAATTTTCTCAAGCTATATGAAGGTCCTTGTCCTCGTAATTATGGCCAAAGGTAGAGTGCTGCTTGCGCTAAGCAACACAAATGACGTAGTGTTTAAAATATAATTTTCCGTGCGTCAATGCAAATACCCGAATATGCGCTAACTTTAAAATTATTTTCTCAATCCCAATCACTACTTGTCCTCGCAGGAATTGGATTAAGTAAAAGAGAACTTGCTCCAAATAATGCTTTGTGGCACTTTTCAATAATTGTGGTAGTATTAAAAATGTGCCATTCCTTTTGCTAGTGCAAATTCTTAAAAATGCACTAACTTCAAAAAAATTTTTCTCATGCCTTATGACGGATCCTGTTCTCGCAATTATGGCCATGGATAGAGTGTAGTTTGCGCTAAACAACGCATGTGACTTGGTGTTCAAAATATAATTTTCCGTGAGCCAATGCAAATACCCGAATATACACTAACTTCAAAAATTTTTTATCAAACTCTTATCAGTCCTTGTCCTTGCAGGTATGGCGCTAAGTAGAAGAGAACTTGCTCCAAATAATGTTTCTTTGGCACTTTTCAATAAGTCTCGTAGTATTAAATAAATGTTATTCCCAATGCTACTACAAATCCTCAAAGATGCACTAATTTCAAAGTTTTTCTCTCAAGCCTTATGACGGATCCTTTCCTCGCAATTATGATCATAGGTAGAGTGCCATTTGCGCTAAACAACGCACACTGCTGCTTTTTTAAAGTGTTGTAGTGTTAAAAATATAGTTTTCCGTGCGCCACTGCAAATACCCGAATATGTACTAACCTCAAATTGTTTTTCTCAAACCCTATGGCAGTTTCCGTCTTCGCAGGTATGGCACTAAGTGAAAGAGAACTAACTCTAAATAATGCTTTTTGGCACTTTTCAATAAGTGTAGTAGTATTAAAAATATGCTATTTCCCTTGCTATTGCAAATCCTCAAAAATGCACTCGTTTTAATAAAATTTTGTCTCAAGCCTTATTTCGTAATACTTTTTAAGTCTGACGATATAATAGATATAGATATAGATATATATATATATATATATATATATATATATATATATATGTATATAGATATAAGTGAGTTTCGAACAGTAATTAAACACTTGTATTTAAAAGGGTTAACGGCGAAAAAAGTCAAAGCTGAGTTGGATGAAGCTCATGGCACATGTGTTTCTGTGTTTGCAACTGTTTACAATTGGGTGAATGAGTTTAACGTGGCCGTACATCCACAAAAAACGAACATCGTTCCGGACGCCCTGTGGAAGTGTCTACCCACGAAATGATTGACAAAATCTACGATATGATTTTAAATGATCGACGAATAAAAGTGCACGAAAAAGTCGAGGCTACAGGCATATCGCAAGGCACAATCGCTACAGTTTTGCACGAAAAGTTAGCTGCGACAAAAATCCCGGCAAGAGGGGTGCCGCGTTTGCTCATAGTGGAGAATAAACGCAATCGTGTGGTCGATTCTTAGGCCGCTTCGACGCTTTTCCGTCGCAATCCTGAAAATTTTCTGCGTCGATTCATAACTGTCAACAAAACATGGATACATCATTACGCTCCAGAGAGAAAAGAACAGTCAAAACAGTGGATTTTTAAAGGCGAACGGGTTCCGAAAAAGGCGAAGACGGTAAAATCGGCCTGCAAGGTTATGGTCACGGTCTTTTGGATGCACGCCAAATCATCTACATTGATTACTTGAAGAAGAGAAAAACGATAACAGGAGAGTATTATGCGTCGTTATTGGACCGGCTGAGCGAAAAAATCAAGGAAAACTTACTCATTTGAAAGGAAAAAAGATCCTTTTTCATCAAGTCAATGCACGGGTGTACACCTGCGCAGTTGCGGTGGCCAAAATTATGGAATTAAAGTTCCAATTATTACAACGTCTACCGTATTCGCCAGATTTGGCCTCCAGTTACTTGGCGGACAAAGATTTACGTCTAACGAGAAGGTCATAGCCCAAACAAATGCCTATTTTGAGGAGCTTGCAAAATTCCATTTTTTGTACATACGCTTAGAAAAATGTATAGAGCTGAAGGGAGATTATGTTGAAAAATACAAAAAAATCTACCCAAAAAAAAGGTTTTTTCTGCAATTCTCTATGGACTTATTGATAGACCCTTGTATATAACGATATTGATTTAAATCAGTTGGAAAAAGCTCTTTAGCGAGCCTAATATGTTTCACTATGGGTTCAATTCCAAGGTCAATGAAGTCAATGAAATCACTGAGGTTTCTAATATTGGTTATCTTTTATCGATTTGCCAACTAAATATGTGCGATCTTCTGTTTAAATTTTTACCTTGAACGAATGTAGCGAATATTATGTATTCAAATGTATAATTTTTAAGGTTCGTTGGAGAGATGATATGGTAATAATTTACTTACTTATTGAACACGATCGTTTTGAACTGGTATTAATTAATTTCATTGTCCAAAAGTACTACAGAAGTTGATCAAAATAAAAAATATTGAACAAACTATACGAGGTTGATGTTCCTTTGAAATACCTAAAATCGTATTTCATTTTAATAGTTTGTGTATGAGTAAATCTCACCAATAGGGTTATGCAAATGTTTATATTGGGTTTTTAATTAATGTAAAGGTATAGTTACAGTGTTATTGAATAAATTATTTCGCAATTATCTAGCGGCGTGATTTCACAATCGATTTTAGAAACTTTCCTTTTAGCTACAGTTTTAATTAGGTTTTTTTTTTGTTTTTGCTTTCTTCGGACAGATGAATTAAGACTACAAAATAAAAATTCCTTCTGTCGCTCTATCTGATATGTATGTATAATCAACTTACACTTAGGCTAACTGAACAAGATGCAGGGACAGTTTATTTATTTGAGTCAACACAAAACTGTTTTTGAAGATTTCATGTCCAGCTAATGAGGTCACCGGCGCGCCACCTTAATACATTATTAATCAAAACAAACGAATCATAAAACTGTAGTAATTTAGAACGAAATTACGATGATAACATCAACCCTAACCTTTAAAACTGACATAATGAATTCGACAACCTTTGTGTGTGAACCATGTATGTAATATATATAATATATAATTTTTCCTTAAATCAAAAATGTAGTAACCTAACAATTATATTTCTTAAAAGAAATTGCCTAACCCTATTGGTGAGATTTTCTAATACAGAAATATGATTATAAGTATTTCAAGTATTTCAATGCTAATATCATATTTCCATTTAACTACTGCAGTTTGTCTGAAGTTTAGAAATAGAAGTTTGCTGATTAAATACCTAATAGAGTTTTCCGATAAATACGACAACAAGCGGTATTAGCATCTAACAAAGAAGAGTTACAAGCTGCTGTTAATAAAATGGGAACAGTACTTACAGAATGATGCGGTATGAAAGTTAATAAAAATAAAACAAAAATACTAGTATGTAAAGGAAGGGAAACAAGTCAAAAACCAGAATACAAATAGAAAACCAGACCTTACAAGAGATTAAGGATTTTTTTACCTAGAACATAAAACCATACTGTATTTAGCAAGAAAAAGCAACTACTGTTTGATGACAACAAACATAGAAACAAGGAAAAATTGCTGAAAGCGTATGCATGGAGCATACGGTTGTGAAATGTAGACAGTAGGAGAAGCGGACAGGAAACATAGAAACCTTTGAAATGTGCTGCTACAGGTGTATGATGAAGATGTAATGAACAGACAAAATTAAAAACAAAGGCGTATTAGAAATTGGAGGGGGAGAAATAAACATGTGGAAAACAGTAAAAGATAGGAGAGACACATACTAAGGCATGAGAGAATAGTGCGGGATATATTAGAAGCAGAGAACAGAAAAAGAGAGGTAGAGATTGTGAAAGATGCGGGCTGTGGGAATTTCAGAAAAATATGTAATTTAGCTTGGAATAGGAAACAATGGAGGCACGCGTCCAACTAGTTTCAGGACTGAAAACTTAATGATGATGAGTTACTGTAAAAATTACAAATGTATGGAAATCGGTAGAGTTGTGTATTTGTTCGTTTTTGCGACAGACTGTTGAAAGTGGTTCAAATTATAAAAAATCATTTCGCTTATTGAATTCGGTATTAGAGATCTAAAACAAAAAAAGAGTTTCACTGTCAGAAATTTATAAGTAAAAATGGTAATAAGGAAATGCAATGTGGGCAAATGTGCATCATGTAGATCATTTTGTTGTCGGGAAGATGAAGAAGGGGTTGAACGCAGTTAAATCTAGCTTAAACAGAAATATTGTTAAAGCTATTTTCGAAAAACAATTTTTCTCAAAAATGTATTTGGTTTTCGGGTGCTCAAGAACGGATTTTGTATGTGGAGGTAACTTATTTTCTTTCTGTTCTGCCTTTTCCCTGTTTTATTTTGCACTTCGTTTAGTATGCAAGATAAACAACGAAACGTAACCCGCAATTTTACAAAATATCAAGTGTGCCTGTTATAATACTATATATGATAAATTTTGTAAAATCTACTCGACTTAGCACACTTAGTCCATGGTACTTCATATGTTTAACGTTAATGTTTTTCATATAATGCATTTATTTTGAATATACGGTTATATAAAAGATACATTGTTTGTAATTTAGATATTACGCATTCATAGGCGAACTAAGTATGAGTAACGTAATATAACAAAAAACTCTATCAGCTAATATTTTCCATGCATTAAGCCATCCATTTAGATAAAATTATTTTCCCCCAATTCAGAATTAGGGATGGACTCGGGCCGGGCCGGGCCGGGCTGGGCTTTAATAAGCCCGGCCCGGCCCGACGCAGCATGGTAACCGGACTGGCCCGAGGCCCGGCCCGAAATGAAAATTGACGGCCCGGCCTGCCGGGCCGGCCCGACTTTTATTCAGCGAATGAGAAGATATTTTTTTCTGTGTTCAACAAGTAACTATCACTCTTTTGTTTAATTTAAGAGTATAATGATTTTGAATTACAATCAAGATACTTGTGGAACATATCGCAGTATATCATTTGATTTTTGATTCTGTTACGTACCTAGACGTAGCCGAAAGAAAAGTAAGTACTAGGATAACTATTATACGCGGAGAGTGAGGGGATTCGCCTACATACCAAAAAGAAACAAAAAACACATCGCCCACGATGATCTATTAACAAATAAAAATAAATAACGGATTCTGTACAAACAAGCAAGAGCAATAAATTAAGCGTTACTATTTGAAAGCAAACAGTTAGGTGATATGACCAATTTAGTACATTAGATACGAAGTGCGCATCTCGTATTTACACAAAATAAAATTAATCAGTAGTAAATAAACCTGTGAGAGCTTTTGTCAAGCTAATACTTTTTGTAAAATAACTAATTAGTAGGAAAGAATTAACGTGTGGGAGCTTTTGTCAGATATCTTTTAAATCGTACATAGTACCGCTTGTAAAATAAACTAATCAGTACAAAGGAATAAGCGTGTGTCTGTCCAATACTTTTAACACAGGTACATCACACATGTAGAGCGATAATATCGATTAGCAGCAACGAACAATAGTTCTACAATGTGACGTTTCTTGTCACATAACTACACCAAATGTTGATATGGAATATCCCATTGACACACACAAAAGAAAACGAGTTGCATACCTGTAGGTGTCCAGATACTTAGCTTGGAAACCGTTGGGGGTGAGTCAACACAGAAACGTCGCGGTATTCAGGATCCATTCACCCTGGCATCGTAACTACAGCAACGACCTACGCACAAAAGCAGAAAGGAAGAACCCATTTGGCCCCCAGTTAAAAAAAGCAATCCACGCAAGACACCTCCTAGTTGTCGAACAGAAAATAAACAGACGTGCATTGCTTTTGAAATACGGTGACGAATAATGTAGAAAATATGTCGAAGCTGTAGGAGCAAATTTAACAATGGTTTAAATAACACGAATTACAACTGCAAATCCTCGCTTACCGAAGCGCGATTAAAACTGGAAAACCCGGGTTTTATCAGATAGTGTGCGACCTTATTTCAACAAGTTTTTACATTGAAACAATAGAGAAAATCATTATAGGCGGTCGTAATGTATACCAAGATAACGGGTATCTGAAACAGGATATAACTATTTAGTTGTTGCATAAACTTGTCGTTTTAAAGCAACTAGATTTAAGTTGAGGAATTTATTCGTGAGCGTGTTTATTATTAATTATGTTGAAGGATTTAACAGTAGAAACAGAATTTATTCGAGCGGGTATTGAATTAATAAGGGAGAAAAATAAGCTAATTAATTTATGCTGAAAATAAACGTAACAATTCTTTAAAAAATCCTAGAAATAGGAAACAAAGGTACAAAATGTTTAGGAATTTTCAATGTTTATGAAATTGTACGCTTAACGCACCTTATAACCTTTATAATAAATTTGCGTCCGCTTTATTTTGTCGTTCCTACTGCAAAGAATTTTACTAAAATTACCTACTTGAAATTAGAGAGTTGTTACAAACTCACTACAAGCAGACTTTATTAAAAGAATCTTCAAATAAAGTATCCTTTTTTAAAAGTTTGCATCCAATCTAAAGGAGTGTTAGTGCAAGTGTTTTTTCCCTTACTCTTTATTCTGACATATATGTTTAGTATTCTATATCTATAGGTTATGTTTTAAAAATGAATAAAGAATTAATCCCTTTTGTGATAAGGTGACCTATAATACTTGTTTAACTGTATTGGAAAAAATCAAAGAAATTGTATTCACACAAAGATAAACCTTTTTTTTATTATTTGAGTCTTTTATTTCCCACTGATTCGATAACATTTGTATGTGTTGTCAAAGTGTTTTCACGGAATACTTTTTGAGTTTACTTCAAGACACTGTTTTTACTCCTTTCCAAGCATATAGCATTTCTATTTTCAAAAGGATTTTTACACTACAAAAAACCATTTATTTCGCTAGATTTATACACAAAGCAGACAATTAAATGTAAGTTTGTACGTTAAGCATTTGGCATATGTCAAAATTAAGGCGTCTTAAATAAAAGCATTCCCTGCCTGTATTTAAATTAAATAAAGGTGTCCTGTATTTTAATAAAGTACAAACATTAAAGGTGTAATTGCGCATGTGTAAATGTCAAATAAAAGAAAACTTTATAAAAAAATTGGTAAAATGAACTTTGCAATAACTCTCTAGTGTTTTAGGCGGTAGACATAAATTATACACGCGATTGCTAATATCGACGTTCGCCGCATGATTGAGATTTGGAGTATATACATATACATAATATAAATCGTGCAAACTTTTGAATTATGAATAAATCACCTAGTTTGATGCTTGCCTAAAGTACAACATGAGGAACATTAAATAGGACTAGAAAAAATATTCGGTATAAGAAGTGAGTTATAATATCACGTCTCCTTTACACTAAACAAGACGAAAAACTGATTATTAATGGGTTCATGAAGACACTACGTGAAAATATAATTAAGAACGTTTACTTACTCAATGTGAGATAGAAGTGAAGGGACGATGGAGTATCTACTCGTGAGTTTTTCGGCCCGAAAAGTTTGGGCCGGCCCGAATAGTTTGGCCCGGCCCGGCCCGAAAAATGATAGGCCCGGCACGGGCCCGGCCCGAATAAAGTAGTCATCGGCCCGGCCCGGATTCGAGCCCGAAATCGGGCCGGGCTCGGGCCGGGCTGGCCCGAAAGCCCGAGCCCCAGTCCATCCCTATTCAGAATTATTACATGACCATTCGAAATATTGTCTATCCACACGCTTGAACCATTGCATTTAAATTATTGTTATCACCCTCTGGACTACCATTATTAAACTTATACTTATGCACCCCAATTTATTGTCAGCTCACTCAGACTTATTACTTCTTATCAATTTATTCTCATCAATCTCCCCGGACTTAGAATACCATCTATTCTCCCCGAACTTAGAGCCGTTTAATCGGCAATCGTAATTTTCATCTTAGTCGCACTAAAACAACTTTTCATTTTAAATTATTATTACGTATCACACTTTGTTTTAGAGTGGCGCACCTCGGCCTTTGTTGAGTTGAAAACTGAGTTCGTTATCACTGTCCCTGTTAATATATCCTTGATCTCCTACTTCGTCAGTGGGTATGGTCTAGAAGCTCGTCGCTAATTTTAACCAATCAAATCTTTGCCTTTAAAGTCGTTTCTGATGTAACATTATTTGCTTTCAAATAATTGTGGCCTGCTCGCAGGTGCCTTGTTATCAAACATGCGGTGTTTTGACGAATCTAATCGCTTTTCCATGTTGTACATAAACAACTGATGCAATTCGACTTTTAATTTTCATATCTGCCTGTTATTTACGCAATTTTTAATCACCTCTTTTTTTCACAATTATTGACTACTTGTACGCATTTACACTATGCTTCTCGAAGCTCTATTTCTTATCTCCGTATTAGCCTAATTATTTGGAACTCTTTTGAATGCGTGTTTAATTAAACTTTATTATGTTTACTTATAAATACGCGTGCTTCCACTGAAAAATATCATTATTTGCATTGCCTAAATTAATTAAAACTCTATCTACAGGGTGTTAAATATTTACTATTTACTTAATGCATGTCTTCCTTGTTTCTACGCTAACTATGCGTCTTCGTGTGTCTATTTGCGTCGCTTAAAACTACTTATACTTTATATACAGGGTGTTGACTGTTTACTATTTCCAAACTATCTCCATTTCTCAATTCTTTACTAAATAAATAAAAGACAGGAAGCTACGCTCAAAATTACGGCTATCACCTAGTATTAAATATATAAACATTTTAGGTAGTTAATTACACAAAGTAAGTTGATAAATACTATCGTATTATAGTGAATAAGATGAAATAATAACTTAGACTTTTATGCAAAGCCCAAATGATCATTTCAAATCGAGCTAGTAATTGAAAGATGGATTATATAAGGTCTTGGACAAGACTTGAACCTGTATCCTGTTTTTGCCGGAACCATGCGTTTACCAATTACGCTACTGAGACTGAGGACGACAATTAGGAAATTTACAAATTTATATCGTGTACACGATGATACATCAACCTAACTTTCAATTACGTTTGGCATTTTTGTCAATCATATCTGACATTGTTAAGTTTTTGACTTATGTCAGTTATAGACAGGAAGCTACGCTCAAAATTATCGCTATAAGCCAAGTATTACATATATAAATATTTTAGGTACTTAATTACACAAAGTAAGTTGATAAATAGTATCGTATTGTAGTGAATAAGATGAAATAATAACTTAGACTTTTATGCAAAGCCCAAATGATCATTTCAAATCGAACTAGTAATTGAAAGATGGAAAATATAACGTCTTGAACAGGACTTGAACCTGTATCCTGGTTTTGCCGGAACCATGCGTTTACCATTTACGCCACCGAGACCGATGACGACATTTGGGGAATTTACAAATTTAAATCGTGTACACGACGATACATCAACCTAACTTTTAATTACGTTCGGCATTTTTATCAATCATATCTGACATTGTCAAGTTTTTGACTTATGTCAGTTATAGACAGGAAGCTACTCTCAAAATTATGGCTATTCACTATATATATATATATATATATATATATATATATATATATATATATATATATATATTACTCAAATTTAGACCAGGGTAGAAAATTAATTAACGACATCAAATAATTTTAATCACCTTGTATAAAGAAGCAAATAGAAATTATGTGCAAAATTTATATCAATTAATTCAATTTTTAAGTAACGAGTATTAAACAAAGTGTACAAATAATAATTAATATTTAATTTGTATTCACTAAAAATTAAAGGGTAAAAGTCAATGTCATTCATTATTATTTTAATTGGAGTTAATTGAACGGTTATTAAGGTATAATATGCACAAAAGCTTTTAAAAACCCAATAATACCAAATATGAGACGCGTTGTTAGCATACAAATATATCTAGAAAGTTAAAATACGTGGAATATCCAAATCATAGAAGTATTACAATTGAACACCTGCGTATTTTAAAAGTCAATTTCAGTTTAATTTGTTTGGATAAACATGAAAATTCCGCGTATATTGCAAACGGTCGGATAAACCGTAGCTTATATTAACGAGAAAGGCTAGTTGAGGAGTTATTTAACTCAAATAGGAATACACGTGGATTGAAATAACCGTTAGTAAAGAATATCGATTTGTACCACTCAGACCAGGGTAGAAAGAGACGGATAAAACAGACAAAACAGAGACACAGATAATAAAAGGCCGGATTTGAGAAGCGTCACTAGCTTTACGATTGGTTGTAATAAGATGCAGATATGAGAGGTGGGAACAACAATTTCTAAATAAAATTAATTAGTTATTCGCAGACGCGTGGCGAGACGTGTGAAAATTTCTTAGATTTAACTGGCACGAGTGCAAAAATTTAGTAGAGTCGCTGTGCCGGACTGTCGAGAAGGGAACAGAGAATGCGAAATTCTAAAAAATGTCCGTTTAGGGACAAATCCGACGTGCAAGCAAGACCGTTATATAAACCCGGACTTTAAACAGTTTCGCTCTCTTAGATTTTCGATTTTGATTCAATACTTTAAACAGTTTGGCTTTTAGATTTTTGATTTTATTGAATAGTTTAAAACAGTTTGCTCTTTTTTTTTGATGTTATACGATACTGCAAGCAGAATACGTGCTACGATACAAGTTATTATGCATTAGTGCACTTAGAAAATATAGATAAGTAGCGATAAATAAATACATTTAAGTATGCAGCTTTGTATAGCGTGAGCGAATTATGAATTGCTTTGCTAATTTTCGGGGATGAGTTCCTGAGAAGTCCTGAACCAATTTAGACAAATGGTGGTGTACAAAAATTTTAAAAGCGTTCAGAATCTGAAGCCGTAAACTTAAACCAGCTGGAATGGTGGAATTAGCAAGTCCGATGTGCATTGAAGCCACGAGTGCAGTAACCTTCAGGTAAATTATACTATTTTGTTCGAACTTTGATGTTTTGGTGTGTGTTGGATATCTTTATAATTTGTTTGATAAAATAGACAGTAGTGAATTTGTATAAACAACAAATTTTTAATTTTAAGGTGAAATTTTTTTGTATAACTAGAAAGGAGTATTTAGCAGTTTATGTTTTGATTATGATAAAAATTTGGGTCTGTCTTTGAGCTCAATTAGACTAACCTGTTTAGTTAACGTAAAGGGGTGGGAGATGCTCCGTTTTATTCAGACTTAGGTCTGCACATATTGTAACTTAATTAGTATGCATCCTACCAGGACTTTAATTCTGGATGCAAATTAAAAATGATGACAAATTTAAACTTGAAATTTTATGATACTGATATTTATGCTGAAATTTAATTTTGAAATTTTAATGTATTATGAATATTGATGTTTGTGGTAGGAATGTGTTTGTTTTTTTTTATGAATGAGGATGAAAGTTTTAACTAGGTGAGCAGCCGATGCGGAAAGAGTAAAGAGGCGATTATCAGAAGAGATTCAACAGGGCGAGAATCACAGTAAATCTTGGTGCCCAGTTCGAGAGGCTCGAATATTTCTTTTTTTACTCTGGTGAGGCTTTTTGCAGGTATCGCAGCAATATATATATATATATATATATATATATATATATACATATATATATATATATACATATTGTTGCATACTTGTATAAAATCGAGCCTCACAAATTGGGCGTCATAAATGTTGCGAGGATTGCCTGTACTAGTACCCCAATGTTGGGTCGATCGCAAATGTTGTGGTCTTCTCGGGAACCAAGTCGAGTACTTCGTGCCCCACAAATTGGGTGCCATAATTGTTGCAAAGCTTGCCTCCCTCGTATGCCCCTAGCTTGGATCAGTATTAATTACTGTAGAATTACCTGTATAAAACTCCATTAATTAACACCTAAATAAATTCCGAGTCCAAGCTTTAAATTATGAGATGTTCTAGTTGAGTACCCTCTGAAGATGCTCTCAAAAATGACACCACACGGCTAGCTCTGCGCACTGCTTTTTCAGGGATACTCACTGCGGCTGCTCATCTGCCCTACTATACATAACTACCTTCCAAATTAGAAAAAATAAACTAAAAAAATAATTTGATCAACAAAACATACAACCCTTTTATTCGGACAGATTAATACTAAATTCACACATTCTCAATATTTACAAATTTGTTCCACCTTAAATATTTTATGCTCGTATTCGATAGTAAAAATCATCAACCCAATACACTAACGATTTATTGCTTGTCTACATTTCATTGGGTTATTATAAAGTAGATGGGCCTATCCCAGAACCTTACTTTTTTCCCCCTGGTCTATTGTAAGCTTAGTATAAACCTTTTTATATTTGCGTGTAAAATTTTAGCACAAATTTTTTTTTACAAATGACCCGTTTACCTTTACCTTTATCTGTGAAATATTCATAATTATTATATACATGTATTTACACCTTCTGATTTCAAATATGTCCTTTGCAAAGGTAAATAAATTAATTTTCGGTTCATAAATTCATCACCAAATAAAACTCAAAATCACTAATAGTTCAAACAAATAAGCACCAGCACAACAATTTAAAAAAAATTCATTACCTGGAGAGTTTTTTTTCGTTCAGATCACCATCTCTAAAGATTCTTTCCCCTATCGACTGCACGTACCGGGATAACTCCACATTGCTGCCTTCCATTGGAAACAGCAATTAAATCTCAAACCCGATGGGCATCCAAATCACCATACTCAAAAATCGCTCAAGACTGCTGCTACATATTCATACATAATCTCTTCTTACACTCAATGTGCAACAAGCAGACTCATTCAATTTGCAAATAATTTTCTACTTACAGGTCATCCTGCTTCAATTAATAAAAATGATTTCACTCCGTTTATAAAAATTGCAGCAGCTTGTGCATTTAAAGCACATGTAAAATTAATTTCGGACTTCATTAGTTGCGTAGTTTGAAGCTAGGATGAGTATCATCAGTAGAATCAAAAACTAAGAGAGAACCAATGCCACCTCCAACCACGTTTATATAAGCACAACCCCTCTCAAGTAGCACGTATCCTTCCTAAACATTTTTCGAAAACTTTTCAACGACTACTCAATTCCAAAAATAAACGTGCACGAAAATACAACCGTCTTCGAAAACTTGGAAATTTTATGCGCAAACACGGCTTTACTGTGAAAACTCCTTAAACTTGCCAACCGTTTTAATTTTCTTTGAAATCCTTGCTCTCCAGTTACTCCCAAACAACTACAATTACGACTTCCATGTGCGCGTACATACTATTATTGCACTTCTGCTTTCATAGTAACATCCTCTAGCCTTGTGTTCATACCTACCTAAATTGTTTACGTTATTTCTACATTTCTGATATCTTTGTCTACCCTATGTTTTCTATCTTTATTATAGTCCATCTATTATCATTTTGTTTAAAGTTGTTCCTCCTTTTTTTTATGTGCGCCTTGAAAAATCGATATCTTCTGTAAACATGTTGCATCTTCGTCCCGCTTATTAGCTTTTAAAATATACTCGTCTTACAGACGTTTGAAAGTCATTACCACTTATCCATCTGATATCTTCCATATGTTTCTATTCCATGCTAAATATCGTCTCTCGCCTGATTTTATCGATCTGTTTTCAATAAGTAGACGACCATTGCTTTTAGCCTTGTGTTCAGTTAACAAATTTTACCTAGAACTATATTGTCAACGTATAAAACTTTTATAGGAATTGTGTATCTATAGCACTTCTGTTCCTTGAAATTCTTAACTGTTGTAGTTTGTTTTCGAAAACTAGATTTTGTAAAGTTCCACGAATGTTTAGCTTATGCTACGTTTAAGAAATGTACCTTGCTTTAATTATTGATTTTTACACTACATCCAATCTGAAAAGTTTTTGTAATAATAATATTTGTACACGATAAGTGGCCTTTCCATCGTTCATATTCCTAATTAATTGTGTTCTAGTTCTAAATTAACGTATAAAAATTAAATCTACATTATGTTATCTAATCTTATCCCTATCTAATTCTATGGAAGCACTTTAACTTGTATATCAATTTCTATCTACAGGGTACTTACAAATAAATAAACTTTTGGCTTATTTGCACCTATCTAAGCTTTCCAATCTACAATATATTCCACCTATTTGAATGCAAAGACAAACAAATATCTTGGTTTCATTTACATTCAAGTAAGAAGTATTCTACCTACTAACTATCCCTATGTAATATTCACACCCAACTATCTATTTACCTATCTCTACTTACAACTATCTATTCACACCTATTTCTATCTATTTAACCTATCTTTACTTACAACTATCTATTCACACCTATCTCTATCTATTTATCCTATCTCTATTTTTATCCTATCTCTATCTTTTTAACCTATCTCTACTTACAACTATCTATTCACACCAATCTTTATCTATTTAACCTATTTTTATCTAAAACTTTCTATTCACACCTATTTCTATCTATTTAAACCTATCTCTACCTTTAACTATCTCTTTACACCTATCACTAAAACTTTAAATCTAACTCTTTTCTTGATTCCCCAAGTCATCCTCCTCACATATTTGATAAACTGCCCCCTTGTCTTCACTTTTATTTCTATAACTACTATTCTGACTACTTCATAGAAAATAAAACTATCCTTAACGTCCTGATTCTCAAATCGTTCATCTGTCATACACTTGTCTGTTTTTCTTTATTTAATACTGCACTTGATGTAGACAAACCATATGGTACTACCTTGAAATTATAACCTTTTCACTCGATGGAAAACCCCGTATACGTTCTAGAATTTTTGTGTAATGGAATTAACCAGAAAGAATTCCTTAAGTCCAATTTACTAAAAATAAATTTGTCACTTACTCTCGTTAAAAGTGTGTCCATTGACAGTGGACAATGGAATTGTGGAATACTATTCTCTTTTTTTTTCACCACAACCAATGGATTTAGAGAATGTGTGTTTGAGAGCTCAATTATGCCATAGTTCAACATCTTCGTTAGCTCTTGATTCACTTGTTCTCTATATGCTGCAGGTATTGGATAAATTTTTGCATTAAACGGTTCAGAATTATCTACTTCTAAAACATGCTCGTAACTTAACGCTGTGTTGGCCCTACACTTACTAATTCAGAATGTTTATTCAATAACGCTTGTACCTCTTCCAATCTTTCTTCTGGACATTTATGTGTCCTTCATCTAATCCCATAACATTAATACCCAAACCCGTGGCATCCTCTGTGACTTCATAACTTGCCTTCCAGAGCAATATCCTGTCCCTAATTCTAACCATCTTCTTCTTCATATATATTATTATCCCCAACTTCATCATACAATAAACACCTAAACTCCCCTTAAATTTCAGTCCAGGCACAATTACAAACTCTTGCTCACAGCTTACTGAACCTATATCTACTTTTGGTACCACAACGCTATTCACCACAGCAAATCTCTTTTTATTGGGAGCTACCAAATGACTTCTTTTTATTGGCATAATCTTATCACACGCCTTTTCCTTAATTTCGCTGACAAATGCCTCTGATATCAAACTCGCCTCTGCTCCAGAATCGAGCAACGATTCTATATTATGATCAAAAATTTTTACATCTATTATTGGCAAGCAAAATTTTTCCCCTACTTCTGGTTCAACTTCTTCATCGATTTTTAAAAATTCCCGCGGAAGTTTGTATTTATACACAAGTAAATCTAGTGGTTTGTCACTGTCTAAAAATCTTGTCCATTTCAATTTTTTCTACTGGGTTCTTGTTGTCCTTCAACTACCTCCGCATATGTCCGTGGCGTCGTCTTTACTCTAGTACTCCTCTCACTGTCCCGTACAGCTGTTGTCGTCTGAGTCCTATCCATGTCTGGTGAGGTGTTCTGTCTTTGTAACCTAGGCCTCGGTGTCGGTCCTCTGTTTGCACTATTACTTCTGAAAAATGACCTCCTAGGTTCCCAGTTGTGTCCTGAATTTCTGTTAAAGTTAGTTCCCCGTTTCTGAAAATTGTCCTACCTGTTTTCGAATCTAACAAAATTAACGTTTCTTTCCCTACTTCTTCTTGGTCGTCCGGTGCTCACATCGTCATACCTCTACGGGTATTCTAAGATTTTTTCCTCTCGACAATATTTTGAAACGCCACATGTTGCCTAACCTCAACTTTAAAATGTCGCGAAATATACTTAATCATTTGTCGGTCCGTCAAAGGTGGACTCAACTGTTTGGCTATGTTGTACTTGCGAATTACATATTGTTTCCTACTTCCAGCATATTCATCCTTATATTTTCCGGTAATTAAATCATCACATACCTGGTCTTGATTGTGATCACTCCAGTGGTGTTTCAAAAACCTTTCTTTGAACTCACTATACGACTCTATTTCTTGACCAACTAAATTATACCAGGCCTCAGCATGGTTTTTTAACAACGCTTTTACCGTGTTCAGTTTCGCCTGTTCATCATATAAATTCCCAACCTAATTTCGAACGCTATTTTAAAAAAATTGGGGGTTCACTTTATTATCCCCGTAACATTTCATTTGCTGGTCTAATGATATGTCCCCCATCAAAGCCGACACATTTTGTTTAATGCCGCTTACCTCTCTTTCAACCCTTCCCAGTTGATCTCTACACGAATCTGTTACCTCAGTCGTTTTCACATTTATTTCTTCTTCACAGAAGATACTTACCTTAGTCTTCAATTGTCCCATCTTATGTCTCAAACCTATTATCTTTTCCTCCGTTCGTTCTACCCTGTCTTCAACCTACCCCATTTTTATCGTCAAACTGTTCTTGAACTACATAAATTCTTTGGTCGATTTAACAATCTTTTAGCCAATTTGTTCAAATTTTTTATTTGATTGTTGTTTCAGTTGTTCAAATTTCTTATTGGATTCCTCGCTACTTAGTGGCATCTCCTCTAGCATTCTCATCATCAACTCGGTTTATTGTTCTCCCGATTCTGTCTTCGACTGATCCTTGCTACCTCCTGCTTCCTCCATTTCCTGTACTGATTTCTCAAATAAAGCACTCTCACTACTTCCTATTTTAACGCCTTGGCTCATAAGCCACTCTTTCCTCTGCATACGTTTCAATCACACTTACACACACACTTCAAAGTATTTACAAAATCTACAATACAATCAACTCTTTATTCTCAGCTTGTCAGTTTTATAAAACGCGGAGGCTATCGGCACATTAATGTGTGGCTAAAAATAAAAATTAAGGGCACAGGAAATTTTCGTGACGTCATTAATGACGTACGTTCGTATTTACCAGAAAGGTGTTGGTTTGATCTTCAGTTTATTGTTACTGGTTTTAGCTTTGTTTATGTATATCAACAAAGGTTGTAATTTCTAACCTATGTGTCAGTTTTAGCGCCATAGCTTATTTTTCATAATCCGCATAAGAAATTACCAATATTTTTAGCTGTTGTTTATAAATCTTCGAAGTGTATTGAGTTGAGCTACTGTTTCAAGTTCCAATTGTTAACAATAAATTTATTCATCATCAGTGCTGTTTATGCTGATTTTTTGTTGGACAATGCTTTAATAACATTGAAGAATTTAAGCGGCTGCTGCAAAAATATGAGGCAGAAAAATGCCAAAAGTTTACCATTCGTGCTAGTCGATCTGTAAAATCGTCCTTGAAATTTTTGAAGCCTAAAATCAATACAAATTAATATGGATTTATATAGCCAAATTTTTTATACCTCTCCTCTCCAATTTAGAAGCTCAAAATTTACCTACAATATGTCATGTGTAGTGCTTGTACAAAATTGTAAAAATCTAGCTGTTGGAAATTATAATAAAAAAGAAATCGTAAAGAGGAATCGAACTCTGGTTTCCCGCGTCAGAGCCAGACATCCTAACCACTACGCTACCCCGTGACATACATAAGCAGTTAATTTTTAAAATATTTAGTCCTAAGTTTAACTGCATCCTTTTAACATGGCAGATTTTAAAATTTAATTATGTGATCAAAATTATTTTGAATGAAATAATATAAAATTATTTTTATATACAAAAACCATAATATAAATTGTAGTTTAACTGACGATTTATACTGTGGCTTTGTACACATCAAGATACGTCACTAATGACGTCATAACCTTTCCTGTGTGGTTAATTTTAATTTTTAACCGCACATTAGTGTGCCGATAGCCTCGGCGTTTATAAAATAAAATTTTAATTTTATTTGAAATTCGAGCCCCTCACGTTTGGGTCGCCATAAATGTTGCAAAGCTTTATACCTGTATAAAATCAAGCCCCTCAAATTGGGCGTTATAAATGTTGCGAGGATTACCTCTATTAGTGAACCAATGTTGGGTCGATCATAACTGTTGTGGTCTTCTTGGGAACCAAGTCGATTACTTTGTGTCCCAAAAATTGGGTGCCATAATTGTTGCAAAGCTTGCCTCCTTGTATGCTCCTAGCTTGGGTCAGTATTAATTACTGTAAAATTACCTTTTTGTGGTTAAGGGTTTTTATTTAATTTTATTTAAATCGTGCCACAGTGTTCCTATAGATTATTAAAATTACCTGTATAAAACACTCCACTAATTAACACCTAAATAAATTTTGAGTCCAAGCTTTGGATTATGAGATGTTCTAGTTGAGTACCCTCTGAAGATGCTCTCAAAAATGACACCACACAGCTAGCTCTGCGCACTGCTTTTTCAGGGATACTCACTGCGGCTGCTCATCTGCCCTACTATCCATAACTACCTTTCAAATTAGAAAAATTAACTAAAAAAATAATTCGATCAACAAAACCCTTTTATTCGGACAGATTAATACTAAATTCACACAATCTCAATATTTACAAATTTGTTCCACCTTAAATATTTTATGCTCGTATTCGATAGTAAAAATCATCAACCACATACACTAACGATTTATTGCTTGTCTACATTTCATTGGGTTATTATAAAGTAGATGAGCCTATCCCAGAACCTTACTTTTTTTCCCCTGGTCTATTGTAAGCTTAGTATAAACCTTTTTATATTTGCGTGTAAAATTTTAGCACAAAATTTTTTTTACAAATGACCCGTTTCCTTTACCTTTATCTGTGAAATATTCATAATTATTATATACATGTATTTACCCCTTCTGATTTCAAATATGTCCTTTGCAAAGGTAAATAAATTAATTTTCGGTTCATAAATTCATCACCAAATAAAACTCAAAATCACTAATAGTTTCAACAAATAAGCACCAGCACAACAGTTAAAAAAAATTCATTACCTGGAGAGTTTTTTTTTCGTTCAGATCACCACCTCTAAAGATGCTTTCCCCTATCGACTGCACGTATCAGGATAACTCCACATTGCTGCCTTCCATTGGAAACAGCAATTAAATCTCAAACCCGATGGGCATCCAAATCACCATACTCAAAAATCGCTCAAGACTGCTGCTACAGATTCATACATAATCTCTTCTTAAACTCAATGTGCAACAAGCAGACTCATTCAATTTGCAAATAATTTTCTACTTACAGGTCATCCTGCTTCAATTAGTAAAAATGATTTCACTCCGTTTATAAAAATTGCAGCAGCTTGTGCATTTAAAGCACATGTAAAATTAATTTCGGACGTCACTAGTTGCGTAGTTTGAAACTAGGATGAGTATCATAAGTAGAATCAAAAACTAAGAGAGAACCAATGCCACCTCCAACCACGTTTATATAAGCACAACCCCTCTCAAGTAGCACGTATCCTTCCTAAACATTCTTCGAAAACTTTTCAACGACTACTCAATTCCAAAAATAAACGTGCACGAAAATACAACCGTCTTCGAAAACTTGGAAATTTTATGCGCAAACACTGCTTTGCTGTGAAAAACTCCTTAAACTTGCCAACCGTTTTAATTTTCTTTGAAATCCTTGCTCTCCAGTTACCCCCAAACAACTACAATTACGACTTCCATGTGCGCGTACATACTATTATTGCACTTCTGCTTTCATAATAACATCCTCTAGCCTTGTCTTCATACCTACCTAAATTGTTTACGTTATTTCTACATTTCTGGTATCTTTGTCTACCCTATGTTTTCTATCTTTATTATAGTCCATCTATTATCATTTGTTTAAAGTTGTTCCTCCTTTTTTTTATGTGCGCCTTGAAAAATCGATATCTTCTGTAAACATGTTGCATCTTCGTCCCGCTTATTAGCTTTTAAAATATACTCGACTTACAGACGTTTGAAAGTCATTACCACTTATCCATCTGATATCTTCCATATGTTTCTATTCCATGCTAAATATCGTCTCTCGCCTGATTTTATCGATCTGTTTTCAATAAGTAGACGACCATTGCTTTTAGCCTTGTGTTCAGTTAACAAATTTTACCTAGAACTATATCGTCAACGTATAAAACTTTTATAGGAATTGTGTATCTATAGCACTTCTGTTCCTTGAAATTCTTAACTTCGACTTAATTCCAATTAGTGAGGAAAAATATCGCGACATAGCATTTTTGTCAAAGTTTTGTGAATCTCAAGAAGCAAAGGACTTGTACGATTCCATCCCCTTTATAAAAAAGAAAAACAACAAAAATAAAAAGAATCAAAACAAGGGAATTCAAGACATAGAAGACCCAGATCATCCATAACCGGGACCATCATTCAAGAAAAATAGGTCTGCGGTCCTGAAACGAAAATCAGAAAAAATGGCCACAGGCATAGGAAATCAAGGTCAGAAATTAAAGAAGAAGAAAAAGTAGTATACCTAAAAGTAAGAAAACGATAAATTTATTAACAATTTTCTAGTTGTAATACATCTGTTTACTTCGTTCTCAGATTACAAAAAACGAGAAGATGGAGCATCCATTATTTGCTTCCGATAAAAATGCACCTTTGTTTATTTTATTCATTATTAACAAATAAATGTGTTTCATTTATGTAAAGTATATCTAAATACTGCTTTTTAATTAATTTCTGTATTCCGAAAAACATGAGTTGCTTTTCTAGCACAATTTTTTGTGAAGTTACCAGTGTTTATAATGAAAATATCGTTTTGCTCCAAATCAGGTGCCCGGGACATTCATGCTTTTCTCCCGACACCCTTCAACTGCGTGGACAACAAATTTCATCGCCTGAAGAAGCGCTTGAGGCCTTCAAAACTCATGTAGCTACCATATTCTGACTGGACAAAGTGCTTTGAAAGGTGGTTCAATCGCATGCAAAAGTGTATAGATCTTCAAGGCGATTATTTTGAAAAGCAGTAAAAGTATTTTTCATCACATTCATTTGTTTATTCTTTCTATTCTCAATACATAAATAGTGTCCCACGTACCACAGTCTTTTAGAGATCACATGTATAAAAACGTTAACCCAGCTCTAAAAGTCTTAGCGATTATATTACGAAAGCTGCAAAGCTTAATATTATATTACCAAACATTGGTTTGTCTTGAGCTGAAATACTGCTGCTTTGTGTGGTTTTCGCAATAGAGAGTCTGTGCAGCGTAAATTTCTCAAATACATCTTTTTTAAAACTGAGACGCATTACCCAGAAAGAGGCTACAGTCAGACTTTGCTATTGCAAAGATATAACTTCTTGTCGCCTGAGACGCGAAGGGGGGGTGATAGGCATAACATTCCTGTATAAGTTGATACATAACCAGATTGATTGTGTAGCTCTTATCAACTTTACTCTTTTATGTTCTAGGGCAAAGTACCCGACATCAACAGATTTGTAGCTTAACAATGCCAAGAACAAATCTACTGACAAGATTACCTACGTGTTCTCTCTGTAACTTAGTGTGCTACTACTGTGATATCAACCATGATAATTTAAAACTAAGAATATTTAATGTTTGACAACATTTGTGAACAATTTGTATTACAATAGGTTTATCTGGTTTATAATGCTGATTTGGTATCAGCTTTTAATGTTAATTTGTCATTGCAAATTGTATTAGCTTTTTCTACGGTAATTGGGTTTTAAACCTGTCGAAGATTTAAATAAATAAATAAAATAATATATAATTTGCTTGTGTATCAATAAAATGCGTTTACTATAGTCACAAGTTGTAAAAACCAATCGAAAGTAATGTGACAAATAACTTTCTTAATGAAAATTTAAAAGGCTTGCAGAAGCCTAAGTTTTAAATCACGGCATTCAATTTATACAACTATAAGAAAAATAAGAACATCACAAAAAACTAAAATACTATAAAAATCTTTATTTTTATTTGGACTTACAGATTTATGACATACTTTCAAAATAGTAATACAATAAAAAAAACAATACTCACTAAAAATCAAAATCTAAAGATTCTGAATTTGGTAACGGCGTTAGTCAGACTTAAAAACTATTATCAATTTAAAGAACCTGATCTAAATCCTCTAGATGTTTGTGAAAGAGTTGCGCCTGATTGTCGAGAGCTAAGTGACATTTGTGAAATTCCTGAACCACCAGATAATTCAGAAAGTGGTACACCCGCTTGTGACGCAAACAAATTAGCGTCTGAAGTACCTCCTGGCCCACTAGGTCCTCCAGTCATTCCGTCACTAGCAAAACCTTGTCCATTAAGTCCTTGTCCATTAAGTCCTTGTCCATTAAACCCTTGTCCATTAAGCCCCTGTCCATTAAACCCTTGTCCATTAAGCCCTTGTCCATTAAACCCTTGTCCATTAAACCCTTGTCTATTAAGCCCTTGTCCATTAAGCCCTTGTCCATTAAGCCCTTGTCCATTAAGCCCTTGTCCATTAAGCCCTTGTCCATTAAACCCTTGTCCATTAAGCCCTTGTCCACCAAGCCCTTGTCCACCAATACCAGAAATATCTTCTGACCCACTAGGTCCTTGTCCAATCAGTCCTTGACCACCAATACCTTGTCCACCTAGCCTTTGTCTACCAAATCCTTGTCCACCAAACCCTTTTCTACCAAACCCTTGTTTACCAAATCCCTGTTTAACTAAGCCTTGCCCACCAAAAGGTTTCCCACCAAGTCCTTGTCCACCGACTCCTTGTCCACCAATTCCTTGTCCGAGGAGTTCTTGTCCACCGACACCTTGTCCACCAAGTCCTTGTCCGCCGATTCCTTGCCCACCAATTCCTTGTCCACTGAGGTCTTGTCCACCAACACCTTGCCCTCCAAGTCCTTGTCCCCCAAGCCCTTGCCCTCCAAGTCCTTGTCCACCAAGTCCTCCTTGAGCATCAACTCCTTGACCAGTCATGCCCTGCCCACCGAGCCCCCCTCCAACGCCTTGCGAATTTATACTAGATTGGTCTAAACCAGATGAAATTCCTGTTTGTGAAGTAAGACCAGACTGGTCAATATCAGATTGATCTAATCCGGTTGAAGTAGGAATGCTAGATTGAGCTATACTGGATGAAGAACCAATGTCAGACTGTCCTATTCCCGATGAAGAAAGATCAGATTGTCCAATACCAGATTGAGAACCGATGCCAGATTGTCCAATTCCCGTTAAAGAAAAGTCAGATTGTCCAATACCGGATTGAGTACCAATGCCAGATTGTCCTACTCCAGAAGATAGAATACCAGATTGTCCGTTAACGCCAGAGAAAGAAGCCATACTAGGTTGTCTTAGGCCTCCCAAACCCAATCCCAATTTTTTACCT
Source organism: Platerodrilus igneus (assembly GCA_036346225.1). Classification (NCBI taxonomy): domain Eukaryota; kingdom Metazoa; phylum Arthropoda; class Insecta; order Coleoptera; family Lycidae; genus Platerodrilus; species Platerodrilus igneus. Next base: position 4,457,318 of record JARFIW010001104.1, on the reverse strand, counting down.
GGTACAATTGGTACAATAGGGGAATGAGGTTTATGATCTGAATGATATTTGTATAAACGATCCTGATCGAGAATGTGTTTATGATTGTCTAAGTCGTGGTGAAGATGATCGTGCAATACGTGTGTATGATGTTGATCCGCGTGATGCTTGTGCTGTAGCTGGTGCTTTTGGTGTTCTATATCATGCAGGGCGTGATGTACATGATGTTGTACGTCATGCTCGTGTTGTTTGATATGGTCATGTTCAGCGTGTTTATGGTGATCCAAATCATGCAGCTGATGACCAATATGCTTTTCCAATTCATGTTTTTTTAATCCCAACACTTGTTTTTGTTTCTCTAAATCGTGTATTTTATGATCTGTGTGAAGTTCTAAGTTATGTTGTTTTAGTTCTAATTCATGTTTTAATCGATCCAAATCATGAAGAGCAACTCCTGCGTGATGTTGCACATCATGTTGATGCTTATCTAGTTCATGCCATTTATGTTCAACATCATGCTTTAAAGCTAGATTCCCATTAAGAATGTATTTGTTTTGAATATCATGCTTAACGGCGAGCTCATGGTCCAAAAGATGTTTCTTTTCTAGTTGTTTGTGCTGTTCTATTTCATGCAACTTATGCTGTGCGTGGTGCTCTACTTCATGAATAGCGTGGTCCTTATGGTGTCCTAAGTCGTGTAGATGCTCATCTACATGTGAATGCCATGGTCCATCTCCGTGTAATTCGTGGTGATGTCCTAACAGATGCTCTAGCTCTCTAGTATGAACTGAGGACAACTCCAGTACTAAGCATGTCAGCAACACCTGAAATTAAAAATATCTATAAGTATTAACTCTATATAATATAATATCTATATTATATATATATATATATGATAAAGCCAAGGACGTTATAAGAATGAACCTAGTGATACTTGCATAAATGCGGACTAACATAGTCAAGACGTGCGTTTACTATTACTTGCATTTCTAACATTCTTAAAAGTTTTGCTTCTATCTTTTATCTGGTCTGCACCAATAGAAATATTACTTACAAATGGAGGTAAATGTTTACTTAGACCACATATACATAAAAGTTATTATCTAACTTCACTTTGATTTGTGCTAAATGCCTAGTGTCTGATAATAAAACACAAACGCCCATAATGGGACCAAACAAACTAAGATATATACGGAGATACAGCATGACTAATAATGATAGAGTAATATATATATATATATATATATATATATATATATTGTAGTGGTTTTAAAAGGTTAAATTTAACTATAAACAAGGTAATTTCAAACACCCTGTGTGGAGGAAACAACCAGAATTTACGTGCGAAATTTATTTCATTTAGTTCATTTTAAAGTAACACGTATTACCATAATTTTACAATTAAGGCATAAAATTTAGTTAGGTTCGTAACGAAAATAAATTTTAGAAGCCAATGCAATTTATTATTAAATTAATGGAGTTTAATTGAACGAATAATTACGTATAATACGCATAAAAGCATGAAAAATCGATAATACCAAGGTGAAACGCTTTGCTAACACATAAAACAGTCGTTGAATATAAAATACCTTGAAAAGCCAACTCTTAGAAATGTTGTGTTAAAACCTCGGTTAATTGAACACCTGCATGTTTTCGAAATGTCAGGTTCCCCTTATTTTTATAGATAGCAAGCAAGTTTCAAAGAATATTGGTTAAACGACAGTCAAAAAGCACGTACATAAGTCCACATGGAGTAAAAAGAACGCGGACAGTAATATCGATTCTCTACCACTCAAACAAGGTTAGAAGGAAACATATAATATGCATAAGAAAGGGACAGGGTTAATATAGGCGGAATTTTTAAGACGTCAATGGATGTACTATTGGTTGATATAGTTAGTTCTAGAACAGACAAACACAGGGATATTTGAAGTCGGGTTTTTCGGAAAATATCGTAACAACGCACTAAATTTCGAAGATTTCGAAAACGGTTGAACTAAAATTTTAAGAAGTATTATTTTAAATAAAGGATTTCGCGTTAGGAGGGTATGGCGAGGTTACATTGGAATTATATAAATACTCTAAAAGATTTAGCATCGCTCTCTCTTTTAACTTCGTTCTCTTAGTACTTTCATCGCTTCAGATTACGAACAAGCTTTTAAGTATATAAAATTATTTTAAATTAAATAGTACAGTGCTGGCCTCATAATTTTATACGTGAATAGTGGCGAGTCTAAATTTTAATTTGAGGTGCAACATTTATCTTAAACAAGCTCGTGAAGTGACGTGAAGTAACGTAAATTTAAATTAAATTAAACTGAAGTACGCAAGTATGAAGGAAGTGTAATTAATTTGGAGTTGGATTTGAATGCACCGTGAAGGCAGAGCAGACAACACAACTTAAATGGGGTTCATCTACAATTAGCTAGAAGCGGCCAGCAGAGCAGAGCGAAACAACTTTACTGCATCGTCAACGGAGTGGAGTTCTTCAAGAAATTCCAGGTAATGCTTTAAAATTGTTGTTGTTATAAACTATGAAACTATGAAAATTGTGTGACGTGTGAGAGTGAATTTTGAAGGTATTGTGCATTATTTTGCGTATTCAAAATAATACGTATAACTAACTTTATTATGGTATTTAAATAGAAATCTAAAGGTGTATATAAAGCTTATTAACGTTCCATCAGGAATTTAAATTTTGTTACGAGTACATGGGTTTGTTTTTTTTGTTTGTTGTAAGAGTATGCGAAGTACAAAAGCATACATTATTCATAATTAACTGCGTTATCATGAGCTTACCATACTCCAGAGTATACAAATTTAAAATAAATTATAAATAAAGAAAGAAAATAAGGTATTATTTAGGGCCCATTTACTCCGGGTATATTCAATGTGTTTGATATTTTAAATTACAATCCAGGACAGTACAAAAATAGGATTTATTGAGGTGTAACTTGATCTCTGAAATGTGGATAATCTTGAATTTTATTTCTAAATAGTGGTAAATAAATATTGTCATGGTTGTATTATTTTGTGGTTTTATTGAGAATGTGCGTGAACGATACAGAGTATAATAGTGAATCTAGGTATCCAAAAGGAGGCCCAACTAAAATAGCCTGGGAACTGAAGAAGAATTAAGGTGATGAAGAGAGGAATCTGGGTAAGAGATTAATTTTTTTATTTAATTTTTCTACTGTGTGCAATTTTCGATTTTGTAAAAATGAAAATAAATATTAATTTTCGCATCTACTGAGATTTCCTGAGAGTTCCACGGCAATTTATTACGGCCCAACGTTGGGGCTCGATTTCTTATAAGGTTACACGGCAATATATATATATATATATATATATATATATATTATTTTATTAACCAGCAGACCTAATAGCCTGTTATTATAGATATTTTATTTTATAATTTGCAAGGTCGTTACACCACATAATTAATTATATATATATATATATATATATATATATATATATATATCAAATGTGTTTAATGTGTTTGAGGTCAGCTGGTAAAAAGAAAACTCTTTTATAATGCCTAAATTTTCGGATGTATTTAATCCTTGATCACAGTGTGTGTGTGTGTGTGTGTGTGTGTGTGTGTGTGTGTGCGCGTGTGTGTGTGTGTATGTTTTTATGTATTTATAACGTTAAACATATTAACAAATATTACATTAGGTATGTAGCTATGTTGTAAAATTAAGTAAATATGTGTAAATCGAGCTCAAACCACTAATATAAGTTTTTTATTTATACTATCTTTTGCAATAAAAATGTGATACATTTCAAGAAATAGTTTTTTTTTGTTTATCTTTCTCTAATTCTAAAATTTTTGGATTTTTGAAATCTCTTCCATGATCTAAATTACTTGAATGACTCGATAATGCACAGGAATTTGGTTTAACTATTCGTCACTTCTGTGTTGAATTATACGTTGATTTAAGGATTGACATGTTTGTCATTACAGGCCATTACAATCTAAACAATTAATTTGGTACACAATATTTTTTTGAAATAGTTCGGGTGTTTTATCTTTTAATTTTAAAAAGAGATTGTTGACTGACTGTTAAAATATTTTTCTTTGTATACTTAAAATTATAATTTTTAAATACTTTAATTAGCTTATGAGTTAATTCATTGTCTATATTTGGTATTGTTTTATATATTTCTAAATTTTTACTGTTGTTACTACTTGTGTTATTTTTGTTTATATTTCTGGTACTGTTGTTTGTGTTTTTATGTTCTTTAGAGGTATATAGTAATTTTGTTATTAGAGGAGTAGGATAGTTGTTGTTTTTTAAAATGTTTGAAAGTTTTTTTATATTTTTATTGTAGAATGTGGGATGACAAAAAAACTAGATTTGTTAATCCTTATTCAACTAGTCTACGTTGACGATTTTCTTTCGTGTTTACCAAAAAATAAAATACACATAACACATGTCGCATTCAAATCGTACAACGAAGATTTGGTTTAGAATTGAAATCGAGTCCGATCAAAAAGTGCTATTATTAGATTTACTACTTATAATGCACGGTGACCATATTATTACAGATATCACAACCCACAGCTTCTATTAGAATTATAAATTTCAAATCCTGTCACAGATTGACTACAAAGCTATTCAATGAAAAGTCTGTTGTCTAAAAAATACATCGTCTTTGTAACGCAGAGTCCCTCAAAAGGAACCATTTTTTGTTCATGACTTATTTCAAACATAACGGATGCCCCGCTGATTTATTAAATCGATGTTGGAAATTTATTCTCACTGTTCATTACTAAGAATAAAAATTCAATATCACAAGCTAAACTGTCTAACGAACAACATTAAAATCAGCAACTATTATAAAAAATAATCCGCACTCTGCTCCAGAAATAAAAGACAAAAGCGAACGTCATCTATGGCACACCTTGTATAGGCTTCGATGGTTAATACATATGCAGAATCAAACTATAACTTCGTATTAGAATCAGGGGCCACAAATCCGATACCAAAAATGCATTGCATAATAATAAAGGCATCATAATCTTAGTCGCTCATTACGAAAATACATCTGTTTTAATCATTGAAGAAGATCTAACATGTCGCTGGTTTAAAGAAATGTTTTTTAACCACAAACAAAAAATTCAAATAATTAATAATACAGACAAAGTTAATAACAAGATGTAGTATGGGAAGAAGGATATCTGTGGAAAATAAACAAAAATGGGAGAAACAAAAGGGTAGGGCACGCTCTAAGGCATTTGAGGAGTGCGGAATATATCACAAGTAGAGGTAGGAAAAAAGAGACTATTGCACACAGATTGTGAAAGATTTAGGCTGGGAGAATTTCAGGGAAATGTATAGGTTAGCTCAGAATAGGAAACAATGGAAGTACTCGTCTAACCAGTTCCAGAACTGAAGACCTAATGATCATGAATTTGTTGAAGGTGTATAAAAGTTTAATTTTTAAATTATTATTTGTGAGTGTCAATTTTGAAAACTGGTCAGAGTATAATAGAATGTTATAATCTTTAAATACAAAGCTTCCTTAATGGAAATTGCAAAACTGTTTTGATTAGTATTGATCTTATGGTATTTAGTTTCCTATAGTAAATATGTAAATATTTAAATATACATACACAAATTTATAATTGTTGACATGTTTTACCATTCTGAACGGACCTGCACCTTGACGACGATCTAAAATACTGGAACAGGTAGAATGAGCTAAAGAGCCGAAGTATAGGTTTAACCAAATTAATGGGGTCTTTAGTGAGGAACCAGACTAAGACAGATCCCCAAAAGAGGGCAGCAGCTTTTTCGGTACTTAGAGTGGCAGAAACCATAGGGGTTGGTATGGCATTATAAGACACACTTTTGCGATGTGGAAGGCAACGGGAAACCACCACATTACCTCTTAAGTACACTGCGTACAGAAATTGTTAAACATGATGGCATCCTCTAGGGTAATAAATACCGAAAATAAAATAGTTCCCCATTCGGATCTCCGGGAGGGGACTACTTCGGGGGATTTGATTCGAAAGAATAGAATAGATCCGTGAACATTCTGCGAGTCGGAGCGTGGAATGTCAGAAGTATGAAACAAGTAGGTAAGCTAGAGAACCTGAAACTCGAACTGGATAGGTTAGCACTAGACATAGTAGGAATTAGCGAAGTCCGATGGCCAGAGGCTGGGGATTTTTGGAGTGGAGACTTCGGGGTAATTCATACAGGATTAGACGAAGGAAATTCGCGTGTGGGGATAGTTATGCGAAAAAAGATAGGACAGCGTGTAGAAAACTACCTACAAAAGAACGAAAAAGTATCCATGGTTAGATTTGAATCTAAACCCGTAAATACAGTAATAATACAAGTATACATGCCTACCTCTAGCTACAACGAGGAAGAGGTAGAGGCGATCTACAAAGATATTGAAGACATACTAAGATACGTAAAAGGACATGAAAATTTAATAATTACGGAGAATTTTAATGCAGTGGTAGGTGAGGTTAGGGAAGGAGCGGTAGTTGGTTTATTTATTTACGCACGAGAAATGACAGGGGAAATATGCTGGTAGAATTTTGCGACAAGAACAACTTAACCATCACAAATACATTATTTCAACATCATGCTAGAAGACGATACACGTGAAAGATGCCAGGAGATATAAGAAGATATATCAAATAGATTACATTCTTGTTAGACAACGCTTTAGAAATCAAGTACAAGACTGTAGAAGCTACCCGAAAGCAGATATAGACACTGACCACAACATCGTAATTATAAAAACCGTACTTAAATTTAAAAATCTGAAAAAGAGAAACGGAAAAAGGCACTTTGACTTTGAGAAGCTAAAAGATAAAGATATCCACGAAAGATTTGAAAAAAAGTAAAATGAATTGCTGGAAGATATCGAGAAAATTTCTGATACCAGGAAGTAGAAACAGAATGGAATAACATTAAATCCAACTTAGACATGGCGGCCAAAGATTCTGGGATATTCACAAAAGAAAATAAGAAACCATGGATATCAAAGGATATCCTGAATTTAATAGAAGAAAGACGAAAGTGCAAAAATAGATCAGACGAAACAGGAAACAGAGATACAAAGCCATAAAATGGGAAATTATTCGCAATTGCAGGAAAGCTAAAGAACAATGGATTGATGAAAAGTGCTACGAGGTACAAACTAAGATGCAAATAGGAAAGACTGACGAAGCATACAAATTAATTAGAATGAATTTTAGGGATATAAAACTATATAGCAAAAATATAAAGGATGCCTGAGGAAGCGTCATTATAGAAAATGTAGAGAAAGTAGCTAGATGGCAGGAATATATAGGAAATTTATATTCAGGAGATGAATGAATGAATGGTACAGATAAGGTGCAAGCAGAAACTCTAAAAGCCGCTGGACAAGCAATAACAGAACGTTTTTTCCGACTTGTAAGCTATATGTATGAGACAGGCGAGATACCCAAAGATTTCAAACGTAACATCATAGTAACTATACCAAAAAAAAGAGGCGTAGAATTAATATGCAGGGACAAAAGATTGATATGCTTAGATTTGCAGATGATATAGCAGTATTAGCATCTAGCAAGAAAGACTTAGAAACTGCTCTTAATGAAATGGAAACAGTACTAACGAAGGGATATGGTATGAAAATTAACAAAAATAAAACTAAAGTTCTAGTGTGCAAAAGAGGAGATAATAAATAAAAAACAAGAATACAGATTGGTAACGAGAACATACAACTCAAATAACGCAAGATGAGAAAAGCACAAAAGATATAAAACAAAAATTAGCACAGGGCCGTGCTACATTTAACAAGAAAAAGCAAGTACTGTGTTCAAAGACCACAAACATAGAAACAATGAAAAGATTGCTCTAAACATATGTGTGGAGCACAGCACTGTATGGCTGTGAAGCCTGGAAGTAGGAGATGCAGACCAGAAAACGGTAGAAGTCTGAAATGTGGCGCTATAGACGTATGATGAAGATACCATGGACAGACAAAGTTAAGAACAAAGAAGTACTAGAAATGGCAGAGGAAGACAGAACTATGTGGAAAACAGTAAAAATAGGAGAGATTGGATGATAGGCCACAACTAAGACATGAGGGAATAGTGCGAAATATATTAGAAGCAGAGATAGGAAAAAATAAAAGTAGAGGTAGACCTAGGTTAGACTACTGCTCACAGATAGTGAAAGATGTAAGTTGTGAGAATTTTAGAGAAATGTGTAGGCTAGCTCAGAATGGAAATCAATGGAGATATGCTTCCAACCAGCCGCAAGATGGAAAAACGAATGACAAAAATAATAACTGTACTTAAACATGGTGATTATTATAAACAACTACAGATATTGGTTTTGCAATACTCTCAACTAATGTTAATTCTGCAAAAGGATTTACTTGAAAACTATTAATACGGCAAATGTCTAAGTGTTGGGAACCTTGGCAGCCACAGGCTGCTTAACCCTCTTCACATACCACTGAATCTCGGTGAAATAGGGCATATAATTAGAAAACAATAAAATGGAATCGAACTGTATATAGGCTGTTGTGAAAATTGCATGGAACTGTGTAAGCTAGCTCAAAACATAAATAAACTAAGGTACCTCCAACCAGTTTCAAGACGTAAAACCCAAGGACGAAAAAATAAGTGCTCTTAAATCTGATGATTATTATAAACAACTACAGGTGTTGGTTGTAAAATATATTCAACTAATGTTGATTGTGCGAAAGGATGAATTGGAAAAATTATTAATTCGACAAAGGTTCAGGTGCTGGAGGAACGTCGCAGCCAAAGGCTGCTTACCTCCCTTTATATACCTTACGTGTGATATTTCAATGCTCCTCCTGAAGGTACTACATTGGCCAGGAAGCGAGTTTTTTTTTTACCTGGAAAATTTGGAATTTTGCCGAACCCTTGCTGTTCCAAGTAAGGTAGACATCTTTAACGTGCGTGACAACATTCACACACGGGACCTCCATTTTACCTCTTATCCGAACAAGGGTGTATTTATGTGAAAAATGCTCACCTAACATTTTTCAAGCGGACCGTGTCGGGATTCGAACCTGGGACCTTCCCTTCATACACCACTGAATATCGGGGAAATAGGGTATATAACTGTAAAACAATATGTGACCGAACTGCATCAAACAAGAAAGAACAGCAGCTATGTTCAAAGACAACGAACATAGATACAAGAAGAAAACTGTTCAAAGCATAGTGTGGAGCACAACACAGTACATCTATGAAATAGGGGCAGTAGGAAAAGCAGACAGAAAAAGATAGACGCCTTGTGGAATGTTGTGTTTCAGATGTATGAAGATGGTAGCATGGACAGACAAAGTTAATAACAAATAGGTTGTAGAAACAGTAGAGGAATAAAGATATCTGTGGAAAATTAAAAAAATAGGAGAAATAGAAGGACAGGATACGTTCTAAGGCATTTCTGGGAAATAGTACGCGATATACTACAAGCAGAGATAGGAAAAGAGAGGTAGGGGTAGACCGAGGTCAGACTTTAGCACACTGATAGTGATAGATGCAGACTGTGCAAGTTTCAGGGAAATGTGTAGCTTGGTTCAGACTAGGAAACAATGAGGGTACGCGTCCAACCAGTTCTAGGAGTGAAGACCTAATGATGATGATGATGATAACATGTTTTAACGTTTGATGTTTTTGTTTATTTCTAAAAGATATGCATAGATGCAACTAAGGTTGTTGATGTCTTTTTTATGTTTAATGCTTGTGGTTTTGGTGAAATTTTCACCATTTCGATAAATTTTCTATTGGTTTTGTTTTTCAGTCTAGATATATAGCAATGTCATAATCCATGTTATGGCCTGTTTCTAAAACCTGATTTGATAAACCTGTTGCATTAATCTTTCTCTTTGTGTCGTTTTGTGTGAAACAATTCGTTTGTGAAGTGTCCTTGATGTTTCTCTAATAAGGTTAATGCGTCAGCTTTACCAACTCGCGTTTTAGAAACAGGTCATAACATGGATTGCGACAATGTTACAATTTTAGACTTTGAGGAAGAAAATTTATCAAAATGGTGAAAATTGCACAAGAACTAAACGCATTAAACTTAAAAAAAGAGATCAACAACCTTAGTTGCTTTATGCATATCTTCTAGAAATTGACAAAAATATTAAACCTTAAAACATTTCAACAATTGTGAATTTTTGTATGTATATGGAAATATTTATATATTTACTATAGGAAACTAAATACCTAAACGGGTTTCAGATTTCCTTTAAGAAAGCTTTATATTTAAAGATTATAATATTTTTTTACATTGACCAAATTTTAAAATTGAACATATTACAATCTAAAAATTAAATTTTTATACATACCTTAAAAAAATTTTATAGTGAATATTGAATACTTAAATTATCTAAACCTCAATTTTCTAAGTATTTTGAACCTAAATGATTATTTACAACCATTGCTTACAGTAGTTTACTCCTGAAGAAGAGACTAAGAAAGAAAGAGGGGCCAAACAACGTGTGATCTAAGTATTACAATAATACAACAATATAGACCAAATAGAAGCTGCTCTTAATGAAATGGAAACGGTTCTAACAGAGAGATACGGTATGAAAATTAACAAAAGTAAAACCAAAGTAGTAGTATACAAGAAGAAAGTTCTAGTATGCAAAGGTGGAGAAAATAAATCAAAAACAAGAATACAAGTATGTAACACAAACTTACAAGAGGTTAAGGATTTCTGCTACCTAGTAAGCCAAATAACGCAAGATGGGAAAAGCACAAAAGATATAAAACAAAGATTAGCACAAGGTCGTGCTACATTTAATAAGAAAAAACAACTACTGTGCTCAAAGACCACAAACATAGAAACAAAGAAAAGATTGCTTAAAACATATGTGTGGAGCACAGCACTGTACGGCTGTGAAGTTTGGACAGTAAAAGAAGCGAACAAGAAAAAACCTTTGAAATGTGGTGCTATAGACGTATGATGAAGATATCATGGACAGACAAAGTTAAGGACGAAGAAGTACTAAAAATGGTAGGGAAAGAAGGAAATATGTGGAAAACGGTAAAAAATAGGAGAGATAGGATGATAAGCCACATACTACGGCATGAGGGAATAGTGCGGAATATATTAGAAGCAGAGATAGGAAAAAAGAGAAGAAGAGGCAGACCTAGGTTAGACTACTGCACACAGATAGTAAAAGATGTAGGCTGTAGGGGTTTCAGGGAGATGTGTAGGTAGGGATGGACACGAACCGAACAGGTTCGAGGTTCCGTTCGATTTTTCGAACCGAACCGAACCGAACCGAACCGGACATTTTATTTTCGAACCGAACCTCGAACCGAACCGAACCTAGCTCAAGATTCGGTTCGAAAGTTCGATTTTTTAAATAAAAATCTAGTTTAAAAATTTAATTTTCACTAAAAACATGTCAATCTTAATTTCTCCCAAACGCACATTTTAAAAATCTCTAGTAGCAAGCATATAAGAATTAGAACGATTTTCTAATGTACATGGTCATTGAGTTGTAAGGCAATAGGTAAATAATGTAATAGGTATTAGTGATACATATCTAATAAATTTTGTCATCGAGCCACGTTTGTAGATCAAAAAATTCTAGATTAGTTCGATTTGTTTAATGCTCCTTATTTCAAATTGTTGTTTGTTTATAACTAGTATTAGATATTGGAGAAACTCGAAATAATTTTGAAAATTTGGTTTTAAAAACAAGTTTATTTGATTTAATGAACAGAAGTCGTGTTGAAAACCATCTTAAACATATACAAGCCGAGGTCACGGTCTAGAGACTACAGAAGTTTTCAGAATAAACGAAACAATTTAATTTTTAATTAAGTATATATTACTAATCCATCATTTTAAATTTTTTACTTTTATATGAAAACCAGCTCTCTATTCATATTAAAAAATGTGACCTTGTAGCAAAAACTAATCTTTTCTTTTGTACATAATCGTTCAACAAATAGTGTTACAAAACGCATTGTACGATAATATTTACGGTTTATTTATTGTGGCCATTACCAACGTCGTTAGAAGTAGCTGATACTCCAAAAGAACGACCCCAAACTTTTTCTCACGACCAAGGGTTGAAGTTTATGACTCATAGGGGCATAAACTTTTCAATCAATGCCGACATAAAATAACACCCTATAATGCAAATAATAAGCAGACATAATGTCCGTGCCATAAACTGTTATATTTTATTATGAAAAACGTAAAGACTGTTTGACGTAGATTTACGATTCTTTCCGAGAACCATCTGATACATATTGTCTTTTAAAAGAAATAATAATAAAGATAAACTGACAAACGGCTTTTTGTTTGTACTGTATAAGAAATCAGCAACACCTTATTTATTGTCTTGATACTTTTTTTATACTTACTAAAACTAAAATAAAAGTAATCGCAAAGATCGTGTGATATCGTTCTTTCACGGTAAAATGACATTAGTAAAATTCATCAATTATTAACACATGCTAAATTTTAGAGGTGGTTTTCACTATTAACCTAATTGTAATTACGCTTTGTTAAAGAGAGTACGTATTGAAAAATCAAACCTGGACAAATAGTATTAATATGATTTATGCTACTAAAATCTAAAACATATTAATGTTGGGTTTATTTGATAATAGCAGCTACTAAATATAAAAACTACATTAAACATTTAAATTGTTGTAGTTGAACGTATTAGTTGTTTAAAATATCAAAATGTCGAACCGGTTTGGTTCGGTTCGTTTTTTTCGAACCGAACCGAACCGAACCGGAATATATTTTTTCGAACCGAACCTCGAACCGAACCGGACTAAAGTTTTCGAACCGAACCGAACCTAGGGCAAGGTTCGGTTTGGTTCGGTTCGAATCCATCACTATGTGTAGGCTAGCCCAGAATGGAAATCAATCGAGGTACGCATCCAACAAATCCCAAGATGGATAAACTAATGACGAAAAAATAACTGTGCTTAAACATGAAGATTATTATAAGTAACTACAAGAATTGGTCGGGCAATATTCTCGAATAATGTTAAGTGTGTGAAAAGATTTACTGGAAAACCATTATTTCGGCCAAGTGTTGAGGATCTTGGTAGCCACAGGTTGCTTAATCACCTTCACTGAATCTCGGCGAAATAGGGCATAAAATTAGAAAACAATAGAAGGGGAACGAGCTGTATACACATGCTGTGTGAGAATTTCAGGAAACTATGTAGGCTAGCTCAGAATATAAATAAGTGCAGGTACGTGTCCAACCAGTTTTGAGACGGAAAACCTAACGACGAAAAAATAAGCGCAGATAAATCTGATGATTAGTATAAACAACTAGTTGTTGGTTGCGAAATATCTGCAACTAATGTTGACTGTGCGAAAAGATATATTGGAAAATATATTAAATCGGTAAATGGTTAAGTGTTGAGGGAACTTGGCAGCCACAGGCTGCTTGCCTCCCTTCACAACCACTAAAGGTCGGAGAAATAGGGTATATAACTGCAAAACAATAGAAGGTGACCGAACTGCATGTAACAAGAAAGAACAGCGCCTATGAGGAAAAACAACAAACATAGAGCAAAAAGAAAATTGTTGAAAGCATATGTGTGGAGCACAGCACAGTATGCCTGTGAAATACGGGCAGTCTGAAACGTAGACAGAAAAACGGTAGCAGCCTTTTGAAATGCTGTGCTTCAGATGTATGAGGACGATAGCATGGACAGACAAAGATAATAACAAATAGGTTATAGAGTAGGGGAACAAGGATATCTGGGGAAAAAGAGAAATAGAAGGGCAGAATACGTTCTAAGGCATTTTTGGGGAATAGTATGGGATATATTACAAGCAGAGATAGGAAAAAAGAGGTAGATGTAGACCTAGATCAGATAGTGATAGATGCAGACTGTGCAAATTTCAGGGAAATCTGTAGGTTAATTCAGAATAGGAAACAATGATGGTACGCGTCTAACCAGTTCTAGGACTGAAGACCTAATGATGATGAGACTAAATATTTGCAGTGAGTTTCCTTTTGTACTATTTACTATTTGTTAAAAATCACTCCGGTAAAGAAAAATAAAATAACCGGTCTCCTAAATGCATAAAATTAGAAGTTTTTAGAGCCGTTTTTCAAGGACGTAATAATTTTTTGTTACTTTAGGTCAATTGCTTTTAATTAATTAATTAAATAAACGTATTTAAATGGCATGAAGAGTTTATAAATTTTGAGCCTGAAAGTAATTTGTTTTAAAGTGTTTCAATCTAGTATTTTTAAAGTAAAATAGTGAGACAAGTAACTGTGATATAAAGAAGATATAAAGTTAGTATTTGGGATGACAAAAGGAAAATTTTTGACTAACTGACAATCTATTTCTTTTGTTTTTGAGCCAGACAACAACTACATTGCTAGATTAATTTTTTTGAACAATTTTTACTTTTTTGGATATTACGCATTCCGACAATTTATTTATTTTGTCATATTTGAATAAGCGAAAGATCTACGAATGACTTGCGCTAGCTGATAGCGGAACTACCCTTTAATTCAGAGGCCGCTTTTACTTCTTTTGTTTTAAATTTGTACGTAATGACCGTTCTGATTGTAAGAGATAATAGACCATTTATTGAACGTTTATCACGTTAGTGTTAGGGACCGTATTTAGTCTAGTGTCACTTTTCCATGTTTGGTATTATGAAGAATGTTGTATTTTTGAAAACCTGCCAATATTGTTCTTTTAAAGTTATCTATTGACAATTCTTATGACTCTCTTGGTAGCGATAAAGAAATTGTTCAACGATCTTTATCTTTGTAACAGAATCCTATTTGAAATTTAGCGCAAAATTATCAAAACGTTATAAAAAATTTTTAATTATTATGCAAGAGGTGCATTTCTAATTTTTAAAGTTATTTTCTGCATATTACACTACAATTAATTTATCATTCTTATTTCTAAGTCGAGGGTTCCTAATAAAAGTTGATTGTTAATACGACATTACCTGCGTTTTGTAAGAGTGCACAGGGTTCAACTAGCGTGCTTATATACCATAACTTGCAAAACCTGTCAATTCTCAATTATAACACATGGACTGTCACAAACACCTACATTTAATTTTAAAGAGCGGAGTTACATATTAGATTAGAAAAAATACCCTTTGATTCATTAATGATTTTTCTACCGGTATTCTTACGTTACTTTTAAATCTAAAATTAATAAAAGGTGGATTAATAAATTAAAGGAAGTAATTTTTAAAACGTAGATGCATTTTTAAAACTCGTAAAACTAGTTTAAAGGATATGAATTCCCATCATTCTTAGTTTAGTTATTTTCTTCTTACTAATAGCTTTAGAAAAATTCACATTAAACAATCAAAATACAAACTTACCCATTTCATATTTGGTCTTAATACCATTATAGCGGACCAGTTTTCTTGCGCTTGAACTTGTTTTTGTAACTAATACAAACACTGTAAGATCTACTTCCTTTATACCTCAGAATATTGCATATAATACTTAAAATCTTAGTCAAAACCAAGAGATGACTCAAAACAAGACGGAATATCCCGATTGGAACACGTCATTAAAGAACCTGAATTGTAAAGTTCGATCGATTATTATGTAGGTTTAATTTTGCCGATTAATTTTGAATATTTGTTTTTATTCAAGGGAGTGGTTATAATAATTATTATAATGATATGACAAAGATTTAATTTTAGGCGACGGAAAATTAAGATTCTTGAGTCTTGTTTACTTTAACTTCTTTAACTTTTGAATTACTATTTTCCAAAAGGCATTCAGTGAAAGTCGAATTTATATCAACAGCAATACACCACGACAAAACAAACATTTTAATAAAAAAACTTGAAAAGAAAATGTTAAAACGTTTGAGATTCCCTTGAACTGATTAGGAATAGTAGTGAAAAATATATTAATACCGCAACTTAAAAAAATATTAAACCATTCATAAAGTAATGGTAACGTACATTCTGTGACTCACTGAGTTAATCGGTCAGACAATTATAGCCTGACAAATGTATATTTTTTCTTGATGGGTTACTATTTAATAAATTTTTCTCATTTTCCAATCTATGCAATTTAAAGAAAACGGCTTTGCAAGGGTGAAAAATTAAATTATACATGCTAGAAGTACTACGCAATAGTTCGCAATATTTTGCATGCATAATAAATAACAAAACCTTGTGGCGCAGTTCAAATTGAGTATACTAGATATCTCTTAGCCACAAATTGTTTTAAAAACCAAATTCGTATTTCGACAATTAAGCGGATAGCATGACCATAAGAAATAATTATCGTAATTGTTTAGCAACTCATATGAGGATATTCCCTTACCACGTAGACCGGTATACCTTTCTAACAGTCAATTAACTAACGTAGCTTTAAATGCATGAAAATATTTTCCTCACTACTCAGGCTAGTGATCTCCACAGCACAAATTGAATTCTGTAGCATACTCAACGTCCAATGTTACAGAGCATAATTATTTAAAGCTTTTATCAAGAGACGATTAACAACTTTATAGTTCTTTGAATCTGGAACGTTTTCCGATTTGTCCTTAATCTAGCGTAAAAGTACCTTCAGATGGTATTCTTAAACTCTTTCCTTGCGAATATAACCAAATATTTGGTAATCATCATTAAGCGAAAATTATCTGTATTAATAATGATATGCTTGTCATCAAGTATCCAAATCTGAACTAGATTAATATCATCATTAAGTCTTCAGTCCTAGAACTAGTTTGACGCGTACCTCCACTGTTTTCTATTCTGAGCTAACCTACACATTTCCCTGAAATTCCCAGAGCCTACATCCCTCACTATCTGCAGGCAAAGGTTTCATTTAAATCCACATCGGCCTCTCTTGTTTCCTTTCTACAGTTTCTAACTGATGCTGCGCTATTCCATCTTGTGTCCTATCATCCTACCTCTCATATTTTTACTGTTTTTCACATACTTCTTCTTCCCCTATAATTTCTAGTACGTCTTTGTTCTTAACTTTGTCTGTCCATGATATCTTCATCATACGTCTCTAGCACCACATTTCAAATGCTTGTTCTTTTTCCTGCCTTCTTCTCCTACTGTCCACGTTTCACAACCGCATAAGCTTACAGCAAACTCCTTCTTGTTTCTATGTTTGTTGTCTTCGAACATGGTAGTTGCTTTTTCATGTTAAAATAAAGCACGGTCTTTTTTGTATATCCTTTGCACTTTTCCCCTGCTATTGTTTTCTAAAAGTATGCCCTATTTCACTGATATTTAGTGGTACGCGAAAGTGGTTTAGGGACCTGACGGCTACCAAAATCGCCACCACTTACGCACTTGCCGAATCAATAGTTTTCCAATTACTCCGTTCGCATAATCAACATTTGTTGAGCACATTGCAAAAGCAACACTTGTAGTTGTTTACGATAATCATCAGGTTTAAATACAATTACTTTTTATAATTGGGTTTTCTGTCCTGGAACAGGCTAGACGCGTATTATATCCTGACGAAACCTAAACCTTTCTCTGAAATTCTTATAACCTACATCTTTCACTATCTGTGTGTAATAGTCTAATCTAGGTTTAATTCTATCTCCCTTTTTTCCTTTTCTACGTCTAATATGTTCCGCACCATTCCCTCACGCCTTAGTATATATCTTGCCATTCTTCCTATTTTTTACTATTTTCCACTATTTCTTTTTCGTCCTACCATTTCTAGAAGCTCTTTATTCTTAACTTTGTCTGACCATTATATCTTCATCATACGTCTGTAGCACAACATTACAAAAGCTTCAATTTTTTTCTGTCGGGTTCTACTACTGTCCATGTTTCACAGAAGTACAGTGCTGAGACTTACGCCTATGCTTTTAACAATTTTTCCTTGTTTCCATATTTGTTGCTTTTAAACATAGTAATGGCCTTTTAATATTAAATGCAGCACGACCTTGTGCCAATCTTTGTTTTATATCAATTGCACTTTTCCCATCTTGCGTTGTTTGACTTTATAGTGGCAGAAATTCTTAACCTCTTGTAAATTCTCGCTTCCCATTTGAATTCTGGTTTTTGACTCATTTATCCCTCCTTTACATACTAGTACCTTTCCTATTTTCACCTTAGTTTGTACCTTGTGACGTACAATTACGGCCGATGAATTAAAAATCACATCGATTCCGTTGCTACTCTTCCATACGTCAATAACATCCTATATATTTTACATGTTTATAATAAATACGCTTGCAAATAATTTTCAATTTCAATCTATCAACTCTAAGACGATGAGTTTACGCTATAAATTCTATAGTTGGTACCTTGCTTTGAGTATCCGTAAACGGGCTACACATTACTATAGCGTAAAATTAATCCTTATACTGCTACGACCGAAAGACTCGTTGAAATAGTGTATTCTATTATTTGATAAAGCTTGAGTAGGGTTTTCTAATCTCCTTTTTGGTATGTTGAATACGCGAGGATCGAAGCTCGAATTCTTGTTATTTAAACATTTTCAATTTGATTCTGCAGTTCATCCTTATATGTATTTTCTATTTAGAAACTACTTCAAGATCGATGCACTTTTTTTATAAGAAGTGTAGATCTTGACTGCATCGGTGAGTTCTCCTGCGTTATTAATATTAGTAAGACTATCTTTTTAGCTCTTAGCTAGAGGCCAAATTGCTTGTTATGTAGGCCCGATTATTCTTTGACATAGATCAACCGCTGTTGCCCTTACGGTAGCAGCATGGTTGTTGCTGACTACCGCGACGATGCTGTGTTGATCCGATTCCGATGGATGGCAAGATTAGTATCCCGATACCTGTATGTGATTTGTTTTTTTTAACATACTGAGGGATAAACCCAATTTGCATCGTGCTGACGAACAAAACACGTCTTTTTTAAAATCCACTTTGAAACGCTAATGTTTCTTATGGTAAAATCCTTACTAGAAAGGTTTCTAAATTTAATTCTTTTTTTTTTACTTAACCCATCTGCTTATACCAAAGTATCAGCATTATTCTTTTACTGGTTAGATTTACTGCATGTTAGCTACGAAATGCGCACTTCATAGAACAATTATTAAATTTGTCCATAGAGTAAAATTGCTTTCTTTTAATAGTAACTTTATTTAATTTTTTTGATGTTTAAACATAAATCTTTATTCTTCTTTTTATTGTAAATAGAAAATCGTTGGCGATGTATTTTTTGTGTTGCTAGGAATCCTCCCCTTTGCGCATTGGTAGTTAGTCCGGTATTTCTATCTGACCCGTACGCTGCATAACGTAGCAACCTCTTTTGTTAATTACAATTTTTAGCTCACGTTTAAGGATTTATATAATCCGAAACGCTGAGATGTTTAATAAATGACTATTCACTAATTAGTATTCTACAGGACGCCTTTACCTCTAAACGATTTTCCATCAGTATTATTACATTAATTATCAGGTCCGTAAGATTGATATATATATATATATATATATATATATATATATATTGGTTTTAAAAGATCAAAAATAAATATAAAAGAAACAATTTCAAAACACCCTGTATAACGGAACAACCAGTAATTACGTGCGAAATTTATATTAGTTAATTCATTTTTAAGTATCAAGTATTAACGAAATTTTATAAATAATTAATGAAATTTAAGTAGGTTTGCAAAGAAATTAAATGGTAGAAGCCAATGTCATTAATTTATTAATTAATTTGTATTTAATTAAACGATTATGGTGTATAATATGCATAAAAAGTGGAAAGGTCAATTATACCAAGGCGAAACGCGTTGCTAACAGACAAATAAATCGGTGGGATTAAAATACGCTGAAATACAACTCCGAGAAATGTATTTAAAACGTTCGTGTTACGATTGAACACCTGCGTATTTTTAAATGTCAAGTTCTGTTTAATTTGTAGATAATAAACGGTTACAGAGAATATTGGGTAAGCCGTAGCTTATATTCGCAAGAAATGCTAGATGAGGGGTTATTTAACTCACGTAGAAAGTCCACGTGGGTTTAAATAGCATATAGATTGAAATATTGATTTTCTACCACTCAAACCAGGTTAGAAAGGGACGTAGAAAACGTATAAGGACGAGACCACAATAGTATAGGAGGGATTTGTGAAACGTCATTAGAGCTACGATTGGACGATATGTAAGTTTGACTTAGTATAAACACGAGGATAGTGTAGCATAATTTTCTAGAATTATTATAAGGAGGTACTGAAATTCGCGGATTTGAAAATGGGGTTAAGTGCAAAATTGTGAGAATGTGTTGTGTGAGCAGGAGGTTTCGGATAACTGTCGCCAGGAGAGATTACATTAAAAAGATATAAATAGTTAAGGAGAATATTATTAAAGCCCTTATTATTTCGATCGTCCCAAAAGCACGTATGAAAGTTAACACGAGTGTAAGTATTACAAAATCATTTGAATTGTTTGCTTAGCGGTAGCCTCTTAATTAAATTAAAAACGCGGTTAGTGTGCCGAGAGTAAAATTTTTTTATTGAGGTATTACCTATAATTTTAATCAACACGTGTCGGGACATTAAGTAACGTAGCTTACTGTGAACGAAGTATAATTGAGATGAAATTTGGAATTTGGTTACACCTAGAAGGCGGCCTTGGCGGATCAACGTGGATAGGGTTCGTCTAGAAATAGAGAGAAACGACCTGCAGTCCAGATAGAAAATTACATGGTATCATCTACGAGAGCGGAGATCTTCCACAAGTTCCAGGTAACGATTTAAATTTGTGATTTCTATAAACTGTAAATATTGGGGTGGCGTTTGAGAGTGTTTTTCAAGGTAGTGTGAATTATTTACTTATTGAACTGAATATGTGTAAAGCACTTTATTACGGTATTCAACTAAAAATTGAAGGTGTCTAGAAAGCTTTTAAACGTTCCATCAGAACGTGAAAATTTCTGTGAAGAGTACATGGCTTTTGTTTTTTTGTATTTTAAGAGTATGCACAGTAGAAGGGCATACATTATGCAGAATTAGTTGGGTATTATGAGCTTACCATACCCCACAGTTTACAGATTATTAAAATAAATAAATAAATTATAAAGAAGGAATTTTAGAGAAGGTATTATCCAAGGTCCATTTACTCCGAGAATATTTTATGTGTTTCATGATTTGAAAAGGTAAATACAGGACGTTACAAAATAAGAGTTACTAAAGTGTAACGTGTACAATAAAATATGGACAGTGTTGAGTTGCATTTGTAATTAGGAATAAATAAAAGATTGTATGTTGGTTGTATTTTGTGGTTTTATTGGGAGTGTGCGTGAATTATAGAATATGAGTGAATATAGATATCCAAAAGGAGATCCAAATGAGTTAGCCGGAAGCAGTTGAAGAAGCCCATTCAACCGAGGAAGAGAGGAAAACGGGTAAGGATATTTTTTTTGTATTATTTAATTTTTGAATTTTCGAGTTTTAAAAAATATATAAAATTTTCGAAAATATTTATGGTTGGTAAGAAGGATTTACTCAAGTTCCACGGCAATATATATATATATATATATATATATATATATATTTTAATCTATGGATTTTTAGGTTAGAAATGATGGGAGATAGCCAAGTAAAACATTTGGTACATCATGTATTTAGCAGTCCAGAAATTATTTAAAATATTTTAAACCTAGAACGTAGGTATTTATTGGTTAAAATAAGCTTTGCGATTAATTTTACTTTATGTTAGTATTAGGGTAGAGATTAATCACGGTTATTTAGAGATAAGAAGCACAAGTACGTGTGTATAAACATAGAAGTAGCATGGAAAGATAGTGATAGTAGAGCATAAAAATCGATAATTAAAGAGGGTGCATTTTTATGTACCAAATATTCAAAGTGTAATTAATTTTGTTAGTGCATATAACGTAGTTTATAGTAATATAATGTTGCAACATTGATAATTTTAAAGGTTTTAGCATTGTAAATATGAAAGTGTAGTCAAGAAACACGTTAACCATTAGGGAGCGTTTTAAAAACAAGATATTTCCAGTTAAAGTTTAGCTTGGTAAACAAGTTTTTGGTATTGAGTTTAAAAGCTTGTCAACAGACGTTAGGATTCGTGGTAAAAGATAGTTTAAAAACAAACAGCTGGTTTACGGTAAATAAGACGTTAATACTACAAGTATAAACATGGATCGATAATATAAAAAGGAAAGGCAGTGTTTATAATGAAATAGCAAAGAATGGAAAACATCATATGGTTAGTTGTCATTGACTTTGTAACGTCTGTAAGACAAAGAGATTTTTAAAAGTAAATAAGTACGAAGAAGATGCTACGTGTTTGCATAAGATATTTATTAAAGAGGGTAATAGAAAGTATTATAAAGGCTATAGACAAAGTCTGACGATTAGACTGCATGTATAAGAGCAAGAAAGACCTTAATGTAGACTGGTTGGTTGGAATAAGACTTGTAAATAAGCGGGGATAAAGGTAAAGTAACATAATACACAAGTAAGACAAGGGTACACAAAAATCGATAACGAACGTTGAAAACTGGGAAAACATACAAGACAAGGAACAGTATAGTTTGAATACAAGTTGGACTGAGGCGGTCGGATGTGCGCGTGTGAAAGAGACATGTTTTAGTGTTTGGGCGAAAGTTAGTTGCCGGACGATTTCGTAGAAAGTGACAGCCGTTAGATATTCTTGATGAGGTGTTCGAACTAAAATACTTGTTGACAAGGAAATTCTCAGTTTTTTGAAACGGTTGGAAACGGTTGAGAAGTTTACCGAGAAGAGTGTGCTTGGGGTATAGCGTGTAATGATTCAGGGGTGGAATTCGGAAGTTATATAAACAACGACGAGGCAGTTACGGTTCTCTTTCTTCCCCTGTAGATCTTCAACCAAGCTTAATAGTAAATGCGTATAAGTGAGTTTAAATTCGTTTTATTACAATTAAGATGCACAAGTTGGTGCAACGGTAATATTGCAATTGTGAATATTTAAAATACAGTTGATAACCGAAGCTAGTAGAGAAGTAAGTATACCTTTTTACTACATATGGTTGGAAGCGCTTGGTGTGCACTGGGAGAAGTCGAATATGTTGATGAACCAGTAGCAGATGTACGGGAGCATGTAAGTACCGTGCATTAGCAGTTGAGAAATCCGAGTGGAGGCGTGCAGTTCCTGATGGTGAGAGACCACTTGGAGCAATTCTTGAACCAGCAGTCTAGAGGGATGACCACATCGGAGATGATTTCAACGTAGAGAGCTGGTGATGCTTAATCTAGGTAATTCAGCCATTTAAAACTTTTGAATAGTGTGATTTTGTTGGTGATTATGACAATTTGGCGATTTTTGTGGATTTTGTTGTATTATTAAAATATTTTTAATGACAATTTTACTTTAAGAAGGGGTTGTATGAAAACATATTTATGCACTATTTGGTATTATAAAATGAAGGTGTAATATTGACTTTTGTACAAAGTAAAGAAGTTTTTGGTAATTTTTTAGTGCAGTAATTAGCACATAGGTGCAGATAGGTTTTTACTGTAAGTTCGTAATAGATCTGGGGTTTAAAGTAAAGTTTAGGGATAAGCCCAGTTACTTTTATTTAATGATCGATGTAAATTGATAAATTTTTAAATTATTTTATTTAAAATGACTTCATTTAATAATTGGTAATATTTGCTAAACATCCAAGGTGTATGAAGAATGTAAGACTAAAATTTTTGAATTGCCAAATAATGTTCCAATAAAGCGTGATGTACTTGTCGCAGTCAAATTTTATTGATTTTTTGAATATTAGGATGTTATTTTCAGATAGCAAGTGAGCAACCGTGGCGAATATCCCTGAGGATGCTGAGCCAAAAGCAGGAGGTTTTGGCATCCGGGAATTACTATAAAGTGATATGTAGTGCAAGTCTAGGTGGTAGAATTTGATTTCCACAGTAGGTGTACATCATTTGTAACAATACAAATTTTAGAGAGACTTTTCAGAAGGACCTACACGGCAATTATGACGCCCAAAGTGTGGGGCACGAATTAACCGACTTGTTCCAGAAGGAGCTCGTAGCAATTATGGCGACCCAAGCGTGGGGATTTAATCCAGATGGTTTACAGTTTGTGCTACATGCAATTTTAGGCAAGTATTGTAGTGTATTATGTTCATCTCCAAAAATAGCACAGGCTTAAATACCAATATGAATTCAAAAATAGCATTAATTGAAAAAAAATAGCTATCACTAAACAAAATTCTATAACTTGATCTCTCATTTACCAGAGCTATTCCTGTTCTTCACGAGACGGAGTCAGTCAGTTAGTCATAAGTTGATACACAATTTATCGTTTTTTTTTAATTAGCTGACTATCCTTTATGATCTACATCCAACCTAAAAATATTTTTGAAAATTGGCTGTTTCCTGTAGAGATACATGTACTTTTAAAAATTGAAAAATGAGAATAAATGAAGATTTATCGAGAAAGAATGTATGCTTGGCAAGATCCCGTATTAGCAATATGTTTTGAATATTGTGACATAAATAACGACCTTAATACATCTTACGATTCAAAAATATATTTACTTTTTTTGTGTTTTTTATTGCAAGATTCTTACAGGCTTGTAATCAGTTAACAGATTGTGGAAAAATGACTTGGTAGTAGATCTAAGAGGTTCGTGCAAACAGCTTTGTGTGGACAGAATTTCCCATTCGTAGGGTTTTGCGCTTGGAAAAGTAAGTTGCTAGTATTTTTGTGAGCCACAAATCAGGTTGTGTCATTGAATTTGCCCTAAGTGACGTAAAAATGTCCAAAACACCAAAATCCAGTTAACATTGTGTTAATTTCGGAGTATCGATTGGCGACATGCAATAAACATTCGGAAAAGTGACTTTTTTTGGGTTAATTTAGTTTGGAAGTCGATTGTTAAACTCAATTTTTGCTCAAAATGCATGAGCAACATTTTCAAAAAGACAGAAAATGTTTGTTGCAACAAATGAGTAGGAGTCAATTTAGAAAGCAAGACACACGTTCCAGCATGCACGGAAAAAGATATTTTAGGTTTTTTGAAGTAAAAACAAGGAAATAATTCATTTCAAAATAAACAAAGGATTCGAATGCTATAGTCGAATAAAAATAAAATTTTACTATTGTCATTATCATAAATTACGCATGATTTTTCATTCATGAATTTCTAAGTAGCAAAAAGTTACGAAAATCCATGTTTTTTATGACTGGTATAAAATAAAGGTTATTTGTATTGAAGATTAGATAAGAAAAAAATCGTTTAGAAGATTATTCATTTTCGGGAAATATAATCTGATAGCGATTGCACCAATAGTATGTGTAAAGGTCGGATATTGCCAACAAAAATATTCCACTTCCTACTTAATATAAAATATATTGAGGAGGAAACCGCATAATATAAAAAGTGTCAGTCATGCAGGTTAGGACATCAACAACGGAAGTCAGTTTAAAAATAGTATAAATGTTATAAATACTTTAATAACATCAATGCGTTGTGGTGTTTAAATTAATTAGCGGTTAAGAAGAATTGTTTAAATTTAAAAACATTTAAATGTCAGAAAAAAAGCGTAGAGGAAAACCCACTATAACTGTTATGCAAATTTCTTGTTTTGAACTAATATTAGTGGTCAGTGGGTTCAAACAACATATTCTTGAACTTCGACTTCAACTGGTGATGATTATTTATTTCGTATTTTTTTACTATGGAAATATAATTACTAGTGAAGATGTGTAACATTGGTAATACCCACTCTTAGATACGAAAGTATTTTTCAAGTTATACCTTGTTAATAACTTGAAAAAATACATTGACGAATTATTATGGATGGATAGATGCAAGAGACCCACAGTGGCGTTTGATGATCGTTAAGGCCGGATTGGTATTAGACAGGTTTCTTGCACTAAGAGTTTTTTGTTTTAAAAATACTTCTATAGAGTTCGTTAGACTAATGGTCGTCTTTAGGTCTTTAGTGCTAGAACTGGTTGGACGCGTACCTCCATTATTTTCTCTTCTGAGCTAACCAACACCTTTCCCTGAAATTCCCACAGCCTACTAATGGTATTTCCACAATATTGTAAAATTAGAGCAGTATCACATCAATGAGGAAGGATTCAAGGCCTGTTGATAAGAGTTCTAAGCATGTTAAAATTTTATAATCTTATCTAGCAGTTACTATATTCCCGAAGAAGGTAAGCGTTGCGTTATGGTTACAGGGTATTTAAAAATACGATATATCTATTTCCCCTGCTTTAATCAAAGCTTCTAACTTCGCAACATTTCTCAGCACTTTGTTATTTGGCAACTGCTCTTGAACTTCGTCTTGAGTTATGGTGTTTTGCTTCCAAAAAGCAATTTGGAATTTCTAATAATACTCTATCAGTTATTTGGATATTTGTAAAACATGTAATATATATAGTTTAGCATTTATACACACACGCACGCACGCACGCAAGTACGCACGCACCCACCCACACACACGCGCGCGCGCGCACGCGCGCACGCACCCACACACGCATGCACACGCACACGCGCACGCACACGCACACGCACACGCACACAGGATATTTGTAAAACATTTAATACGTATAATTTAGCATTTATACACACACGCACGCACGCACGAACGCACTCACGCACGCACGCACGCACACGCACACGCACGCGCACACGCGCACGCGCGCGCACACACTCGCACATACACACACACACATATATTATATATATATATATATATTGCCATGTTTGCCCTCAGGAATCTCAGTAGATTCGAAAATTAATTTATATAAAAATCGAAAATTTCACCAAAAATAAAAATTTAATAAAAAAAATTAATCTCTTACCCAGATT
Organism: Platerodrilus igneus; assembly: GCA_036346225.1. NCBI lineage: Eukaryota > Metazoa > Arthropoda > Insecta > Coleoptera > Lycidae > Platerodrilus > Platerodrilus igneus. The sequence continues at coordinate 4,430,530 of JARFIW010001104.1, read as the reverse complement.
CCTCTCTCTTCTTCACCTTAATTCTTTTTCAGTTCCCCGGCTAGCTCAGTTGGGCCTCCTCTTAGATACCTAGATTCACTATTATGCTCTGCATCGTTCACGCACACTCTAAAAAAATCACAAAATACAACAATTATACAATCTTTATTTATCACTATTTACAACTAAAATTCAATATTATCCACATTTCAGTAATCAAGTTACACCTCAATAAATCCTAATTTTGTAATGTCCTGTATTTTAATTTAAATTATCAAACACATGGAATGTACCCGGAGTAAATGGGCCCTCAATAATATCTTATTATTTATTCTTTCTTTATAATTTATTTTAAATTTACGTAAACTTTGGAGTATGGTGAGCTCATGATAACCCAGTTAATTATGAATAATGTATGCTTTTTACCCTGCATACGCTGACTGCAAACAAAAAAAACAAACCCATGTACTCGTCACAATAAAAATTTTAAATTCCTGATGGATCGTTCATAAGCTTTATATAACTTTAGATTTCTATTTAAATACCATAATACAGTTAGTTATACGTATTATTTTCAATACGCAAAATAATGCACAATACCTTCAAAATTCACTCTCACACGTCACGCAATTTTCATAGTTTCATAGTTTATAACAACAACAATTTTAAAGCGTTACCTGGAATTTCTTGAAGAACTCCACTCCGTTGACGTTGCGGTAAAGTTGGTTCGCTCTGCTCTGCTGGCCGCCTCTAGCTATTTGTAGAAGAACATTATTTATGTTGTGCTGCATGCGCTGCCTTCACGGTGCATCCCATTTCCAAATCCAAATTGATTACACTTCTTTTAGTTAAATTCAATTTCATTTACGTTTAATTATTTCACGTCACTTCACGAGCTTGTTTAAGATCAATGTTGCACCTCAATAAATTTGGACTCGACACTTATTCACGCATCAAATTATGAGGCCAACATTGTACTATATAATTTAAAATTATTTATACTTACAAAATCGTATTTGAAGCGATGTAAATACTATTAGAACAAAGTTAAAAGAGACGAAGTTAAAAGAGAGCGAGCCGTGCTAATTCATCGAGTATTTATATGCTTCACCTGTAACCTCTCCGGCCACTCTTACCATGAAAATCTAATTTAAAATAACACGTTCTTAAAATTTTGGTTCAACCGTTTTCGAAATCCCCGAAATTTAGCGCGTCGTTACGATATTTTCCGAAAAATTAACATTCAATATCTCCGTGCTTGTCTGTTGTACAAATAACGATATCAACCAATAGTATATGCATTGACGTCTTAAAAATCCCGCCTATATTAACGCTATCCCTTGCTTATGCATAGCATATGTTTCCTTCTAACCTTGTTTGAGTGGTAGAGAATCGATATTACTGTCCGCGTTCTACAACTCCATGTGGACCAAATTATGTGCTTTAGCGACTGTTGTTTACCAATATTCTTTGAAACTTGCTTGTTATCTATACAAATTAAGAGGAACATTTACAAAACCTGAAGGTGTTTAATTAACCGACGTTTTAACACAACATTTCTAGGAGCTGGCTTTTCAACGTGTTTTATATCCACCGGCTGTTTATGTGTTAGCAACGCGTTTTACCTTGGTCTTATTGATTTTTCATGCTTTTATGCATATTATACGTAAATAACCGTTTAATTAAACTCAATTAAATTAATAAATTAATTGCATTGGCTTCTACAATTTATTTTCTTTGCAAACCTAACTAAATTTTATTCATTAATTGTAAATTTTTGTTAATACTTGTTACATTAAACTGAACTAATGAAATAAATTTCGCACGTAATTTCTGGTTGTTTCCTCTATACAGAGTGTTTCAAATTGCTTTGTTTATAGTTAAATTTAACCTTTTAAAACCACTACAATATATATATATATATATATATATATATATATATATATACTGTGGATTTATAGATTATAATAGGTGTTAGAAGGATCAAATAATTAGTTATTGCAAGGTAGCTCATGTATATAAGGGTCAAATAGACTTTAAGACGTTTTTCCAAAAGATAGGATAAGAATTTACCAATTTTCATTAAATATTAGGGTTAATTGTACGTAGTTGTAAAATTTACTGTAGATATTAGTTATAATTAGGTAGGAAATGTAATTTCATAAAGCGTAGGTTCATAAATATGTAGGAAACGTAGTTTCGTAAAACGTAATTAGGTTTTAAAATGAAATGGCGTGTAAATTTGTTAATACGAGAGCTTTTATGTTTGTAGCATGAAATCGATAATGAAAGAGGGTGAATTTATTTAGTAACGCATATTCAAAACGTCATTTACTTATTTGTGTAACTTAGGGTAATAAAGCGAGTACATGTATAATATTTCTAGAAAAGTTTAGCATTGCAAACACATTTTTTGCATCGAGTTTAAAAGCTTGTCAACAAGTATTGGATTCCTGGTAAAAGACCGTTGAGAAACAAACACAGGTCTATGTTTGTTAAAGTGTTGCACGTTGCGTACAAAAACAGTTTGATAATATAAAGAGAAAGCTATATTTTACATTAAGTAGCAAAGAAGGTGAGATAACATATAGTTTTCTATCGTTGACTTTGAAACGTCTGTTAGACAAGGAAATTTAAAGGCAAATAAGCGAGACCAAGAGACAATGTGTTTTCTGAAGATATTCGTTGGAAAGGTTAGCAGATATCCAGTAGAGGGTTGCAAACAGAGTACGATTGTTAGATTAGGTAAATAAGAACAAGATACACGATAGTAAAGATCGGTTAGGTAGAACAAAGCTTATGAATAGCGGGGATAGAAACAACGAGATATTAACATACGGGTTAGACAAATATAAGAGAAATGCACAACAAATGTTGAAAATTAAGAAAGGGAAAAGACAAAAGATGGAGATTTTAAATATAGGTTAGAGGGAAATGACAGATATGCGCGTGCATTGGAGGCGTTTTTTGGAAGCTACAATGGATGGCACTTATCGGGAGATTTTGCGGAAAGTGACAGCCGTTGAAAATTTTAATGGGAGTTTCTTCTTAAAACAATTGTATGTAACTGAAAATTCCAAGTTTTTTGCGACGGTTTGAAAACGGTTAAGAATTTTACCTAGAATAACTTAAGGGTAGTGGTTAGTTTGTGGAATTGAGCGACCGTTTGTTATTGCACTATGCATGCGTTTCTGGAACCGGCAGACAATTTGAAAACATTACTAAGAAAGTTTGTTATAGAGATGGTGAGAGTAGATCAAGGAGGAAATTTTGGAGGCTATATAAACCCAGAGGAGGTGGTATAGGCTCTCTTTTTCTTACGATCTTCAACCAAGCTGCATACAAGTGTAAATGCAAATAAGTGAGTTTAGAGTTTATTAAAAAGTAATTTGCACAAGTTGGTGCAAAGTTATATGGCAATTGTGAAGTATATAAAATCCTGTTTATAATCGAAGCTGAAAGCAAAGTAAGTATAATTTTACTACTTGTGGTTGGAGGCGTTTGGTGTACTCTGGGTACAAGTCAAGTATATGGTTGGACCAGTAGCAGATGTACGGCAGCATGGAAGTATCGTGCATTAGCAGCGAAGAAATCTGGGTAGAAGCGTACTGTTCCGGATGGTGAGAGGCCACCTGGGGAAATTTTTGAACGTGCAGTCAAGTGGGATGACTACGTTGGAGATGGTTTCCACGTAGAGAGCTGGTGGTGCTACAATCTAGGTAATTCAACCTTTGTAAAACTTTTGCTTATTGTGATTTTGTGGGTGATTATGACAATTTGGTGATTATTGGTGTATTTTATTGTATTGTAAGGACATTTTATTTGACGATTTACCTTGAGAAAGAAGTATATGAAAATTTATTTATGTACTATTTGGTGGTATAAAATGAAGGTGTAATATTGGCTTTTTGTACAAAGTAAAAGGGTTTTTGAAAAATTTCAATGCCGTTGTCAGCACATAGGTAAAGAAAGGTTTTTACTATGAGCTCGTATTAGACCTGAGGGTTTAAGGTAAAGTTTGAGGATAAGCCCAGTTACTTTTGGTTAGTTATTAATGTAATTAGAAAATTTTTCAAATTATTTTATTTAAAATGACTTCTTTTAAAATTAATAATATGTGTTAAATATTCAAGATGTATGAGGAATGTAAAACTGAAAATTTTGAATAGCAACTTGATGTTCAAATAAACCGTGATGTACTTTTGGAGGTCAACTTCTATTTATTTAAATAGTAGGGTAGGGTTTTCACAGAACAAGTGAGCAGCCGTGGCGAACATCCCTGAAGAAGCTGGAGAATTTGGCGTCCGAATTGGAAAACATCTTCAAAGGGTATTATTATAGGGTGATATGAATTGCAAGTCTAGGTGGAGGGCTTTATTTTCAGGTAGGTGCAGGTATTTGTGACAACACAAAATTTTAGAGCGTCCTTTTCAGAGGGAACTACGCAGCATTTATGACGGCCCAACGCTGGGGCTCGATGGTTTCCAGAATAAGCTTCATAGCATTTATGTGCCACCTCCTGCCACCTTTCAACGACTCCTCGATCAGGTCGTCGATTCTGACTTGCTTTGCCTATCTTGACGTTATCATCATAGCTACCCCCTCCTTCGACGAACACCTTCCAGCTCTCAATCTTATCCTTTTTTGTCTCTTTTGAGCTGACCTAACCCTTCGTCCAGATAAATGCTATTTTTGTCTTTCTAAACTCAGTTACCTCGGTTGCGTCGTTAACCGAGATGATCTACTTGTCAATCGTGAAAAAGTTTCCGGTATCCTTAATATCTCTCCTCCTTCATCTGTCCAAGAAGTCCGTCGACTAATTGGATGGCCAGTTGGTATCGGCGCTTCATTCCAAATTTTGCCACTTGTACTTCTCCACTTTCTAATTTTACTCGCAAGAGTGTTTCTTTCTTTCGGACTCCTGATTTTCAGTTTTCTTTGTCTGGCTAGCTAGTGCTATTAGTAGTAGCTACTAGGCGGCTCCGTGACGTAGTTGGTATGTGTGACTACCACGCCCAAGGTCCCGGGTTCAAATCCCGACACGGTCCGCATAAAAAATATTAGGCGAGCATATTTCACAAAAATACACCCTCGTTCGGATGAGAGGTAAAATGGAGGTCCCGTATGTGTGTTGTCACGCACGTTAAAGATCCCTACCTGGTTCGGCAAAATTCCAAATTTTCCAGGTAAAAAAACAAACTCGCTTCCTGGCCAATGTAGTACCTTCGGGTGGAGCATTGGAAAATCACATGTAGAGTAGTAGCTACTATATTTCATGAACCATGTAATGGTTTTTGACCTGGGGTTTAAGTTCTAAATACGACGACTGTAGTCTTAGGGGAATGCGTTTCCTGTTGCTCTGCTGAAAAATGACGTTATTGAAAGCAAAAACGATTGGTAAAACTCGATGAAGAGTTTAAAGTATCTACGATTTTTATAAAGTATTTTTAGTTATTTAATTTAGCAAATTTCAGAAAATTGTAAATAGATCTACATTTTTTTAATTAGTTTAAGTAATGGAGGATTATTTTTACTGCCTCGATTCGATTTTATTCGATTCTGTTTCTGTCTTTTCTTTATTAGCTTTCTCGGCTTAGTGCTAGTGAAAGTTGAACAATCTCGTCGTAAAGCAAGATTTAGTAGTAATTTATGTGTTGAGGAACCCTTATTTATGGAGCATAAATGTTAGTATTGTATAGAGTTTAATGTATTGGAGGGCTGACAAATCTGGAGTTTTCTAAAAGGCCCAGAGCATAAGGTTTGAATAGCTGTTAAGCTTTGCGATTTATTATAAGAGTTTTTCTAAAGATATTTAAGTCAGCAGCTTGTATAGTGTTTTAGAATTTGATAACTATCATTGTGATAGTTAGCAGTTTTTATGTTTAATCAATTTAAACGTAAAGCTCGTGATTTTCATTTAGGAAATTTACTATTTGTACAACAGATGGCAATTTACACGTATTTGGAAGAAAATGGATATTTTTAAATAGGTAGAAAACAGTTTTGTGTGTATGTATACTGACACGCTGTAAGCGTAACGTAAAATTATTCTTGGTGTAGATTGAAACTTTGACCTCTTTATTTCTTTTATTTGATCTAATACTGCAAAGACTTTAATTTTACTATATTATTTTATCTTTTGTAAATATTTGTATTTTAGAAATCTCAATAAAAGTTTAATACACTAATCTATTAAAGCTGGATGGTCTTTTTAATATTCTACTAACTGAGATAGTCGAGAAAGTCGATTTTTAAATATAGGTTTGAGATTCTGCGCCTGTGTGCGATATTTTCTATAATTCAGTCCGTTATTACAGAAGGTAAGCAAAGCGAGCTATATACTTCACAGTATTTTGGTAAAAATGTAGGTTTACTAACAATTTTTCAAAATTGGTAAAAATTAAATAATTGAAAACACTTTATAAAAATCTTAGATGCTGTAAACTTTTTGCTAAATTTTATTAACAACTTTTTAAAAATTCAAACAAGATATGGTTATTTTACAGTTACAGATCTGCTTGTTGTTGAGCATTTCCAGAATGTAATTATCAATCCATGCTTCAAATTCTCTTATGCCGTTTTGAAAAGTAGGTTTTTCATCCGAAATTGATTCATACAACGTATAACAAACCATTTCAATCTTATATGCCCTATTTCTATCAAAAAGACTTTATCTTGCGGTATTTTTATTTGCTTTTGTTTATCTACTTTCCATATTTATACCATTTTAATTACTATAAAGAGTCTACTCATTTTTGAGTATCCATAAACAGCTTAATGTAAGCTGTCGAATAACACTTCTCTTAAACCGTACGTAAATAATTTTCACTACTAAATACAATATACGTTTGATAGAACTTTAACTATGCAACGTATTATCTGTTAGGTTTACTGCATAGTGACGTTTCAATCAAGATCAACCTGCCCTCAATACTGATAAGCCTTATAGATGCCAGCCTCTCCTGACGTAAAAACTTCAAGAACTTTTGCGATTGATTTGGTTGTATCCACGTTTGGATTGGTTTTGTTTTAGAAGGTGTCATCTTGCTATGTATCCAGAGGGATTGAGGTCTTTAAATTCATTCTTTTATTACCACTTTAGGCTATTCGTATCATTTAAATATGCCCATCGGTCTTCAAGAATTCTTAAATTTACTGATTTTCTAGCTTTTATTATCGTTTCCGATTATTAACCTTGTTTCCTTATCTAAACATTTAGATTTATTGATTTTTTACTTTCCGGTTATTAAATATTTTGTAAACGTTTATCTATTACATGGTTCGAGAAAATGGGGCAATTAACTATGATCTTCAATACTTAGAAATACATCTTATAATTTGACGTAAATTATTTTCTATTACACGAAAATTGAGTAGTAAAAAATGCATTTACGAGTATTTTATACACGCGATATTACTCAAAAAGTAACGGTAAATTTGTCTTAGAATATTTACGCATTTGAACAGGACCAGTTACTTATAAAAATATTTTAGAATATGCAAATTTTACATAAGATTCAGTACTTCTATAAATACAATACTTTTATTATAAAATGTGGATGAAACTCTTGAAGAACGCTTGTTGACGCGTAGAACATAATAAATAGCTTTTTTTATCTAAAACAGGACTCCGTCATTAAACTATGTAATCACCACCGTTTCTACGCAGTGATACATTTTTATTCAGGCATTTCTCGAATACGTTACACGTAAATATCTGTATATTTGGGCTTTTTCTTGAATTTTCTCGAGTTTACGACATTGAATGTTTATCGGATGATGCAATATGACCACTTTATAACCTCTAATCACATCAATGTACACATATATTGCTTTGCATGCTAGCTTAACCTGCCCAGACATTGGATGTTAATGCAATTACTATGAAAATAAAATAATGTGATGATGCCCGTATTATCTTACCATGTCAGATGTAATGAAAAACAAAACCGCAGCATAAAATTCTAATAACATGAAATATTTATAAACAATTTTTCAAAGTATAACTCGCAACATTCATTGACATCTATCTTAAACACAGATTATCCAAAACGATTACTTCCATATCAGCCTACTTATGCATTCTTACAACTTAAGTCTAAAAAACAATAACATTTCACAACTACTTATTATAGAGAGCTATAATCTCCTCCAAACTTTCTTATGTCACACTATGTTCAGATTAAAATTAGTTATGGATAATTGTACAACACTTTTACCTCCTAAGAAAAGCGTTAACTGATCAGATATCACTTTAGGAACTTCTTATAATGGTCAAACTTTATCGGAGTTTGACCCCAAAACTACATTACCGTGTTCATTTACACAAACAACATCTATAGACTAAAATCTTACACAAGTTTAACTTACTTAAATTAATTTTTATACACAAATATCCTGCAAAAAATTTAAACAAAGATATACTTGCGTTTTGAACCATTAAATTATGCAGGATTCCTAATTATTGAAACCAAATTGTAAAACAAATTTTCCTCTCCATTTTGCACCATAATAATTACATCGAAAAATCAGTTTTCAATTATTCCGTTTGTTTGCATTAATACGTTAATTAACTCCATAATTCTTCTTCCCATTTAAATCGTTTATATCTCGAAAGAATTAATTTTTGTATGTTGAATTTTACTTCATGCGTTAAAAAAATTGTTTCAAATAATATTTAAACGTCGGGCATGACCTTAAATAAATTTTAAGTTACAACTCCTACAATTCGTATTTACCAGCAAAATTACTTTATAAATAGATCGACTATTATGAATGACCGATCTTGAATTCCACGTTTGCATTTTTTCACGTTTTATATAATAAAATCATTAACACCTCAATGGGTATTTCACACCTTTCTTAGGTGACATGACTCATAGCATGATATAACTTCTTGGAAATTCTGTTCATTTTACGTTTACAGCTGTTGTTTTCAATTTACGAAATTGTAAAAGTAGTCTCTCAATTAGTGTAATTTCAAGAATAAATGGCAGGCTTGCTAGTTATCGCGGTTATTATTATTTAATAGGTCGTTAAACGTTTTATGTTATCGTAAATATAGTTTCTTAATTGGAAAAATGAATGAAAATTGTTAGCGTATTTGTTTGTTATTTGATTTATGGTGTTTACACATCTTATCTTATCTAAATTATGGTGGTAAAACCTTTTAATTCACTAATTGGGTTATATAGTAAGAGATAATTACCTGTCATTTGTGATTTACAAGTTCATTCTCTCTACCACATTGACCTAGAAAGATTTAAGGAATTTCAAAAATCTGGAAATAATAATATCGTATTCAAGCAAAAATACAGGCTTCCTGTTAGGTGCTCGCAAACCGTGTTATGACTAAAGTTGCAAAATAATAAGTACTTTTAATTATGTTTTCAGTAGAGAATGAATATTTACCTTTTAGAACTCGGAAAAATACGCCAACCCGTATTCACGCACGCACACGCACACAAACAACTTTCAAACCTAATATATCATACACAAGTAAACTGACGCAATCAAAGGTGATTAATTACAAGCACACAGCAAACATTGAACCAGAACCAAGAAACAGCACAACATTAAATTTTGATGAGTGACAGTTTACATATTATTGTATATTTTTATATTTTATACCAAAAATTTAGTTCGGGCTTTTGTGTTTGGATCTTTTTATTAATGTCAGTGTAAATTTACCTACCTTTGCTAAAATCGCTTTATTTTGCATACCAGATTGGATTTTACAATTTTTTAAATAGGTCAATATTGGACGGAATGTGTTACGCTCCGTCCCTGTATCTAAATAATTTGGCTCGTGCTTGGTTTAAAATTTCATATCCAGTACTGTTTTCACGGTAGTTTTGCATTTCGATTCAAACGATCATTTGTCTGACATCCTGTAGAATTTTATTAAATATTCAGTTATGAAATTGAATATTTTGAATCTATTCTATATGAATTTCTTTACTTGTAAGGTGCGAAAACATTACAATACGTTTAAAACGGGGTTTTCGGTTAGTGGGACATTTGTTTTCGGAAATATTGCACTCATTTGGCTGCGTGTTTTGTGAAGTGGGTTTTATGCATGTGTGATTAGTCAGCGCGTGCGATTCAACTAGAATTTACCGATTTCTTCACATATATTGCTACGAGCCGCTGTCTCTTACTACTCATCCTGGCTGCTTAAAAAACCCTAAAATGCTACTACTACGGGCCCCACGATTTGAGCGTCATTAATTTCTACGATGCTGCCCTTAAAATACAAAAAGCTCCACGTTGGGCACCATTAATTGCTACGATCACTTGTATAGGTGTGATGTACCTACTTTAATACTACCTCTGCTTAATGAAGTTTGCCACGGCTGCTTAGCAGCTTTTTGAAAATAAAGCTCACTACTCAAAAAGAATGCTGCTACGGTAAATCGCTTACTTTTATTAACATATAAGGAAGAATGTACACGCCAAAGTCAAAATTTAACTCCTCTTTCACACATTGTTTACATATTCTATACACCCCATCCCCCCTAAATATTCCCTTAACAATACATTGCGATATCAAACTTTATACCAGATAAATTTTTCTAATTAATACAATCAGAAAAAGTAATAGGGCTTTACCACATTTCTTACTTTAACCCTGGTTCCTTACGAGCTCATAGTAAACTTTAACCTTTCGTGCTAATTTTTGCACATCAATAATCAAAAAGAGCCTTTTACCTTGTACATATCTCAAATATTATAAATCACTCCTTTTCATAAATTCCCACACAAAATACAGTAAAAATAACTCAACTTGAAAAATTCAATCCGTAACTCTTCTCCTGTTTATCCTTTTAGTTCATAACATTATACACCTTAAGGCACTAAGTCATTAAGCACCTGTTTACACACATATACTGTAAAAAGCATCAGTTACCCGGATTCCATAACAGCACATGGGCCTGCCATCATTCCATCAATGACCGCGGCATTCAGGAACACCCCAGTCTGGATTGCAATCACCTAAACTGCAAGACTGCAACCATATCACCAAGACGTCATCTCGATCACCAATTTGATAGGGCTTTTAAACTCCCAAACCTCTTTTATTAATACCATAAATTTGTCGGTAAACCACCAAACCGACCAAACACTCACATCTACTCCATTTCAAAGTGCATACTTTGCACGCTTAGTGCAAATTAAAAGCAAACTGTTTTTACTTACATCGAATTAAACTTCTATTCAAAACGTAAAAGCATTTCTGACATTAGAGCCGTCAGTTTGTTGAGATATAATAGCAGTAAACTAAGAGAGTAAGAGAGTCCCACCTCAAGCTCTTGGGGCTTATATTCTCTTTCTTCACCCCTCAAATCTGCCAAATTCTTAAAAATTTCTACAATACAAACATTCGTGCACAATTTTTCGTAAAACTATCAACAGCCGCTCGATTCCACAAACACCTCCCTAACGTACGTTCAAAATTCCTTGTATTTCAATTAGCGCACACTCGTTTCTTTTAAAATCACTTGAAGCTAACAAATACTTGCACGTTACTAATTATCTCTTTGTATTCTGATACCCTACCTTTAACTAACCTTGTACGAACCCCAATCAACGGACGCTAACGTTTTAAAACTACGCGAATATAATAAGTGTTATATTTATCTCACTTTAATATACACGCTAAAATTAAATATCTCTTACGTTGTTTTTCACTAACCGCTTAACACGTGTTATATCTATCTCACTTCTACACATGCTATCAAATAACTCCTCTTTGTTTCTTTGTTGGTAAGCTCTTTTTGTAACAGTCAAAAGTTACTCTTCCAACTTAAGTTGTACATCTTTTTAAGAGGCTATAAATTTATTCTAATTGATGTCGGAACTAACAACTATCTGGAATTTCTGTTTGTTTGTGCAGTCCTAATCTACCCTACTTAATAATACACGGAAAAATAAACGGTTTTAAATCTTAGAAATGAAGCTAAAGCTTTTTAGAAATTATTTACGAGGGTTAAAATATGTTTATGACATGGCCTTTGAAATGCTATCGTACACACGGAATGTTTCTAATATGACACGCTACACTCTCTGAGTATTTATATCTGCAGGGTTATGAAAATTAACTTTTAGCTTACTGAAAATTTTCAGTAAAATTATTAATTTCTAAACTAATGATTTGAAAAGCGTTTCAAAATTGTTTGTTGGTCTTTTACATACTGAATCACGAAATGAATTACCAATTGACATATAATAATGCCTTTTTAACTCCTAAACACATCTGATAATTGGATGTTTCTTGAAAAATAACATACATTGCAATGAAATAGAAATTATCAGATGTTTTCCGTTGTCAGTTGTTGGCTTTGAGTTTTGTAACGTGACAGATTAGATGACTCATTGTCGAACTTTTAATTTAGATTTATCTAATAACTTGTAACTGTCCAAAAGATTTCGCGATAAGACAGAAGTAGTATGTTTCAGTCGCCAAAATTAACAAGTGGGATCCTAGAGCTAATGGATTTATAACATGGAATTCTAAAATTACTTTATACGAAGTTGTTACTTTGAGAAATGGAATTTTTCTATCAATAAAATTATTTACTGCAATTGGTGCTAATCTACTTTCAACTAATTCAACCCATCATTACCTAACATGTATAAACCTATATCCTAGGTCAGATAATGATTTACTACTAGCTGGTCAAGGAAAGTGAAGAATTACTCAGTTTACTTTTACTTCTGAATTTGATTCATTTGGTTTTCCAGGAAAAGAATTTGGTATTGTGTGCCATGTGATCTTTCAAATATGGACTATAACCAGTTGCTGGGCCGCACCTAAACGTTCGGCCAAGTTGCAAACATTCCTATTTCTTTTCTGCGTCGCTTCATTACCTATATCAGGAAGAATTGAGTCTGAGTTTTTTTGTTAATTTTTTCCGGTTGTTTATCGCACAAATAGAGGTATTACGGTATTGAAATTAAACTTATTTCCCTCTAGCTGTCGAAATATGCTAATAAAGACAAATTTTCTTCTTTGGGTATTAATTATAAAAATATAATTTTTATCTATATCAAATCTAGAGTACACTATGTTAAAGTATGACATTATTTAAATACTTTTTTCAGCTGCGAGGAAATACATTTCGACTCGAAGCGAGTTTCTTTGCTACTGTATTTTACCGTTACCATTTTTTTTGTAACTGATTATCCAGAGTTACTTGTGGACAATACGTAAATAAAGGGTTGGTATGATTTAATTGCTGTTATATGTAAACATTAGGATGGAGAGTAGTGACTGAAAACCATTCACGATATTTTTTTAATTTCTGTTTTATATAAATATTAGGATTGAGGTAGAAAATTAAGTTAAGGTAATGTAGTATAACCGACCTGAAGGCTGACCCAAACGCCCTCTATAAACAGCACACCGGGCTCCATAATCTATCATTTAGTGGCAGTGGCTCGACGACTCCTACGTTGTGATGATGACGTTAAGGAGGGAAGGTTTGAAATAAAACTACAAAATTTACCTAACTTGACTTTTAATCAAAACAATAACCCCTAAATAGGTCATTGGTGTGAAAACATAGAAAAATGACATTCACAGCAAACAGTGCCGTACTCAACCCGGGCGATTGGGGAAAGAGCACGGCAGAGAAAACCCCAAACTGCCCTCACACTTACAACTGCATTTGGCACATCTCGACAAGGACGAGTAACGTACAAGTACCCAGATCACCAACACTAAAATTGACGGGATGTCAACTGTTACCCAGACATACCACACATCACAACTGAAAAAACTTTAGTGTAGGTCAGCTAATCTTTTCTGGCAGGTAATGAGGTCGGATAACCAACACTAGCCAGCTGAAGTTGAAGGAGGGGAACACCAAGAAGATAAAATCTGTCTTGACTACCAATGTTCCTCCCTGCACGGACATAAAATGTTAGTAATATTCAACAAGGCTCAAACACACGCGCCCACATACATACCTGAACAGTTTCCAGTACGTGTTACAAAATATTTCACAAAGATTAGCCGACTTCCTATTATTTGCAAGAGTACAACTACAAGTACATTGACAAGACGACATGAATTGCTGAAGCAAACTTATGGTATGATTGCGCATAGTTAAAAGACTATCTCCAACATAGTCATAAATGCAAACTCGAAAAGCACAAAATGGTCGATTATACTAGAGGTTCAATTTAAGTACATCACAACAATTATCACTAGCGTTAAATACTAAGTAATTATATAGGAACATCGGCTAGATAATAGGATATACAAAAACAACAAACATACGATTAAGTTTAAACGAAGATGTGAGTAGTGCAGTTGTAAAGGTGATTAATATGCTGAAGTAAAACAATTACACATAAATAAAATGTCAAATACATCACGAATATCAAACAAATACAAAATATGTTGGCAGCAAATACACATCCCAAAATTGTATAGCACAAATACAAGCCCAGATTCAGGCGCTAAATGTTTATATAAATGCATGTTAGTTAAATATATTAACTCTAGTAAGTAAATGTTAAAAATTATTCATTATGATTGCATCGGTTAAAGCGTAACTTTTGAAAAAGAAAACACATCGTAGCATTACAAATTACAAACAAGAACAATATATTTAAGGAATGATGTGTTGGTTACTCATTGCTCGTAAAATCGCAGTAAGGGTGCATTCACTATTTGTTCTGCAACAAGTGCAATACAATTGTAGTTCCAACTCTGCATTGAATACAAAATCAACATTATTTTAAATAAATAAATATTAGTTTTACTCTAATTTAGACATTAAATAAACAATTTAGATAAATAAATATTAGTTTTCGGTTGTTAAACCAAACAAGACACCTTTAGACATAAAACATATCCAATAAAATAGTAAATTCGCCTGAAATTTTACATATTAAACAATCCACATCAAATTCTAAGCCAAAAGTAACAGGTAAACCATAAATATTTCCTTCAATGATTAAATAACTAACGGTTTTACAATAAATACAAACACCACATTCAAAACAACGCTCTGAAAACAAGATGTAATCAGATTACCTTAAATAACCACTACATTATAAACTTAAAAACATTACCTTTAATAAAAAAAAAACCGCCAAGTGAAATGTTTTAACCATCCATCTTGACATCTTAAAACAAAGCTGTTTTAACTCTGTCGACTCGATAGACCGGCTTTACACATGCGCACATTATAACATAAATTCTGACATAACGGAATGCGTTCAGAAACCTGCATGTGGTTACTGAGCTATTCTAACAAATACTTTGAAAATGTCGAAATGTACACTGTAATATTTTCAATAATTATCAGCCAATGAGAAATCGACTTAGAAACATTACGGATCACTTCAGTAATTAAAGAAGAGTATTCATATTGCTAGTAAAGATTTTTGCACTGTGTAAATCGTCCCGGATATGCTGGATAAATGTTGTTTTGTATGCGAGGTGGTTTTCCTTTTATAACATGTTAATCTCTTAAGGGTTTGAAAATTAATTACTTTTTCGATTCCTTTTTTTTTGTTGTGGTACTTGGTGCTGGCTATTTTTTTTACTTACTTTCCTAGTTTCTTTCTTGTCCGCACGGATTACCGTAGCACATGACACGCGCGAAAATTTACTATGTACAATGATTAGTACTGCCATTAGCAAAGACTGGATGGTTTCTATAAAAACAAAAAGAATCTTCTTCTATTTTTAATACTATGGGTAAGCTTAATGGAAATAAATTAAAAAAGATATGTGAACTTTCTGTAATTGTCAAATACAATGTGGTGTGTGCTTCAAGTTGTAACCGCATGCTGCTGCAATTTTGGTTGCACAGTTGCGCTTGTAATTTACGGACACAGCTAGCGCATGTTACTATAGTAGCTACTTCATTTTTCTCAAAAAAGTTACTTCACCCCACTTCAAGGCATCTTTGCCCAACTTGTTACTCACGCTGAGTATGCAAGAAGTTTTAAGAAATTCATGAGTGTTTTCAGCTGGCCCTTAGTGTTTTCTTATTTACGAAACTTAGTAGATGTAAATACGAGGGTAAGGTGAAAAGTTCTCGGCCTGACACAGAGATAGCGTTCCAGTCAGCAAAAATTTGTGCTTACCGCCTGCGTGCGCAGGTCATTAGTTTGTATGACAAGTTTCAACTTGCTATCTCAAGTAGTTTGTTTACGCGGATTTTTTCAAGCAGACGTCTTAGGCGTGTTTCATTAAGATAAATAAACTTGAATATCGTGCGGTCATAAAATTCTTCGTTTTGGACGGATTAATCCTTCAGGATATTTATCCGAAGTTGACAAAAGTTTACGGAGATTTTGCCCCTTCCGTGTTAAAAAGTGGGCAGCTGAATTTAAACGTAGTCGCACGTCTCTCGAAGATGACCCACGTGAAGGACGACCAAAAACCGCAACCACACTGGAAACGATCGAAAAAGTGCATGATATCGTGTTGGACGATAGGCGAGTGAAAGTGAAGGAGATAACTGAGGCTGTAGGGATTTTTTTTTTAATTTTTTTTTTTATTTTTAAATCTAACATTCTAGTCGTCTGTCATCTGACATTTTAGACAGACCTGTTTCCCCCCATTGTAACCTGTGCTTGATTACTATCATTTTTGTACGGATTGTGTTTGGGTGTTTTTCTTTGTTGTGTATAATTGAGTAAGTGTCGATGTTTGTATGTGCTTATGTGTGTGCGCTAGTGTGTTTTATTGTGTTGGTTAATTGTTGTGTTTATTGTTAATGTTGTTTCTACGTTATACCTTCGCTCTTGACCAGGACCATCGGCAGCCGGAAATCCCAGTCTTGAGGAAAGGCGTTCCGCAGAATTTGTACCCTTTATCCGGACCATCGGCAGCCGGAAATCCGGATTATTAAGGGGCACACTTTGTGTTTGTATGTGTTGTGTTGGTGTGTATGGGTTTGCTTTTTGTGTTTGTAGTTGTGGTGGTGTTGGTGTTGTTTCTGCTTCGGGCTCTCGCTCTCTGTCCAGGACCATCGGCAGCCGGAAATCCCAGGCTTCGAGAAAAAGCATTACGCAGAATTTGTACTCTTCGATCTGGACCATCGGCAGCCGGAAATCCAGATTAATGAAGGGCACATTTGTTTTGCGTGTGTTGTGTGTGTGTGTGTGTGTGTGTGTGTGTGTGTGTGTGTGTGTGTGTGTGTGTGTGTGTGTGTGTATGTATGTATGTGTGTGTTTGTGTTTACGCTCGTGTTTGTGTGGTTGTGTGTGTTCGTTTTCCAAAAGATTAATTTCTTTTATGCATGTTTGAATGGTACAGATTACAGTCGGGTGGAAATAAATACTTCAATTTGACATTTTGTTGTCTCAATTACTGTTACTTTTTGATTTCATACAGTGGTGTTAGCGTAAAAAGTTCCTATTCTACTACTTATCCTAAAACTTAGCCTAACTTAATACTAATGTTAGTCCTTATTGCTAGAGACATAATTGGTCGGTAGGTTTTGATTGGGTTTGAGTACCTTCTTCGGTCTTCGAGAGCTATTGTTCTCGGAATTTCCAGAAGACGAACTCTGGCGTCGGGGGTGCAGCCCCCGGGATCCTAGAGCAGTTGTTCCTTGGTGTCTCAGTTTGGTATGTACTATTGCGTGCCGTTTTAAGAGGCCTGTTCAAGGTAGCGGTTGTGTAATACTTGCGTAGTCTTTTGAGTCAGTGCGTTTAGGTATGGGAAGATTTGTTCGTTCCATATCATTTCGTTGATAGGGATGTCTTGTAGTATTGTTCTGTATCCGTGTAGTTCCTGGGTAAGGTCTACGCACTCAAACACAACGTGCTCGGGCGTACCAACCTCTCCGCATGTACAGGTGTCGTTTTGTGCTAAGTGCATACGGTCCCGATAGGTCGGATACGGGCCGTGGCCAGTGAGGAAGTGGATCAGTCCTCTGCTAGGTATGAGATGTTTGTTTGTTAGTCTTTGTGTTATGTTAGGAATGACAGCGTACACCCTTCTACCAGTATCGCTGCCGTCCCATCTAGCTTGCCATTCCGCGATTATACTTTCTTTTATCCCTTTTTTGGTGGTTGGGGGATTTTCGGTTTTTAAAAGTTGTTTTAATTTATTTTGGTCGTTGTTTGTTAAATAATATATTGCTGCTCTTTGCTTGGTTATTAGGTCGAGTGGCATTGTTCCGATTAGCACATGGAGAGCGTCATGTGCCGTTGTTCTATATGCCACTGTCATTCTTAGGATTATGCTTCTTTGGGTTGACAATAGTTTTTGTTTTACCTTGATTATGTTTAGGCGGTGGCCCCAAGCGCTCGCAGCATATGAAACCATTGCCGCGAGCACGCTGTTGAGGTATAGCCTCACACAGGCAAGGGGGATTTTGTAATGCCGTTGCGCTAGTGTTGCGATGTTTTGCATGACCTTTGTTGCATTATTGCACACGGTTGTTATATGCTCAGTGAAATTTAATTTCTCGTCTAGGGTTATACCTAAGTATTTGTATGAAGGGATCTCCTGATGTTGACTCCTTCTAGTTTAATTATGGGATCACGCTTTAGTGCTCCTTTATAAGCATATACTTGGTTTTGTTGAGTGCAATACTCACCTTGTTTGCTCTGCACCAGTTCTGGACTTCATTCAGGGCATTGCTTGATTTGTTCTCGAGTTCACTTCTGGAGTTACCTTCGACCAACAGTAAGATATCGTCGGCGTATGCTATCGTCGTCGAAACCTCCCTGATGGTATCCAGCTTTTCCAAAAGTTCCTCAATTACAATGTTCCAGAGAAGTGGACCAAGGACCGAGCCCTGTGGACAGCCCCTGTTTATATGTTTTGTTATTCGAGTTGTACCGTCCAGGGTTACGTATCTGTCCCTACAGTAGCTACTGAGGGAGTGATAAAGTTGGGATGGGCAGTGTATGGTACTGAGTCGTGCAAAAAGGGAGGGCCACCAAAGATTATTAAAGGCTCCCTCTATGTCAACCATTAATATTATTGAGTATTTCGCGGTTGTGTCTTGAATGTTCTGAAGGGCTCGATTGATTGCGCCCTCTGTTGATTTGTTTGCCGTGAAGCCGTACTGGTGTGGGTGGGTGCCCTGAATGTTGCGGTGTTCTTGCAGTCTTTTACTTAGTAGTCGCTCGTACGTCTTTCCCAAGGTGTTCAATAGACATATTGGGCGGTACGAGTTTGGTAGCTTTGGATCCTTTCCTGTGCCTTTTGGTATTATTACGACATTTGCTTGCTTCCAGATGTTCGGGATGTAGGGATATCGGATGGAGGGGTGCGAAACATCTTACACAAAGAGTTAGGGATGCGAAAGTTCTGCGCAAGGTGGATGCCGTATTTGCTAAATGCCGATCAAAAACAAATGCGGAAATGAGTTTCGCAGCAATGTTTGGCCCGGTTCAATAAGGATCCGAGCAATTTTATGCGGCGATTTGTCACTATGGATGAAACATGGGTCCACCATTATACGTCAGAAACGAAACAGCAGTCGAAGTAGTGGGTGGATGCCGGTTGTTCGGTGCCAAAGAAAGCGAAGTCGATCGCATCTGCCAGAAAGGTGATGGCCAGCGTGTTTATGATGCAAAAAGAATCCTGTTAATAGATTACCTTAAAAAGGCAGAACAATCACAGGCCAATATTACTCCACCCTTCTTGACCAGCTGGATGCCAAAATTCGCAAGAAGAGGCCTGGCTTGAAGAAGAAAAAAATCATCTTACACCAAGACAACGCACCTGCACACAAAAGTGCGTTGGCGATGGGAAAATTGACGGATTTAGGGCACGACTTGCTCGGCCATTCCCCCTATTCCCCTGATTTGGCGCGTTCAGACTTCTATCTGTTCCCAAACTTAAAAAAAAATGTTTCTGAGAAGCGCTCATGTCCAATGAAGAAGTTGAGAGAGCCGTAGACGAATATTTTCACAGCCTTCCAGACTCTCACTTCCGGGAAGGAATACTGATGTTGGAGAAACGCTGAACCAAGTGTGTTGAAGTTAAGGGGGATTATGTCGAACAATAAAATCTTTTTTTTTTACTGAAAATTGCAGTCTTTTATTGTAGGCCGGGAACTTTTCATCTTACCTTTATAAGCTTCGTCATTCGTTAATAAATCTTCTTCTAGTGGTATGTTTTCAATAATCGTCTCACACACATTCGAAAGTCGCTTTTGTGTATCGCATGGAAAAGTACCATCTTGCAAGGATAGAAGTTAAGAGTTAGATATAATTTGGCTTCCCACTTCGATTGGATTCATGCACAACAGTCACGCGTTTTAATGCGAACAATGTCAAAGATTTTGCACTTTACGGTTTTCTAATACTTCTTAACCTCCAAGAGGTTTTGTTTTAGTGTTGAACCTATTACACACGTGGCGGCTACCCAATGAATTTAAAGTTTCTAGAATCGCCATTTTATAAATATTTGGCCACGAATGCACGGGTACTGAAACCTTTTGGATCGGGTATGTCAAGAACTTTTTTCCTCCCGTCTACTTTCAGAGTCTATAAATTTCTCTCTCCAAATCCGATAGAATTTGAAATGTATCACGAGGACTTTCTTAACGTCAATGCGTTGTGAACGTTAAATAGTTAGTGCATTATGTGATAGTAGAATGGTTTTTCGTTTCCTTTGTCCAAAAAAATGGTTTAATAAAGAAGAAAGCATACTTTTAGAATTATCTAAGAAATTACTATGAAGTGATTAAATGTTTTGGGTTTATGTATCTCTCTATGAATGCTAGATCTTTACCTTCTCAAGGCTGGAGCAAACAGACTAAAATCAAAAAGAAAAAATATGCGGTGCTAGAATGGTCAATTACGATGAGCTTTGGCAAACAGTAGGAACGAAACAGATTTATCTTAAAGTGCTTAAATAAAAGAATATGAAATAGAGCACAAGGGAAATTGAAAGACTCGTGCTGCGCAGACAACGGAGGTAATTTTAGATAAGTGCCTCACTATCGCGCGAAATATAAGTAAGAAAGTGACTGGAATAGCTAAATTTTGTACAGCAAAACATGTTCAAGTACAAAACGCTTGATGATGACTTGTGCTAACCAAAACAATCATTGTGCGGTTAACGATGATAAGAGATTTAAGACAAAGGCTCTAGAATTGTGATCTTAGATTCGTACATGTTGTGCTAATCTCACTCACTCGGAGTGGAGCTGAAATTTAGAAAATTATTTTTAGGTTATACAAGGGATATTTTAGGCTGCTATTTAACAGACTTGATAACTGTTTACGGGGTGAGTAGTTTATATAACTTCTCCGTATATCTGTACATTGTCTTAAGTGGCTTGTTAGTCGGCAATGCCCTTGGCGTTTTTTTTATTCCGATAAAGAACCTTCTCAAAAATTAACAAGTATATCTTATAAAATGTTTCTGCTACTCACTATCTATCATAAAAATCGATCACTTTTCATTGGAACTTTAAAAGCATTTGTAGAGGTAGTAGCGTCCTCTGCTGGTTGGATAGTTAGCAGAGAGTAAAAAATAACGATTTCTGCACCTTCAAGATGTATTCCAAATTGAAGCTTATTTTGAGTTAAGCAATAAAACCGCTGGATTATAAATTCGCGTTATTTATTACATAAACTATCATATTTACAAACATTTTTTCCTATAATTCTAAAAATTTTGCAACATTAAGCACTGTCATAAGTTTTCACTATTTTTAAGTCAAATATAATACTATCAAAAGTTGCTCTTTTTTCTTACCAACAATTGAGCAGCTGATATTTAAGTAACTAAAACGAAAACACAAAAGCTTAAAAATAAATCAACGGTACAAACAGTAAGAATTACGGTTCTGTTACAAAAATATATCAAACAAATACACATATTCTACAGGTGACTAAATATAAAAATAATACAGTACTTAATCATTAGCGGCCTGCGAGCTCCCTTAACTGGATATACGACTACTCTCCAGTATGTCATGTTTTACAACCTAAAATTTGCCTCTCGATCCAATACCTTTAGAAATTGATGGGCTCTTTTCTAGTAAACCGTCGGAGACCTGTCCTTGAAGTGGAAGTGCTAAAAGATATACATTAGATCTCTGCGTAACAATAGTGGTTTACGAAATACCTGATTGACTAGGAAGTCTTTTACCCGACTGGGGTGAAAATATGTTTGATACTCTATCTTCTATAGCAGGGCCTTGAGATAAAGAATCACCGCCAAGTTGTCCTTGATCAGAGGAACCAACTCCAGAAGTAGAACCGCCTCCAAGTGAGTCATCTTCCAAACCAGAAGTAGAAGGTGTTGAATCAACTTGTGAATCAAGTCCACCATCGACTGACCCACCTCCAGAGGTAAGGCCGATGTCGGATGATCCACTTCCTGTATTGGTCGAGCCACCTCCAGAACTAAGTCCTACATCGGACGAACCAACTCCGGAATCAAGTCCTACAGTGGAAGAATCACTTCCTGAACCAAGTCCGGTACCGGATGAACCTCCTTCGGAACCAAGTCCTACATCGGATCCGCCAACTCCTGAACCAAGCCCTAAACCGCCTGAACCAATGCCTCCACCAATACCGGATCCAGATGTACCAGCCTCAGAACCAAGACCGGATCCGGATGAACCAACACCATAACCAGTTCCTTTATTTTTTGGTGATTGTTGTTCAAAGTAAGGAACTTTTCCTGGTGGTTTATAATTTTCTGTACCATGCTTTTCGTGTTCATGGCCGTGATCAAAGTGGTGTGGTTTTCCATGTTCAAAGTATGGAGGTTTTTTGTGTTCAAATCCGTGTTCGTGTCCATGAAATTTGTCATCATGGAAATGATGGTGATCAAAATCATGATGCCCAAAGTGTTCATGATCGTGATGGTATCCATAATCGTGATGATAATGTGGTCGATGTGGTATAAAAGGATGATCATGCTCAAAATGGGGATCATGTTCAAAATGGGGAGGGTGATGATGATGATGGGGGTCGTGAACGTATGGGGGTTCATAGTAGGGTGCATGACGTTTTCTGTCGACTTTGGTTGGAAGATGATCAGATTCGGGTACAAGTGGCTTGTTTTCAAGTGTTACCTCTGGCACGATATGGTCTTTGCTTTTTAAACCCAATTCATGCTTTTCATCAAGTATTTTGTGTTGATCGTGGTGTTCTTCGCCTGAGAGTTTTTTGTGAAGGTCGGGTTTGTAATCAATGCCATGTTGCCAAGGTTCATGAATGTGTAAATGATCATCGTGGTGTGGAGATGAAGGTAAATATTTATGATGAAATCCGTGATCGTCATGATGGCCATGGTAGTCATAGTCATGGTGTTTACGATCAAAGTGATTATGCCAATCATGATGGAATTTATTATCCAATTTGTTCTTATAAGCATGATCCTGCTCTAAAATGTGTTTATGATGTAAATCATCTGAATGGTGCTTCAAATCCAGTTCTTGTTTGTGCTGGTGTAAATCATGTAGCTCGTGATCTGTATGCTTTTTTACAGTGTGTTCCTGTTCTATTAAGTGTTTGTGCTCATCGTGTTTGTGATGTTCTATATCATGCATTTTATTTCCTATATGGATCTCCAGCTCCTGCTTCTTTTGAGATAGTTCAAGTTTTTTCTTTTCTAGTTCGTGCTGTTTATGTTCAGAAATAAGCTCTAGTTCATGCTTTTTAATTCAAGCTCCTGCTTTTGTTTTTCTAAATCATGCAGTTCATGCCCAGTGTGTCGTTCAAGTTCTAGCTGGTGCTTCTCTACCTCCAATAATTTATGCTCAATTTCATGCTTTAAGGCCAAATTTTGTTCAAGATGTTTTCGATTTTCTATGTCATGCTTTGCAGCTTGTTCGTGTTCAAGTACATGATGAGTTTCTTCTTGCGTTTTATGTTCAACATCATGTAGCTTTTGTTCAGTATGACGCTCTACATCGTGTATCGCTTGGTCTTTGTGTTCTGCGAGATCGTGTATCTGTTTGTCAACGTGACTATTCCATGGGCCATCTCCACCTACTACAAGTTTTTCTTCGTGCTTTTCTTCTACTATTTTTTCCTCAGAGTCGGGTATAACAGCACCGTGAACCAAAAATGAATTTAGTGCTAGGCAGGCCAGTAGTACCTAAAAAAAATACTTTTATTAGTTTTATATAAAGTAAACAACATAGAAACATGAACTTATAAGATTTTGCAAAGTTATTTATGCACTATCTAGCTTGTACTCTATTCTCAATACCTTGCATCCTCAGTAAAAATTGTCAAACCAAAATTTTAGCATTTATTGCTACAAGTAAAACGATTTTTGTCTATCGGTACTTTCCGTGTTCTAGTAAAACCTAACATAAACGGGAAAATATATAAATATTTATGGTTCCGTGTTGGGACCATGTCATTTTATAAAATAAGATCGACGTTTCGCCCACTCTAGAAGCTGTCCGCAATTTTATTCCTTTCCGACCTTTAAGAAAGGTGAACTCTGAACCGGACTAAAACTTTACTACTTAGAAAAACTTATGGGAAATCAAGTCCGTTCGCTTGCCTATTGCAACTAAATATCAGTTTTTGAGGATGTTTAAGAGAATTAAAACATCGTGTTTCAAAAGGATTTGATTTATATCCATAGGTGTGTCGCTAGAGTCTAAGAAAAACAAACTAATACCCGTGTAAGGTATTTTTGTATTCATAAGCCCACATTGCGTAGTTCCCATTAAAGTAAATCAAACATTGAAACACAGCCAAGAAGAAAATATATAACGCGATGAAAGCGCCTTATACTTTAGATGTCATGACAAAAGTGTTCTTTAGAGAGCAGAGCAAGTGTATTTCTTGGTATTCCCATAGCAAGAAAACGGGACGTGCAAAAGCTGCAAAGGAAGCGTATGCAAAATGAAAATCTGAAAAACTCGACTACGGTTGGATACATTAAAAGTTTAAAAGGGTAAGAGATTGAATTACAGTTCTGCAAAAAGATAGAAGGAAATGAATTCTTTCAGCTATCAATCTTATCAGAGCTTATGCTAGTTTGACTTTTTTCTGAATGTGCGTCAAACAAACATGTGGAACTTTGCATGTGCAGTATATGCAGTAGATTATGGGCAACAAATGATCAAAAAATTTGACAAAAATTTATAAATGAAATTGAATTGAAATTTAGAGATACATTTTTAACAAACAGGAAATAGGCCAGAAATGTGTAGGAAAAGGTAGAGGAGAAGGCACAAAATACATATGTAATATGGATAGCAACCGTTTTCTAAAACGAAGTGTCTATATCTAGGAGCTAGAAGCTGGACTTGATGACCTACTTCCTTTAAACTTTCATAGAGCACTTCAACCTGTTCGACAATGTTTTTCAGTCTGTAATAAGTGACACTGTGAATTACATATTCATTAGGTTTTGGCAAGTATGTTATTATTAATTGTTATTATTTTTGTCGCATCGTTTTGAAGAAGACGGCCATTCACTCTGGAGGATGGTGAAAATTCTGAAAAGAAAGTCAGCAGCCATTCCGTCAATTCACAGAAAGAATGAGATGGCCTGCACGGAAGAAGACAAGGCCGAAGCTTTTGCAGAACATTTTCAACGGCGGCTCACCTTCAACTACGCTGAAGCGGACCTCAAATAGATGGAGAACGTCAACAGAGCAATCAGAGACTGCCCAAAAGAAGACGAAGATGACCAGCACCTGTCACATGAGTTGGAGGAACTCATCAGAAGCGCAGTGATCCGGAAAGCTTCAGGTCCCGACAGTATCCCATCCAAAGCTGTCAAACTACTTCCCGTAAAAACAAAAGTCATGTTATTGGTCATACTTAAAGCCATATTACGTCTGCGTTATTTCCCTGTACCCTGGAAGTGTGCAGACGTAATTTTAGGCAATCTGCTGCCTTCCTGCTGGTCTACAACTCCATCAGCATCCTAACGGTTCTCGGTAGGTTAGCGAAGGGTGTCGTACTTTGACGACTACGGGACGAAGTCGAACAACGAGCGGTTACCTCAACGAGCAGATTGCTTTCAGATCCGGTCATTTCACCGTCAATCAAACTCTGCGCCTCGTAGAGTTCGTCACCGACGGATTCAACAGAAATCAGTTGACCGGCGTCATCCTTCTTGATGTTCCAGTTTTCTAGCGAATGTGGTATTAGGGACTCCTCTACAAGCTGCTAGTGTTGGATATCCACCAACAACTGGCAAGATTTATCTCATCGTTTCTGGATCAAAGAAGATTTTAAGTGAAGATAAACATCACCCATTCTTCAGCCCGCTAGATGGAAGTCGGCATACCTCAGGGTTCAATCCTCTCACTACAGCTTTATTTTCCGTTCACTTGCGACATACCCACAAACGACACCCACCTGTCTCTCTAAGCCGAAGACATCGCCGTAGCCACCAGGTCAATAGCCCCTTGGTTAGTGACAAGAAGTCTTTAGGAAGCCACCACCGCTTTGAAGAGATGGCTTCGAACATGGCTGATCAATGTCAACCCAAACAAGAGCAGCACCATGTTCCTGGCGCGGAGGACGAAGCTCCATCCAAACAAGTCCGTCGAGATCTTCAACGAGATCATCCCATAGAAGACACGGGCTAAGTACTTGGGAGTAAACATCGACCGAAGACTTGCCTAAGAAGCCCGCATCGCCAGAGGCACTTCCAGAGCCAACGCATCAATAGCCAACTTGTACCCGCTACTCAACAGAAGAAACCAGTTTCACATCGCCAACCAGATGAGCCGCTAAAAGATCACGATCAGACTAATCCTCACCTACAATTCGACAGCGTGGGGCTACGTAGCCAAGTCTTACATCAAGAGACTGGAAACCGTCCAATCGAGGAACCTTCGCATGGCACTGAACTAACGCCCTCTTAAAGAATGGCCATATCCATTCCAACTTCAACATCCCAACGCTTGTGGAATTCATCATGGCAGCTGTAAGGAAGACCTTCGATGGAATGACTCTTCACGACAACCCCATCATCAGGACAGCAGTGGACTACGACGAGACCACACCGATGAGGTACCGAAGACAGTTTTAGATTAGCTTAGTTTAATCTGTATAATAATATATCTTTAATCGGCTGCAATTAGGACAGCTTTTGCAGCTAGATCTAAATATAATGAAATAGATCTAGGCCCCATTTCTTTTCTTATTAGCTAGACTAAAAATGTAGCATTTTAAAATTCAAAAATTGCTCAAATATCCAATTAGATTAAGAGTAACGATTGTTAATTGAAACTCAATAAAGATTATATCAAAGGCAAAATCATCGAATGCCTTGATAGTATATTGTTATTATATGAACTACTCTTTTGGAGACGATAACTTCATTTCTGTAATTTAACTTATGTTAAAAGAAGGAAGTGCGTTCTAGGAGTAGCTAGTGCAATTTATTTTAGTAAGGGAATAAAAATTCTATGGACTTACTAGGCAAGCTCTAAGATAATTTGCCTGCCAATTGGCCTCTAGAAACATAATAGGACACCCCTTTTCGACATAGGGACTGGCAGGTAGAGTACGACTTGCTTTATTTTTGAATCGGCATCCAAAATTGTCATTTATGAAACAGACTGTGGCAGCATTTGCCAGAACTGAAGGTTTCTCGTTTCTTTGATCTTCTAAAAACAAAGTTGAAAAAATGATTTTTTCCTGCAACCAACATCTATAATGTAGATGAATTGCGACTATCCATTGCGCAGAGCAAGATTTTGGCAATATTTGGCCTTCGTGGTAAACGCTAGATTGCATCCTTAGCCTCGGCAGAAAGAGAGACGTTGATACCGGTTATCTTTTCCATGAACGCTGCTGGCCAGTTTGTACTGCATTTACTGATTTTCCTTATGAACATACAGCTCATGAAAGGCACTCATCTAGTACATGGAGTTGCACATCCATGTCATTGTGTACATGCTCATATTTTTACTCAATGATTACATCATCTTATCAGATATATATATAATCCTCTAAAGATAATCTAATTTCATACCCATAACATCGACTTATAGACCTTGCAATAGAGAATCACATAGGCATTGTGTCGTAGCCTCACCATTTAACGCATACACTGCAGTTTTTGGACAAGTCATTTATGAGATCATAAAAAACATTATAGTGAAGAGATTAGAGTATGGATCCGTCATAATAATCGCCCTCTTAGTCCTTTTGATGGGGTGAAATTGTTTAGTATCGTATATCTTAAAGTTCAGACTGGTGAGATCACTGCTAATGGTGTTCAAGTTACTGGAATCTGCTTTCTGGATAGAAATATTTTCTCCAAAGCCGACTTTTTAGCAGCAAAGAGGAATTATTCACAATGACCAATCTCAACTTCCTTCGCTTATATCAACCCTTTCTTACACACTACCAATCCTGGATCGCACATCCGACATAAACCAGCCTTCATATTCCAAATCATCAAACGCAAACACTGCAGTTCTTCAAATTTCTGGCCACTATCCAAAGCAAGCATTACTATTGTCTCCTATTGACATTAGCACGGCTCCCATCTTAATGAAAACGAATTCTAACAAAGGACGAAAAGTTGCCGTCATCTATTGGAAAGTTCAGGGATATGAAAACAAAATCACTCAAAAAGCACCCAAATATTAAACCTAAACGTCCAGCAAAGGATTACTCATAAAAAGAAGAATCTGAGAGCAATGATAATGTAGACCTAGCAGATGATTTAGACGACAACTTGGATGATACATCAAAACCTTCCTAGCCTAATGACAATAATGCAGAATGCATTTTTTTTATGAAAAGTTTTCATCAAACCCAAGTGGCGAGTTATGGAGCCAGTGCCTCATGTGCTGCATGTGGGCACGTAATGAGTGCGAAGGTACAGAGAAAGACGGATATGTCTGTGACTGATTCAAGTAGTTAATACCAAAGTGTACTGTATATATTATACACAATGTAGTACCTTCGGGTGGAGCATGGGGACGTTGCCGCAAGCATAGCGGCCCTTAATTAAATTATAATGTTTGTGTATATATTATACTTTTGGTTATTAATAATAAAAAATTTACTTTATAAATTTATGAGTCTCACTAAATTAGGTTTGATTTGCCTATTCGTTTAGAAGATGTATCTAATAAACAAAATGGTTTTCCATATTTCCACCTTCCCCTCTATCTGAAGAAAGTAGCTCAACATTCGGCCATTGTGCCATTGTCAGTTAATTTTTTTTATAAATCTGGCATTAGCCCAGAAAAATTCAAAATGTCGATAAACTGATAGCATATGAAAATAAGTGCTTTGAAGTGCCAAGAAAATTGTGAGCATGGATCAAATTTTTGAAAATCTTTGCCCGTTAATTAAAGTAAAAAAAAATAGTATTTTAACAATAAAATATGCAATAACAAAACAAATTAAAAGTGACTTAAAAATTTTGGACGAATTTTGTAAAATTCGGGACTGCAAATTTTAACATTATGAAAATTTTGTAAATTTATAAGATGATCAAAAGATAGGGTACACAATATTTCTTAAAACTAAAAACAATTTTTGAGCACATTCTAACGTCTTTCACATCATTTTGGAAAAAATCAGTACAAAAAATTGAATAAAATTGTAAAAAATGTTGACTTACGAGTTTCTGAAACATTATTAAAGACAACCAATAACTAAGCTTTTAAGTGTTAAAATTGCTTTGATTGTAACATTTATCACAATCTTCCAAACAAAGGAAGTGTTATACATACACATTAATTTCAAAGAATTAAGAGACACGAAAAGGAAGAGGTAAAAGGGATAACAACTTTATACTTTAGACTTTATGGAAAGTTAACATTATTAAAAATCGGTATTACGTCAATCACAACTATACGTTGGTTAATAGCTTTAATTTTTTTAATACAAAATAACCATAAAAATTATTGAAAAAATGCTGTAGACCAAAAGGTAATGACGTTTTTGAAAAGCGTGCACGGTATTAAAATTGACCCAAGAAAAGTTTCAAAAATTTACTTAAATATAGTGATGGTATATGAGGCTTTCCTGCATTTCCCTAAACCTTATCCACGAAATCAGTTTACAAAGGAAGTAGCTGACTTGTTATTGTAGTCTTACTTAATCTTGGTTTTTAGGTTATAAATAGAAAACAATTTCTAAGAAATTCTTAATTGCAATCGTAAAAGATTTAAAAATGTTATAGATTTCTGTACTTTTTGTCAACGCTATAAGCTCGAGAGAAAATAGATATCGAGATAAACAAGTCAAAAAAAGAGTAGTATTTGTTATATACATATTTTTCATCGATTTGAATCTCTATCTGAAGCTGAACCACCAACATGCAAGTGTTTTTTAAATTGTCTAATTTATAAATGCATTTTTAACATCTTCTAAAAGTGAACTTTCTTTGGGAATCCGATAAAACATCTATAACGGGTGGAATAGGGTTTAAAAACATGGTAAAAGCATTCTTTGACTAGTTGGAGAGTTTAATTAAAAAAGATAAATCTTTTCCCAGTAGATGGCACTGGAATAATCACAGTACCAAACAAGCATTTGAAAATGCTGGCGCTAAAAGGGAAAAACAAGTGGTTTACATAACATTGGCCAAATGAGGAGCATCGGTAACAGTTGGACTTTCTTGAGTGCGGATGGTTTGTTTATTTTCGTGAGTAAAATAGAACACTTGATGCCAGTAAACAACTCACATCCAGGCTCCATAGCCCACAATCACAAACGTGTCTGAATCCAAATTTCCTGCGTTATATGAAAACTCCGTTGGCTTTCAAGCCTTCTCCTGATACTCGACGGTCATGCTTACAAAGAGAATATAATTTTTTGCCTATCTTATATTGGTAGATAAGCACTAGAAAGGCATTGGCGATGAGAAAGCGAGCTTTTGAGAATATCAAGTTGGTTAAAGCAGAAAGAATTTTAAAAAGAAAATGTGTAAAGCAAGAAAAACTGAAAAAGAGCAAAAAAGGGTTAATAATATAACAACAAAAATTAAATATTAAAACAGTAAGATATTTATAGAGAAAGAGAACTTAACGAATACGCAGGCTGTATTTAATGCCGTAACAAGCATTACTCCAATTCGAAGAGTTAATGAGGTTGGATACAAAGGCACAATTGTTCCTAAAATGTCAGTAATTGTTTTATTTTTATAAAAAAATGCAATTAGTCAACTTTTTTTCGCATAATTCAAGTTTATGCACAAGTATATTCAAATCTGTATATTCTCGCATATTTAACACATGTGCTCGGTTCTACTCCAGGTGATGTAAAAACGCATGATTTGACTTTTTCAAAAATATTTAATACGTCTAGTTTATTATTAATTGGTAGGCTGTAAAACAACTTATCTATTTAAAATTTAATTGTACATGTTGTCGTAGTTTCTTAGCTTCAAGAAACCGCCAAAATCTAGTCACCCGGTTCTTCCCCTATTTTCCCATACTAACAAACGAATTAAAAACGCTCATTTTAAAATTAGAAATGGATCTCGTATTATTCCTTTCAAAATTGAACACCCTTCTTTCAAAAGTTAAAGAATATGTTTCTTAAATTTGAATTTCTAATCACATATACAGCCTATTGACTTTAGTTCTTTCGTTTAAAGAAAATGGTAGCGGTCAGCGGTTAGGGTTATATAAACCATACACCCTAATTTCTAAAATTTATATTATTTTTTTCAAAAAATATGTTTAATTAAAATGGGTTAAAAAATTCCTTCGTCTAAAACGGATCACAGTTTCAAATTTTCCTACTATTTAAAGCTATTTAATCAAGGAGAATTAAATAAAAAATCTTGAATAGAATAATTATAATATGATGATAATTCCGATTTTCTAAAAAAAAATCATTTGAGAATTTTTTTTTCTGTTTATTTATACACCGCTAAAATCAATAAAATATTCGATTTCCATGTTTTATCATTACGTGATATTAAGAAATAAGTAAATACAATAACATTTAAAATAGCCCTGAGCTTCAAAGTTAATTTAACCTAAGTGGTTGTTGTCGAGGTCGCCAAGAATTGGCACTGCTCTTGGATATTATTGTTGGTTACGACACATAGCTCTTAGGCCTAGAACTTGTAATTCGTAATTTTGAAGTGGCTACAAAGAATAAAGCAAACACGCAAGGAAGTTATGAATCCGCATATGTTTGGAACTTACAAAAATAACTACAAAATCTTTTGGAAACCTAGTTCTACGCGTACTATAAAACGTTCAAAATCAACTTGAAATACAAAATAATAGTTGGTCTTTGTTTTCAACAGTTGCAGAGAGCCTGTTGGTAATTTGTAGGACAAATGTTTTTCTGTCAACGGTAAAATTTTTCAAAATCGGTGTTTTATCGTTCTAATAAGTATATTAAATTCCAGAAAATCCAGGTGACAACCACCTGTAGAAACGATACTGCAACCAACTTCAACTCGATATTACAGTAGTCTTTCAAAAAAATTTTGTTTCAGCACAATAAAGATTTGCTGTTTTATCTATTGAAAAATTATATATCTGCGTTCTAATATCTTTCTATTATAAAAAATTTAATGGAACTTACCCATTTCAAGTTTGTAGCGATTTGCATTGTAGCAAAACTTGTTTTATAATTATTGAAGAACCACTTTAATGTTGTTCTGGAGCTTGTGCTAACGAAACTGACAGTAAAATTTTAAAATAAAAACCTTTATACCCTTCTAAGATTGCATATTGAGTAACTAATGCATATCGTATAAAACCCAATGATTAAAAACAGGAAAATGTGGAATATCCAGAACATTACATCATAATGGTATTTAAATTGTGACAATTTAGTGATTATATGGATTTAACGTGACCCATTAATTATGCATGTATTTTTGTTTATCTCTTCTTGGTATTGAGTAATAACATGCCTTGAATAAATGCTAAAAGATTCAATTTTATCAGTTTAAGAAATGACGAGATGTAAATTATGACTGTTCATGCGTAGATAAATGACGATGTAGATAAATATTGTTGGAAATAGTCGTTATGACGTTTTTGGTTACTTGATATTTGGAAGAGATTTAAATTATTGGAATTTGTTAAGGCATTAAGGTTTTTTACGATAACGTTTAACATTCTTTAAAAAGGGGATTTACAATCTTTTTCTTTGGATAGGAATGAATTGGCCGTAGTTTAGAGACGATGTATTCTAGAGGTAGGAAGTAAATTTTTACTGCTGCTATATACATTGGCTAAAGGCTGACAAAAGCAATGCATCAGTTTTAATGCTGAAAGAAGAGTATGATAATAAAATGAAAGAACTCCTTAGTGACACCACCACCTATTTAGCGAAAAAAATAGATCCTACCTCACAATTACAGACTAAAATAAATTCCCTTATAAATCAATGGTACAAAAAAAATTATATAACCTTATGCACAAAAACCCAATTAATCTGCCACAACGGACATGCTCCGTACATGTACGGTCTTCCTAAAGTCCATAAGCCAAATATTCCGTTTCGCCCTATCGTCAGTACTAAAAATTCCCCAACCTATAAAATGTCAAAATTTCTAATAGAAACTATTAAAAACATTGTAGGCAAAACACAATTCTATGTAAAAGATAGTTGGGATTTTCAACACTTTATTAAAAACCAGACTATACCCAACAACCATATTCTAATATCACTAGATGTAAAATCACTGTTTACAAATATCCCCATTGATTTGGCCATAAACACTATTATAAAAAGATGGCCTGAACTCACATCTTTTACTAAACTACCGTTAGATGAATTTAAAATAGGGGTTAAATTGTGTTTAGAGACCACTTACTTTCAATTCGACAGCAAAATCTATTCGCAGATTTTTGGCACTGCAATGGGATCACCTATATCGTCAACCATTGCCGATCTTGTAATGGAAGAACTAGAAAATTGGGCTATTAGCAAACTACATTTCACGCCGGCATTCTATAAACGATATGTAGATGATTGTATTATGTGTTTACCTGCTGACAAAATTAACGATACGTTAAATACCTTCAATGCATTCCATCCGCGCCTGCAATTCACTCATACGATAGAAACTAATAGAACTATTCCTTTCTTAGATGTCCTCATCTCTTACAATAATGCAGGAAAAGTTTCCACCAACTGGTATAAAAAAGCCACATGGAGTGGAAGATATTTAAATTTTAAATCATGCGTTCCCAAACAGTATAAAGTTAATGTTGTTAACAACCTCATAGAACGTGCTATCATCCTTGCCCATAATAAACATAGGCCAAAAAATATAAAAATAGTTAAAACTATTCTTAGAAATAATCTATACCCTAAATCATTTTTTGAACCAATTATTAAAACAAAAATCAATAAAATATACAACAATTCTAATAAAAATAAACAAACATTGGAAAAAACTCGTATTAGTATCTTATACACCCCGATACTTTCTGATAAAATAAAAAAATGTCTTAACGCATACAATATTCAGGTAATCCACAAACCAAACAACTCAACAAAAAATATTTTCACGAAACTCACGCCAATAATTGATAAAAAGCACAAAACCCACACAATTTACCAAATTAACTGCTTAGAATGTCCAGGGGTGTATATTGGTAACACTAAACAATATTTAAACAAGAGGATATACGAGCATAAATATACTATTAAAACAAGTAATAAAAAAAGTACGGCACTAGCGTTTCATGCGATTGAAAAATGCCACCAGTTTGATTTTGCTAATGTTAACATTTTAGGTATTGAGGCTAATGATAATGTTAGAGGTTTTTTAGAAACCATCCACATACAAAAAAACACCAACGCCATCAATTCTAAAACGGACCAGGATGGGTTTGTAAATGTTTACTTTAATCTATTAAACAAAACATAACTATTTTCTCAATAAATATTACCTCCATTTATTCCAAATGCTTGATATAAATTGTCATTTTCAACATAAATATTACTACTCTTATAGATAACAACTAGTTTATACGTTCTAATGTTAGTCCACTTTCGTATCTAGTATCGCTAACATTGTT
The DNA here is from genome assembly GCA_036346225.1 of Platerodrilus igneus. Lineage (NCBI taxonomy): Eukaryota > Metazoa > Arthropoda > Insecta > Coleoptera > Lycidae > Platerodrilus > Platerodrilus igneus. Next base: position 4,395,641 of record JARFIW010001104.1, on the reverse strand, counting down.
ATATTGTTCTCGATTTTTTATTTTTATAACTACGTTGTTTATATTTCAACCCTTGTTAGTGACTATTCCTTACGATACATACAAAATACCACCTGTTGTTATAGTGATATTGTAAATTAACAAGTTAAAAAATTTTTTGGTCTGTATATTTTATAGTTTTTAAAAACTTTATTTTAATTATAACTTTTTATAGATAATCTATTTGATAATGGTCTTGTTGACCGAAACGCGTCATAGTAAAATATATTGATTTTTTACTACTACGAGTCATTATTTCTCGACTTATTTAACTGACCTGACCAACTTCCAAGAATAAACTTCAGTAATATTTATTTTTATGGTCAAGAATAATTTCCTGTTTTATATATATATATATATATATATATATATATATATATATATAATATTTTAAAGATAATGACCTTCTAGTAATATTAAATGTTTTTAATGGGTTTGAGGTCAGCTGGTAAAAAGAAAACTCTTTTATAATGCCTAAATTTTCGGATTTATTTAATCCTTGTTCACAGGCTTCTAAAAATGTTATAAACAACTAGGCTAAATTATACAAATATTAATTGCAACTTACAAGATGAGTTGTTTTAAAAAATTAACATCGAAATTAATTATTAAACATAACTATTTTTAGTTTTTCACTTTCAAATGTAGGAAGGATATATAATTTGTGTAAGAAGAAATGTAAAAATAAAAATTATGTCAGATTTTGAAATATTTCAAATTCTCTTTTTTAAGAGGATACCTGATACCTTTATTTAATGTATATGTTATGTTGTATGTGATAGTTGTTTGTTTGTATGTTTGTGTGTGTGTATGCCCATGCGTTAGGTTGTGTGGTTTGAATGTGTGTATGTATTTATAACGTTGAACATATTAACAAATATTACATTAGGTATGTAGCTATGTTTTAAAATTAAGTAAATATGTGTAAATCGAGCTCAAACCACTAATATCAGTTTTTTTATTTATACTATCTTTTGTATTAAAAATGTGATACATTTCAAGAAATAGTCTTTTTTGTTTATCTTTCTCTAATTCTAAAATTTTTGGATTTTGAAATTTATTCTATGATCTAAATTAGCTGAATGACTCGATAAAGCACATGAATTTGGTTTAACTTTTATGTCACTTCTGTGTTGAATTATACGCTGATTTAAGGATTGACATGTTTGTCCAATATACAGGCCATTACAATCTAAACAATTAATTTGGTACACAATATTTTTTTGAAATAGTTCGGGTGTTTTATCTTTTAATTTTGAAAAGAGATTGTTGACTGTTAAAATATTTTTCTTTGCATACTTAAAATTATAATTTTTAAATACTTTAATTAGTTTATGGGTTAATTCATTGTCTATATTTGATATTGTTTTATATATTTCTAAATTTTGCTGTTGTTACTACTTGTGTTATTTTTGTTTATATTACTGTTACTGTTGTTTGTGTTTTTATATTCTTCAGAGGTATATAGTAATTTTGTTATTAGAGGTGTGGGATAGTTGTTGTTTTTTAAAATGTTTGAAAGTTTTTTATATTTTATTGTAGAATGTTGGATGACATATTCTTTTGATTCGATTTTTTAATCCTAAAATAAAATTTATTTTTGTTTTGAAAGGGTGATATGAATGGTAATTTAAATATCTGTTGGAATGGCTTTGTTTTTGATACCAATCTAAAATTATTTTATTTTCATCGTTTCGAATTAATAAAGTGTCCATGAAAGGTACCGATTTATTGGATTCTGTTTCTATTGTGAATTGGATATGACTATTATAGCTATTAAAAATATTAAGGGTTTCAACTATTTTATTTTCTGGGATAGCCGTTATTAAATCATCAACAAATTTCTTTAAAAATGGAAGGTTAAACGGAAGTTGTGGAATAACACTATTTAATAATTCATCCATAACTATTTGTGCTATAATGGGACTAAGATTTGATCCCATTGGACATCCAAAAATTTGTAAATAAAATTTATTATTAAAGGAAAAATAACTGTTATCAAAAAGAAATTCAATGATTTGTAAAAAAATAGTTTTTGAAAATTTACAATTTGGTTCTATTGTATTCCAAAATTTACTGATATTGTTAATAACTAAGTCTTTAGGGATATTTGTAAAGAGTGATACGTCTAAACTTACTATATATTGAAAAACTAACTCCACAACTTACTAGAATTTTAAAAAAACCAAATATAGGCATCGCATACTACTATGTGAAGTCAATCAAAAATCTTTTTTCGCCCCTTAAAGATAGAACAAACACCGAAATGTGCAGTAACGTTGTATATAAGATTCAATGTATATGCAACCACTCCTACATTGGTCAAACTGGTCAGTGGTTAAAGTACAGGTTAACTCAACACCACAGTGATGCAAAATTGGGAAAAAACAACTGTGCTTTCTCAACACATATACATTCTACCAAACACACACCTTCGCTCAAGGATACCAAAATTTTAGAAATAGAACAAGGTTGCTGTGATCGGGGACATTAAGGGTTTGACATCGATTGTCATCAAATTAGTTTTCAAAAATAAAAAAGTTACAAAACAAAAAATTTCTTACCCTGTTACTTTCTGCTTCAGCAGCTACCCTGGCTAGCTCAGCTGTGCCTCTTCTCGGATCCCTAAATATAAAACCATTCTTCCTTCACACTCGCACACCATTCAATAAAATCACTAAATAAAACAACAATCATACAATCTTTTATTTACCATTATTTACAAAGAAATTATTCACATGTTTGGTACATTAATTACAAACTCAAAATGTGATAAGTTTTAAAGTCCTTGTTTTTCTAATTATTTGCAAACAAATTTAATAAAATATAAGTAGATGGGCCCCACATAATACTCTAAATTGATTGTACTCTGGAGTATGTTGAGCTCATAATAACCCAGTTTATTTAATATATGCCTTTTACCTTGCATAAATTAATACAAAATTAATAGACCCGTTTACCCTTTACAATCGAATTTACATCCAGAATAAAATTTAGTAAGTTTTAAAGACACCCTCAATAAATTGTCCAGTACATGTATCTTTTCCAATAAGTTTATATAACCATAAATAAACCCCAAAATTCACTCACACAGCACAAAATTTCGCAAAAGTTTATCAGACAACAGAAATTTCAAATAAATTACCTGGAAAATGCTTCAGACTTTCATTCCTTCGACGATGATCACCAGAACATTTCTGCTTCGTGCCCATGCGCTGTGATACTCCGCATATTCATAGACGATAACCCCAATTATTCGCCAAGCGTTTTGTTTCAAAGTACAATTCCATAACAGCATACTATTTTTGGTCGATTGTGATGTTTACCCACGTATATTATGCTTCTATTTATTGATTTTCTAGCTTGGTTAAGTAATAACCGGACCTCTATTAATTTAATTTACACTACACGTATCTCTCGTTAATAACTAGAAGGCCACTACTACTCAGTTACACGCGCTAGCACTATATTTACTATATTACGAACATATCTAATACTCACATAACAAAACTCTTCTATAATGTTGGTCTATCGTAGTATAGTAGTATAAAAGCGATGAGAAGACAAAGAGAAATCTAATTATTTAGTAGAGTATTTATATCTTTCAAAATGCTACCTCCTGGACACGCTTTACTCGAAAAGCTTATTTTCAAATAACAATTCTGCAAATTTTGATATAACCGTGTTGAAAATTCCTGAAATTTACTCCGTGGACGTGTCGTACATATCCGAAATTGCTTTCACCTGTCGCGCGTTCGTACGTTTGGAAAACTGTCTGTTCCTAACCAAAAAAATCTGAAAACTCGACTACGATTGGATACTTAAAAGTTTAAGAGAGTAAGAAATTGAATTACAGTTCTGCAAAAAGAAGGAAATCAATTCTTTCAGCTATCAATCTTATCAGAAATTATATTTGCTTGACTTTTATCTGAATATACGTCAAACAAACATGTGGAGCCTTGCATGTGCAGTATATGCAGTAAATTATGAGCAACAAATAATCAAAAAATTTGACGAAAATTTATAAATGTAATTGAATTGAAATTTAGAGATATACTTTTTAATAATCAGGAAATAGGCCAAAAATGTCTAGGAAAAGGTAGAGGAGAAGGCACAAATATGGAATACGTATGTGATATGGACTAGCAACCGTTGTCTAAAACAAAGTGTCTATATCTAGCGGCTAGAAGCTGAACTTGATGACCTATTCATTTAAACTTTCATCGATCACTTCAACTTGTTCGACAAAGTTTTCAGTCTGTCATAAGTGACGTTGTGAATTACATGTTCATAAAGTTGTGGCAAGTATGTTGTTATTGTTATTATTTTTGTCGCATCGTTTATTGAATGCATTTCGAAGAAGACGGTCATTCACTCTAAAGGATGGTGAAAATTCTGAAAAGGAAGTCAGCACCCATACAAAGCCGTCAAACTACTTCTGGTAAAAACAAACGCCATGTTATTGGTCACACTTAACGTCATATTACGTCTGCGTTATTTTCCTGTACCCTGGAAGTGTGCAGACGTAATTTTAGGCAATTTGCTATCTTCACGCAGATCTACTGCCTCATCAGTCTTCTACCGGTTCTCAATAAGTTAGCGGAATGTGTCGTACTTGGACAGTTACGGGACGAAGTTGAATAGCGAGCGGGTACCCCCAACAAGCAGATCGCCTTCAGATCAGATCATTCCACCGTCAATCAGTCTCTGCGCCTCGTACAGTCCGTGACCGACGGATTCAACAGGAAGCAGTTGACCGGCGTCATCCTGCTTGATGTTTCCTAAGACTTCTACCTAATGTGGTATCAGGGACTCCTCTACAAGCTACTGGTGTTGGACATGCATTAACAACTGGCAAGATTTATCGCGTCGTTTCTGGATCAAAGAAGATTTTAAGTGAAGATAAGCATCTCCCGTTTTTCAGCCCGCCAGATGGAAGCCAACATGCATCAGGGTTTGATCCTCTCGCCACAGCTTTATTCTCTGTTCACTTGCGACATGCCGATAAACGACACCCAACTGTCTCTCTATGCTGATGATACCGCCGTAACCACCAGGTCTTTAGGAAGTCGCTACCGCTTTGGAGAGATGGCTCCAAATATGGCTAAATAACGTCAACCCGAACAAGAGCAGCGCCATGTTCCTGACGCAGAGGAGGAAGCTCCAATCAGACAAGGACGTCGTGATCTTCAACGAGAAGACGCGGGCTAAGTACTTGAGAATAAACATCGACCGAAGATTCACCTGAGAAGCCCGCATCGCCAGAAGCACTTCCAGATCCAACGTAGCAATAGTCAGCTTGTACGCGCTACTCAACAGTTTCACATCGCCAACAATATCAGCTGCTACAAGATCATCATCAAACCAATTCTCAACTACGATTTGACAGCGTGGGGCTATGCAGACAAGTCCCACATCAAACTGCAAACAGTCCAATCGAAAAACTTTCGCATGGCACTGAACGCCCCTGATTCGTAAGAAATGGTCAGATCCATTCCGACGTCAACATCCCAAAGATTGTGGAATTCGCCAAAGAAGCTGCTAGGAAAACCTTCGATGGAGTGTCTCTTTACGACAACCCCATCATCAGAACAGCAGTAGACTACTATTAGGTAACAAAGACATTAGTTTTAGATTAGCTTACTTTAATCTGTATAATAATATATCTTAAATCAGCTATCATTAGGACAGCATAAATAACCCGCTTTTGCAGCTAGATCTAAGTATTTTGAAAAACCATAAATAAACCCCAAAATTCACTCACACAGCCCAAAATTTCGCAAAAGTTTATCAGACAACAGAAATTTCAAATAAATAACCTGGAAAATGCTTCAGACTTCCATTCCTTCGACGATGATCACCAGAACATTTCTGCTTCGTGCCCATGCGCTGTGATACTCCGCATATTTATAGACGATAACCCCAATTATTTGCCAAGCGCTTTGTTTCAAAGTACAATTCCATAACAGCATACTATTTTTGGTCGATTGTGATGTTTACCCACGTATATTATGCTTTTATTTATTGATTATCTAGCTTAGTTAAGTAGTAGTCGGACCTCTATTAATTTAATTTTCACTACACGTATCTCTCGTTAATAACTAGAAGGCCACTACTACTCAGTTACACGCGCTAGCACTATATTTACTATATTACGAACATATCTAATACTCACATAACAAAACTCTTCTATAATGTTGGTCTATCGTAGTATAGTAGTATAAAAGCGATGAGAAGACAAAGAGATATCTAATAATTTAGTAGAGTATTTATATCTTTTAAAATGATACCTCCTGGATACACTTTACTCGAAAAGCTTATTTTCAAACAACAATTCTGCAAATTTTGGTATAACCGTGTTGAAAATTCCTAAAATTTACTCCGTGAACGTGTCCTACATATCCGAAATTGCCTTCACCTGTCGCGTGTTCGTACGTTTGAAAAACTGTCTGTTCCTAACCAATGATACTATTCTGTGTCGTCATAAAACCCTGCCTGTAATATTTTTATCTCTGTCTTATGCATGTTTGCTGTCACGTTCAAAACCCCACTTGTGTTATAGAAAATCTATATTGCTGACAGCCCATCTTTACTCCACGTGGATTAGTACGTGCGTTTTGAATATCAACGCTTTTATATCTGTCTTTATCTGTAGTATATAACCGATCGTGCATCTCCCCTGTTTTTTAAGAAATTTGTTAGTTTGTTATTCGAACCAACTGACGGTTGAAATAATTTTCTATGAAGTCCTGTTTATTATGCAGGTGTTCGTTAATTATAGACCGTTTAAAACAACAATTCTTGAAGTTTATATTTCGTTATGAAACTGATGTTTGCTTGTTACAAAGAAACCTTTTGCCTTGGAATTATTGATTTTCCTTACCATAGTGGGTTTTCTAATGCTTTTACGTGTTGAATTAATTAAACTTAATTATACGTTTTTCTTTGTTTTAAAACTGTTTTTCTGTATGTACTTTTAACCTTTCAATCATTAATTATAAAAATACGTTCTCCCTAAATGAATTAAATAAATTTTGCGCGTAAATAATTTGTTCTTTTCTCTATACAGGGTGGTCGAAACTTTATTATTTACCCCAAATTTAACCCTTTGAATTCACAACAATATATATATTGCTGTGACAATGCCGCACTGAGAACCACTAGAAGAAGTGATGGGAAAAGGCCGCGTGTTGGGAGCGTCGCTGAAAGTGCGCTGTAAAAAGATACTTCTGGTTTAAACTTGAAATTGTTCACTTACCTTCGTTTTTCATTTTGTCAGCCAAGCTTATCGAAATTTACGGAGTTTTTAAAATGAAATAAAACGCAGTAATATCACAAAGCATTTATACAATATGAAATATCTTCTTTCATACAAAAGCATTTACAACATCGTTTTCTCCAAACATAAAATAATTTCTAAAAAGTCTTTGTCACAAAATATTGTTGCTTACCTTATTTTACATTTACAGAAATAAACTTATTTTTTTAAGGATCTTTCACATGGTTATAAATTATTTGCACGCTGATAAAATTTGTTGTGACCAGAAAATATTCTTGACATATAATGTATTCAATTTCAGAGTATATCGAACTCTGAACACAAACTTTGGTAAACAAAATCCCTCACACACAAAAAAAAATTATTAGAATTATCTTAAACTAGATCCAAATATTCTAATATCAGTTAAAAATAAATCTCACAGTGATACTTGCAAAATTCACAAAACGCTTCTCGTAATTATCAAAATCTTGTTTTAAATTGATTTCCAAATCGGCTTACAAGTTTTTCCAAATGAATATTCTTGATTTCCATAAGCAATTATCAAAGTACCTTTTTGAGTTAAATATTCTTTTCAATTATTTGATATATCTTTAAAAATAGCTTTATATTAAAGAATTTTTGCCTTTTCTTCGTAATTAATAATTTCATTTTTGTATGTAGTTTGGGTTTAAAAACACCACTTCAATATTCAATTCAACCTCACAACTACGTTTTACTGCATACTTCTATATAACGCAACGGCTAGCGCTTTTAAAATAACATTTCTTGATCTACTTTAAGCATCGATTGCATCGGATCAAATTTAGTGAATGAATTCCCATCGAAACGATAAGCGTTTCTTTATATACAAATTACCCATTATTCTAGAATTTCAACAGTATAATCTCGAACATTATGATGTAAGGTTCCCAGAATACCCAATTAGCGCATAAAGTTTCCACATTTTATTAACTTCTTATCTGGTCTAGATATCCGTGACACGTTCTTTGTCCTTGTTTCTTATATACTATTATTGCGGCGTCGCATACTAATGCAAAAGATATTCGATTATTCCAGGGATTTTGCAAGTTTTTTTTGATATTTAATGTTTATTTAATGAGTTTATACGTAGTTTTAAATACCGATGAATCATAGAACGTTCTTTATTTAGAATCGATTGCAACAATTTACCGGTTAATTAATTTACTTTGATTGCTTTTTAATGCAAGAGTGTTTGCATTTTATAGTAATTATACGAAATTATTTATATTTTTGCAAAATTCACAAAGCTCGATTTATACTATTTGCAGCAAATTTTTTCGAAAATGCATAGATTTGTATTTGCATCGAAATGCGTCTTACGGTATCTTACAATTTACATATTCAATTTAGTTACTTGCTATTTAGTTACAATATGCTTATATCATACAGGGTGATTATTTATACACGCACAATTTACGTTTTTGCATTGTACATCAATGAATGAAAGTACGCTTGTATTATACAGGGCGTACACATGAATTTACGGAAAATTCAATTTTTTTCGGATTCTATTATATTTTAATAGGATTTATTTTTAGAATTAGGATTTCAATGACCTCTCGTGACCCCTTATCACGTCAATATATATGTGACCCATTTGTTTTTGAGACACCCTGTAAAATTTTTATTTATTGTGCGATTTTAACCATTTCTTTTAAATTGTAGAGCTTGATGAACTGTATTTTCTGAGCCGAAAGTGTCATATTTCTACAAATTCCAAAGCCCACTACTTAAGTTTTTAGGAGTAAAATTGAAAGACTTTATATTAGCGATTTTTTGTTTTCAAATTTGTGCACGGCATCTAATAGAGCACCTCTCAAAACGGGTCTGTACCAAATTTTATCAAAATCTTTTGAGATAAGACCAGCCACGCTCAAATCAAATTATCCACTTGTACAACTCTCACACAAAATATTAAGTAACTTAACTTAATTTCAAATCCTAGCACACGAAAATACTCTTGTCGTGAAACTTAATAAATAGAAATGGTCTCATTAAAAATTTTAAAGCAATGTAATGTTTATTGCTGGTCCCTGTGTGGCCTCTCGTTTGGCACTTAGACATACATCTATGTCTAAAATCGTTGAAATTTTTCCATTAAATACAATTAGACATCAAAATTTCATTCCAAATCCACGTACCAAGATACACACCAATAACCCCTAGAAGACATACCGTAAACTAATAAAACCACCTCCTAACCATATACTTTCCACACCATCGAACCAAACTAATCCCTTATTTCTTGATGCCTTAACTACACTCCTGGATAGAGTAATTCCCTCCATCACCCCTTATGTACATACTGAACAACAACAAGCAACAATACAGCAACAAACAATACACCAGATTATGACTTAGACATAGACTCATTAGACTTAATAGTAAAAAAACCTTGATCCTACCAAAATCCCCGGCCCGGATCAAATCTCCAACCTTATCATACAAAAATCCTAGCATATCATTAAAGATTCCTTGATCAAACTTATCTGTAAATGCCTTAAATTCGGTACTTTTCAGAATATCCTCAAAAAGATCTCATCATCATATTAAAACCCAGCAAACCTCCTAAAGACCCAAAATCCTACCGCCCCATAGCACTTTTCCCCACAATTGGTAAGTTGTAAGGGAGTACCAGGAGCCTCTTGCTTAACTTAGGATGAGAATTATTATTTGTTGTAGGATTAGTTTACGGGTTCAATGAATTTTGGTAGGGAATGATGTATTTTATTAAGGATTGATTTGGTTTTGGATCGGAGATATGATAGATGAGCGTGCATTTTAAGTCTTGTTTCGATTTGAATTCCAAGGTACGTGGTTGATTTGGATAGGGTTAAAGGTGTAGTAAATATGTGGGGGCACGCTGGAAATGTCCTTTAAGTAATAGGATTTTGGATTTAGCGAGTGATAGGGGTTATTTGTTTAGCAAGGACCAGGATTTGATTTTTTGATCAGGAGGCGGGTAGTGTTCTCTAAGGATCTGCGGGAGTTTCCATGTACGAGGTAGGTTAGGTCATCAGAATAGGCAAAGGTAGAAATATTAGAGATGTTAAGGTCTACGAGGGGGGTTTATAGAAAGGTTCCATAGCATGGATGATAGGACCTATCCTTGCGGACAACCCTAGGATAGAGGTTTGGTGATGAAGAAGTAGTTGGAGTTTAAGTTTGCAGAACGTGAATGTAGGTAGGATTTTAGGATTTTGTATATATTTCGAGGAAATTTGGCTTTTATAGTTTGTGAGAGGACATTGAGCCACCATAGGAGATCAAAGGCGGATTGCAAGTCAAGGAAAATTGCTATTACATATTTGGAGGGAGATGTCTGGACGGTGGTGATTAGCGATCGGATGGTGTCCTCAGCACTATGTCCGGGACGGACTCCATGCTGGTTTGCAGAATGGAGGGAGTGTTTATCTATATGGGAGTTAATCACCTCAACACTATACACAATTTTGAAACAACAACCCCTAAACAACCTGTTTCAATCCAAAGTACAACTTCTTAACCTAAAGAAAGAAGACCAATACAATTACATGACCGCACCCTGCAACCTACAAAATACGAAACAATTACAATGACAAACATAAACAACCTAATTACTGAATCTCTAATGCACAGCTGGCAAGACCAATGGGACAACGAAATCACAGGTAGACATACACACGACATTTTCCCAGAAATAGCGAACATCCCCGAACATATCCCTTACTCCAACCGATCCACTATTCAATTCCTGACCGGACACTGCAAATTCCGACAAAAATTACACTCCTTCCAACTAATCCCTCCTTCTTACTGTCCCTGCTCGCAGGCGGCTCCGTGGCGTAGTGGTATGTGTGTGACTACTACGCCCAAGGTCCCAGGTTCGAATCCCGACACGGTCCGCTTGAAAAATGTTAGGCGAGCATTTTTCTCAAAAATACACCCTCGTTCGGATGAGAGGTAAAATGGAGGTCCCGTGTGTGAGTGTTGTCACGCACGTTAAAGATCCCTACCTTGCTTGGAACAGCAAGGATTCGGCAAAATTCAAAAATTTTCCAGGTAAAAAAAACTCGCTTCCTGGCCAATGTAGTACCTTCGGGTGGAGCATTGGAAAAATCACATGTAATGTCCCTGCTCGCACCAAAACATTACTGAAACCCCCACCACTTAATATACTTATGCCCCTAACTACATTCTTCACCAAACCCACATGAAACACACGATCCAACTTGATCCTCTTACCCCACTACCTAGCATCAATTTTCTCGCACCTAACTATCCCCTCCAATTTGACCATTTCCTAAATGAAATCCTTATTACAAAACCCCCCATCCAATAATAGTATTCCCACCTCCACAACACTACACTGCACACTAACTTCTCTGCCTACAGCCCAAGATTAACTCGGCGATAAGGGAAAAAGGTTCAAGATTATCAACGTACTACATCGGAAATTGATATATATTGTAAATTTATTGTAATTTATGTTATTTGTAAAATTTCTGTTCATATTCACTAGGTTAGGCCTTTGGCCCAGGAATAGTGTACAACAATAAATAACAAACAAACAACACAAACCACGATAGTCCAAATCGTTTAAAAATTATCATCAATTTACCATTAAATACCATTTCAGTTTCATCTCAATTGATTAATTTTTTCATTCCATTTTTAAAACATTGTAATTACCTACTTTTTTCATAGCGGCAAATAAACTTTCAAAGGCCTCAATTAAGTTGTCTGTTTACTACAAAACTTTACTGCTAGATATCACTTGGTATTAGACTAGCATGGTGACGTTTAAAATGAGTATTGAACAACTGAACATTAACCGTCTGCTTGATTCTCTTTTAGTTGGTTATATAGGATCGAACCCTGCAATATCACACGTTCAGAAACTTCGAGTCAACTTTGGTTGCTACTCCTACGGTTTGATTAGTTGAAAATATAGGTTCGTCCTCTTACGTAGGATTTGAATTGGTTGGATTTGAAGGCATTATGCAACATTCACAGAAGGGTGGCGTTGGGATAGCTGCAAGCTATTCTTAATTATTACCGTTTTCTTCTACGCGTTATCTATACGACTATATCGCTTGATTTACGAAGGTAATTAATTTCCTTTATCTCATAATGTGGACGATGTCATTTACCAATACTATTAATGGATTTTTTAAGAAGTTTAATCAACACGCTTTTTGTCTAAATACCACATATGTTATTAAGAGGAAAACTCAATTTAATATTACATACGTGCTTTCGTTAAAATACGATTGTATGAAATTAAATATTGTACACTTACATAAATTTGGCTTTATAATCTTTTAAAACACGATCACAATAATTACGCATTTGCTCGCAATCGACTACTTTGATAGCAAAATTTATGAATTTAGGACCCTTGCAAAAACGTTTTCTTAGTTACAGAATATTATTATTCTTATCTTAAAAAACACAATTAGGTTTCGTAATAAGGTTGTAGCTTCTTCAATCACGGGCTTATGCATTTATAATTCAATATACTGAGAGTTTTAATAAGTACGTTCCTACGAAATATGATTATTTACAGTGATATTGAAGTCCCGTTCATTAGACGACAAATACTGAGTATACTAACCACCGTTTTTATTCTTAAAAATATCCCTTTTCTTCCCAATACTTGTAGATTACCCATTGTTGTACTAATAATGAATTATCTAAATAAAAACCTTCAGATTTTAAATTGAGTAGACCTCAAAGTTACTACTTCTCACAATAATAATTATCAAAGTCCAAAACTTTATACAAATTGCATATTTAAATATTTTCATAAAGTCATTTAAAAAATCACAAATCTTAACAGCTAACCCTAACCTTTATTCACAGGCGTCTTGAAATAAATCTAGATTCACCAACCCTCCAATGCTTTAAGTTCCAAATACTACTAACATTAATGTTCCATCAACAAGGATCCTCCTGATATGAATTACTACCAAACTTGCTTTACGACGTGATTGTTTAACTTAAACTAAATTATAAAAGATTTTCACTAATACTAAACCTAAATATATAATCAATAAAATAAAATAGAAACAATTAAAGTAGAGTAGAAGCCAGTTTTTACAAAATTGACAAAAATCAACTAATTGTTAGCTTATCTCCATCGCCATCAAACTAAACCAAATTTCCGCGTTGCCATTAAGCATTGATTTGACCACATTAAATTTTTGTTGCTCATCCTCTTTAGTCGCTTTGATAACTTTTAAATTGTTTAAAATATTTTGGGATTGATTTTCGCATCTCCATAGAATTTTGAAATCTGTTCTAGAGGAATAACATTACTACTATACTTAATGTTGTTTCATGGAATTTCCTAAGTCCTTTCTTCAAATTATCTACTTCTACCACTAGGTTATTAACATTCTTTCTAACAACGTTATTTAATGCTACATTCTGGTTTACTTCCCGAAATTTCATCCTTATATTTTGCCCATTTTCCTCTACCGTTTCTTACAGACTCCCTATAGTAATACGAACATTATCCTACCTCTGTTTTCACCTGTCATGGTTAAGTCAGCCATTTCCGGAACGTTCTGTCTCATAAAAAATGTAAAACTATTTAGTCTATTATTAATTTGTCTACGTTTTTCCTGACCTTGTTTTAATTTCCTTACTAAATTTTTGACCTAGCACCTCCTGATCCAATTTTAATTCTTGTTTTAATTCCAAATATAATCTTTTCTGATCCCATTTTAATTCCCAACTGAAGTTTTCCCGATTTTTATTTTATTTCCTGATTGAATTTTTCCTGTTTTTGTTTTAATTCTATGTTCATATTTTTAACTAGTTCATCAAGTCCCTCATACTTGGTTCGTTTTTACTTGGACATCTTCTTTTTCTGCTTTCATAATATCAAAATTTTTCCAAAAACTCTACGCACAAAAAATATATGCAGGTAAATCAAACTGACTTGCGCTCCTAATTTCTAATTTGTTAAAAATAGAAATAGAGCCTGAATGTTGATTCGAGCCACTTTTATTGAAATGTCAATTACGTTGGATCGTTCGTGCTAATTACGTTGAATTTTGCTAGCCCCTTAGCTAAGTCGACAAATTCATCGGATCGTGATTGCCCCTGAGTTGGGTCGCAAATTATAGAATCGTTACTGCCTCTAAGTTGGTTCGCCAAATTTATCTGCCCCGAAATTGACGCTCCGTTTGCTGAACGCCAAATGTTGTGAACTTATATAGCTAAATTCTTTTAGCTCTATAATTTCTGACTGAATTTCAGATAATACCGCTTCTCAACACAACAGTTGCAGAATTTCAAACTTAAATTTAAGAATCCACCTCCTCGACTATCTCAGTTTCTAGAACATTAGAAACACTCTCCAGCTCTAATTAACTAAGATTCTATAGTACAAATATTCACAAATAACTAAGTATATAAAAATGAAAATTTGTACAGTATTAGATGAAATAAAAATAAAAAGTCAAAGTTTCAACTTATACCAAGAATTATTTTACGTTGCATTTACAGCGTCTGAGTATATTCACACCACCGTTTTTACTCTTTTAAAACAAGTGTAAATTGCCCTTTGTTGTGCAAATAATAAATGTCCTAAATAAAAATGATGTGATTTTAAATCAAATAAACCTAAAGATTACTACCTCTCACAATAAAATTATCAAGTTTTAAAATACTATACAATTTGCAGATTTAAATACCTTCATATAGTTTCTTAAAAAATTACAAATCTTAACAGCTATCCTAACCCTTATTCACAGTTGCCTTGAAATAATTTCGGATTTACCAGCCCTCCAATTCCAAACACTACAAATACTAAAGCTTTAACAATAAGGGTCTCCTCATATAAATTACTATCAAACTCGCTTAGTAACGTTACTGTTTAACTTGAATTAAATTATATCAGACTTTCACTAGCATTAAGCCGAGAAAGCTAATCAATAGAATAAAATAGAAACAAATAGAGTAGACTAGAAGCCAATTTTTGTCAAAATTCTTAAAAGTCAACTAAATGCAGACACTTTATAATAACATGAATACTTTAAATTTGCATTAATTTATATTAGCCACTGTATTATTTTTAAATAACGTGGTTTGTTAGCAGAGCAACTGTAATAATCACTAACTACACTTGTCTTATATTTAAAGTGGTAAGGGTGGAAGAAAAAATATATAGTATACACGAGCAGTTTATTGATTATTACGGTTCAACTTGCATTTAGAAGCAGTACTAACGGTATTCACCAGGTCAACTGAGCATTATGCAGTGGCATCGTCAATAGTGTAGGCCGTCAGGCAAAATTTTGTACCTTGTGGTAGTCAACGCGCAGGACAAGTCGAGAGAGAGAGAGAGAGAGAGAGAGAGAGAGAGAAAGAGGGAGATTTTAGAATTTCACAAAATACGTTACGGAAGCGCTTGCCGTACAAACCGTAACGAAGGCGGTAATCAGCGTGCTGATGTGCAAAGGATGAAGAATGATGCAGGAAGACGATCGATTTTCCAACCGTGTGGAGTTTAGTGAGGAGAATGGCAGCAGAAATATGCGTATCATATTTCTGCTGCCATTCTGCTCCTCACTAAACTCCACACGGTTGGAAAATCGATCGTCTTCCTGCATCATTTCTTGCATCCTTTGCACAATACAGCACGCTCGACCAAGTAAGCTAGGCGGAACCTTAGAATATTCTCGTCGCACCTTTAAGCACGATAGAGATTTGACCAAACTCAATGTGTGCCGTTCAGTTTCGTAAACAAAAGTGTTCAGTCGTTTTTTCTGCCAAGATATGTTACAGTTATGGCTGTTTCCACAATTGCACTAGAATTTCAACAATTTCATTTTACAGCAAAGTTGTATTCCACTAAACTTCGTACGTAGCAATGTTAGCAAAGGACCAGTATCAAGTATTCTTTTTTGTTATTGTAAAGATCTGGAAGGCGATCTTTGTAGATAGGTACATAGAAAGCGAGTAATGACAAGTATCATACAATGCGACCTACTCTATCTATCTATGTATTACAGCAGCATTTGTACACTAAAGATAATCGATAGGCCTTTGCTGCGTAACATTTTTAGATTGATTAGATTTATAGGTACAAGAGTTTGAATTCAAGAGCCTTATTAGCCTTACAATAGGAAACCGCTAGAATGTTATTTGCATATTCTGGTATGTTCTTCAAATATCTAAAAAACTGGATAAGTAAATGTGATGGTGAGCAATATTTAGGGTATTTCTAACTTAAAGCTTTAAATGTAGTAATATGAAATGAATCAGTTGTACATACTGTTAATATAAATTGCTCTATGTGATATAAATTACTGTAGTGGTCGATAAAAATTAATACTTAGTGCTTGGATAGTTAATTATAGTGCTTTGATAGTACGCAGTTCAGAAAAGTATCGCAGTTTTAAGAAGTTAATATTTGTACTAGTAGCGATTAGCTGGAAATAAATTGTTGTAAGAGCTTTTAAAATCCCACTGGAGCTACGAGTTGTTAAAAAGGCTTGTGTAATCTGTTTTTTGTGCAAATATTACCTTTAGTAATATCCTTCCGTAGCTATTGACCATGCTCTGACAACAGTAGGACTACATCTAAACTCTCTGAATTACTTACAAGCTTTATCGAAAATATTATCGACAACATTTAGTCGCCACAGATATTTAGGAACGCTTGCATGCGTCACTAGATTTTGTTATTAGAGCAGTTAATAAAATAAAAAATAATATCTTAAATAAGAGATTAGTCCATCAACGAGGAAAATGAAGATTATTATCGTTTATGACTTAACACGGAAGTCAGTAGGCTATCTAAAAGTGCACATTGATTAACTTTATACAGTTTTTAATTTAGTATTAGAATTTCTAGAATTTATAGACAATGATTCGCGACTTAATTTATTTCTATAAAAAATGTCATAGCTATTTGCCAAATTTGACGATACCAATTTGAAGCTAGATGCTGGCTGATCAATTAAATTTAATCAAAACTAAAACTATAATATTTGTGTATATCGCAAATCTTTTGTTATGCAAACAAAATTTAATAATAGGATAATACACTCAGTTTTTAAATCTTTTAAAATTGCAAAAACTAGAAGAAAATTTGCTTAATGGCTCTTCATTCTGATATCAACTAGGGATTTATAGACAACTTGGTTATGCCCATTTAGGCGGTTGCCTTTTTGCAAATAGACCCATAAATTCGAATAAATCTATATTAATATAGAACACTTATCATGAGGCGAGATAAAAGTAATATTTGAACAAGGGTACCACAAATTCTGCTACAAATGCAGATACCAATTTGAAATCCTGCATTATGAATTACTATACAGAAGTTGTTTATTGCATTGTCGTCTTCCTCTTTAATGGAACCTAGATGTAGTGCAGTGCCGAGCCTCATCACGAAAAGAGAAACCGACTGGAAGTAAATGATCGTTGAGATTTACGGATGTAATTTATAAACATAAATAGTTTCGTATAGCATTAGATTCAGGTCTCTGATTGAAAAAAAAAAGATTCTGGTTTTGTATATTAATACAAAAGCGATAAATACTGCTTTAAATATCAAAATTTTTTGTTTATCTTTTATTTTTGCGTCATTTTTTGTCATTCAACACATTAAAATTTTTGAAAATGCCCTCTGGGCAGCCAAAATAATGTTACGCACAGAATAAAGATATATTAAAAAATAATAAAAGGACAATATTTTGGCTGCCAAGGGAATTTTTAAAAATTTAACCTGTCCATTATCATCTACATACGTACAGGAATACGATACAAAAATAATTAAAACAACAAACAATACAGAAAAAAAGTAATAGCACTAGAGGAAAGTATACCTTAATGTTAATAACTTGTCCATCTACACACTCCCAAGAACACAAGGCAAAAAGTATTAGAACAAAGAACAGTATACGAAAAAGTTATAGCGCCTGCACGGAAGAAATCAGTCTTGTACGAATGTTTTCTACTTTTCGGCGCTGTAACTTTTTTGTGTTTTGTTCTTTGATCTAATTGTTCTTGTATCGTATTTCTGGGTGTATGTGGATGAAAATGGACAGGCTACATTTTTGAAAATGTCACCTTGGTAGCTATAATACTGTTTCTCACCGAAGAAAGCATTCTTAAAAAATGGACAATATTTTGACTGCCAAGAACTTTTTATATTTTCATCCGGTCCATTCTTATCTACACACGTTCAGGAACACCATACAAAAAGAATTAGAACAATAAACAATACACAAAAAGTTACAGTGCACGCACGGGATAAAATATTCCTCAAAAATTTCTCCAACAAGCAAAAATACACACAGACACCACAATATAACATTTTTCAAAAATATGGTTTGTGCACTTTTAGCTACACACACCCAAGAATACAAAACACAAAGTTTCAGAACAAAGAACAGAATAGAAAAAAAATTACAACGTCTGCACGGACAAAATCAGTCTTATAAAGAAAGTTTTCTCTTTTGTGGTCGCTACAACTTTTTTGTGTTTCGTTTTTTATTCCAAATCTTTTTGTATCGAATTGTTGGGTGTATGTGGATTAAAATAGACAGGTTGAATTTTTAAAAATGCCCCTTTGGCACCTACAATACTGTTCTTTACAGAAGAAAGCATTTTCAAAAATTATAAAAGGACAATATTTTGGCTGCCTAGGGCATTTTCAAAAATTCAACCTATCCATTCTCATTTGCACACGCACAAGAACACGATATAACCAGAATTACAAGAATAAACAATACACAAAGGGGTTACAACGCTCGTACGGAATAAGTTATGCCTCAAAAACTTGCCTAACATGCAAAAATACACACAGATACCAAAATAAAACATTTCTAAAAATTTTAACCTATCTAGTTTTATCTACGCACACCCATCAACACAATACAAAAAGATCAGAACAAGGAACAGTATACAAAAAAATTACAGTGCCGAGTTTGTAAAGAATGTTTTCTCTTTTGCGGGCGCTATAATTTGTTTATGTATTGTTTTTCTTCTAATTCTTCTTGTATCGTATTTCTGGTTATGTGTGGATGAAAAAGGACAGTCTGAATTTTTGAAACTGCGTCCTAGACAGCTACAATACCGTTCTTCACAGAAGAAAGCACTCTTAAAAATAACAAAAAAAAACATTATTTTAGCCGCCAAGGGTATTTTCAAAAATTCAGCCTGTCCATTCTTAACTACACACGCACAAGAACACGATACAAAAAGAATTAAAACAAAACATAATTCTTGTTATGAAGTAAATAAGGATGCTTCAGAGAACTTCGCCTACTGGAACAATCAAAAACACCATTGCAATATTTTCAAGGACTTTTAATGACGAATATTATTAGCTTAATTGTAAAAAGCGCCATTAAGAGTGACTCCAAATATAAATTAATGAAGATACTAGGAATTCACAGGCAGTTTCTTAAATGTTACCCGCAAAATGAACAAGTTTTATTAAAAAAAACTAATGATTTTAGTATTTCTTAGTAATTTTCAATAATTTGTGTTAAATATAGACAATGAAGGTTGAAGGGCAAAAATAACTTAAAAATTGTGTCTTAAGTTTAACTCTATAAGGGAAGTTTAGACTATTTAAATTAAAGTGCGATTTCTTATCAATTGTTTAGATTACAGTGTTGTCTGATGTAGCGGTTTTTATTTTGTGAAAAATATGATCTTCATATCTTCTACATACGTTTCTTTAATTCTGTATGGTCAAACTAGCTTGAGTTACAATGACGATTTGTCAATTAAACAAATTGGTCACACCCTACCGATTTATCAAAAAATTAAACGGTGTTTTAGCAGGTAAGGGCTCAATTAACAGGGTGAACACTGATTCGTTTAGTAATACCAGCTCCTAATAAGCTTATACATACTTGTTAGGATTAAAATTGTTTAATCTGAAACTTTTTAAATAAAATGGATTTACAAAAGTTCTTTAAATACCTCTGTATCAAAGGCTTGAAATTTTCTTGCTGTAAATTTAAAAATTAAATTAGTTGAGTAAAAAATTGCAAGTAGGTGGTACTAAAATGGCGACAGTCTTTAAACAAAGATAATTAGAAAGAATCATACCGTTTTTTTCTCTCGATAAAACCATTTTAGAAATTATTTATTTTCGTATTTTTACTATTTTGCATTTTCTTCAATATTTCATATTTATTGCTACGGTATTAAAAATGATCGAATTGACTAATTTTTGAAACATATAAGGCGCCCCTTGCTTCTAGGTTAATATACCACGAGAGTTTAATGTCGCAGCAGCCAAACAATATCAATATGAAGGTCATCAAAGGTTTGTGAGTTCGTGGATTTATCCTTGGTTATGATTGCGATATAGAAATCTTAAGCGACCACAAGGGTTTGAACTAAAATCAACATCTACTCAAAAAAGATGCAAATTTTCTTTTATTGGAACATACCAAAAATTGGCTTTTTGGAAAACTTTAATATTCCGCAGATTCGCAAATAGTTGTCAAGCGATTAATATGCATATGGTTTTTTAATTAACATGAAATACAGAATAATAATTGATCTTTGATTACAAATATTAGCAGAACCCATTCGATATTTGCAGGGAAGGATCCAAAAACTATTTCTTCGTAACAAACTCGGTCCTTACCATTTAAAAACTGGTTTATAATTACAATGGATATTCCAGATAAACCTTTGAATTCTTGTAATATTGCACAAGGTGATTAAACTTTCCGATTCGTATATACTTATTTAAAAATGCTACTGGCACTAACCTCAACCCCAACTAAGTAGCAATTTTGAAAAATGCTATTTACCGCAAATTACTGGTTTGCGGTATAATTATTTTTCTGTGTTCTATTTATAATTTTATTATAAACAAATTAATAAAACTTACCCATTTCAGGTTTGTTGTGAATATCATTATACCAAAACTGGTCTTGTTCTTAAATAAGACGCCTCTGCAATGTTGTTCTTGAGATTGTGTTAACGAAACTGATGGTAAGATGTTTGGATGGATTCCTTTATACCCCTTCAAAATTGAGTATGGGGTAATCGGACAATTAATAGACATTGAATAAAACCCATGAAGAATAAACAAGTAATATGGAATCTCCAGAACCTCTACGTCACAATTGTAGTTGACTTGTTGTAATTTGCTAACCATGTGGGTTTAACTTAACCAATTAATTATATATGTATTTTTGTTTATCTTTTCCATAGTATTGAACATTATCGTACCTTGAACTTATAAGTATTAAATTTAATTGTCTAAAGGATTGTGGAATAATTAACATGCTCAAGCACGTGGTAGATAAACAACATTGTTGGAAATATTTATAATTAAACGTGTTTCTTGAGGAGATAACGTTATAAGGATTTGTGAAAATATTAAGATTTGTAAGACTATCTTAATGTTCTGGTTTATGAAAGGTGATTTAATATCGCCATTGACGAGATTAAAGGGTTTATCCGAAACTAGACACTTCAGAAACAGCACACACGTAGGGAGTGACACGGTTCACTCATTGACAAAAAGCGGAAACGCAATTCGTTTATATTAGAACAATTGTTAAGTTATTTTTCGTTTATCTGGTTTCGTGTCTTTCCATTCTGCACCAGTCACTTCGAGTTATCATATCTTGGCATAAACTACATCGCTTATAATTTGTGTAACATATTGAAGCTTTTGCCCAACCATGCAATATTCTCACCTATCCTGCTTTCCGTTATCAGTGATATCAATCCTGGGGTCGTAGGTGATGACCTATCAGTCGATTCCTTCTATGGTTGCCATAAATAGATTATTCTTTACCAATTCTTTTAGTACACCTTCATTTGTTATCCTATTAAAACAGCTAGCATTCGACTTTTTTATAGCATCGCATTGCAAATACTTCAATATTTCTCCTCAATTTTCACAACAATGTAAGGTTAGCTACACTTCATACAAATGTGCTTGAAAATCACTGCTTTATCTATAAATTAGTGTTGATAGGAACATACTTTTGGAAGAACGATTTTTTTGTTAGAGTAATATGCACTGTGCGTCAATCATACATCGTCTATCCGTTACGATTATCCACTCTAATAATCATTTTCATTATCAAGTCTTTAGTCCTAGAACTGGTTGGACGCGTACCCTCATTGTTTCCTAGTCTGAACCAACCTACACATTTCCCTAAAATTTGGACAGTCTGCATCTATCGCTATTTGTGTGCGAAAGTCTGATCGTGTACTTCTATTTCTCCTATTTCTTTCGTTTTCCACAGATATCTTTATTCCTCTACTATTTCAACAACCTATTTGTTATTAACTTTGTCTGTCCATGCTACCATTCTCATACATCTGAAGTACTACATTCCACAATGCTTCTATTTCTTTCTGTCTGCTTTTCCTACTGCCCCTACTTCATAGATGTGCTGTGCTGTTCTCCACACTATGCTTTCAACAATTTTCTCCTTGTTTGCCGCTGCTCTTTCTTGTTAGATGTTTAAGTACAGTAATTATTATTGTCATTGATTTTTCCATCTTGCGACTGGGTGAAAGCCCACCTCCATTGATTTCTATTCTGAGCTAGCCTACACATTTCCCTGAAATTCTTACAACCTACATCTTTCACTATCTGTGTGCAGTAGTCTAACCTAGGTCTACCTCTACTTCTCTTTTTTCCTATCTCTGCTTTTAATATACTCCGCGCTATTTCTTCATGTCTTAGTATGTAGCCTATCATCCTATCTCTCTTATTTTTTACTGTTTCCCACATATTTCTTTCTTCCCCTACCACTTCTAGTACCTTCTTGTTCTTAACATTGTCTGTCCACTATATCTTCATCATACGTCTGTATCACCACATTCCAAATGCTTCTACCTTTTTCTTGTCTGCTTCTCCTACTATCCAGGCTTCACAGCCATACAGTGCTGTGCTCCACACATATGTTTTAAGCAATCCTTTCTTTGTTTCTATGTTTGTGGTCTTTGAGCACAGTAGTTGCTTTTTCTTGTTAAATGTAGCACAAACTTGTGCTAATCTTTGTTTTATATCTTTTGTGCTTTTCCCATTTTGCGTTATTTGACTTCCTAGGTAGCAGAAATCCTTAACCTCTTGTAAGTTCTCGTTACCTATTTGTATTCTTATTTTTTATTTATTTTCTCCTCTTTTGCATACTAGAACTTTAGTTTTATTTTTGTTAATTTTCATACCATATCTCGCCGTTAGAACTGTTTCCACTTCAATAAGAGCAGCTTCTAATTCCTCTTTACTAGATGCTAATACCGCTATATCATCTGCAAATCTAAGCATATAAATCTTTTGTCCCTGCATATTAATTCCAAGTGTCTTTCTGCATTTGACAGTATTCATTGCCTCTTCTATGTACAAGTCAAAAACTAATGAGGATAAGGTACAGCCCTGTCTCACCCCTTTCCCAATATTCTTTTCTTCTCTACTTTCTTGCTCTAATTCTATTACCGCTGTTTACTCTTTGTATAAGCTATGTACTATCGGTCTATCCCTAAAACTCATTCCAATCTTTTTGAGTATGTCGAACATTTTTTCCATTTTACATTGTTGAATGCTTTTTCTAAATCTACAAACCCTATATATACGCTTTCCCCCTTCGCTATTGTTTTCTCCATTATCACCCCCAGAGCTAAAATAGCCTCCCGTATTCACCTGTTTTGCCTAAACCCAAATTGGTTTTCTCCCAGTACTTCTTCAACTTGTTTTTCCATTCGTCTTTATACAATTCTAGTTAAAATTTTTAAAACGTGTGCGGTCAAACTTATTGTTCGAAAATTTTCACATCTATCCGCGCCTCTTTTTTTTGGTATAGTTACTATGATGTTACGTTTGAAATCTTTGGGTATCTCGCCTTTCTCATACATATAGTTTACAAGTCGAAAGAGACATTCTGTTACTGCTTGTCCAGGGGATTTTAGAGTTTCTGCTTTCATCTTATCTGTACCCGGCGCCTTACCATTTTTCAAGCTCTTTAATGCTAATTCAAACTCATTTCTAAGTATAGGATATCCCAGGTCATCATTTTCAATATCTGATTCCTGTTCTAATGCTGTTAGTTCCTCTCCTGAATATAAATTATCTATATATTCCTGCCATCTAGCTATTTTCTCTGCATTTTCTATAATGGCGTTTCCTCCCGCGTCCCTTATAGTTTTGCTATATGGTTTTATATCTCTGAAATACATTCTAATTAATTTATCTGCTTCGCCTGTCTTTCCTATTTTCATCTTAGTTTGTACCTCTTTGCACTTTTCATCAATCCATTGTTCTATAGCTTTCCTGCATTTGCGAATAATTTCCCATTTTATGGCTTTGTATCTCTGTTTTCCTGTTTCGTCTAATCTATTTTCGTATTTTCGTCTTTCTCCTATTAAATTCAGGATATCCTTTGTTAGCCATGGTTTCTTGTATTCTTTTTGTGTATACCCCAGAATACCTCTGGCCGCCATGTCTAAGCTGCATTTAATGTTATTCCATTCTGTTTCTACTTCCTTAGTATCAGAAATTTTCCCGATATCTTTCAGCAATTCATTTTACTTTTTTTCAAATTTTTCTCAATGTCAAAGTGCCTTTTTCCGTTTCTCTTTTTCAGATTTTTACATTTAAGTGAGGCCTTCATAATTACGATGTTGTGGTCAGTGTCTATATCTGCTTCTGGGTAGCTTCTACAGACTTTTACTTGATTTCCAAACCCGTTGTCCAACAATAATGTAATCTATTTGATATCTTCCTATATCTCCCGGCATCTTCCACGTGAATCTTCTTCTAATATGATGTTGTAATAATGTATTTGTGATGGTTAAGTTGTTCTTGTCGCAAAATTCTACCAGCCTATTTCCCCTGTCATTTCTCGTGCCGAAACCAAATACATCTACTATCGCTTCTTCTCTACCCTCCTTTTCATGTCCTTTTACGTATCTTAGTATGTCTTCGATATCTTTATTAGGTCGCTTCTACCTCTTCCTCACTTTAGCTAGAAGTGGGCATGTATACCTGTATTATTACTGTATTTGCTGGCTTAGATTAAGATCTTACCATGAGTACTCTTTCGTTCTTTTGTAAGTAGTTTTCTACACGTCGTCCTATCTTTTTTCGCATAACTATCCCCACAACCGAATGTCCTTATTCTGATCCTGTATGAATTACCCTGAAGTCTCCACTCCAAAAATTTCCCGCCTTTGGCCAGCGAACTTCGCTGATTCCTACTATGTCTAGTGCTAACCTATTCATTTCGAGTTTCAAGTTATCTAGCTTACGTACTTGTTTCCACGCTCCGACTCGCAAAATGTTCACGGATCTTTTTCTATACTTTCGGATCACATCCTCCAAAGTAGTCCTCTCCCGGAGATCGAAATGGAGGACTATTTTACCTCCGGAATTTTTTACCCCAGAGGCTGCCCTCATCATTTACATCAATTTCAGTACGCTATGTACTTGGGAGATAATGTGGTGGTTTCCTGTTGAAGGCCACATCGCAGTAGTGTGTCTTAGAATGTCATACCGACCCCTATGGTCTCTGCCTCTCTAAGTACCGAAAAAGCTGTTGCCCTCTTTCGGGGACCTGTTTTAGTCTGGTTCCTCACTAAAGACCCCACTAATTTGATTAAGCCTATAGTTCGGTTCTTTAGCTCTTTAAAACGCGCAAGTCATTTTACCTGTTCTAGTATTTTAGAACGTCGTCAACGTACAGGTCCGTTCAGAATGGATCCATTCTAATAACAAAACTTTTTGACTTCAGTATATCTGCCCTGTACCATCATTTGTACATTGATGCGATCAATTTTATTATCCTTAACTGCACATCATTCCTTTTGTTTTATTTTTATTTTCAATAATTGCTAGATCTTGTCTGAATTACCAGCAACTAACTGTGTTTCGAATTCCGAACACCTTTCAGTAATCTATTCTTCCATGACTGCCTTAGAACCCTTACTTATTTTATTTCGAAGCACCTCATACGATATATTTTACAGTTCATTTTTTAAGTTTTTATATTATTTGCGTTCATTTATGATGTTTTATCCAAAGTTTTCCACCGACGTGTTTGATTTTCTCAAGTTTATTTCAGCTGATGTATAAATTTTTTCTTTAATAGCTTTCCAATATTATTTTTAATTTTCTGTATTTACTTCGCTATAGCGGCCGTTTAAAATATGGTTTTAGAACATTTTCCTCATTTCCTTTTCGTTTAGTTTCTCTAGGTTCCACTTCTTTGACTTAGATTTCTTTGTCAAGTTTTTAGAAAGTAGTTGATATTTGATCATACCTACCTAGAAAAGATTAAGTCGCTTCTTGGAAACAACGGTCTCTTAATTGATTTGCAAAACTTTGCAGTATGTAAATAATAGAACAAAATTTTAGGCGAAACAAAAGAAATTAAACGTATGACCAAATAAAATGAAAGACTTGGGATGTCAACCAATAATACCAAAACAAAAATAGTGAAATGTAGTAAACAGGATAACAGTAGAAAGATGTCAGTAAACCTTGCGTCTAAAAAATTAGAAACATTAAAAGAGTTTTGCAGCTTAGAGGGTTAGATTACAGAATGTGCTGTGCGTAAGAAGTTTAATAACCCAAGAAAAGAAGTCGGAGTTGTTACGTTGATTTTCGCCTTTTTATATATTTTTGCTAGCTTTAATTAGCTAGTACGTTTAATCTTTTATTCTGCAGGTTTGTATTGGTAAATACCTCATTATTTTGACTTCGATTATTTACGGATTATGTTGCCTTCACCCGGTATATGTATATCCAAATATTTATTATAATATAATCACTCCATTTAGTGTGCTTAGATAAACATAGCTGATTTCCTTGTCGAAGCGTCGGTGTCGTGATGCAGGTACACCACTCATTGAGGCGTCGCGTTAGCTGGCTTAGAGTCGCACCGTGAGTGTTGTAGAACATGGCAGGCTATAGGACAGCGTTGCTAGTGGATCGCGTAGGCTATGGGGAGCTCCAAGTGAATACTTGATTGTTCTCAGATTAGTCGATCCTGGACTTCTCAAGTCCAACTTCCTTTTACAGCGTTAATCTAATTGATTCTGGCTGTCTCGTTGATCTTTGTTGTTTCAGGTTTTGTTGTGTTTTTGCGGTTAGTAGATGGGGTGAGTAACTTCCCGGATCTTCCTCTTGGTTTCTCTTGAACTATTACGCTATCCAAATCCTGGGTCCACCGGCCTCGACAGGATGGCTATTCGCCACAAGCCGCTCCATCGTCAGGTATCTCGTCGAACAGGGCTGACGGATGTGCATCCCCAAAGATTTCGTTTGTATCCCCATTCCTTGGTGCTCCGCATAGCTGGAAAACTTTCTAGAGTTGTCAACATTCCGATGCTAGCCTAGTTTTGCCCGGAGGCAAAGGTAGGTAGATGTTGATTCCGCGAGGCCTGTTGTTGGAATACTTGATTGTTGAACACGCAACTTTTTTTATAGTCCTTTTCCCCTTAGGCTTGGTATGACGGTGTTGTCTTTGTCCAATGAGCATTGTTGTTCAATGGGATTCGTTCTTCAGTAGGAATGCACAGTTTGAAGTTAATGGTTTTGTTGGGTTTTTCCGGTATTTTTGGAAATTTGTTCTATTTCCGGCATTTTGATATACGGTAACGCTCTCGCCCCTACTGGAGAGTGTAATGTAGCTAGGTTGATGCGTGGTGGTGAAGCTCTGGTGGCTGTAGGTCGTATGCCTTTGGCATGGATCTCTATATCTTTCCAGTTGTCGAACCCAGTAGCTCTTGGATCCGGCTCTTCTTTGGATCGGTTGAGGTGCGATCCGTTTTTCGAACCGACTCGTCAACGACAAGCGATTTCGGATCATAACCATGTCGCCGCGCGAAAATAGGGCGAGGTACACCTATATCTGGGCCTGTAGCGGACTTCGCGTTCTTGTATGTGCTTGGTGCGGCGGCGTCGGACTTTTCCGTGGTTGTCTACTCTTGCGCTGTGGAGGTCTCTCGGGCAGGGTAGATACGGCCGAAAAGGTATCTTTTGAGACATCGCATTCTTGTTGTACAGTTCGCACACGTTCGGGCAGATTGCTGAGGGCTGCAGAGTTATCCTGTAGTCTGCATATGTTAGTGTCCAGTGATAATTGGCGGGTTTCGCTGGTGCTGACAGTGGTAGAAGGTTGTGTTGGCCTATAGATCACTGGTTGGAATTCTTTCCGAAGGCTGCAGAACTCGGGCAAATATTCGGCTGCGAACTGGCGAGCTGCAGTTTGTTGTTACGAGCATCACCATTCTGTTCTAGTGGGACGTCTTGCGGTTGTGTGCTCCGAAGTAAATGGAGTTTAGTTCGTAGACTATCACTACTTTTTGACGTCGATACCAGGATTGTCCTAGGATAATATCCTAGGCTAGGTCTGCTACTACCAGACGGTACCGTGGTCTATCACGTGTCCTAGAGTGAATGACGTGCAAAACTTTCCTTTGATTGTTATTTCTGTCCTTGCTTCGACTAGATGGGCGAAGGTATGATAGGGTTGTACCTGTGAGTATCTGGTCTTCCCTGATCATACATGACGACGCCTGTGTATCCAGCAGTGCGTTATAGGTTTTCTTGTGTATGGTGACGGGAATCCTTGGTAGAGAATTAGCATCGCTCGACCAGTGCATCGTTTCCCGACCGCTCTTGTTGGACAGTCCTGATGCCAATCGCGATGTGAGCAAAAACGGCACCTTAATAGTTTTTCTGTTGTGCGTGTAGGTCACGTTGCTGGCATGGGACCGTTTGTCCCTTTTGTTCCTTCCTGTGAATTTTTCTCTTACCTTTTGGGGCGGGTGACCATTTTCTATAAAGTGATCGACAGGTGACATTGAATTGGATTCCTCAATGTTGGAAGGAGAAGGTCTGTAAAAAGCTTTACGTTGCTGTTGATCTCTATTTTCAAGCAGCGGGCCTATCGTAATTTATTGCTGAGTAAGGCAGCTACTGGTTGAGATGCCGTCTGCTTCTGTCTATAATAGCCCGCTGTTGTTTTCTCTTTAATGACTGGACTGTCGTATTTCTCCAGAAAGAACTTCTTAAAGTCGCCATAACTGGGCCGGGAAGCCCAGACTGTTGCCCATGTGGCTGCATGACCCTGCAATTGGACGATTGTTGTTGGCAAGTCTGTCCCTTTTACTTCCATTTGTTAAAAGAATTCTGTTGGATCTTACAGAAGGATGCCAGGGAATACGGATTTTTCGGTTTCGGTGGCTGCTGTTGTGACATGGTAGAGATTTTCCACTAGCGTTTTAATTGCTACCATTTTGACGGTGGTTTGTTGTTGTTGTTGAAATTCCAGAACTATTGGTGGTTGTGTGTCCATCATGGCTGGAGGCAGTTGATTGGTGTCCGGCTGGATGTTGGTAGCTGTTTGACTTTTCGTCTCGGGCATGTTTGGTCTGTGCAAGCTCCTGTTTGCAGTGTCTTGAGTGAAAACGGTCCAGTCACGTTGGACGCCACATGTAAAAAAGTTTTGCAACTAAGAAGGTTAAACTACATAATGAATGAAAAGTTAATTAAGAAAGTCTTTGAAATTTAATGCGCGATACTAACAAGAGCTCCAGATATTAGAAATTAGTGACGATAGGATTCCAGAAATGGTTCAAGGAAGTAGACATAAATGCGAAAAGAAGGCATGTTTGGAGTATTGGTCATATTTTGAGGTATGAAGGACCATTTAGCACAATGACGAAAACCGGACTAACAATAAAATTCTAGATTAAGAAAAAGTAAGTAAATATAGTTACAGGACACTAAAAAAGTCAGTTCAGAATAGCAAACTATACATTGCTGCAGCAAATCAAGCTTAAGGTTTTGACCAACAAAGAGGAAAAGTTAGAGAGAGAAAAAATTCAATTCCAGAGAATGTTCTTATGTAAAGCACCCTCAATTTTTTTCGCTGTTTCAGAATTTCTCATTATTTCTTGGTATTTTTCGCGAAACTTTCCATTTCATCAGTTTCCTAACGTAATCTTTTCATTCATGTACAAGTTAACTTACTAACTGTAACTTTCTTTTTTGGGTTGTCCCTTCTAGTGGAATCCGCTATCGAGTGCCTTCATGATGTTTGTTTTAGTATTCTGTGCACAAGGGTTTCTATCTCTCCTCTTGTGCATTGTTCCATCTGTTTTTGGTAATATTAGAGATAGTGGCGCCTTGTCTTCCCAATTTTCACTGGTTATTTGACAATAAATGTACCACCACTCTAGTTCCTACTGCAGGAGTCGTGTCTGAGCTATGCCGTGGTAACGCTTATACCGTTTTCTCTCTTTTGTGACAGATAATGCACTTTTAACTTACCAGTTCTAAAGATACGCAAATGGGATTTAGTTCCATCGTTAATATCCAAGATAAAATGAAATTGTTACAGAATTACATACAATTTCTACAATATCCTTTTTAAAAAGGTTTTCTAAAGTAAATTTATTAACTTAAATTTATGAAATGTTTTTTTAAGAGTTTTTAAAGTGAATATGAATGCCCTAAAAAGTATAAAATATATAATTTAAAGTTTCTTAAGGTGAATTTGAATCACTTAATATTTACCAATACTTTTTAAAACTTCTTTGAAGTGAATATAAATGACTTGAAATCTGTGAAACATATTTTAAAACACATTTAAAGTGAATTTGAATAGCTTAAATTTTATAAAATATTTTGTTTGAGGTTTAGAGTGGATTGAAATGGCTTACCATCTATAAAACACTTTTCTAAAGTGAACTTGAAAGGCATACAATTTATAAAGTACTTTTGTTCAAAGTTTTTTGAGTTGAATTTCAATGACTTAAAGTTTATAAAATATTTTTTAAAAGGTTTTTGTTGTGAAATTAAATTGCATAAAATTTATCTTTTAAAAAAGTTTATTAAAAAGAATTAAATAGCTTAAAATTTATAAATAACTTTCCTAAAAAATTTTTAAGCGAAATTGAATGACTTAAAACCTATGAAATATTTTCTAAAAAGTTTTTAAAGTGAACTTGATGGCTTACAATTTATAAAATACCTTTTTTAGGTTTTTTAAAGTGAATTTGAATGGTTTAAAATTTAAGAAATATTTGTTATGAGGTTTTGAAGCGAATTTGAGTAGTTTAAACTTTATAAAATATTCTTTTAGGTTTTTAAGGTGAATTGAAATGGCTGAAAAATCTATAAAATATTTTTCAAAATAGTTTTTTAAAGAATAGAAATGGCTTAAAATTTATACAATATTTTCTTAAGAAGTTTTTTGCGAAATTTAATTCCATAGAATTTGAAACTATACTTTTTAAAGACGTTTTAAAAATAATAAATAGCTTAAGTCTATAAAATATTTTTTAAAACAATTTTTAAAGTGAAATAAAATGACTTAAGATTTATAAAATATTTCTTTAAAAAAGCTTTTAAAGTAAATTTATTTGATTTAAAATTTCTAAAATACTTTTTTTAAAAAACTTTTTAAAGTAAATTTGAATGGCTTGCAAACTATAAAAAAAATTTTTTTAAGTTTAAAAGTGAACTTGAAAGGTAAACAATTTAAAAGTACTTCCTCTTGAAAGCTTTAAAGTGGCCTTGAATTGCTTAAACTTTATAAAATATTCTTTTTAAGTTTCTATAGTGAATTTGAATGGGTTAAAATCTATAAAAACCTTTTTGAAAGACTTTTAAAGTCAACTTGATAAGATTCGATTTTATTAAATTTTTTTTAGAAAGTTTTATAATAAATTTGAATTGTTCAAATTTTATTAGATATTTTTTAAAGAGCTTTCAAATTTGAAAAGCTTCAAATTTATAATATACTTTTCTTAAAGCTTTTGACATGAACTTCGATGACTTAAGGTTTATAAAATATTATTGAAATGCTTACAATTTTATAAAATATTTTTTTACAAAGTTTCTAAAGTGAATTTGAATTGCTTAAAATATATGAAACATTTCTTCTAAAATGTTTGTGAAGTGAATTTGAATAGCTTGCAATTTATAAAATACTTCATTAAGTTTTTAAAAGTGAACTGCAATGGCTTAAAGGTCATACAATTTTTTTTGTAAAGTTTTTTGTGTTAAATTGAATTGCATATAATTATTAAATAATTTCTTTCAAAAAATTTTCTAGCGGGCATTAAATAGCTTAAAATTTATCAAATATTTTTTTAGAAGATTTTTAGCCAAATTAAATAGACTAAAATTTATAAAACATTTCTTTATAAAAGGCTTTTAAAGTGAATTTGAATGACTTAAAATTTCCTGACTACTTTCTTAAAGTCTTTTGGAGTGAATTTGATTGCCACATAATTTATAAAATATTTTTTGAAAAGTTTCTTAAAAAGAATTAAATAGTTGAAAGTTTACAAAATATCTTTTTAGAATTTTTTTAAAGTGAAAATAAATGGCTTAGATTCATAAAATATTTCTTTAAAGAAAGCTTTTAAAGAAAATTTAAATGGCTTAAAATTTCTTGATTATTCTTTTAAAATGTTCTTTAAAGTAAACATGAATAGCTTCAAATCTATGAAATATTTTTTAAAAAAGCTTCTTAAGTAAAATTAAGTAGACTAAAATTTATAAAATATTTTTTTTTTAATTTTTAAAGCGAAATTGAATGACTTAAGATTCATAAAATATTCTTTAAAAAAGCCTATATAGTAAATTTAAAGGGCTCAAAATTTATAAAGAATTTTTAAAACGTTTTCCAAAGTGAATTTGAATGGATTAAAATCTTTAAAATACTGTTTTAAAAAATATTTAAAGTAAACTTGAAAAGCTTACGATTTATAAAATATCTTTTTATAAAGTTTTTTAAGTGATTTTGAATTGCTTAAACTTTATAAAATAAGTTATTACAGTACTTGAATTCTACAAAATACATTTTAAAAAGTTTTTAAAGTGAACTTGAAAAGCTTAAAATTTATAAAATGCTTTGTTTAAAAAGTTTCTTAAATGAAATTGAATTGCTTAAAATTTATAAGATATTTCCTTAATAAGTTTTTAAAGTAAATTTGAATAGCTTAAAATTTATAAAATACTTTTTTAAAAGTTTTTAATGTGAACTTCAATGGCTTATAGTTTATAAAACATAATTTTTTTGTGAAATTGAATTCCATGAAATTTTATAAATATTGTTAAGAATAAAGGTAAATAGCTTGAAATTTATAAAAAAAAATTTTTTAATTTTTAAAGAGAAATTGAATAGCTTAGATTCATAAAATGTTTCTTGAAAAAAGATATTTAGAGTAAATTTGAATAGCTTAAAATTGCTAAAATATTTTTAAAGAAATTTATTTATAGTGAATTTGAATGGTTTAAACTATATAAAATATTTGTTTTAAGTTTTTAAAGCAAAATTGAGTTGCTTAAAATTTATAAAGTATTTTTATAAAAAGTTTTTAAAATAAATTTGAATATCATAAAATTTTAAAATAGTTTTTTTCTGAAAGTCTTTTAAGGTGAAATAAGGTTCATAAAAAAATATTTAAAGTTTTTTGTGTGAAACAGATTGAAGAAATTTTAGAAAATATCTTTTTAAAAAAGTTTTTAAAAAAAATTATATAGCTTGGAATTAATAAAATATTTTTTTAAAACGATGCTTAAAGCGATTTGAATGGCTCAAGATTCATAAAATATTTGTTTAAAAAAGCTTTTAAAGTGAATTTAGGTAACTTGAAATTGCTAAAATATTTTTTAGATAGTCTTTTAAAGTGAATTTTAGTGGCGTAAAATCTATAAATATTTTTTAAAAGCTTTAAACTGAACTTGAAAGACTTGCTTTTAAGTTGAATTTCATAATTGTTTAAAGCTTTTTTGTGAAATTGAATTGCATAAAATTCCTAACATATTCTTTTTAAGGAGGCTTTTAGAAAATAATTAAAGTAAGCATCTTTTTGTAATAACTATTCCTTTCACCTTCTATTAAATGCCTGCAAAATCAAGTACTTTTTGTAAACTTAGATTTAAAAAGGTGTAATTCAATAGCTTAAGGTTCATAAAAAAAAATTTTAAGTTTTTATGTGAAACAGAATTGCAGAAAATTTAGAAAATATCTTTTTAAAAAAGTTCTTTAAAAAAATTATATAGCTTGGAATTAATAAAATATTTTTTTAAAACGATGTTTAAAGCGATTTGAATGGCTCAAAATTCATAAAATATTTGTTTAAAAAAGCTTTTAAAGTGAATTTAGGTAACTTGAAATTTCTAAAATATTTTTTAGATAGTCTTTTAAAGTGAATTTTAGTGGCGTAAAATCTATAAATATTTTTTAAAAGCTTTAAACTGAACTTGAAAGACTTGCTTTTAAGTTGAATTTCATAATTTTTTTAAAGCTTTCTTGTGAAATTGAATTGCATAAAATTCCTAATATATTCTTTTTAAGGAGGCTTTTAGAAAATAATTAAAGTAAGCATCTTTTTGTAATAACTATTCCTTTAACCTTCTATTAAATGCCTGCAAAATCAAGTACTTTTTGTAAACTTAGATTTAAAAAGGTACTGAGGTAATAGTTAATTATGTGTCTTTGTTTAAATTACTAATATACTGATAATTTTGTTTAAGTAATATTTTTAATCACTAACGAAAAAGAATACTTTGTTCGCTTCAATATTATATTAAATGTACATTTATTCTTAAATATTTTTAACAAATGCAAATTATTTGCGAAATAATTCGCTTTAGTGGCTACTGGAAAACCACAACCGCTTTTAATCTTATTTTTAACTCACTGAAATTCCTTTAATTAAATGTTACTTGCCTTCATTCTCTATTATGTATTAAAAATAACTTCAATGCCTGATTTTAATAATGTTTATGTAACAAAACAATATTACAATGGAATTTATGTATTTTAAAACTAAAACTTTGTTGATTAGAATGTTGACGATCTTTTAAAGACCAAAACACTTTTCTTTTTAAAATTGTTTGTTTTTAGTGAATGAATTGTTCACCACGAAGCACCAATCAAATTCCGAAACATTAAAAATATTTTATTCAAATGGAAATTTTATATTCCAGTGTTTTTTATTGGAGTTTATGCCCAAAAGAATATTAATTAATAATTAATAATTTATGTACTTGACATTGGTAACCAATACTTTAGCAGTAGGTGTTCTAGATATACAAATACAAAATGAAATGTTGTCCAAAATTTATTACTAAATCAGAAATAGCCTTTCAAATTCAACCGGTGAGAAAAAGTACAACAAAAGTGAGGCCTGAATATGGTTTGAACCTGTAAACTTTCCATTACAGATAAAAAATGTGCTGTTCCCCCAATAATGAAAAAGCTATAAGTTTAAATAACATTCACAGCTTAATGTGTTATATTTTCAAATTTTGGTTTGATTTGAAATCTGAAGTACCGTTTCATCTAATATTTGTATTTTTAGAATACCTACCATCTAAGTAATGTTATAGCTCACTTATACCTAAATTTGTATTAAATGGTAAATGACAACGGTCAGGTGAGAAACGTCTTCTACCTGTAATGAAAAGGTAAGATGTTCAAATTCTAAATCACAACTTTATTTTTGTTTGTTTCCAATCACTAGTTTGGTTTGAAATGTTATTTCCGAATTAGTAATAAATTTGGAATAATACTTCAACTAATTTAAAAATTAATTCAAAAGTTATTTTTGTAGAGTTGCATCATTCCTTTGAAATATTGATATTCATCTTTCATTTTAATGGTTCCTACCAATAGGGTTCGGGTAGCTGTTTTGAAGAGATACAATTTTTGGTTTAAGTGCATTCTTGATCTAGGGAACTATTATTTTAGTTTGCCATTGTAATTTATATTGTTCATATTTAAAGGTTGTCAAATTCGTTATGGTAGGTTTAAGGTTAGAACTGGTTTCATCGTTAACTTATATTCTAAATTATTGCAGTTTTCGATTAATTTGTTTTGATTAATAATGTATAATATTGGCTCTTATGACATCATCGTCATGGGGTGAAGATTGTTTACGCCTAAATTATACCGATTCTGGAAATGGTAAAGAACCCCTTTCGATTCAATAAAATGTTTGATAAAGATAATTTTAGATATGTTAGAGAAAAACAACAAAAGTAATTACAAATTGCAGCCTTAATTCATTTTTCTGATTCTAGCCCCAGATAATTTCCTGTTCGTTTTATGAAAACAGATAGGTCTGCTGGTAACTACGCGAAGAGCGTTGAAAGAGATAACATGTAAACTTACAGTGACATTTATTTTTAAGCGAAGACCGGTTTCTAATCAGCGTTTAAAAATCTCTTGAAAAACTTCAATATATTTTTCAAATAAATCCGTACTTATAATAATATCGTCGCGAGAACAAAGTACATAAGTTTCTAATTCTGAACCTAGAGAACGATTTACAAATCTTTGCTATGTAGGAAGTGAATTACGCAACTTTATTGGTAATCTCGTGAATTCCAATAGACCATGATTAGCAATCGTTAACGTAGTATATTGACAAGTACTTTCTCACAGTGGTATCTTCAAATATGCTGATTTAATATATAAAGTCAAAATACATTTGGCATCAACGGATATGCATCCTTTTAAGTGATATTATTTAATTTTCGGACAGTTCAATGTATTATAGTTGATAATGAAGTTCAATTCGTAGCCTTACTTCAAAAATATTGTCACTATATAATTCAATAATTATTTTCACAGCATATTATTATCCTCAAGCTATGCCAGTTAAAAGGATAAACCGAGTACTCAAGAATATGCTTGCTTCTTGTGTAACAGAGAGTCATAGGTCACGGAACAAATATTTACCAATAATGGGTTGTGCTGTGCGCATTGTGGTACATGAAATTATTAGTATGACTCCGTATTTTGCCGACTTTGGAAGGGAAATGGTCATTGGTGGTTCTTCTTTTAAAAAAGCAGAAGATTCTGAAAATTTAGAAGACTTATCTTTTGAATGAGGAATAGTTTAAAAGACAAGATGTCTGGATTTGATAAGGTTTATAAGATATAAAGTTAGCGGTCTGGCATGTTGGTAGCGTTTCGTTGCTTAAGCCTTACCATAACATATAATTTATTAAACGTCACCATGACATAACTCACAATTAGGTAGCGGTCTGGCATGTTGATAGCGTTTCGTTGCTT
Organism: Platerodrilus igneus; assembly: GCA_036346225.1. Taxonomy (NCBI): domain Eukaryota; kingdom Metazoa; phylum Arthropoda; class Insecta; order Coleoptera; family Lycidae; genus Platerodrilus; species Platerodrilus igneus. Next base: position 4,358,279 of record JARFIW010001104.1, on the reverse strand, counting down.
AAGCCTTACTATAACATATAATTTAATAAACGTCACCATGACATAACTCACAATTAGGTAGCGGTCTGGCATGTTGGTAACGTTTCGTTGCTTAAGCCTTACCATAACAGATAATTTAATAAACGTCATCATGACATAACTCACAATTAGGTAGCGGTCTGGCATGTTGGTAGCGTTTCGTTGCTTAAGCCTTACCATAACAGATAATTTAATAAACGTCATCATGACATAACTCACAATTAGGTAGCGGTCTGGCATGTTGATAGCGTTTCGTTGCTTAAGCCTTACTATAACATATAATTTAATAAACGTCACCATGACATAACTCACAATTAGGTAGCGGTCTGGCATGTTGGTAGCGTTTCGTTGCTCAAGCCTTACCATAACATATAATTTAATAAACGTCACCATGACATAACTCACAATTAGGTAGCGGTCTGGCATGTTGGTAGCGTATCGTTGCTTAAGCCTTACCATAACATATAATTTAATAAACGTCACCATGACATAACTCACAATTAGGTAGCGGTCTGGCATGTTGGTAGCGTTTCGTTGCTTAAGCCTTACCATAACAGATAATTTAGTAAACGTCATCATGACATAACTCACAATTAGGTAGCGGTCTGGCATGTTGGTAGCGTTTCGTTGCTTAAGCCTTACCATAACATATAATTTAATAAACGTCACCATGACATAACTCACAATTAGGTAGCGGTCTGTTGCTTAAGCCTTACCATAACATATAATTTAATAAACGTCACCATGACATAACTCACAATTAGGTAGCGGTCTGGCATGTTGGTAGCGTTTCGTTGCTTAAGCCTTACCATAACATATAATTTAATAAACGTCACCATGGCATAACTCACAATTAGGTAGCGGTCTGTTGCTGTAATTGTCTACTTACCATAACATATAATTTAATAAACGTCACCATGACATAACTCACAATTAGGTAGCGGTCTGTTGCTTTTAAGCCTTACCATAACATATAATTTAATAAACGTCACCATGACATAACTCACAATTAGGTAGCGGTCTGGCATGTTGGTAGCGATTTGTTGCTTAAGCCTTACCATAACATATAATTTAATAAACGTCACTATGACATAACTCACAATTAGGTAGCGGTCTGGCATGTTGGTAGCGATTTGTTGCTTAAGCCTTACCATAACAGATAATTTAATAAACGTCACCATGACATAACTCACAATTAGGTAGCGGTCTGGTATGTTGGTAGCGTTTCGTTGCTTAAGCCTTACCATAACAGATAATTTAGTAAACGTCATCATTACATAACTCACAATTAGGTAGCGGTCTGGCATGTTAGTAGCGTTTCGTTGCTTAAGCCTTTCCATAACAGATAATTTAGTAAACGTCATCATGACATAACTCACAATTAGGTAGCGGTCTGTTGCTTAAGCCTTACCATAACATATAATTTAATAAACGTCACCATGACATAACTCACAATTAGGTAGCGGTCTGGCATGTTGGTAGCGATTTGTTGCTTAAGCCTTACCATAACATATAATTTAATAAACGTCACCATGGCATAACTCACAATTAGGTAGCGGTCTGTTGCTTAAGCCTTACCATAACATATAATTTAATAAACGTCACCATGACATAACTCACAATTAGGTAGCGGTCTGTTGCTTAAGCCTTACCATAACATATAATTTAATAAACGTCACCATGGCATAACTCACAATTAGGTAGCGGTCTGGCATGTTGGTAGCGATTTGTTGCTTAAGCCTTACCATAACATATAATTTAATAAACGTCACCATGGCATAACTCACAATTAGGTAGCGGTCTGTTGCTTAAGCCTTACCATAACATATAATTTAATAAACGTCACCATGACATAACTCACAATTAGGTAGCGGTCTGTTGCTTAAGCCTTACCATAACATATAATTTAATAAACGTCACCATGACATAACTCACAATTAGGTAGCGGTCTGGCATGTTGGTAGCGATTTGTTGCTTAAGCCTTACCATAACATATAATTTAATAAACGTCACTATGACATAACTCACAATTAGGTAGCGGTCTGGTATGTTGGTAGCGTTTCGTTGCTTAAGCCTTACCATAACAGATAATTTAGTAAACGTCATCATTACATAACTCACAATTAGGTAGCGGTCTGGCATGTTAGTAGCGTTTCGTTGCTTAAGCCTTTCCATAACAGATAATTTAGTAAACGTCATCATGACATAACTCACAATTAGGTAGCGGTCTGGCATGTTGGTAGCGTTTCGTTGCTTAAGCCTTACCATAACATATAATTTAATAAACGTCACCATGACATAACTCACAATTAGGTAGCGGCCTGGCATGTTGGTAGCGATTTGTTGCTTAAGCCTTACCATAACAGATAATTTAATAAACGTCATCATGACATAACTCACAATTAGGTAGCGGTCTGGCATGTTGGTAGCGTTTCGTTGCTTAAGCCTTACCATAACATATAATTTAATAAACGTCACCATGACATAACTCACAATTAGGTAGCGGTCTGGCATGTTGGCAGCGATTCCTTGCTTAAACCTTACCATAACATATAATTTAGCTGTTTTCCTTTTTGAAGCGGATAACCAGGTTATATTTCATTTCCCTATAAATGGTAATCATGTAAACATGTTAGAGTTCTTTAACAACCATCAGGTTGCTAATATCTATGTAGAGCCAGCTAGATAGGAAAAAGATAGAAGGATATAGGAAGACCTAGACCAAACTATATTAGTCAAATTATTAGAAATTTAGGTTGTGAAGGGTATGTAGAGCTTTTTAGATTAGCACAGAATAGAAAAGAAGTTAGAGCTGCGTCAAACCGACCTTAAGTAAGGTCGAAAACAAAATGATGATGATGATATAATATATAGGTAAGTAATTGGACCATGCTTTCCAGAAAGCAAAAATTAATTATGACTTACGTAGACGAGAGGTACAATTTCATGTTGACATTCAGTTTGGCGTTTGAAGTTTGTTCCGTCAGACGCAACAAAATATTCCAAGTCTAAATTAGCACCAAATTTTGTAAGACCATTTTTTATTTAAAATAAAATTTCTACTAATGTTTATGGACTAACAGATAAAACGAGAGCGAATAGGGGACTTTGGCACGGCAAAGATTTGAAATCGAATCCTGGTGATTAGCCTAACCTCTCCCTGTTTACTTTTCTCTTATGATTTAATATTTTTTAACAAATGTTTTGATTGTGTTTATGTAAATTTTGTATACATCTCATTTATATTTTATTTTGATTTTGACGTATATTTTCTTTTCTTCTCTTGGGAGTGCTTTCTGATCAAGGTCTTGATTTAAGAAAGCATAACTTTAGTTTACCATTGTTATCTATATTGTTCATATTCAAAGGTTGTCAATGATGGTTTTATGGTTAGAAACGATAACATTGTTACTTTGTATTCTAAACTATTGCAGGATTATAATTCATTTGCTTTATTTAATAATGTATAATAATGGCGCATCTGACATCGTTGTCACGCGACGAAGAATGTTTACACATTAAATTATGCCAATTTAGTAAATGGTAAAATATCTTCTTTGGTTTAGGTTAATATTTGATAAAGATGATTTTATATATGTTAGATAAACAAAAACAACAAAAGTAATTTCAATTTGCAGTCTGTTCATTTTTCCTAATTCTTCCAAAAATAACTTTTGGTTCATTTTATAAAAAAAAATATAGACCTGCTAGTAACTTTGCAAAGACCATTGAAAGAGATAACTTGCATAGTCGAGCAAGTACAGTTAATCTTTGAATAATAAAGTATTGAACCTGATTATTATGATTAGTCAAATAAATTTCGGAATTATGTCATACCAGGTTGTAGAATTGGTTTCTAAAATAATAACAGCTTCATGTTAGAAAGGAATATTAATTGGGAAACATCCAAGTCTTAAGAATGTCTAAGAATTTCCAGTAGGATATAGTTAGAACCACTGGATTGAGTCCGAAATAGTTTATTTTAGTTTTTTCTAATGTATCTACAGTCAAAATTATTTCTCAGGTATTTATAATACAAATTTTGAAACTATAACCTACAGCCGCTTTTAATTAATGAAACATTTTTAACTGTATTAACTTATAAACGTACCCACAGTACGTTCTTGTAATTAGTTTTAAGAAATTAGGAAAAAACTTTGTTTGTTGAAAACGTTTTCCATTAACATAGTTTTTGTTATATTTGTCATTTACTTAAGAATGTCTAAATGTCCTTGTGCTTAACTTTTTAATTGTGCAATAGAATAATGAGTGTTTCACAAATAATATAAAGGCAATAATTTCTAGCTCTGATGGATTAGAAGATATTGTCATTAGCTAGAGGCATGATTTATATACATGTAATTTAGCATTTGATTTTGGTAACCATTTTTCTTACAGATAGCAGTTTTTAACAGTTATATTAGTGTACCTATCATTACACTTAGTTTAGGTTTGTTCTATTCCTTTCGGTATTTTTCCCTAGAAACACCCCTTTTTCAAGATTAGGTAGCGTCCAAGATAATTCTCGATGGATACTAGCATTTCCCACACAATAGTACTCTGGCACCCCTCTTCAAACACTTACACCACACTTCCCACCGAGTCAATTGGCAACCATTGTTGATGGTACAGTTGAGGTTTTGGTACTTTACTGAAACACATAATGTTTAGCGAAGTACTTCACCGCGTTTCTCTGTGGGTCATCGGCTACATTTTCTGGCCCAAAACTGTGGGTAACACTGTAACTGAAGACTATTTGAAGGTCAGTGTTTACATATGAATTTTGCGAGCAACAAGATTAAATAGTTCAAACCTAGTGATAATTACTACGTTTGAGTGAGAGATGTGACTTGTGTTTCGGTGGATTTATCACTTTTCTCACAGAGGAAGGTTGTGACTTTCATCCCTATTAATGTTATTTCATTCTTGCTGATTTGCACTGATTTTCTGAATCTTTTGTTACTCGTACACACATGCTATAGAGCAGTTACAAATAGAAGGATTTTTCTAATTTAAAGTTATACAAATATTAACGCCACATAGTGAATGGGTCGCCAACTATTTCCAATACGGTGGACGGCGACAACTTTAAAATATACTCTCCAATATTTTTAAAAAAATTGTTGTGGTGAATGTGTTATTGAAAAAACACGATCTGCTTATTTGCTTATTCTTTTATTATCAAGAATATACAATTTTAAAAGTTATTAATAGAAAATTATATTCACATTCGAGTTTGCTTAGGAAATAATGAAACTAAATATTTACACCATCAGATCACATCTTTCTGATGTTGATGGGTGACAATCTGAATCATCACCATTAAGTCTTCAGTCCTAGAACTAGTTAGACGCGTACTCTCATTGTTTGCTATTCTGATCTAACCTACTCATTTCCTTGAAACTTCCAGTCTGCACCTTTCACTATCTGCGTGCATTGGTCATATGTAGGCCTACCTCTACCTCCGTTTTTATCTTTGCTTGTAATATATCCCACACTGTTCCTCAAAAATGCATTAGAATATATCCTGCCCTGCTATTTCTTCTAATTTTTTTTTGTTTTTCACATATGCTTTCAACAATTTTCGCTTTGTTTCTAGGTTTGTTGTCTTCGAACATAGCCGCTGCTCTATCTTGTTAGATGCAGCTCCGTTCCCATTCTATTATTTTACAAATATATATATATATATATATATATATATATATATATTCTTATGCTCAACCCCCTTTTTATGCTCAACACCGTCGCGCCTTTTCTTATTTTAATTTAATTATTTTTATATAATGTGCAAGTATTTATTTTATTTTACGTGCTTTAGCAACGTTTGGTTGGTTTATGAATCAAAAAACTGTGTTAAATATGCCTCGACAATATTGTAAAACTCTTTCTTCCCAGGGTATCCACCTACTTACCGTGGGTTCAGTGGTAAGTAGATGTGCAATGCACCAACGAAACAGCACTATATTTTTTGTTTTTGTACCTTTTGATAATTTACGCTTGTATATGCCAAATTTTTACATAAGATCCACGTAGCCTTGTGCCAAATTAATTACTATTACAAATTTCTGACTTTGACGTTATATCACACAGTACTCACCTGTTCTATACTTCGTTGTCGGCCTCTATGAATGCTGGCTCAAAATCCTACTCGCCGTATACGTCTTTACAAGTTTTGTACTACCACTATGAAATCTGCCGTCTAGACTCCAGGTATCGTTGACTTAATTTTGATGCTCCCAAATCTAAAATAAATATGACCCAAATTTAGAATTTTGAATAACCTTTTGTATTTACTTCCCCTGCGCTAATTTTTCCGGTGTTATATCTTCTTTATCTCGTACGAATCCTCTTGCTACTCCAATGCTGTCTTATAATCTTGCTACTCTCGTTCTAAATCACTGCTTTCTTAATCCGCTCGTTCCAAAATCAATACTTCCTCCTTTTAATCCGCTCGTTCCAAATCAATCCTTCCTTCTATTTTCCACTCAATGCCCTGCTATACATAAAACCATATCCAATTCAATCCCAATAATATCTTCCTCAATCTTATAAATCCTATTCGATGCCTTCTGCCTATATAAATCTCGTTTCAATATCCACTTATGTTCCGCCGGTTCGCTGTCGCACTAATTCCACTCTTAAACTTGTTACTCGTCGTTGCTATTAATTATTTTATTCACTGTTACTTATCCTTACTCTTCCTTTATATAAATTGAAACTCGTACACTTTCAAACTCATTTATTAATCTTCAAAAATATTCAAACAATTTAGCGCAGTTTACAAACACGTCTTATTACAAAAATATTTCAAAATCGACCTCTTGTTTACTTATCCTAGGTGATAATTACAATATTAATATGCCTACTCTTTATTACATTGTATACAAAAACCATCTAATAACGTCGTTCCCCCAAGTTCGTGTCACTAATACCTTATACTTTGTCTTTTGCACTTTCCCTTTTCATACATAAATGTTCAATCATTGGTCCTAAATATCGCACAACCCTTCAATCATATTTGACAATGCTATTACTTATAATTTTGAGATTACATGTTTGTCCAAAGATTGATTCTATTAAAAATAAATGCCGAAATGATACACATATAGACCTGGATCTGCGTGGTGAATAGTGTAATTTCTACAGACGCATCCGGTTTCTGGATTAGCAAATGTACGTTCTATGGCTTATTCAACATACAACTCAGTGTAAAACCTTGAATACTGTGTGTTTTATCACGTCATCAAGTCATTGTTTTTACGTCTTGGCACTTACATTTTGACTAATATTTCAAATACTTTAACGTTTGTAAAGTACGGCAAACATAAATTTTTAATTACGGGATCTGATATTTGGCTTACTTTATTTGGCATACACTACCTTCAACAAAACAACCCTTAGAACCCTTTCATCCCCTACTAACATTACAATATATATATATATATATATATATTCTACCAATAGGGTTGGGGTAACTTTTTTGAAGAAATACAATTTTTGGTTTAAGTGCATTTTTGATCTAAGGAAGTATTATTTTAGTTTACCATTGTAATCTATATTGTTCATATTTAAAGGTTGTCAAATTCCTTATGGTAGGTTTAAGGTTAGAACAGATTTCATCGTTACTTTGTATTCTAAATTATTGCAGTTATACGATTCATTTATTTGATTAATAATGTGTAATATTCTTTTTTTAAATTTTCCGATCACATTCTCCGCAGTAGTCCTCTCTCGGAGATCCGAATAAGGGAACTATTTTACCTCCGGTATCCTTTACCCCAGAGAATACCATCATGTTAAATACAGTTTAAGGACGCTGTGTAGTTGGGTGGTAATGTCGTGGTTTACCGTTTCCTTCCACATCGCGGTAGTGTGCTTAGAATGCCATACCGTCCCTTATGGTCTCTGCCAATCTAAGTACCGGAAGAGGTGCTTCCCTCTTTCGGGGACCTCTCTTAGTCTGGTTTCTCACCAAAGACCGTACTACTCTGGTTGAACCTGTAGTTTGGCAGTTTAGGTCACTTGAACGCTGAAGCCATTTCACTCGTTCTAGTAATCTATAACTTCTTCAAAGTGCAGGTCCATTCGGAATGGAAGAATCTAAAACAAAATTATTTTTTACCATCATGAATTATATTTTTTATTCATAAAAATTTAATAAGAAACAATTGATTTTTGATTTTTGACCAGTTTTGCGCAATTTGTATACGACTATTACTACAATGTCAAGTACTATAAAGTTGTAACATCTGATAACTACTGATGATTCATTTATGTTTGTCCTGGGTTTTATATTATTTACTAAAAGAGAATGGATCTCTCTCGTATTTAGTTTACGATTAACAATAATAGAAACATTACAGATAAGTAATATGAAAAATACAATTATGTTTATTGGTGTTATTATAGTTTACTTTAACCCGGATTTTGATAATATCCATCATGCCACACACTCATTCATACAAGCAGGAAGTCAATCCTTATTTGATTACAAGTGTTTTGTGTATTATTTTGGGAAAATTTCAGCAGCTAGCATTGTACATTAAAGATTTTAAAGCATACTAAAACTAACATCTAAAAATACTAATACATACCGTGAACCAAACTGCAATCTTCAGAATTAATCTTAACAAAAACAGTTTTAGGTTGGCTATTTTTGGTGACCCCAGAGTCAAAAGTATTGACTACTAATGTTATTTCAGGTTCCACACGACTGTTTGCTTGCTTCATTAAAACAATGTTTCTTGAACAGGAGCTCTGGAAGGCGTTAGTGGTCCTCAAGGACCAGATGATCAAATTTAAAGCAATGAAGTCTGTCATATTCAAGATCAGTTGTGGGCTTGATGGGTTGGACAGGAGGGTGATACGAAATATGCGGCGTCGCCGTGGATCAATGTAGTAAGCGTAAGACTACGGATCCCAAAGTCGTGGGTTTAAATCCCGACACGGCCAACTGCTTGAAAAATGGCAGGTGAGCATTTACACAAAAATTATGCCCTCGTTCGGATAAGAAGTTGTAACGTATTTTTTTTTGTTGGGCGCCAGCCTATTTGTGTCCTATAAAAGTATCAAAAATAAAAAATGTATATCCAATATGATATTGGCACAAAATTATTACCCAAAAATTCTACCTTTATGTTATCAGATTTGATCGCATTTGACTAAAATAAAAGTCTCAAAGTTTAACTAATTGTTTACTGAAGTAAAAAAAACTTTCTTTTAAAAATTCATAACTTTTTAACATGTAAAAATTCTCAACAATAATGTTTATAACAAAATCAAAATTTTTGTCTTTCTAAAGCAAAAAACTGCTCTCTAAACATAAGCTTGTTTTAAATATTTAATCAAAAAAATTTGTAAACACAATGCATTGAACTATCATTTCTATCCTGGGCAGATCTTATCAGATAGATTACAGTTTCATAATTATTACGCAGCGTGTATCTAAATTTTGCAGTGAAGTGAAATAAACTTCCATGTACATAACAAATTAAAAGTAAACAAAAGTTTACTGCTACTACTTATCAAGTACTTTTTGTATTAAGTATATAAATTTTCATAACCTAAAAATGTTTGTATGAACACAAATGCAAACACTTTGCAATTGTCACTAAACGAATTTAAATTTTTATACTAAGATTTTATAATTTATATGTGAATAAAAGCTAACTTCAAGATTGAAGAATGTTTAATTTGAATTTTAGGAAAGCTACACGAAGCATCTGCTTTCACAGTAAATATCTTTAAAATGTTACTACATCACAAAAAAATATAACGTCGAAAATATACTTCGAAATTTATGTGAAGTTCGAATGTAAACAAAGCCTACGAATATATAAACCTATCCTAACAAAATTTTTTCTGCGGTTTGTAAAACCAGTTTAACAATAATCGAAAGTGAAACAGGTGAAAATTTCGTGTTTTTTATATGACCGTCTGTTTATCAAAGACTAACGACATTCTAAAAACATGCAAAATTTCTTAAATTTAATAACAAACCAAACTGCATCTGATTTTCATAGACAAATCCCATCAGAAATTTCATCAGCTTCAAACAACACCATAAACCATTTCAAACTTAGGAAGCCGTAACCATTTCTTGGGGTAACAGCAATCACGACCACATGTCCGCAATCTCCAATCCTTGTACAGAACAATACAACTTACAAAATAAAATTTTCACTTGTACTTTTCTATTGTTTTTCGTAGGCGCGCTAAATAAATGAAACAAAATTAAATTAAGTTCGTAAAAAGTATAAATTACAAACCGTTAGTAGAAGTTATTGATATTTATTCAAGTCTACCATGACCTGAACCACTCACACAAATAAGTTAATCGAAGGTCGCAAGCCTCTAGTCTGGAAAACATCATAGCTTGGCTGCGACTAACGAACAAACGAGAAACAAACGATAGCGACGATTCAAAGACTCGCCGTTAGAGGTGGGGAAATACGAAAGCAACAAGATTGCTAGAGATGCTCGACAAAATAACTTTGTCACACAGATATTTTACTACAAGAAGATTATTAAAACGAAGCGTTCCATTATGTACTGGAACATTAATAAAGAATAAGGCACGCTTGGCGCATTATACTTGTAATTCAATGCGAATAAATACTGATCAAATTAAACAGGCTTCAAAGTTAAATGGAAGTCACGTGTGTGAGTTAAAGATCCCCACCTTTCCTAGAACGGCAAGGGTTCGGCAACATTCTAAATTTCCGGGCAACAAAAACCTGCTTCCTGGCCAATGTAGTACCTTCGGGTGAAGCATTGGAAATATAAATGCATGGTACGAAATATGCTAGAGGTACTGTTCCAGAAAACTGGTAGCCATATCTTGGTGTATAGTTACAACCCAAGCGGTACTGTACCCATAATGAGGAATGTTGGTTGCTATGTCTATCTACATGGATACTACAGGAATGTTTTCGACTGTCCATACCGTCACTGGGACTTTCAACTTCCGGTTTACAGAGTGTTCTGGGACAGAACAGCTTTAAGAGGTCCCACACAACCGATTTCGTGGTTTTAAATTTGATCATTTGGCCTTGAGAACCACTAAGGGCTTCTAGAGATCCTGGTAATTTGGTTTACCAGAGAGTTGTTGCTTGATAAACTGGTAGATGCTACTATGTCGGTTTTTTAGCTGAATAAGAGTTTCCAACCTCTGGTTGTTGTCTGCGAAGTTAAGCCAAACAATCAAATTTGTATTCCGATGGCACATCGAGTAGATCATCTCGAATCACTTCCGTGGCTCCAAATCTCGTTTTGTATGTGCCGCTGTAGAGAGATATGAGGCGGCTAAATGGCTCAGTTGATGTGCGTGTGATTATGAGCCATTGGTCCCGAGATCGAATCTCAACACGGTCGCTTGAACAATGTCTGGCGAACATTTTTCGCAAAAGTGCGCTCTCGTGCGGATGAGAGTCGCGCGTGTATTAGTGAACCTCTGACCGGAATCACTACTTTAGTATGTAAGCAAGGTGTTTGTACACAAAAGATGATTGATAGGTCCTGCGGGCGATGGACTGATTGACAAGTACAGAAGTTTTGTATTTAAGAGCTTTGCTAAGATTACAATAGCTACATGCGAGGTATTATTTGCATATTCTGGTATATTCTCGAACGATTGGATGAAATATAAATTGCGGTAATGAATGCTAGTTTAGTTCTCATTAAAGCTTTGATTATAATATGGGTTCTAACTTAAGCCTTTGAATGCCGTGATATAAATTAGTAATCGATATAAATTAATTATAGTCTTTCGTTATTAAGTAATTAAGAACATAGTATCCCAGTTTTAGAAGTTAGTACTTGTACTGTTAGCAACAAGTTGGAATGAAATTGTTGCGAGAGCTTTTACAATTATATTGTAGCTACGAGTTGTTGAAAAGACTTGTGTAATTAGTTTGATAATAAAGAGCTGATGTTTGTGCAAATAGAGTTTTTGCTAAACCAGACGTAATTTTATGGTGGTTTAACCCAAATTACCTTAATCCAAAAATGCTGCAAAAAGGAGCTAAAATTCTTTGAAGAAGACGACTTGAAGTTAGTTTTTTGAAAGTATCTTACAAATGCCGTTATATTAAATTGTTTAAACTTGACGAGATGTTTAATCCCTTATTGACAATTCAATCATTGTAAATAAAATTTCTTTATCGAAATGAAAAACGTTTCATTTGGAGATGCGAGTAGAGATTTTGAATTATAACTTTTAAACTTCAAATTGTTATCATGCTTTACGTCAAATTTGAAAGCTTTAAGGCTTCTCCCATCTATGATGTGTTCTTTTTTGAAATGGCTAGCATGCATTGCTTTCGTGAAAAATCAATTTCAACTTTTATGTTTACTGTATAAAATCTCATTTGATTACTAGAAATATCAAGTTGGCTTTAACTGGCTGACAATCAGATATGTGTCAGTGTTAAAATATTGTGATCCAAACATTTATTGTTACTGGTGTTGTGGGAAAAGGTAATGTAATTGTAATTTTCATAAAAATGGTTCATTTTACTTGTGAAGTGTAATGTTCGTTCAGCGGACCGAAGACGCTGAAAAATATCTTCACAGAAGACAACCCAGCCGCGCAACATTTACAGCCCTACACCAAAGACTGAGAGAAACGTGATCAGTATTTCCTAAAAATTGGAACCTGGTAGACACCCAGATGTTACAGGGGAATACGACGAAAATTTTATTGGAAATTGAAAATAATCCCGAGATTAGTGTCAGAAGACTTGCTGCTATGTTTGCTAACATTTTCAAATCTTCCATGTGGAAATATCATTTATAAAGAAAACCTTTATCTTTTTCATTTAGATTGTGATTTCTCTTCTCGCGTAGATTTTTCAAACTGGTTGCAAAACAAAAGGATTCAAGATTCTCATTTTTTCCCATACTTTATTTTGCGATGGAGCTACACTTACCAGACATGGGGTTTTTAATTTACATGATGCACATCATTATTTGCATATTGGTGAAAAATCTCAGGTAACAAAACATACTAAGCATCAATAAAGGTTTGGTATATATGTCTAGATAGGTGTAATTGATTACCAACTGCTGAGACCTGTAAAGTTACCTAGTCGTGGTGGTCCAATCAGTGGTCCTCCAAAATTACCAGATCTGAACCCATGTGATTGCTGTATTTGAGGCTACTTGAAGCTATTCATTTATGCTGTTCCAATAGAAACTCATATTCAGTTGTGGCAAGGAATTGAAGATGCTTGCAATAAATTGGAAGTCATGTAGTTTTTGCAAGGCTGAAAGTATCTTTTCAAAAAAGAATACATTTTTGTAATCAAATAGAGGGTCGTCATGTAGACTATCTATTGTAGACTTGGTTTTGTTATGTATGTATGTTTGACTTTATTATCAAACATTTTACAAAGGAAAATTGAAAACTATAAACAAAATTACGTTATATTACACTGCCATCCTAAAGAGAGATTTGAGCTATTAGGCTCCGAATTCCTAGCTTAAGAGTGATAGCGCACAATAATTCACTTAACCAAAATATTGCAAAATCAGGTAAATAAGTAAAGAATCCCATCGCTCACTCAATCACACAATCAGATAGACGATTAGCGGAACCAATGAAAAAGGCTACGGCGGTAGCAGAGTATAGAGTATATTGCGTATCGATCGACAGAAGGTGTTTAAAGAAGAGTATGCGAAAGCAATAACTCATGGGGACTTGTCGAATGTTAATCGGAATTACGTTTCAAAAGAGAGTGCCAGTAACACGAAAGGTCTGGGTGTGATGAACAGTAATTACGGTTTAATAGAGAAGAGAATTTCGTAATTATGATGAATTTTTAGAAGAAAAGAGCTAATAGAGAAAACCGGCCATAAGGGGCTTTCTTCTATCGCCAAGTTTAAACCATCCCGTGGTTTTGTAGAATTGAGTTACATGATTTCGATTTTTAAACTATAGATGAACGAAGCCAACTATTTTGTGTTCTTTGGAGTCTTTCACTAAGTGCAGTTGAGACGCTTGTGTAAATAATGTCACAACAATCAAAGTAAGGCATGACCAAGCTTTTGAACAGTTGTAACTTTAGTTTAATGATCAAATACCGTTTACGATTATGCGACACGTATGCGTTACTTGCCTTGTAAAACTAGGTTGTTGGTCAATAGCAAATCCAAGGTTCTTAACAGCCAAGACTCGGCGGTGGAGTGATATTTAAATCAGCATTTTTGGGGTTCCGTCAAGAATAGCTTTACACTTGGAGGAATTAATTGCAAGGCCGTTACTCCGACTCCACTGGAGAATGCTAGGAAGATCCTGGTCTACTTTAGTGAAAGTGGAAATGATGTTATCTGGTTGAAAATGGTAGTATATTTGAACATCATCCGCATATCAGTAATAACGGGAATGATGTTAAGAACATCGATCGGCCTTGGAAATATAAACTAAAAAGGAGGGGACCTAAAACGCTACCTTGTGAAACACCTGCTTTTAGTTCAATCTAATTGGAAAAGGAGTTGCATCAGCAGTGATAACATGTTGGTTCCGACCGCTAAGGTAAAAGAGAAACCATTGTACTGTTGAATGAGATAGGTTGCTGAGTTTGTATAACTTAGCACAGAGAATTTCAAAATTAACAATATTAGAAGCTGCGCTAAAGTCAGTTAAAATAAGAATGGTAGTCCGTTTGTTACCCATAACATCTTTGATTTCGTGAACTTTCCAAAGCAGTGCTGAGCCCCTTGCGAAAACCAAGAATTTTCTTGCAAGTATGCAGTAACTTGGTCGACTGCAATCTATTCAAGTGACTTTGACAAAGTGGGTAAGATACTTATTGGACGGAAATCACTAGGAGTAGAAGAAAAAGGTTTCTTGGGAAAGATGGTAGTGCAAAAAAAAGTATTCACTATAGAGGTGAAGCTAGCTAGAAAAATGAGACTATATGGTTCAATATACGTGTAATGACGCAATTTCTCATTTCTAATAAACTTTTTAGTTCGATTTCTGAAGTATTTACAACACACCTAGTTTTGTTCAGTTTTAGATCGTTTAAAGTAAAAATAAACAATGTCTCTAAAATGCATCTGAATTTTTTTATTTGGTCATTCACGGGTACCTTGGCATAGTGACTTTGACGGTTTTGTACGAGACATAGTTATCGTAAGCAGTATTAACAAGAGCATTGAATTTTTCCTCTTTCTTATTTAGAGTGTGAACGTTGTCGAGTTCATTCCACTCTAAAAGATATGCATCAGATTTAAAAGCCTCAAAATCAATATTTTTAAAGTTACGATATGTTTTAAGAGCAGAAATGAATTTAAGAAATTTAATGGAACATGAAACAAATGAAAGATGTTTTAAGATTTTTACAACAAAGATTTGACCAAAATTTAGGGCTTTATTTGGGTTGAAACCACAAAGATAGTAAATGGTGGTATGAGACACGGATACGAAGCGAAGTGTTGGATTAAAAGGTAAAATGCTCAGATTACACTCAAAAATAGTTTTCAAATATCGAACACCATGTGTATCGCGCAGAAGATTAGTATTCCGATCCCCAAGAAATATTAGTTCCGAATAGGAGGATAATAGATTAAATGTAATTTCCTCAATATCAGTGAGGCGGTCAATATGTGGCGGACGATAAATTACTCCAATAGCTAATTTAACGGATCGATCATAAATCTCGATAAAAAGATATTCTAGTCTAGCACGATACCTAGTTGGAAAATGGGCAACATTTTTGCATTTGAGGTCAGACCTGACAGATGGCAACCTGCACCACCTTTCCCTATACGGTTATTTCTAAGGATTGTGTAATTCTGTAGGTGAACAAGGGCATCGGGCAGAGAGGCTTTAGCCAAATCTCCGATACATGCACAGGGGGAAAGGCGTAACAAAAATCGTTAAAGTGCAAGAGCAATGATTCTGCGTTGACATGGCAGCAGTTGAAAGCACGTGGGTGATGAGAGAGCTCAAGAGAGAGCAAAAACTGAGCAGTAGGAACACTAAAAAGAAGTACCCCTATCCACCCAAACGAGATGCTTGTAATCTTAATAAGCAAATCGTATTTACAGTTGTCGGATTGTTATTAGGGAGTTAATCATTTTATCAAATTTGAACAATTTATATAACGTTATTTTTAAGATATTTTTAAAACTGACCTAAATTAAGGTGATTTGGGTTAAATCAACATAAAATCCTGTCTAATATATGTGGACTTCCGTTTAACAAGAGAGTTTCTGGACACCCTGAACAAATAAATTCATACATTCCTATCATTCCATTCCCTGTAAGAAGTAGGCAAATTTTGCAAAACCTTTTTTTAAATATTATTTTCGACTTAGATTGCAGAACTTGTAGACAATGTACTTCCATACTTTCCTGTCCGGACACACTTCGCTCGCTTCATTAAAATTTATGCATCACTTCATATAAACCCTTTGATTCTTGAAGACTTTCGCTTCTCTTCTTTCACACTTTTACCTAACACGTTCAGTCGCGTTTTTCACGGCTTCTATTCGAGCAAAAAACCGGGTTATTAAAACATCTAGTAAGAAAAATTTTACAGCATTACAAGTTTTGTCCATACAAGCTTCAAATTACAGAAAGACTGACTAACGATGGGTTTTTCGAAGCATTGAGATTTGAGAGGTTAATTACCCGAAGAATTGATCAGTTTCAGTTAATAAAAAGTATTTGTTTTACTGACTTTGATGACTTGTATTTACATTGACACGTCAACAGGTAGAACTATATACCTTGGAGCGTTGTCGTACTTTATATTTTTAAGGAAGGTCATACACAATGCCCAAAAAAAATAATATCTTGACGGGAATATTGGATGAAAAATGATTGTGTCTATTTTTAAAAGTCACCATCTAACTGGCCAATTTTATTATTATGAGATATCACAAAATCCAATAGTCACTAAAATTTGTGACGTATAAACCAAAGAATTTGTTAATAAAAATCTAGTTTTTGTTGAAAATCGAGTTCACTTTCAGTAAGATGCCGATTTTCCTCGTTATGTACAGCATTTACGAAAATATCTAAATGATCACTATTTACATCAGTCGATAGATAAAGAAATCAAGTTAAGCTATCCAGCACTAACTCACCTAGCTTCTTCTAAAAGCAGTAGTGTTTAAGATCCAACTTACATCAATAGAGCGACAGTGAGAAAGAATATCTCAGGAATATCAAGCAATCTTAGAAAATCAGACAAACATTTGAAAATCGGCTATATTTTGTTTAAAAGTTAGTGTTCATAATTTTGAGCACAACTTAATATGTTTTATTATTTAATTTAATTATTGTGTCATCATCATTAGGTCTTCAGTCCTGGAACTGGTTAGACGCGTATCCTCATTGTTTCCTATTCTGAACTAACCTACACATTTTCCTGAAATTTGCACAGTCTGCATCTATCACTATCTACGTGCGATAATATGATCTAGGTCTACCTCTACCTCTTTTTTCCTATCTTTGCCTGTACTATTCCCCAAAAATGCCCTTCTATTTCTCCTACTTTTTGTTTTGTTTTCTACAGGTATCTTTATTCCTTCACTATTTCTATAATCTATTTGTTATTAACTTTGTCTGTCCATGCTATCATCCTCATGCATCTGAAGCACAATATTCCAGAAGGCTTCTACCTTTTTCTGTCTGCTTTTCCTACTACCCCTATTTCATAGGTGTATCGTGCTGTGCTCCACACATATGCTTTCAACAATTTTCCGCTTGTTTCTATGCTTCTTGTCTTTGAACAACTTCGTTGCTCTTTTTTGATGCAGTTCGGTCCCCTTCTATTGTTTTACAATTGTATACCCTATTTCCCCGATATTCAGTAGTATGTGAAGGGAAGGCGGCTCAGTGGCGTAGTGGTATGTATGTGACCACTACGCCCAAGGTCCCGGGTTTGAATCCCGACACGGTCCGCTTGAAAAATGTTAGGCGAACATTTTTCACAATAATACACCCTCCTTCGGATGAGAGGTAAAATGGAGGTCCCGTGTGTGAGTGTTGTTACGCACGTTAAAGATCCCTACCTTGCTTGGAACAGCAAGGGTTCGGCAAAATTCCAAATTTTTCAGGTAAAAAAAAACTCGCTTCCTGGCCAATGTAGTACCTGCGGGTGGAGCATTGCAAAATCACATGTAAGGTCAATGTAGTAACTTCGGGTGGAGCATTGGAAAATCACATGTGTAGTACGTGAAGGGGGTAAGCAGCCTGTGGCTACCAAGTTCCCCCAGCACTTGAACATTTGTCAAATTAATGGTTTTCCAATATATTCTTTCGCACAATCAACATTAGTTGAAAATATTTTAAAACCAACACTTGTAGTTGTTCATAATAATCATCAAATTTAAGTGTACTTATTTTTTCATCATTAGGTTTTCCTCCACTTATTTATATACTGAACTAGCCTACACGGTTCCTTGAAATTCTCACAGCCTATGTACAAATCGATTCCCATTCTATTGTTTTTAAATTATATGCTCTCTTTCACCGAAATTCAGTGGTATATTAAGGGGGTTGAAAACCCTGTAGCTGCTAAGATCCTTTAACACTTAGACATGTGCCTAATTAATAATTTTCCAGTAAATCCTTTCGCATAATTAACATTAGTTGAGAAAATTGCAAAACCAATACCTGTAGTTGCTTATAATCATCATCATGTTTTAGTACAGTTATTTTTTTCGTCATTAGTTTTTCTTGAGACTGGTTAGACGCGTACGTCCATTAATTTCTCTTCTGAGCTAATCTACATATTTCCCGAAATTCCCACAGCCTACATCTTTCACTATCTGTGTGCAATATTCTAACCTAGGTGTATCTCTACTTCTCTTTTTTCTTATCTCTGCTTCTAATATATTCCGCACTATTCTCTCATGCCTTAGTATGTGACTTATTATCCTATTTCTTTTAGTTTTTACTGTTTTCCACATATTTTTCCTTTTCCTACAATTTCTATTACCTCTTTGTTCTTAACTTTGTCTGTCTATGTTATCTTGATCACACGTCTGTAGCACCACATTTCAAAGGCTTCTATCTTTGTCTTGTCCGCTTCTCATACTGTTGAAGCTTCACAGTCGTACAGTGCTGTGCTCCACATATATGTTTTAAGCAATCTTTGTCATATTTCTATGTTTGTTATCTTTGAACTCAGTAGTTGCTTTTTCTTGTTAAATGTAGCACGATCTTGTGCTAAGCTGTGTTTTATATCTTTTACGCCTTTCCCATTTTGCGTTATTTGGCTTCCTGGGTAGCAGAAATCCTTAACCTCTTGTAGGTTCTAGTTACTTATTACTATTTTTGTTTTGATTTATTTTCCTCTCGTTTGCATACTAGTACTTTAATTTTATTTTTGTTAATTTTCATACCGTATTTGTCTTTTAAAACTGTTTCCATTTCATTAACTCTTCATTGCTACATGCTAATATTACTATATCATCTGCAAATCCAATCATATTAATCTTTTGTCCTTGCATAGTAATTCCAAATGTCTTTCTGCATTTGACGGTGTTCATTGCCTCTTGCAGGTACAAGTTAGAAATTAATGGGAGTAGAGCACATCACTGTCGCACATCTATCCTAATGTTTACTTCTCTAAGTTCCTGCTCTAATTCTATTACCGCTGTTTGCTTTTTGTATAAGCTATGTGCCATCCGTCTATCACTAAAACTCATTCTAATCTTTTTGAGTATTTCGAAAATTTTTAGATTTACAAACCTTATATATACGCTTTCCGTGTTTCTATTGTTTTATTCATTGTCACCCTCAACGCTAAAATAGCCTCCCTTGTTCCGCTGTTTTGCCTAAACCCAAATTGGTCTTCTCGTAGTATTTCTCAGCTCATTTTTTCATTCGTCTTTGTACAATTCTAGTTAATATTTTTGACAAGTGTGCTTTCAAACTTATTGTTTGAAAATTTTCACATCTATCCGCGTCTCTCTTCTATTAAATGTTACGTTTGAAATCTTTGGGCATTACGCCTGTCTCATACATATAGCTTACAAGTGGAAAAGACGTTGTTATTGCTCATCCAACGGGTTTTAGAGTTTCTGCTTGCGCCTTATCTGTATCCGGCGTCTTTTCATTTTTCAAACCCTTTAATGCAAATCAAACTCATTTCTAAGTATAGGATATCCCAAGTCATCCTTTTCTATTATGATTCTCGTTTTAATGCTGTTAGTTCCTCTCCTGCATATAAATTTTCTAAATATTCTTGCCATCTGACCACTTTCTCTACACTTTCTATGATAACGTTTCCCCCCGCGTCCCGTATATCTTTGCTATATGGTTTTATAACCCTAAAAATCATTATAATTAGTTTGTATGCTTCGTCTGTCTTTCCTATTTCCATCTTAGTTTGTATCTTTTTGGACTTTTCATTAATCCATGGTTCTTTAGATTTTCTGCATTTGCGAATAATTTCCCATTTTACGACTTTGTATTTCTGTTTTTCTGTTTCGTATCATCTATTTTTGTATTTTCGTCTTTCTTCTATTAAATTTAGGATACCCATGGTTTCTTATTTTCTTTTTGTGTATACTCCAGAATATCTCTGGCCGCCATGTCTTAGTTGGATTTAATGTTATTCCATTGTTTCTACTTCCTTAGTATCAGAAATTTTCCCGATATCTTGCAGAAATTCATTCGATTTTTTTCAAATTCTTTGTGGATGTTTTTATCTTTCAATTTCTTAAAGTCAAAATGCATTTTTCGCTTCTTTTTTTCAAATTTTTAAATTTAAGAGCCCTCTGCATAATTACGATGTTGTGATCAGTGTCTATATCTGCTTCTGGGTAGCTTTTACAGTCTTTTACTTGATTCCTAAACCGTTGTCTAACAAGAATGTAATCTATTTGATATCTTCCTATATCTCCCGTCATTTTCCACGTGTATCGTCTTCTAGTATGATGTTGAAAAAATGTGATAGTGATGATTAAATTGTTCTTGTCGCAAAATTCTACCAGCTTATTTCCCCTGTCGTTTCTCGTGTCTAAGCCAAATAAATCTACAACCGTTCCTTCCCTACCCTCATCTAGCAGTTCATTAAAATCCCCCGTAATTATTAAATTTTCATGTCCTTTTATGTATCTTAGTATGTCTTCGATATCTTTGTAGATCGCTTTTACCTATTCCTCACTGTAGCTAGCAATGGTCATGGGTACTCTTTCGTTCTTTTGCAAGTAATTTTCCATACATTGTCCTATCTTTTTCGCATAACTATCCCCCACGCCAGAATTTCTTTCCTGTGATCCTGTATGAATTACCTGAAGTCTCTACTCCAGAAATCCTCCGCCTCTGGTCACTGATCTTCTCTGATCCCTAGTATATCTAGTGGTAACCTATTCACTTCAGTTTTCAATTTTTCTAGCTTACCTACTTGCTTCATACTTCTAACATTCCACGCTTCAACTCGCAAAATGTTCCTGACACTTTTTCAAAACTTTTCGATCTCATCCTCCGGAGTAGTTCCCTCCCGGGGATCCAAATGGGTTACTGGTTTAACTCTAGAATCTTTTTCCCCAGAAAATGCCATCTTGTTAATTACTGTTTAGGTACGCTGTGTATTTGGGAGGTAATGTGGTGACTTCTTGTTGCCTTCTACAGCGCAGTAGTGTGCCTTAGAATGCCATACCGACCCCTATGGTCTCTGTCATTCTATGTACCGCAGGAGCTGTTGCCCTCTTTCGGGGACCGGTTTTAATCTGGTTCTTCACCAAAGACCCCACTAATTTACCAAAACCTTTGGTTTGACTCTTTGGCTAATTAGATCGCTCAAGCTATTCCACCCGTTTTAGTAATCTAGAACTTCATCAAGGTGCAGATCCATTCGGATCGGAATTATTGAGTATACTTTAATTATTTAATTTAATTAATGTCTTCAGTCTTTTTTATTTCCTTACTTATTTTATTTCCGAGGCTACATTTTGTTTCAATGGCAGGGTAATTTGGGAAGTTTGTTTTGGTGAATACTATAAATAATTTAATAATAATGGTTTTTTTCCACACTAAGTTGCTATTTTATTTGTGAAGTTTGCAGCGACTTCAAGGTCAGTGTATATTGTAACGAGACGTCCGTATCCACCCTTCACCATTATAATACAGCTGAACATAAATGATGACACTGTACACAAAGGTTAATTGGTAGCCATACTGTGACGTAATATCTTCAAACAGACCTCATTGACAATTTACAAAAGCTTCATTGAACTTACAATAGGAACTTTTAGATGTTATTTGCAGAGTTCTAGTACATTTTTAAAATAGTCCAGAAATATTGAGTATGTATATAAATTGCCATCATTGAGCATTACTTGGTTTAGTTCTAATTCAAGCTTAGGTTATAACACTAGTCTTTATTCGAGTCTTGACTTATAGAGTTGTATATGAAGTAAATTAGTGGTAATGCAGAGTTAAATATAAATAGCTCGATGTGATATAAATTATTGTAATAATCGATATAAATTAGTGCTGCGACAGTTATAAGTGCATCAAATAGTAATTAATTGTAGATTTAAAGGAGTAAATGTTTGTACTGTGAACGACTAGCTGGAAATAAATTGTCGTGAATGCTTTAGAATTTCTTTTTAACTACGAGTAGCTGAAAACGCTTGTGTAATGAGTTGATAATAAAGAACTGTTGTTATTGCAAAAGAATTTTTGTTAAAGTATTATAAAGGTGAAAAGGCTTATCAAATGATATATAATTCAACTTCCCGGTTCATTTAAAATTTTAAGGTGATGTAACCGTATAAAAACCACGTCGCTGTTTCCCTTGCCATTGCCGAAACGTATTATGCGCCTTTGAATATGTTTCCTGAATCAGCAGTCATATTTCTATTATTCGTTTCCAAACTCCTACCCTGTACGAATAATTTTATCGGTATCGTTTTGGGTTTCGTTTAAGAGTTACAACCCGATCTTTTATATACCCAAGTTCTCACTTGTCTTAAAGAGCAAAACTTTTTTTATTTTTCCATCTGACATTTGCATAAGCTGTTCTCGTTTTTCTTAATTATATCTTTACTAGAAGAACAGTTTTTACTGTATTTAAGGTACGAGTGGGTTCGTGAAAGCACTACGTTAGCCATCTAAGCCGCCTCTCCTACTACTAACTAATTTTATTAAAGTTACTTATAAGACCGTTTCCGTTTCAATTTTTACTAACCAGTGAAAATTACCTGTACCTTTAAAAATGGGAAGCTGCTCTCTGTAAAGAAACTCAAAATAAAAACATTTAACTTAAGCGTTTAATTATAAGTTAAATAATATAAGTTACGTATTAGATACTGATATGTGAGCTCATTATTATAACAGTATTCTTTAGGAAATAAACTGTTTTTCCATTGGTATAAGGTCTCCCGCATTCTTTAAGAAACCTTATTACTATGAATAGCTTTCTGTGGATCTTTAAAATGTAAGCGTTCTAATTTGGGGAACCATCTGATGATTTTAAAGATAATTGAGGAAACGAAGCATTTGACTGTTGTGCATCAACAGAAGTACCTGATGTTCCCGATAGTTCAGATATTCCTGTTGCGCTGGATTGCTCAGATACAGCCTCCGACTGAGGCGAGAATATATTTGACATAGTTCCAGGGTTTTGAGGTGCAGTAACACCATTTGATTGTCCTTGTCCAGATGAAGGTGCCGGTATAAATAGGGGAACTCCATTTACAGTTGGGGTGTTTTTTTCCACACCTTCAACATTTGTTCGACGTATATCTTCAACTTTTACGTCCTCTTTATTGAGATTTTCCTGCTCAGTTTTTTGATGTGGCTTTTTAGTTTCAACAACAGAAAGCATTTGATTTACAGAGGATGGTGGTTTTCCTTGTTCAGAACTGGGCGGTTTTGTGTTCTCTTCTTTATGAGGTTTTCCATGTTCAAAATCATGTGGTTTTCCGTGTTCAAACTCATGAGGTTTCCAGTGATCAAATTTATGTGGTCTTCCATGTTCAAAATCATGAGGATTTTCATGTCCACATTCGTGAGGATTTCCATGTTCAAAGTGATGAGGCCTTTCGTGTTCATATTTATTTGGTCTCCCGTGTTCAAATTCATGCTCAAATTCGTGATGTTTTTCATGTTCATGTTCGTGTGGTTTGCCGTGTTCATATTTATTTGGTTTCCCGTGTTCAAATTCATGCTCAAATTCGTGATGTTTTTCATGTTCATGTTTGTGTGGTTTGCCGTGTTCAAATTTATGTGGCCTCTCATGGTCAAATTCATGAAACTTGCCATGTTCAAAGTCGTGTGGTCTTCCGTAATCAGAAGGATATCTTTTATACTCAGATTCATGTTTCAAATCATAAGGTTTGCCATGTTCAAAATGGTGAGAGTGGTCATGTCCATGGTCAGGTTTTCCATAATGCTCATATTCGAATTTATGCGGATTATGATCTTTATCAGAAGATGGTTCGTCAAAAACTGCATGTCGTTTCAGATTAATTTTTGATATAAAATCATCAGTGTCCGTCTCTGATGCTTTATTCGCAAGTGCAACCGGTGGTGGTGCAATACCTTTCTCAATATGTGTTAGATATAATTTTTCTTGCTTCCCTTCAACAGCTTTGTCCGAATCATTAGGTATTTCTTTCTGAATGTTACTTATGGTAACCGATGCCTTATTTGCAAGTGCAACTGGCGGTGGTGCTATACCCTTTTCAATATGTGTTAAATATGATTTTCCTTGTTTCCCTTCAACAGTTTTGTCCATTTCATTAGGTAAATCTTTCTGAATGTCACTTATGGTAACAGATGCTTTATTTGTTAGTACAACCGGAGGTGGTGCAACACCTGCTTCAGTATGTATTAAGTATGATTTGCATTGTTTTTCTTCAACAGCTTTGTGCTCATCATTAGGTAATTTTTTGTGAAGGTCAGGTATTTGGACACGATTATGTTTTAATTGCGGGTTAAGTGGCGAAACGCTTTTGTGATTGTTTACTTCATATTCAAATTGATGTCCATGGTTATCTAAATTATAAGCTTTATGATCTAGATGATGATTCAAATCGTGATTCTTTCCAAAGTCATGAAATTCGTGGTGCAGGTTGTGTTTAAAAGCATTGTCTTGTTCCAAAATATGCCTGTGGCGTTCTAAATCATGGAATCTGTCATCTACGTAATGATGCACACTATCGTCGAGTTTATGGTGGTGTAAATCATCAAATTCATGTTCTAAGTGCTTCGGTATGGCATATTTGTGTTCTTCTTCTTTATGGTGCTCTATATCGTGAATGTTATGTTCTATATGTTTATCAAGTTCGTGCCTTTTTAGTGCTAACTCGTGTTTTTCTTCTTCAAGATCGCGTAGCTTATGATCAATGACGAGTGCTATTTCGTGTTTTTTAAGTTCCACGTCATGCTTCTTTTTATCTAAATCATGGAGTGCATGTTCACTGTGCTGCTTTAGTTCATGTTGATGTTTTGTTAATTCAAGTAACTTATGATCAATCTCATGTTTTAAAGCGAGATTTTGTTCAACGATATGTCGGTTAACGATGTCGTGTTCAGCGGCGTGTTTATGTTCAAGAACGTGTTTTAACTCTTCTTGCTTTTCATGTTCCAAGTCATGTAGCTTTTGTTCCGTATGGTGTTGAATTTCGTATATAGCTCTATCCTCATGCTGTGCTAAATCATGTAGGTTCATGTTTAAATGGCTATCTCGTGAACCATCTCCTTGCAATTTTTCGTAGCTTTCATCAAAACTTTTCCTTTCTAGAAACTCTATAGGATTAGCGTAAGCCAAAATTGAATCGAGTACTAGGCAAGCCAGTAGGACCTAAAACAAAAAGCTTGATTAATACCTGATACTGTTAAAGTATTTTGAAGTACATAAAAGAACTCAAAATTAAAGTAGCTAAGGACGTAATTGACGTACTCAAACATGGCGTTATTTTCAACTGTCAGTTGTTTAGAACTAGACGCTACAATCTAATAGTAGCGTTTTTTTTTTGTCAAACATACTACTCATCATAGCAGCGCAGATCCGCCTTCAATAGCATGATAGTCTTTTAGTTTTTATCTTTGTGACTGATGAATAGAGTAGAAGATTGTAACTGCAACTTAAAAAATTGTAATAAATTATGTTTTACAGAACAAAGGACTTTCAGTTTTAAGTTAGAACAGATAAAGAAACTTATAATTTATATCTTAAAAAAAAGAGCTGTGTAGGAAAAAAGAAAAATGATTTTAAAAAGGGATGTAGGATATCGAAACAGTTCTTACTTATGATTTGTAACCTAAATCGCAGCCTCCCCATTTCTGAATTAAATCTTGATGATAGAGGAGAAAAGAAACCTGTAAGTCATAACGAAAATGTACATTGTTTCGTCTCAAATGAGACGAGAGGCAATGGGAAGTTATCGAAATTTGTTCTGATGTTCTAAGATTTCTGAATAATCTTACTAAAGAAGCAAATATAAAAACTGCTATGTACCTAGACGTAGCCGGAAGAAACGTAAATACCAGGCTAACTACCAAACGCGAAGAGTGGGGAGGATTCACCTAAATACCAAAAAAAAAAGAACACATCGCCCATGATTATCTATTAATCATAAGAATAAATAAAGGATTCTGTACAAACGAGCAAAAAGAAAATAAATTAAACGTTACCATTTCACAGCAAATAATTATGTGATACCAACAATTTAGTACTTTAGATACAAAGTGCGCATCTTGTATTTTACACAAAATAAAACTAATCAATAGAAAATAAACATGTAAGAGCTTTTGTCAAGCGTTTTTAAAATAGCACACAATACCTTTTGTAAATTAAACGAATCAGTAGAAAAGAATTAACGTGTGTGAG
This sequence comes from Platerodrilus igneus, assembly GCA_036346225.1. NCBI lineage: Eukaryota > Metazoa > Arthropoda > Insecta > Coleoptera > Lycidae > Platerodrilus > Platerodrilus igneus. Next base: position 4,331,454 of record JARFIW010001104.1, on the reverse strand, counting down.
CTTTTGTCAAACATTCTTTTAAATTGTACATAATACCTTTTGTAAAATAAACTAATCAATAGAAAAGAATAAGCGTGTGGGAACTTTTGTCAAACATTTTTAACAATGGTACCTCACACCTGTACAGCGATAATATCGATTCGCAGCAACAAACAATAGTCCTACATTGTCACCTTTCTTATTACGAACTACAACAAACGCTGGTAAATAATATTCACTTGATATACACAAAAGAAAACAAGTTGTATACCTGTATGTGTCGGGATACTTAGTTTACACGCCATCGGGAGTGAATCAGCACCGCATCACCACGGTTGTCTGGATCTATTTACCCTGTTACAGTAACGGTACTCGCGATCTACAGACAACGGCCGTTGATCTGTGGCAAAGAACAGTTGGCCCTACATAAAAAAGAACCAATTTGGCCTCCAGCTAAGAGCTATAGAGAGAATCTGATTAGGATGGGTATGCGCGAAAAACTCACCGATACACGCAAGATACCTCCTACTTGTCGAACAAGCGTTTTTAAAATAGCACACAATACCTTTTGTAAATTAAACGAATCAGTAGAAAAGAATTAACGTGTGAGAGCTTTTGTCAAACATTGTTTTAAATTGTACATAATACCTCTTGTAAAATAAACTAATCAATAGAAAAGAATAAGCGTGTAGGAACTTTTGTCAAACATTTTTAACAATGGTACCTCACACCTGTACAGCGATAATATCGATTCGCAGCAACAAACAATAGTCCTACATTGTCACCTTTCTTATTACGAACTACAACAAACGCTGGTAAATAATATTCACTTGATATACACAAAAGAAAACAAGTTGTATACCTGTATGTGTCGGGATACTTAGTTTACACGCCATCGGGAGTGAATCAGCACCGCATCACCACGGTCGTCTGGATCAATTTACCCGATTACCGTAATGGTACTCGCGATCTACAGACAACGGCCCTTGATCTGTGGCAAAGAACAGTTGCGCCTACATAAAAAAGAACCAATTTGGCCTCCAGCTAAGAGCTATAAAGAGAATCTGATTAGGATGGGTATGCGCAAAAACTCACCGATACACGCAAGAACCTCACTTGTCGAAATTTAAAATAGCAATCCTTTTGAAATTAGACGAATAGTAGAAAAATTACTGTGTTTTAAATTTTTTAAATTACAATCTTTGAAAATAACTAACATGAAAATAGTTGAATTTGTCAAACTTTTAAAATGACTACACTGAAGATAAACGATTGCAGCAACAAACAATGTCCTACATTGTCACTTTTTTCGAATACAACAAACTGAAAAATATTCACTTGATATACACAAAAAAACAAGTTGTATACTATTGTCGGATACTTATTACACGCCATGGGATAATCAGACGATACAGGTTGTCTGGATCTATTTACCGTACAGTAACGGTACTCGCATCACACAACGGCGTTGATCTTGAAAGAACAGTTGGCCCTACATAAAAAAGAACCAATTTGGCCTCCACTAAGCTATAAAGAATCATTAGGATGGGTAGGCGAAAAACTCCGATAAGAAGAACTCACTTTCGAACAAGCTTTAAATAGCACCAATACCTTTTTAAATTAAACAATCATGAAAAGAATTAACGTGGAAGCTTTTGTCAAAATTGTTTTAAATTGTACATAATACTCTTTAAATAAACTAATCAATGAAAGAATAAGCTTAGGATTTTGAAACATTTTAACAATGTACTCACACCTGTACAGCGATAATATCGATTCGCAGCAACAAACAATAGTCCTACATTGTCACCTTTCTTATTACGAACTACAACAAACGCTGGTAAATAATATTCACTTGATATACACAAAAGAAAACAAGTTGTATACCTGTATGTGTCGGGATACTTAGTTTACACGCCATCGGGAGTGAATCAGCACCGCATCACCACGGTCGTCTGGATCAATTTACCCGATTACCGTAATGGTACTCGCGATCTACAGACAACGGCCCTTGATCTGTGGCAAAGAACAGTTGCGCCTACATAAAAAAGAACCAATTTGGCCTCCAGCTAAGAGCTATAAAGAGAATCTGATTAGGATGGGTATGCGCGAAAAACTCACCGATACACGCAAGATACCTCCTACTTGTCGAACAAAAATACGTGCATCGCTCTTGAAGTACTGGGACGAGTAAGGTAGAAAATATTTCAACGCACAAGCTGCAGAATCAAATTAAAAATTGGTTCAAATAACACGAGTTCGGAGTGCAATCTTTGCGTTATCAAAGCGCGATTAGCAAACTGAAAAGCACGCTATCAAATAATAATAGGATCCATTATTTTGACAAGTCTCTAGATGGGAAACACAAGAGAAAGCAATCGTTCGTTATCGAAATGTATTGACTATTTAATTTATCGAATAAATTTTCGTTTTAAAAGCAAAATGAATTTGAGTTAATATTATGTTAAAGCGGGCTTATTCTGAACAGGTACACTATATAGGGTATTTAATTTATGTTGAAAAATATACGTAACAGAACTTAAAAGAAATATTTTTCTCTTAGCGCTGTTGCAACCTGCAGAAATAAGTATATTGTTACAATTTATCTACCCGCGGTAACAAAGTTCACAATTAAAACCTTGCGCATAAACATTCAATTAAGAAGCACATACAAAGGGATACGGCGCACAAGCCTTATACAAAAATGGTCATAGGATGTTTAAAATCGGAACCGTCGCCTCAGAAATATTTCACTAACAAGAGCAGAATAACAAGCTTCAAAAGATGGATTAAGCAAAGCATGTGCCGGGATACTTAGCTTACACGCCATCGGGAGTGAATCAGCAAAGCATCGCCACCGTCGTCGGGATCTATTTACCCTGTTACCATAACGGTACTCGCAATCAACAGGCAACGGCCGTTGATCTGTGGCAAAGAATAGTTGCGCCTACATAAAAAAACCAATTTGGCCTCTAGCTAAGAGCTAAAAAGAGAATCTGATTATGATGGATAAGCGCGGAAAAACTCACCGATACACGCAAGATACCTCCTATTTGTTGAACAAAGAAACGTGCATCGCTCTTGAAGTACTGGGACGAGTAATGTAAAAAATATTTCAACGCACAAGCTGCAGAATCAAATTAATAAATGGTTCAAATAATACGAGTTTGAACTGCAATCCTCGCGTTATCAAAACGCGATTAGCAAACTGGAAAACACGCTATCAAATAATAGTAGAACCCATTATTTTGACAGGTCTTTATAGATGGGAAACACAAGAGAAAAAATTTACGGATACTTAAAACAAGGTATTGACTATTTAATTTATTAAATACATTTTCGTTTTAAAAGCAAAATAGATCTGAGTTAAAATTATGTTAACGCGGGTTTATTCTGAATAGGTACACTATATAGGGTATTTAATTTATGTTGAAAAATAAACGTAAGAGATCCACCCTTCTCAATCCCCCCAGAAAAATTAACAGGTCGGGGCAAGAAAACCAAAATTTGGGAATGGACAGGACCCAAAAAACCCAAACAAAACGGAAAAGAAAGAAAATTCGCTTCAAACTAAAAGAACATTCGTTACGGAAACAACAAAAACACAGAAAAAGATTTTAAAAAAACCAAAATAACAACAACACCGACCACAACAGATTCCGGATAGATAAGAAAGCAAAAACAGATACCAAACAAACTCCGGCTTGAAGTGCAAATAATAGAAAAAGAGAAAGAAAAAAGGAAGGAAGGACGGACGAGTAATAAGCAATCAAGGAGAAGTAAGGTAGAACGGCTTTAGCACTCCGGAGTCGTCAAAAGACGGATGTTTCTCAGAAGAAACAGTAAGGTTATCAACTTCAAGAGAAGAAAAAGGAACCAAGAAGAAACCCACGATGCAAACCAAAACAGAACTCAAAGGTCAAGCCTCAAATAAACAAAGGGACAACAAGAGAGAAGGAGAGGAAGAGAGGGAGAGCACTGGTAAAAGAAACGATGTACTACAAACTGTGGTTACCAAGAGTCTTGACAAAAGAATAACCAAAGACAAGAATAGCTAACTAGACCTAAAGTCGACTAAGTCGTGGTTTCCGAAGAAAGAAAAACAGACTAGAAAGCATCTACCACAGAAGCGGATGGACGAAACACAATCGGTATAGGGACCGACAGCAAAGAAGACCAGCCAAAGGAAAAAGGAGAGGAATGTGTAACGAAAAGAACGAGGAAAAAAAAGAAAAATACAAAATGAATAACACCAAGCAACAAGTACAAGAACAAAAAACCCTAAGAATCGCACAAAAGAAAATAAAACAGAATCCCAGTGTAGTTATATATGGGTATCTATGAGTAGGTGCGCGTGTGTGTGTGTGTGTGCGTGTGTATGAACGGTGTGTGTGTGTGTATGTAGTGTGCGTGTATAAAGTGTGCGTGTATAAAGTGTGCGTGTGTGTATGTGTTGGACCGCTGTAGTCGCCTCTTACTACGGGCAGGTCCTACCATGGGACTATTCTATTCCCGGACCCACACGGAAACCCAGCAAAACAGGGAAGTAAAAATAAAAAGAAAACTTAAAGTCTAGAAATAAAAACTTAAAGAGAGCAAAATCGTCATAAGAATCTAGGGCACGGGGACTAATTATTGGGCTTAAGGCGTTTACGCCGCCAGAAGGAAAATGAAACGAGATCAAGGACACTAGAATTTCATCGACCAACATCTTCAGGTTCTGAATTAGTATAGACAAATTTCTGCCTTTTATGGGCAGGTTTTTGTAAAACAGGGACAGCAAGGGGTGTAGTAGTTGTAGCACGCAATATAGGACGTGCCAAGGGTAGTGTAGAAAACTCAAAGCGCGTCATAGAAGAAAGTTGTTTGTTTTTAGAATTGTCGGTAAGACAGTCAACGGTAGAAAAAGAAAAGGTATTGACTGTAAAAGAATCAATCTTACGAAAAGGAACACAAGCAGTGCACACTTTTGTTTCGTGAAATAGAGAGACAGAAGTAAATAAGATTTCAACGACGTTAGATAAAGAACTAGAAGTATCACGGTTAGGAAAGAAAACAGTATTTGGCCTGGATACCTTAGGAAAATGAACAGAATCTAATAACACTTCAACCATATTACAAAAAAAAACAGAATCAAGTAGAAGATCATCAACGTTGCAAGAACAAACAGCATCAGGAAGAACTTTATCCACAATAGATAAGGAAGCAGAATCAGGTTAACCTTCGTCATCATTAGATGACAAAATCTCAGCTAAGATTTCCCCAACCTTAGTTAAAAGAACAGAAGCAAGTAGCATTTTGTCAGCTTGAGAAAAATGGGTAAGAGTAGGTAACGTTTCATCAACGTCTGATAAAAGAGTAGAATCAAGTGGGACTTCATCACTGATAGACAACGGAGTAGGAACAGACAAAACTTCAGCCACAATAGGAACTGATTCCTTAACAATAGTAGATAACAAAACAGGATCAGGTAAAACTTGGACAACGACAGCAGCAGGCATTATAATTACGAGCTCACTAACTTCAACACTACCTTCTCTATCCGTATTAGAAATTATCTTCACTTCAGCTACGGCTGTTATTGCCGGCACGGCGGAAATTTCTTGAGTAGAAGCATTTAAGAAAGCAGAAACGGGTAAAATTTTGACAAAAACGGAAAGAGGTATTAAAGATACAAGTTCATGGACTTCAAGAGGACTTTCGCAGACTGAATTAGAAGTTATCGTCACTCCAGCGACGTTTGTGCTTGCAGACACAACAGGAATTTAGTAGGTAAAATCATTTAAGAAATCAGGAACAGACCCTTAAGAAGCTAGCTGCAAGTCACTAATTTGAAGTATGGGTTGCACTGGTGCTGGAGGTACGGTTTTGGATGGAAGTGAATCAGTAGGGCGAGCAAAAGGAGTAGAATAGGATGTAGAACTAGAGACGGAAGAAATTTTGCTTAAAGCTATATTTGCCGAAGAAGAGTAAGTTTTGATAGTAGTAGCAGGATGACCTGATGTGGCACAGAAGACAACGTAGAATTAGAAGCAGAAGAAATTAGGCACCTAGAGGTGAGAACAGAATTTGAAGTATGGTTCGAAGACCTATTAGTAGTAGAATGACAGTTTGGAGAGTTGCGGCGAGAAACTCCTTTATATCCGCAACCATAGCAATGGAGTACTTAAGGACGAGTCCAACGTGTCGAAACATGACCAGGTTTATAGCAATTAAAGCATACGACCTGACGAGTAGAAGCAGAACTAAGAAGAAGAACGGTAGAACGTGCGGAAGAAGTATCGGATCTACCCGTAGGCGTAGGAGAAACCTTAACTCGGTCATGTGAAGCAAAATTATTTTCCTCAATAGTAGCAAACTTATAAGCAAATTTCGAGGGTTCAAAATGTTGAATCAGTAAATTAGACAACGACAACGATACTAAAGTAACGCCTAAGCCTCAAACAAGTTTACTGCAGGCTCAAATACCTGCAATTCTGACACATGTTGAGTTCGTCGGAGTTTTTCGATCCGTCTCAAAAAATCATGTACGGTAAGAGTTTTTGGGTCATCAGAGAATTTTAAATTTTACTCCCACACAGGAAGACCTTGGTAGGAAGCCGAAAAAGGAGTAGCGACTGACTTAAGCACAGTAACAGAAGCGGATTCATATTCAGGTTCCGATTTTGAGTCGGAAGTAAGCAACGGAGTTTTATCGGAATCGACACCAGTAGTGTGTGCCGGGCTAAAAGTAGCTATCGGAGTTTCGGATAACGTAACAGCTATGACCAAGTTTTTTTATTTTTGTGTCAAAAGAGCCACGGAGATTAGCTAAGGTCAGCAGTAATTGGTTATGGGCTTGGTGTTTCTCCCGTGTTGGAGACATTCTCGAACAGCATCGTTCGGTATGCAACCATAAGGAGCTAATGCGTTTGAACACCGGTGAAGATTTGTCCCCACAAAATGTAGCTAGAGCTTGTTTTAGTTCTTGAACAGCAGCCGTAACTGCTACAAGTTCGGAAGCGAAATCAGGCTCCACGAGAACAAGACTAAACGCAGGTTCACGTTCCATGCGGTCCGCACTCTGTACGGACCTGCGTAACACATCAACATTATCCTCGGGATCAAAGCCTCGAGATGCTAGTTCGTATTGAAGCTCGGTTGTTCGCAACCGATTTACATGGATGCTCCAATATGCCATGGTACACCAAGAAAAGAAACTACGAATTAATAAATGGAGTTTCAATCCCTACGTCCTACCTACAACAACGCGGTTTGGTGATCCGTAGCGCAGTTTAGAACCCACAACGTCGAAAGGACGGGCGGTAGAACAAAAAAAAATCGGAGAAAATCCAACTCTAGACTCGATGGGGAGAACAAAATATACAGAGAGGGGAGGAAGAAATAAGAAAAATCTTGGGCGCCAGCGTTTTCAATGGACTCGGATTATTGGCGAAAACACAAGTCCAATAACCTGAAATTAGCCAACCTATAATATTAAGCGATTAAGAAAGAAATCACAACTAAAATTTAAGAAGATCGAACTCACACTGTAAATAAAGAAAAAAAATAACTCCGAGTTCGAGCGTAAGGAACGAAAACATAAGTGGTATCAGGCCGAGAAATTAAGCGAAACCAAATCGGAACACAAATTAACGAAAACCCAAAATCGAAGCAAAAAAAATTAACTACAACAAACTCAGAGTAGAAATTAAGCGAAACCAATTCGAAGTAACTGTTAACTAAAACAAAATCGGGGCCAAAGTTATACGAAACAAAATCGGAGCCTCACGCCAGGGCGTTACAAATTATGGAAGAAACGTAAATATCTTCCAAACGCGGAGAGTGAGGAGATTCACCTAAATACCAAAAAATAACGCATCGCCCACGAATATCTATTAACAATAAGAAAACATAAAGGATTCTGTACAAACAAGCAAAAAGAATATAAATTAAGCCATACTATTTCACAGCAAACAATTGTGTGATACGAACAATTTAGTACTTTAAATACGAAGCGCGCATCTCGTATTTTACACAAAATAAAACTAATTAGTAGAAAATAAACATGTAAGAGCTTTTGTTGAGCGTTTTTAAAATTGCACATAATACCTTTTGTAAAATAAACTAATCAGTAGAAAAGAATAAGCGTGTGGGAACTTTTGTCCAGCATTTTTAGCAATGGTACATCACACCTGTAGAGCGATAATATCGATTTGCAGCAACAAACAATAGTCCTACAGTATCACGTTTCTTACCACGTAACTACACCAAACGCTGGTAAGGAATATTCCCTTGATATACACAAAAGAAAACAAGTTGTATACCTGGATGTGTCAGGATACTTAGCATACACGTCATCGGGAGTGAATCAGCACCGCATCGCCACGGTCGTCGGGATTTATTTACCCTGTTACCATAACGGCACTAGTAATCTACAGGCAACGGCAGTTGATTTGTGTCAAAGAACCGTTGGTCCTACATAAAAAGAACCAATTTGGCCTCCAGCTAAGAGCTAAAAGGAGAATCTGATTAGGATGGGTAAGCGCGGAAAAACTTACCGATTCACGCAAAATACCTCCTACTTGTCGAACAAAAAAACGTGCATCGCTCTTGAAGTACTGGGACGAGTAATGTATAAAATATTTCAAGGCACAAGCTAAAGAATCAAATTAAAAACTGGTTCAAATAACACGAATTCGAACTGCAATCCTCGCGTTATCAAAGCGCTATTAGCAAACTGGAAAGCATGCTATCAAATAATAGTAGGATCCATTATTTCGACAAGTCTCTAGATGGGAAACACAAGAGAAAGCAATTATACGTTATCGGAATGTTTAACAAATTAACGGATACCTAAAACAAGGTATTGACTATTTAATTTGCCGAATAAATTTTCGTTTTGAAAGTAAAACGGATTTGAATTAAAATTATGTTAAAGCGGGCTTATTCTGATCAGGTACACTATATAGAGTATTTAATTTATGTTGAAAAATAAACGTAACAAAACTTAAAAAAAATATTTTTTTCTTAGCGCCGTTGAAACCTGCAAAGATAAGTATATTATTAATTTATTTATCCACGATTACAAAGTTCACAATTAAAACCTTGCGCATAAACATTCAATTAAGAGGCACATACAAAAGGATACGGTTCACAAGCATTATACAAAAGAATATCATAGGATGTTTAAAATCGAACCCCTCGCGGCAGAAATATTTCACTAACAAGAACAGCCAAAAACAATACCAAGCCGCAAAAGATGCATTAAGCAAAGCATGAAGATTTATCAAATCTGAAAGTTTGGACAGGTAATTTTTTAATATATGAAAACACGACAGTCTGTTAGAACGATATTAAACGTTTAGAATTTCGAAACGAGAGATCTATAATTGTTTTTACAAATTTTTTTTGAAGATGATTTATTAGGAAAAGTTTGTGTATGACGAAAAAGACCAAACTGCATATCTGCAAGAGCATCGGTGTAGCGTCTAGGAAGATAGTTTCCTTGAGTGAAAACAAGAAGAAGACTTTTAGAATTGATTAATAAAAGCATCATTCTTTGATATTAAGAATACTATTATAAATTTGTTATCTACCTTCGTAATAAAAAAATAGTTAAATTCTGATATTAATTTTCTTACAGTACAAGTAGGTATCTATTTTGCTAGAGTTTCCTTTTGCTAAATAATACTGTAGTACTAATATTATGTTCTTGTTAAGTTTTCACGTAACACTTTTTGATACCGGTAAAAATAAAGTTACGAATTAAGTTTGAATTGACCAGAAAGGGCAAGAAATCCGTAACAAAATTTGGCACCCAATCATGGGGCCTAATTTTTTGCAACTTCGGGACCTTTTTGTTTTTAATCGTTTGGTAGCTTTTGTGAAACAAATATACAAAGCCATAAGAAGGACGATTATTAGCAAATGTAAGAAACCTAAAGAACAATGGATTGCGAAAAAATGCAAAGAGGTACAAACTAAAACGCAAATAGGAAAGACAGATCAAGCATACAGCTAATTAGAATAAATTTTAAGAAAATAAGGCCATATAGCAAAAAATATAGAAGGCGCAGAAAGAAATACTATTATAGAAAATGCAGAGAAAGTGGATAGATGGTTAGAATATATAGGAAATTTACATACAGAACCGGGACTAGAAGCACCAAAACGGAAACTCGCATTGAAAAGGACGACTTGAGATATCGTATACTTATAGATGAGTTTGAATTGGCATTAATGAGTCTGATAACTAATAAGGCGCTGGGCATAGATAAATTGCAACCAGAAACTTTGAAAGCCGCTGAACAAGTAGCTATGATCGAAATTAATGAATGGAATGACTATAAAGCACAAAAATTTTGAGTGACCTTGATGTAGGTTTTGTGTTGAATAATACGTCGATTTAAGAGTTGTGAACTTTGTGCAGTATACAGGACCTCGCAATCTAAACAATATCTTCGGCGTTCAGTTTTTTAATTTGGAAATGAGACTGTTGACTGTAAAATATTTTTCTTGGTATATTTAAAATTATAGTTTTTAAATACATGAATTAACTTATTACTTAATTAGTAGTCTACGTTTTGTATTGGTTTATATTTTTATAAAGTTTGCTAGCATCAATATTCATCATCATCATTCGTGATTTTGTTTTCGACCTTACTTAAGGTCGGTTTGACGCAGCTTTAACTTCCTTTCTATTCTGTGCTAGTCTAAAAAGATCTACATACCCTCCACAACCTAAATCTCTAATAATTTTACTAAGTTTTGTCTTGGTCTTCTTGCTCTATTTTTATTTGGTAGTCTATAATCTAAGACCTTACTAAATAGTCCCCCATGTGCCTTATCATTCTATCTCTGGACCTTTAATTGTTTCCACATACAGGGTTCCTCACCTATCCTTCTATAAACCTCCTCATTTGGTACTCTAGCTGTCCAACTAATCTCTGACATTCTCCTATAACACCAAGGTTCAAAAGCTTGTATCCTTTTCTTAACTACCTCTTTAATTGTCCAAGTTTCACTACCGTATAATAGAACGCTTCATACGTACAACTTTAAGAAACTTTTCCGATTATTTAAACTAATACTATTAGCTATTCTTTCTTTTTTTAGAAACATTTTTCTAGCTTGAGCTGTTCTAGCTACTATATCCCTTCTGCTACGTCCATCCTTTGTAATTATACTACCTAAATAGCAAAATTCATCTACCTCCTCCAACTTGGTAGTACCTATTTTTAATTTTAGTTTACAACTAGGCTGTAACTCACTTGTCATTATCTTCGTCTTTTCTGAGTTAATTCTCATATTACAATTATTCTGTAGTATGTCATCTAAAATATTTAAAATCGCTCTTGCATCTTGTCTAGACTCTGCTAAAATGTCTATATCCTCTGCAAAACGTAACATGTTTATTTTCTGTCCCTGTACACTAATACCTATCTCTTTTCTCTCTCTCTCTAGCTAAGTTTAAAGCTTCCTCAATATAAACATTAAAAATCAAAGGAGATAGTATACAACCCTGTCTAACGCCATTTCTAGTCTTAGTTTCATTTTCTATTTCATCAAATCTAATTACTATGCTTTGGGTTTTATACAGACTGTAAATAAGTTTTCTATCCCTATGAGAGATTCCTGTTTTTCGCAAAACCTTGAACATAACAATCCAATTAACCCTATCAAATGCTTTTTCTAAATCTACAAATGTAACCTTTTTTCGATAATTACCTTAATCATTAGTATCTGTTCTCTAGTCCCTCTGCCTTTACGAAAACCATATTGGTTTTCGCTTAAATAATTCTCAGTCAAAGCTTCTACTCTATTTTTAATTATTATTGTTAGTATTTTGGAAGCGTGAGAAGTTAAACTAGCTGTTCTAAAATACTCACACCTATCAGCTCTTGACTTTTTGGGATTGGGATAATAATATTTTTTCAAAATTTATTGGGACCTCATCTGTGTCATGTATTACTTTTACTAGGTCATATAATCTGTCTAAAGTTTTCAGACTTGCATATTCTATTAATTCTGCGGGTATATCGTCTATTCCCGGCGCGTTATTTAGTTTAAGATCTCTAACGGCTTTATCAAATTCCTTTCTTAATATTGAGAACCCTATTTCTACATCCTCTTCTTGGTCGTTCTCCAACTCATCCATATCGTGTCTCTCTTATATGAATCTTCTAAATATCTTTTCCATCTATCTGCTATCTCAATTTTATTTATTAGAAGCTCATTATTCTCATCTTTAATACCATTATATTTTTTCCTATCTTCCCTAAAAATCTTTTTAACTGCTTTGTAAGCCCTATCTGTCATATCTACTCTCAAATCATCTTGTATTCCCTTATAATTCTTCTCCATCCATTTATTTCTAGCATTTCTACACTCATGTACTATCTTATTTCTGATTCTATTATATTTTTGCTTACTTTCACTATCCAATTCTCTGAAAGGTATAAGCTTTCTTCTATTCTCTATTAAATGTAATATCTCCATTGTTACCCAGGGTTTTCTTGCTTCTACTTTTTTTACCTATAGTCTGTGTTGCTGTATCATGTACAGCCTATTTTCTACGTTCCCTCCTATAGTTATCTCTTTGATCTTATTATCTAATACTTGTTTATATTGCTCATTTGCCTTACTATCATTAAGCCTACCTAGATTCCATCCTTCTCTTTTAGCATTTCTCAATTTTTTGAATTTTAGATTACACTTCATTTTAACTAAGTTATGATCGCATCTATATTAGCCCTTAAATAACTACGACAGCTTTAACTTGATTTTTAAATCTTTGTTTAATTAAAATATAATCTATTTGGTATCTAGCCCTATCACCTGGCGCTTTCCAGGTATATTTTCTTCCAACATGTTGTTCGAATAGGGTGTTTACAGTTACTAATCTATGTTCTCGGCAAAACTCAACTAATCTTTCTCCTCTATCATTTCGTCTGCCATACCCAAATTTTCCTACCATTTTTCCCTCACTACCTTCTCCCACTGACGCATTAAAATCGCCCATAACTATTAAATTCTCATCTCCTTTTACTTTTCTCACTATACTATTTATATCCTCGTATACCTTGTCTACTTCCTTATCCTCGTACTGAGTTGTTGGCATGTAAACCTGTACTAAAACAGTGTCTGTGGGTTTGGTACTCAATCTAACCATAATTATTCTATCACTAAATTGTAAGTACTCTTTAACTTTATGCCCTAATCTTTTACCTAACACTATTCCTACCCCTGCCTGTCCATTAGTTGAAGAAGTTGTAATTATTCTATAATTATCTTTCCAAAAGTCATTACTATCTGGCCATCTCGCCTCCTCACTAATACCTAAAATGTCCAGCTTTTCCTTTCTCATTTCGACTAATAAATTTGTTAAGTTATCTACTCTAAGTAATGACCTTACATTTCAAGTCGCTATCACTAAATGGAACTGTTTTTTTATATTCTTACGATGACGAGCCCCAAGTACCCCCTCCCGGAGATCCGAATGAGGGAGTATTTTACCTCCGGACAAGAATTTTACTTGTGAGCTCTCCATCATACATAGTTCGTGTTTTAGTCCACGTATACCTGGGAAATATTGTGGTAGGTTTCCATATCTTTCCACAAGGTAGTTTTTAAAGATTTTAGCAAAAAGCCGTATCTGTCACGGCCAACCCCCAACACGCTTGGTAATTATTGAGGATCGCCCAAGACCAACCGACTCTTCTCCAATATTTTTTAGCCAGTAAAGCTGCTACTCCTTGCTGCGCCTTTTAATCGCCTTTTACGATAAGCAGGGTTACTATAGTAGTATTCTGTCCCCTACTAAAGGGATTCCCCTACTATAGGGCACACCCTTGATATTTAATGTATTTACTGTATTTCAATAGTTTTAGGCTATATAAATGTACACAGTTTACAATTAATTTAAAGTTTTTCATTATTAATAACAGTGAACCAACGTGCCAAAAGTACTAAAATGAGTTAGGGCATTTATTTTGACAGCCACCGGCTGCTTATGCCCTAGAACTTTTTACTGACGCATCTCCAGAGGAAAAAACTTTAGTGCGGTTAGGTACCTGGACAAAATTCTCAGGTGAGTCCCCACACTCTTCCGGCAATTGATGCCGTAACGCCAGTTAGTGGTAAGGCATAACGCTACTCTCACGCCCTGAAAAACAAAAAGAAACCTTTACCAATTATTATTAGCACAATTATCAAAAATATCTTTTACACTTTTTCTTATTATTTAATGTGCCATAACATTATTCATGTCATTGTTATCTATGTTATTTTTGCTATTATTAATATTTATGTAATCTTTAGAGATATTTAGTAATTTTGTTATAAGGGATGTAAGATAGTTAGTTTATTCTTTTAAAATATTTGAACGTTGGCTGAGAGTCTTTCTAGTTCTATTTTTGATTCTGAAACAAAATTTGCTTTTGTTTTAAAGGGATGATAACAAAGATAATTTAAATATCTTTCTTATCATGCTTTTAAAAAAAAAAGCAAATTTATTTTAGTATTAAAAAACCACCTATAAGTGGACTTATTCTGCTGTTTTATTAAAACAATTGAAGTAATCTTACATTACATGCCACTCTAGCGTTTTTATGATAACATTAGATATACATATTAAAAAAAAATCTTCTCAGTTCCAGTTAGATTCCTTAATCTATAGCGATTTGGAAATAGCGTGTTTCAAAAAACACGAAGGAGAAGACCTCGATTTGTTTTAAATTTGAACTTGATTTATTGTGAACTTTGTATTTATTATCAAGAAATAACATATTATCTACACGAATTGCCGGAACCTACATTGCGAGTCAAGTATTTTGTGGTCGATAGCTCGCTATCTTCTTTGGTTGATTTGTAACTATGAAACAATCGAAAATTTGAGCAATATTTATTATTTAACATTAATTTTCGGGTTAATCTACAAATTAGTAAGGATAACAATGACGCACTTTCAAATTATTTCCATAGTTATTAAATGAAATACTGTCCTTGTGTAATATGAATTTCCACTATAAAATGATTTTGTAGTTAATACGATGATTTATCCACCATTAATGAATAATAATTTTCCAACTGCTTGATTTATTAAAATTAATCTTAGTAAGCTGTGGTTTCTTTCTTCTTAATGGTATAATGAAGTGAGACTTGGAATTGATGGGTTATATAGGAAATGAGTCACTATTTGAAGTTGGAGATTTTCACGGCCGGAGCATCATAATAGCCCAGTAAAATGACAAAATTTGGAGGAAATAATACTGACTGGGCTGAAACTTTGTAAACAGGCTTGCTTTATGGAACTATTTAACATATTAAAAATCCCCACGTGTAGACGCTACGTTGCGGGCAGGAGAGGTCCAAAAGGTCCAAAAAATCAGTTTCTCGCAAATAACTCGAAAAATATCAACTTTGCGGAAATTTATGTTAACATCAAAATTGTAGCTTATAAAATTTCGCACAATCGCGTTTTTTATTCAAGGCTGTACGACCAAACGGAGCAGAGATATAATTTTTTAAACATCAATAGTTTTGCGACGCAACGAAAACGCGTACACGTGTCGCGCATTTTTCACTAATATCTCGAAAATAAACTCTCGAATCGAAAACTGTTTTAAATAAAAGTTGTAGAGAATCTAATTACAAACAATTTTGTTTTTTATTAATTTCTGCACAGCCCAAATTCGCGGAGTTATTAATTAAAAAACAATTTTTTTATGTTGATAGTGGATGTTTTGCATGTAAAAATCAGTATTAACTCTGAAAGTATAGGTCGTACACATATAGTATGTATAATGAAAGTAGAAGAGAATAAAATTTTGAACATGTTGATATATGCACGAATCCATTTTAGTAAAGATAGCTTGAAGTTAAGAGCAAAAAATGTGGAATAATGTCATTTTGGAAAATAACTTTTTCTGATTAGTTGAAGCAGTAATGTATATATTTTAGTTTAAAATGAGACGTCGTAGAGCTTTTTTCATTGAAATGTTGATGAGTTACATGCGTTTAAATATTTAAGAAAAAAATTAATTTTTGTTATATTAAAATTTTAGTTATATTTTTGGACTAACATTTTAATATAACAAAAATTAATTTTTTTTCTTAAATATTTAAACGCATGTAACTCGTCAACATTTCAATGAAAAAAGCTCTACGACGTCTCATTTTAAACAAAAATACATACATAACTGCCTTCAACCAATCAGAAAAAGTTATTTTTTAAAATGCACTCAAAAATGACATTATTCCATGTTTATTGCTCTTAACTTCAAGCTATCTTTACCAAAATGGATTCGTGCATACATCAACATGTTCAAAATTTTATCTCTTCTACTTTCATTATAAGAGATCTCCCTAAAAACCAATCAAGCCCCACGCTTGGGCCAACATAAAATTGCAGTGGATTTTTACAAGAAACGTTTCTCGCCCCACGGATTGGGTGCCATAAATGTGCAGGGATTTTTCTATACCAATTCGAGCCCTAGTGTCGATGGGCCGTCATAAAATTTTCTGAAGTAAAATTAATAAAAAGAAATTCTTGAAATACCTTTGGAACGCCTCCTTATTTCTGCACACCCTGGCTAGCTCTACACTCTGCTTCTTCTTGGATACCAATCATCCTAAGTTCACTCCTTCTCACATATACAGTCAAGTGAAATTACCACTCAAATAATGCAACAAGACATAAAACTTTTTTATTTACACATATTAACAAGTTTCCATAAGTAAGAAAATATGCACACCTTTGTACATACAGTTTGACATTACCATTTCAATTTTTAAATCTTTTAAAATTTCGTGATTTTAATATATTTCAACAATTTTATTTTAGACCAGTAAATGGGCCCGTCGTGCAACCGTAAATTGATTTTATTCTGGTTTATTTTGAGCTCAGTACAACCCAGTTACTTTAAATGCTTTTACACAACGCATTTTTGTTTGAAATAAAGCTAAAGACCCGTTTACTCCTTACAACAACATTTTTCTGTCATTAATAAACATTTTTAAATAACCAATATCGATTGTCCTTTACATATACCCCTTTAAATGAGTTTTTATGGTAATCAAATACACCCCCAATAAGTCAAAACTCTCAAGTACAAAATACCAGCACAAATGTTCAAGCAAAAGCAAGAAATTAATTTTCTTTACCTGGAGTAAGCTTCGTCCATCATTACCTCTGAAGATGTGTTCCAAAACCCTCGTCATTGTGTCCATACACTTCGTGATTATACCTGGATCCAACTCATATTCACTAGCTATCCAAATCTCTGCAACCACCTTTAGTATTCCTACCCGGATAATGGTCTCGATCAAGCTTAAACTTCCATAACCACTACACTTCAGGCATACTAGTTTCAATCTTCTCGATTCGCTTACCCAAGTACCATCCTATCCTTAGATTGTATCGTGTAGTAACAGCGTTTTTTATAAGCCAGCACCCACTTGTGCGAATCACACTTTTAATACATTACCGGTACATTACTAACAGCTTTTACACACTTTTAAATAGGATATTGAATAATAATTCAACTAATAAGCGATAATCAGTACAACGTAAGAGCACGTAATTACAAATACGTAAGAGCTATATAAGATCTAAGAAAACTTTATTATCTCTCCCAGTGTATTTATACGCTTTTGAATCCCTTCACGGACACTCTTTTCATCGAAAAGCTTGTTATTAAAAACCTATTCTCCAAATTTTAACGTAACGAAATTCAAGGTCTGAAAAATTCCAAGTTTACCCTGCTTTTCAATGAAATTCGTTCAACGACATCTAATCGACGCGGGCTTCTTAAATCTTCTAGCCTTCAACCAATTATATTGCTTGCCTCCGTTATAATGTCCAACCCCCTAGCTACCTTTCTTCGTTTCACCAATATTTATTGTATCTTTTAGAACCCCTCTCAAGCTACAGAAAATCTCCCGCGTATTTTAGGCGTGTATTGTAACCAACGTTTTATTACTCGTGATCTCTGTCTGTTATACATTATAGATATTTCATTTCAGTTCGTCTTCAAAGCATTTGTTATTTTAACAGCTCGTCGCACCGACCGTTGCAAAGAATTCTATAGAATTTTGTCCCAACGTATATTTTAGTTCTTTAAACTTGACATTTAATTATCAGGTGTTTCTTTGAAGTAAATTGTCCGTTTCAAATTTATAATTCTGAGTTTTAGCACTTCTTAGGATTTGTATAACTAACGTTTCGTTTATTTAAATGGAAATATGCGTTTAAATTACTGATTTTCTATACTTAATAACTCCGTTTCTTATCCCATGCGCTTGATTTAAACTATTACAACTAGTTATGCGTATCCTTGAGTTTTCGTGTACTTTATAGCTTCCCCCCCTTTATGCAATTTTAACATTCTGATTTAGAAATACAAAAATATCTTAATAACCGTCCGTTTTCATTATCTAAACTGATTAATTTGGCGCGTAAATAAATTGTTCCTATATCCTATATACACAGTTGTTAAAAATTTATTATCTAGATCTATACACCCTTCTTAACCTATAATATTTGAACATACTGGAATAGTACAAGTCCTTCGCAAAGTATGGTTTATTTAAAAAAAATTTATGAATATTGCTGTATTTTTGATAAATTATGGAAAAATTGCACTTGCCTTCGTTTTTTTGTAAATATCTTCGTTTCTATTAACTATACGAAAAAACTTTAAGAGACCGAAATTAAAGCTGACAAAATTTCCTATAAAATAGAGTTTGTGGCATGTAGTTTTGAATGCATCGTGATAGGAACTGGCGTTTCAAAGGACAGGCAAGTTAACGTATGTAGCAGATCATCACTATGAGCCGCCTGAAATAATGAAAAAACGCGTCCTTAACTATTTTTCTGTACTTATTGAAGTGTCACAAGTTATCCTTGGGATCTTTATGTATCGCTTGGTACTAGGCGGATATTTTTAGGACCGAAGTACTGTACGTAGGGATGTATAGGCTATATAATGGCAGGCAGTGGTTTTCAACAACTTCTCAGTCTTATCTACGCTGCGAATTCGGATGACACATTACTCGCTGGTCGAGCTTATGCGCGAGCAATACGAGGACATTTGCTTGTTCAATTAGCACTTTCGAATATAATTCTGGAAAAATTACCGGTGACTTATCAGGAATTTGAAACTGTGTTTTCGTTGCTGCAGCATTTTCAAAGTCCTCCAATGATGAATGAAATAAATGAAAACTCTGTTTTAAAAGAGCTTTCTGTAAAACTTGAAAGTGAACTATGGGTTCAATATTTTCATATGGTGATGATACTCAAGTTATTTATTGAGTCAGAGAGAGAAGGAAACTGAACGAACCATTTGTTGGCTGTTCGGCATATGCTCCCGCAGTTCCATTCTAGCGGGCATTTTTCTTATGCTAAATCATGTCATATCTATTTACAAGATATGGCTGATTTGGAGAAAAAATGGATGTCAACGAATATGCTAAATTTACAAAAGGTGCAAAATTTACATTTCGAAGAAATGACAAATTTTGGTCAGGAACATGGTCTGACCAAATGATCGAACAGATGCTAAACAGAGATTTTAAGATCAAAGGGGGCGGAATTGGCAGAGGCATCACGGATAGTTTCTTGACGTCATTCACCATGACAATGCCGATTTTGTATAATATTTGTGAAGCTGTGGAGATAGATGTTCGGCGAAACCCAGTTTTCATCGAGTGAGCTGCACGTTGAAGCTCGTGACAGTCGAATCGAGCGAGACAGTAAAGACGTTCAAAAACTTACCAAGTGGCTGCGTATTTACAATCCCTGTCCGGCCACTGATGCAATTTTGTCATCGAGTACTGCTGGAGTACAGGGAGAGAAATTGTCGATAAACTGTTTTCGAGCACGTGCAATTGGCGAACTTCTCATTGAAGAAGTGCAGAAAAAGTTATTGAAAGATGTGATAATGAAGCGTATATCGTTAGCTTTGATAAATTGTTCTGTTAAAGTGCACAATGATCAAATAACGGTGGAACCGTTGATGCTGTTTCATCGAATTACAGTCGTAAAAAATCTGCAGAGGATTTATAAGAATTTTTAAAGTATGAGTTAGCTTCGTATCCATTTTCACTATTTTGCAAAACTGGTATGCGCAATAACACAAAATCTACGTTAATTAAAGTGTTTCAAAAGTCCAGCGATAAAGCTCCATTTCCACAGCCCCCACA
The DNA here is from genome assembly GCA_036346225.1 of Platerodrilus igneus. Classification (NCBI taxonomy): domain Eukaryota; kingdom Metazoa; phylum Arthropoda; class Insecta; order Coleoptera; family Lycidae; genus Platerodrilus; species Platerodrilus igneus. Next base: position 4,311,291 of record JARFIW010001104.1, on the reverse strand, counting down.
ATCGAAATTTGAACTTTTTTCTACGTCATTCGTTTGTGCATCGTAGATGCACAAATGTGCACAGTAAACGAACGTTTGTGCACCTCTCTATACAAAGATACGAAGAAAACAAAAATGGGGGACTGTGGCCCCCCCACCGAAGAAATTTTGGATTTTTTATAGCCAATCGTTTGTGCATCGTAGGTGCACAAATGTGCAGGGTATACGAACGTTTGTGCACATCTCTATACGGAATTACAAAGAAAATAAAGTGGAGAGGCTGTAGAAACGGCAGCCCCTCGCCAAAGAAATTCCGGATTTTTATAGCCAATCGTTTGTGCATCGTAGGTACACAAATGTGCACAGTATACAAACGTTTATGCACATCTCTATACGGATATACGAAGAAAATAAAGTGGAGTGGCTGCAGAAACGGCAGGCCCCTCACCAAAGAAATTCCGGATTTTTTATACCCAATCGTTTGTGCATCGTAGGTGCACAAACGTGCATGGTATACGAACGTTTGTGCACATCTCTATACGGAGATACGAAGAAAATAAAGTTAAGGGGCTGTAGAAACGGCAGCGCCCCACCCCCCCACCAAAAAGATTCCTGATTTTTTAATAGCCAATCTTTTGTGCATCGTAGGTACACAAATGTGCACAGTATACAAACGTTTATGCACATCTCTATACCTAGAAACGAAGAAAATAAAGTGGAAGGGCTGTAGAAACGGCAGCCCCCTCGCCAAAGAAATCCCGGATTTTTTTATAGCCAATCGTTTGTGCATCGTAGGTGCACAAATGTGCACAGTATACGAACGTTTGTGCACATCTCTATATGGAGATATGAGGAAAGGAAAGTGGTGGTGCTGTAGAAACGGCAGCGCCCACCATGGAAATTCAGGATTTTTTATAGCCAATCGTTTGTGCATCGTAAATGCACAAATGTGCACAGTATACGAACGTTAGTGCACTTCTCGATTCAGAGATGCAAAGAAAATAAACTAAAAATATCAGAAGTTTCATGTTGATCTTGGAGATCAAAATATTTTATCTTTATGCCTTCGTATGGTGGACAAAAGCGCATCAAAAGAAGATATATGTTCTTGTTATCGTGGTTTGAAGCATCCGTCAAAATTGTAAATTCGATTTACCATGATCAACATTTAATTCTTCAATCTTCGTATGTTTCAATACATTTATTATAATAACTTCTGTTTTCGTCCGAATTCTTTAAAAATTTAACTCGAAGGACTCGAAACGTTGGCACGGTCGATACATTTACGTCTCTCAGATTTTATTTGCTGTTGAATATTACCGATACCGCGTTTATGCATATGGCATCCTAAGGAACATTCGTTTGCTTAACAAACAGTTTGCTTGTAAACTAATATTAAATATGGACTTGCATTTCGGCATAGTTAAAATGAGAGTTTCCAAAACAAAACACTTCAAACACAAGCGTTAGTGGAAACAACCGACATTTGAAAAAATGCGCTATGTGGTAAGAAGTACTCAAGGCATGGATGTTAAGCAAATCAAGACGCCCCTCCTCTGTCCGCCTATTCCTTCCCGTCCCATTTTGCATTACCCGTCCACAATAACATTTTTGTAAGAAAACGTGGTTCATTTGATGGACGCTGACACTTCAGCAGTTCTATGTTTATTTTTTATATTATAGTCTGAAAAAGTGTACAAACGCTACGACCTAACGAACAATTATCCGTATAGAAAAGAGGAAATTTGTTTGGTAAAGAAGTTACCATTTCTGAGGTCTCCGGTCTCCACAAATCGCTTTCCTTTTACTTTAGTGTACGAATGCGCACATACGTTGAGATTTTTGCAGAATTATGTATGTGCAATACACGCCAACAAAGATCACTAAAAACTTTGAGTATGGCGCGTAGGAAAAGTGTTGCTGTTTATGTGGACAACTCAAATTAATTTCTGCATAGCTAGTATTGGTTAGGTGCGTGAAGTTAGCCGCACTTTTTTTGAATTTAAAAAAAATTATTGTGGCATAATTAGGCGTTATTTTGCGCCGTTAAAACAAAATATTGCGCCCACCACGCCCTGAGTACTTCTTACAACTTATCGCCTTTTTTCAATTGTCGGTTGTTTTCACTAACGCTTGCGTTCGAAATGTTTTGTCTTGGAAACTCCCATTTTAACTATCATCATTATTTTGCTTTCGACCTTACTTAAGGTCGGTTTGACGCCGCTCTAACTTCTTTTCTATTCTGTGCTAATCTAAAAGCTCTACATACCCTTTACAACCTAAATCTCTAATAATTTGACTAATATAGCTTTGTCTAGGTCTTCCTACTCTATTTTTATTTGGTAGTCTATAATATAAGACCTTACTAAATAGTCCATCATGTCCTAGTCGGTGCCCTATTATTCTATCTCTGCTGACTTTAATCGTTTCCACGAACAGGGTTCCTCACCTATCCTTCTATAAACTTCCTCATTTGTTACTCTATCTGTCCAACTAAGATTTAACATTTTCCTATAACACCAAGCTTCAAAAGCTTCTATCTTTTTCTTGTCTACTCTTTAATTGTCTAAGTCTCTCTACCGTATAATAGAACGCTCCATGCGTACGACTTTAAGAAACTTTTTCTACTATTTAAACTAATACTATTAGCTATTAGTAAGTCTTTCTTTTTTAAAAACGTTTTTCTAGCTTGACCTATTCTAGCTACTACATCCCTTCTGCTACGTCCGTCCTTTGTAAATATACTACCTAAGTAGCAAAATTCATCTACCTCCTCTAACTCGGTATTATTTATTTTTAATTTTGGTTTAGATCTAGGCTATAACTCACTTGTCATTATCTTTGTCTTTACCGAGTTAATTCTCATACTATAGTTACTCTCTAGTATCTCATCTAAAATATTTAAAAACCCTCCTAACTCTTTTCTAGACTCTGCAATAATGGCTATATCATCTGCAAAACGTAATATGTCTATTTTCTGTCCCTGTACACTAATACCTATCTCTTTTCTCTCTCTAGCTAAGTTTAAAGCTTCCTCAATATAAACATTAAAAATCAAGGTTTTTTATATAGACTGTAAATAATTTTGCTATCCCTATGAGAGATTTCTATTTTTTGCAAGACCCTGGACATAGCAATCCACTTAACCCTATCAAATGCTTTTTCTAAATCTACAAACGCGAAATGAGTCTTTTCTTTTTTTGTAACTGTGCCGAAATGCAAGTTCATATTTAATATTAGTTTACAAGCAAACTGTTAATTAAGTAAACGAATACTCCCTAGGAAGTCATATGCGTAATGTACAGAATTCAGTGTGTATCATACCGGTACTGGCAATATTAAACAGCATATAAAGTTCGAGAGACGTAAATATATCGACCGTGCCACCGCTTCGAGTTCTTCGATGTTAAATTTTTCAAGAAATCGGACGAAAACAGAAGTTATAGTAAATGTATTGAGACGTACAGCGATTGAAGAATTAAATGTTGTTCATGGTAAATCAAATTTACAATTTTGACGAATGCTTCAAACCACAATAACAAGAACATATATCTTCTTTTGATGCATTTTTGTCCACCATACGAAGGCATAAAGGTAAAATATTTTGATCTCCAAGATCAACATGAAACTTCTTATATTTCCAGTTAATTTTTGGCATCTCTGAATAGAGAAGTGCACAAACGTTTGTATACTGTGCACATTTGTACACCTACGATGCACAAACGATTGGCTATAAAAAAACCTGAATTTCTTTGGTGGAGCTGCCGTTTCTACAGCCCCTCTACTTTATTTTTATCGTATCTCCGTATAGAGATGTGCACAAACGTTCGTATACCGTGCACATTTGTGCACTTACCATGCACAAACGATTGGCTATAAAAAAAAGTTGAATCTCTTTGGTGGACCTGCCGTTCTTACAGCCCCTCTACTTTATTTTCATCGTATCTCCGTATAGAGATGTGCACAAACGTTCGTATACTGTGCACATTTGTGCACCTACGATGCACAAACGATTGGCTATAAAACATCCGGAATTTTTTTGGAGGGGGGCTGCCGTTTCTACAGTCCCTCCACTTTATTTTCTTCGCAAATCCGTATAGAGATGTGCACACACGTTCATATACCGTGCACATTTGTGTATCTACGATGCACAAACGATCGGCTATAAAAAATTCGGAATTTCTTTGGTGGAGCTGCCGTTTCTACAGCCCCTCCACTTTATTTTCTTCGTAATTCCGTATAGAGATGTGCATAAACGTTCGTATACTGTGCACATTTGTGCACCTACGATGTATAAACGATTGGCTATAAAAAATCCGAAATTTTTCGGTGGGTGGCTGCCGTTTGCACAGCCCCCATTTTTGTTTTCTTCGTATCTTTGTATAGAGAGGTGCACAAACGTTCGTCCACTGTGCACATTTGTGCACCTACGATCCACAAACGAATGACGTAGAAAAGAGTTCAAATTTCGATTGTGGGGGGCTGTGGAAATGGAGCTCAGCGATAAAGTTCCAGACGTTGATCACCTGCATGTCATAGACGGAGGTTTCCTGTTGCATCGTGTTGTATGAACTATGGACTATCAATACAACGTACAAAAATCTTTGTGCTATGTATGTTAGTCATGTTAAACAGCATTATGGAAAACACTGCATCATAGTTTTCAAGGCTACGATGACATTTCCAATAGCACAAAAAGAATTGAACAAGTAACAAGAGATGGAAAACATGCTTGCCGTGAAATAATGTTTTAACAGCACATGATTGCAACAACTACTCAAGATGTATTTCTACGTCACATGGGTAATAAATCGAGACTAATAGCTCTGTTTAAAAAGTCGTTTGAAATGGACTCCGACGTTTTTATCATTCAAACTGCGATAAAATCTTCAGAAATGAACTCCACCATCGTGGTAGGAGAAAATACGAACCTTCATGTGCTGCTGACTGCATTGACTCCCTTCTGATTGGAATATATATTTTTTGAACATAGGCAGAGGATCAAGTTTGAAACAAATCTTCTCTTAACAGCAATTGCAAAGCACACAATTTTAGTAGCTGATGCCTTGAGCGGATGTGATACGACGTCTGCAATTTTTCAAGAAGGCACTATTGCGGTTTTTAATTTATTTAAAAATAAAAATTGTAAACAATCGTCGATATTTTCATGTCTGCAATATCCAGTGCTACGGACGTAAAGAACGCAAGGGAATTATTATTTCTGTATTTATGGGGATTGAAGAATCCTAATAATTCAATTCTGAATACTCTTCGATACGATGCATACAGAAAATCAGCGACTAAGAAGCCACTGCGTTTGCCTGCACTGCCGCCAACGTCAAATGCTGTTGTCCAGCAACTGTTTAGAACTTTCCATCAAGTTCAACAAGCAGGTGTTTCTTAAAACAACCGACAATTGAAAATAACAATTCTCGGTTTTTTTGCTTCGTAGTATTTGTATAGCGAACGTTGGCTTTTAAATGAAACATTTGCGTTTAAAATTATTGATTTTCTTATGCATGCAAGCTCCCTATTTACTTCCATGCGTTTAATTAAATTGTTATCATTTCTTATGCGTATCCTTGAGCTGTTTATGTACTCTAAAACTTTTCTTTCCTTATGTAATTGTAACATTCCAATTTAAATATAAAAATACTTTCATACCCGTCCGTTTTCAGTATATAAATTAATTAATTTGGCGCGTAAATAATTTGCTCCTATTTCTATATACACAGTGTTTAAAATTTTATTGTCTGGACCTATTTACCCTCTAAATCCACAACAATATATATATATATATATATATATATATATATATTCTTGTTGAATGGCGTTGATAGTGGATTGAGTATTCTTGGGGAAAAAACAGCAATAGAACTATATTCTCTTTATTCTTTTAGAACTCGAGCTTTGGAGAATATTTATCTTTTCCTCAGGATTAAACTACAAATTGTGGTCGTACATAAGGGTTTATATTTGAATTATTTACGAATGTGAGAAATGGATAAACGGAAATAATTTTGGTTTGAAAATAATTTTGTGCTGAATCAAAAGTAATTTGTCAATGTTAAATTTTGAGTATTGTGATGTATTTGATGTTTGAATAAATTGTTGATTGACATGAATTTGAGTATTTTCGTAATCCATGTTGTGACCAGTTTCTATTACATGGCGTGAAACAACTGAAGAATTGATCATTCTTCCTATGTCACTTTTGTTGAAGTGATTCTTTGGTGTAGTGTCCGTGATGTTTCACCTGTATAATGTTGTTTGCAATTGTAGCAGGTGATTTTGTAGATTAGATTCGAGTTGAATTTCTTGGGTATGGGGTCTTTGACTTTTGTGTGTAGATGTTTGCCAATTTTTGTGTTTTTTATTGCTATTTTGATGTTTGGCTTTTTGATAGTGTAAGATATTCTTTTGGTGAAACCTTTGATATACGGTAAAATTGCAAATGTTTTGTGACTGCGGTTCAATTTGATTTGTACCTTCTTCGGATGTTGTTGGTTTTTTGTTGGGTGTGTTGTGTATAAGCTTTTTAAAAAGGTTGGTGGATAACCATTTTTGAATAAAATGTAAGTTAATTTTAAATTTTTGCCGATGTAGATTTGATTCGAGTGTTGTGTGATTCTGGTTTTTAGATTTATGATCGTTGTTCAGCGCGGGGGGTCTTATAAATTTGTATATCGACTTACCTCCGCGGTTTTTTGTTGTTTTAAGATGTAGTTCCTTACTCTTCAGCTAAGTGGACTGTATTCGAAATTATAGTACGTGTTACTTTGCACTAGCACTGTGTTTTTTAGGGGTTTATCAATAAAGTCGGCGGGACTATTGACAAACTCACTTTACCGAACGAAGATCCGACTGTCTGCTTCGATATCGATGAGAGAGTGTTTGTTCGCTACCCCTTTTTCAACTTATTTACACATGCACAAGGAATTTTTACGACAGGATATAAGGGAACAAGGGATGACAGTTTTACTATTTGATTTACAACAACAAATTTAAAATAACTTAAAATTAACCATGCAAACGTGCGACAACGAAACCGAACATCCCGCCCACCAAAATAAGTATGAGCTAACTTATTTTATATTTAAAAATAATTAGAGCTATTAACTATGAAACCTAAATCGACAAACTTATATAAGTGAATATATGTTTACATACCACTAAATATTAAGTGACTGGTAGTAAACATAGTTTCACTAGGGGACGTGTAACTAACCCTTGAGCTGTCTTGACGGTCGCTACCCGAACGATACCGTCCCTACCAGGATGAACATCTACTACTCTTCCTAAACGCCACTGTAGAGGGGGGTTATTTTCTTCCTATAAGAGGACAAGCGAATCAATAGGTAGGGTAGCGGAATTCCTCAACCACTTACCTTTCTGCTGCAACGTGTGCAGGTATTTAGCACTCCATTTCTTCCAATACCCTTGTTGCATTTGCTGCAACAGTTGCCAGCGATTCAAACGAGAGGGGTTTATGGACAACAAATCTGGATCTGGTAACACCGAGACTGGTTCAACATTAAGAAAATGACCCGGGGTCAAATACGAAAAATCATGCGGTTCGCAACTCAGTGCGCATAGTGGACGTGAGTTGAGAATCGCTTCGATTTGAATCAATACCGTCGAGAATTTTTCAAACGACAAAATTTGTTCACCGATAATTCTCTTTAAATGGGATTTTACTGATTTAATCCCTGCCTCCCACAACCCACCAAAATGAGAAGCAGCAGGAGGATTAAACACAAATTCGATTTCCTCAACGCCTGCCGAATGGCGCAGCAATTTAGAGATTTTACGAGAGACCCCAACGAAAGTAGTACCATTATCACAATGGATTTGAATACATTTGCCTCTTCGAGCAATAAATCGACGTAAAGCACCTAAGAAAGCGTCTGTCGACAAGTTAGACACTAGTTCCAAATGGATGGCTTTAGTGCTGAAACAAATAAATAAGCAAACGTACGCTTTCAATGATTTTGCCCCACGACATCGATTCATCGTGACAGAGAAAGGTCCACCAAAGTCGACTCTCGTATGTAAAAACGCCTTACCTGGAGTTAACCTAGAAGCTGGTAAATCCCCCATAGGGGGGCATAAAGCCACAGGATTTACCCGAAAACAACGAATGCAGGATTTCAAACATTGCCGAATAGCCCCCTTTGCGGACAAGATCCAATAATTTTGAGTTAGTAAAAATTGAGTTGTTTGATTTCCAGGATGTAAATGTCTTTCATGACAATCTAATATAATAATTTCAGTCAACCGATGCGACAGAGGAAGCAATATTGGAAATTTTGCATAGTGCGATAACTCTGAATTACGCAGGCGACCGCCCACCCTCAACAAATCACGACTATCTAGAAACGGACTAAGGATACGAAGTTGTTTACTAACAAGTTTTCCAGTTTTAATATTTGCGATGTCTTGGGCAAAAACATTTGTTTGAACTCTTTTAATCAATAAATGTATAGCCTCTCGCTGATGAGCTAGAGACAAACCATCCGAATATTTTAAACGCAAATCTGCCGGACATCGAACATTACGAATGAAATGACGAACACATGTAATAATCCTACAAATTTTCTGCAGTTTTGAAAATTTATCCAACATCAAATCTAAGAAATTCTCAGACATAACGACTGTTAACGACAAAGTACGATATTCGACGTCCATCTGAGAGGAGTCGATAAGTTTTGGCAGCGACGTTACTGGCCATTCTTCATTACGACGCACTAACCAGGAATGTCCTGTCCACCATAATGGATGATGTACCAACTCTGAAGCCAAAAGTCCACGTGAGGCACAATCCGCAGGGTTCTCCTGGGACTTAACATGAAACCACAAAGATGGAGAAATACGTTCTTGAATATGCGAAATGCGACTGCTAACGAATGTCTTCCACTTATGCGAGGAAGACCAAATCCAAGACAAAACAACAGTAGAATCTGACCACGCGAAAATGTTACTAAAGGATAAAATATCTGTATAAGTAATTTTGACGAAATCTACTAAATCTGCCAAGAGTACGGCAGCACACAATTCGAGACGGGGCAATGAAACGCGATTAGTAGGAGCAACCTTCGATTTTGCGCATACTAATGACATGGTAATATTACCTTCTAGATCGAACGAACGAAAATAGATGACAGCTGCATACCCAGCTTCAGAAGCATCACAGAACCCATGCAACTCCACCTTTTTAAAATTATGACATACTATGCGACGCGAAATCTCAATATTCGACACCGCTGGCAATTCACCCAAAAAATGTTTCCATTTTTGTACGACTTCCAATGGCGGCTCTTGGTCCCAACCGAGGCCTAAAAGCCAAAGATCTTAAACTAAACGTTTAGCGAAAAGTACTAAAGGCGCTATCAAACCGAGAAGATCAAAAAGTTTTGCGATAGCCGACAAAATATTACGCTTAGTGCAAGTGCGCTCTTTAACGTCTAATTTGTATAAAAATGCATCTGTAAGAGCACGCCACGAAAGGTCCAAAATTTTTATTGAACCACTATCTTTATCTTGAAATGTAATTGCGTCCGAACTGGACAGGGACTCCCTCAAGTTGGGCATCACTTCCGGGTAATTACTACTCCATCATCTTAATTGAAAACCACCACTAGTGCAAATACTATTCAATTCACCAATTAATTGATTAGCAGCTTCAATCGAATTGCATCCAGTGACTAAGTTATCAACATAGGTATCGCTCGCCAATACCGATGACGCGAAAGGAAAATTAATCGATTCTACCCTTGCCAATTCTTGAACAGTACGCAAGACCAAAAAAGGCGACGACGAAACTCCATAAGTCACAGTATTTAATTTAAAGTCCATAATAGGATCTGACGGAGAAAATCTCCAGACGATACTTTGATAATCTCAATGAGTATCTTTAACCAAAATCTGCCGATACATTTGTTTGATGTCAGCTGTAATTACGATAGGATGTACACGAAAGTGCAGTAACAAAACTGCAATGTCCTTTTGCAGAGCAGGGCCAATAGCCAAGCTATCATTTAACGAATTTCCAGATTGATCCGGACACGAAGCATCGAAAACCATACGCAATTTGGTGGTAGTGCTATCACGCTTATGTACAGCATGATGGGGAATGTAATACATTTTCTCACGAACCGACGAATTTTCAGGCGATTCCACATGAACCACGTGACCGCTTTTCAAATAATCCTCCATAAATTTTTTATAATCCGAATACAATTCAAGATTTTTTACCAAACGACGTTCTAACGACAAAAATCTTTTAATACAAATCGTTCACATACCCACAAATGAGGGTTCAGAAATTTTAAAAGGCTAGGACACTACAAATCGACCGTCCTTGATACGTCTATAATTTTCCACAAATTGATTTTCACACTTTTCTTCTTCAGGAGAAATGTGTTTCTTGAAGGGAATATTTTCTAATTCCCAAAATCGACGAATGTCGCTGTCCAAGGGCTCAACGAAAGCACACAACCAAAAGTGGTTTTATTAGCAACTGGCTCGTTAGCGACACCCCAACGAGACTCGTTCAACAAAACCTGAGCAAAGATTTCCGCTCCTAGTAGCATGTCAATTTTACCAGGGATATTAAAATTAGGATCAGCTAAGGTCAAACCTCGAGTATGCGACCATTCCTTGACCCCTATCGACGACGAAGGTAATTGATTACAAATGTTAGGTAAAGTATAACACTCAATTTCATATGCCGGAGACCGTGCTCCCGAGGGGCTGACTACACACGATAGTGCACCAGACACCAACGACGAATTCAAGCCAACTCCTTGAACAGTGACATTGTCTCTCCGTTTCTTCAAACCTAATTTCTGACGGCACCTTTCAGTCATAAAACTTTTCATGGATCCGTTATCTAAAATTACACGAACAGGTTGCAAGTTTCCTGTATAATCAATCACCGACACCATTGCCGTAGCTAATAGCGTGGTTGTGTGTTCTAATGACGTTGAAATCAACGAGCTAGTGGCAGGTTGTTCATGCATAACCGACGACGACAGATTGTCTTCACTGGGTCTACTAGTAGCTGTAAGTCTAGGCGCCGCTCTCCGAGGAGACGCTGACCTTTGACGATGAGTTTGTCTGCGTGGAGACGCCGATTTTTCTCGTATATCGAAGTGAAGTAACAAATTGTGCGACTAATGACATTTTCTACACGACCAATCTAACTCACAATTTTTCACCGAATGTAAAGTATTTAAACATTTAATACAAAGGTTTTTAAGCTTTAGTACCTCAAATCTTTCTGGAGGGGTTTTATCGAGAAACCGCTTACATCTATAAATAGGATGCACAGCTTGACATAAACTACAATTTTACCATCATTGGTGGTACTAACTAAAGAAGTTTTAGCTGAAGTGCTAACAAACCTTCCTTTTTCCCTTTCTTTCACGGAATTTCGAGATTTTAAGCATGTTCCTGAAGCAATGTCATTTATTTCCAACACTTTACATTGTTTTTCAATGTACGACCTTAAATCTTTGAACGAGGGAATCTCGTCACTATTTCCTAACTCGAAGCGCTTTAAAATGTTTGTATCTAATTTTTTCGATAACAGATTAAAAAACATGATATTTAATAAATCTATTTCCATCTGCTTTAAGGCGAATATATTTTCATTAAAACAACTAATTAATTGCCGGAGTTCCGTGTGTGAGTCTGAGGAACTGACTTTAGGGCATTTTTCGAGAGAATTACAATATGTTGAAAGTAATAACCTCTTGGACTGAAAACGATTAGTAATGATTTTATAGGCTTCTTCGTATACACAATCGTTTAATGGCAAATGTTTTATTAACATACGCGACGACTCATCTAGTGTATCAATGAAACAGCTAAATTTTTCCACATGGGACAAACCGACATTATCGTGAATCAATCGCTTATAAATTGCATAATTACTCTCAAAATTCGAAATGTGTCCCGAGAATCGCGGGACATAAAGATGTTTCAAACGTACTCCACTATTTATGGACAAAGAATTATTTATATTTTGCACCTTCGGCTTATTTTCTACGCGATCTAATTTGCATTGTTCAGCGATAATACGAATATCTAATAGATAATCATCGATTTTCACCCTAAGGGCCGAAAATTCATCCAATTGTTCACTCTCTTCATTAAAGAAAATATCCTTGCAAAAAGACTTGAAATGAGTTTCAATTTGCTCGACACTTTTAATCGATGCCCTAATTAAAGCAATCGATACATTTTCCGGTTGATTAATCTTACTGTATATATGATCCAACCTTTTAACTACAAATCTAGCTTCAAGAATAGCTTTATCAATTGATATAACCATATTGATTAATAATTAATGAACGACAATAAAAATTAATGTAAAAACAATGCGTACTCAAATACGCTACAACTAATTAATCTACGAAATTAAATTATTAATGGACAAATGCAACTAATTACAGTGCTCGCCCGACAAAAATGTTTAACGTTTCAAATAAATTCCAACCCCTTTTTTTATACAAGTTGCATCAACCCGAATGGTTCCTCGAACTTGAGACGACAAATAAGGTAAAGATTTACAATACAATAACCCCTCATAAATTTAGTTTATCTAAAGTAAACTGTTCGCCCACTAATCTTTGCAACAAAAGATAAGGGATATATTGTAAAATGTACTGTTATAACCAGATATTTCTACCATTAAATTTGCAAGCAGGATGTTATTCTCCTTGTAACACATTTAATCATAATCAAAACTACGACAATTATTAAATTTAGCATAAATGAGGAGCTTAAAGGATAGAAACTAATTAATTAATTAAATAATCCGGTGATGAAGGCCATTGTTCAGCTCGGAAGGGTTTTATAGATTTATATATTGACTTACCTCCGCGGTTTTTTGTTGTTTTAAGATGTAGTTCCTTACTCTTCAGCTAAGTGGACTGTATTCGAAATTATAGTACGTGTTACTTTGCACTAGCACTGTGTTTTTTAGGGGTTTATCGATAAAGTCGGCGGCACTATTGACAAACTCACTTTTACCGAACGAAGAACCGACTGTCTGCTTCGATATCGATAAGAGAGTGTTTGTTCACTGCCCCTTTTTCAACTAATTTACACATGCGCAAGGAATTTTTACGACAGGATATAAGAGAACAAGAGATGACAGTTTTACAATTTGATTTACAACTACAAATTTAAAATAACTTAAAATTAACCACGCGAACCTGCGACAAAGAAACCGAACAATCGTTTTGATTTTCATGTGTATTGGACGATAAGAGAAATAGTTGATGTATCTTCCTGGGGCTATTGGTTTTTTGTACCAGTCTATTGTGATGAAACACAAAATACAATACCATTTTTAGATATGAAAATCATAAAAAGAACACCACCATTACAACAGACTGGTACAAGAAATCGATAGCCTCAGGAAGATACATCAACTATTTCTCTTATCATCTAATGCACATGAAAATCAACACGATCATAAATCTAAAAACCAGAATAACACAACTCTCGAATCAAATCTACATCGACAAAAATTTAAAATTAATTCACAACATTTTAAACAAAAATGGTTATCCGCCAACCTTTTTAAAAAGCTTATACACAACACACCCAACAAAAAACCAACAACATCCGAAGAAGGTACAAATCAAATTGAACCACAGTCACAAAACATCAAAACATTTGCAATTTTGCCGTATATCAAAGGTTTCACCAAAAGAATATCTTACACTATCAAAAACCCAAACATCAAAATAGCAATACAAAACACAAAAATTGGCAAACATCTACACACAAAAGTCAAAGACCCCATATCCAAGAAATTCAACTCGAATCTAATCTACAAAATCACCTGCTACAATTGCAAACAACATTATACAGGTGAAACATCACGGACACTACACCAAAGAATCGCTTCAACAAAAGTGACACAGGAAGAATGATCAACTCTTCAGCTCTTTCACGCCATGTAATAGAAACTGGTCACAACATGGATTACGAAAATACTCAAATTCATGTCAATCAACGATTTATTCAAACATCAAATACATCACAATACTCAAAATTTGACATTGACAAATTACTTTTCATTCAGCACAAAATAGTTTTCAAACCAAAAATTATTTTCGTTTATCCAATTCTCACATTCTTAAGTAATTCAAATATAACTCATTATGTACAACCACTATTTGTAGTTTACTCCTGAAGAAATGATAAAGATTCTCCAAAGCTCGAGTTCTAAAAGAATAACGAGAATATAGTTCTATTGCTGTTTTTTTCCCAAGAATACTCAATCCACTATATATACGAAGGCCATTTTTTTTCAACCTCCAATAGGCTATAAATAAAAGACACGTTCATATAAAACAATAATTTTATTACCAAAAGATTGGTACACTTACGGTTACTTTTTGACATAATCGCCGAAGAGATCAAGACATTTGTCATATTTATGGACAAGCTTTTCAATACCCTGTTCAGAGAAAGTTGCCGCCAATAAATTCAAGTAGTCCTTGACGTTGGTTTAAAGGTCCTCATTGGTTTGAAAGCGCTTCCCACCAAGCCACGTCTTCAGGTCAGGAAAAAGATGAAAATCGATTGGTGCTAAGTCAGGACTGTATGGCGGATGATCGAAAATGGTTCATCCAAATTGTTCAAGAAGCCGTTGAGTTGCTCCAGCAGTGTGTGGACAGGCATTGTCGTGGATCAGAACAACTTCAGCGGTCAGATTTCCTCTTCGTTTGTTCTGAATGGCTCTACGCAGCCGTCGTCAAGTTTCACAATAAACAGCTGCAGTGATTGTGGTTCCGGGCTCCATAAACTGCACAGCAGCACACCTTGTTGGTCCCAAAACACAGTAACCATGGTCTTTCTGTTGTTGGAAGGTTTGCTTGAATTTCTTTGGTTTGTTTGGTGAAGTTGAATGCATCCATTGTTGTGATTGTCGTTTCGTTACCGGTGTGTCGTATTGAATCCAGGTTTTATCCCCAGTCACGATTAATTTCAAACAGTTGTCTCCATCATGATAATAATCAAAGAACTCCAACTCTGACGCTATTCGTCGAGTTTTATGGCCGTCCGTCAGCAGTGTTGGGACCCAACGTGCACTATGTTTTTTGTAGCCTAACCATTCAGTAACAATAGAGTACAAAACAGACTTTGAAACTTCTGGAAATTCCATAGACAAGGCAGTAATGGTATGTCTGCGTTTTTTTTTAACCATTCTGTCAACACGTTGAACCAGGTCATCTGAAACGACAGATTTGCGCCTTTGGCTCCCTTCATCATGCACATCATTACGGCCATCTTTAAAATGTCGACACCATTCACGCACAACACCATCACTCATGAAGTTTTCCCCATACACACGACTCATTCTTCGATGGATTTCTGCAGCACTATGGCCTTCAACCTGTAGAAAACGAATCACACTTCGCACTTCACACTTGGCGGGAGCATCAATAATAGCGGACATGTTTACGTGGCTGTAGCACAACGCCGACTGACGCCTGAATGTCAACAATAGCGGAGTGTGTAGTGCAAGAGCTGCGCAGTCGCCTACAGCGCATGCCCGCTATCTGCTACCCGCGTAGCGTCTGCACGGAGCGATCGGAGGTTGAAAAAAACGGCCCTCGTGTATATATATATATATATATATATATATATATATATATATAACTTTGGAATATGTGGATATTGGGGATTCAGTCTATATTTATTAGGAATTATAACTTCTTTTTTTCTATTCGAGCTTTCGAAAATTTATTATTTTCTTTGTCAGGAAAACTAAAGGTACATAATATGAATGCTAGCAATTAATATTAAGGTTACTTACGAATAATGAAGCTTTAACAATTTAGAATATGGTATAGCATCTAAAAGTTTTATGTGAGATTATGTATAAAATAAACTAGGTAACAATTATTAGATTAAAAATTAATTTGACAGGATTTTGAAATATAACATATGTGTGTAAGTGTATCCTAGATTATACTAAAATTAATTGTGTACAGTTCAAGTTAGGTATCTGAGTACAAGTATCAAAAGATTTTATAAATTATGTTAAGTTGATGTTAAGTGTTAAATCGATTTTTATGTTTTTTAGATTTTTGAATGACGGTTAATAGATGTGAATAAATGTTGTTGAGATTTTGTGTATCAGTTTTTTTTTGTTTAAAGCTGTGTTTGTTAAGGAAATGGCAACCATTTCTTAGAATATTCTTTTTTTATAATTATTCTCATTGAAGATTATTTTAGTGTCATTATAATTGATTTTGTGACCAGTTTCAATAGCATGGGAAGCTAGTGCGCATGTTTTGTTATTATTTCTACAATTACTTTTATGAGCGGTTAGTCTTGTAGAGAGCCAAGTAGATGTGTGACCTATATATTTGCCATCACACTTTTGACACGGTATGCAATAAACTATTCCCGATTTTTGTAATTTTGTAGTAGGATCTTTTAAGTTTGTGTATAAATTTTTGTTCAGTGTTAATATGGGTTTTATTGAAAATTTAACATTGTTGTTGTTTTTGAAGAGATGTTTGAATTTCGTAGTAAGTTTTTCTATGTAAGGTAGTGAGATAAAGGTTATTGAACTATTATTAATCTTTTGGTCGGTATTGTCTATAGTATTGGGTGTAGTTTTTTTAATTATTTTGGAAGTATTGAAAAGAAGTTTATTGACTAGGGTTTTAGGGTATAAGTTTTTTAATAGTAGATCTTTAAGTATAAGTATGTTTTTATGTTTTAAAGTATGGTGTGTCACAGATTCTATTTTTTTCTTTAAGCCTAGGATTATATTTATTTTAATATGCATAGGATGGAAATAATAGTAGTTTAAATTTCTGCCAGATGACATTGGTTTATTATACCGTTATGTTATTAAAGTGTTATCTTTTCTTATTATTTTCATGTCTAAAAAGGGGACTGAACAGTTTGTTTCTTTTCTATTGTGAATTGGATTGATGGATCGTAACTGTTAAATATTTGTAATATATAATTGTTACCTAGTTTATTTTATACATAATCTCACATAAAACTTTTAGATGCTATACCATATTCTAAATTGTTAAAGGTTCATTATTCGTAAGTAACCTTAATATTAATTGTTAATATTCATATCATGTACCTTTAGTTTTCCTGACAAAGAAAATAATAAATTTTCGAAAGCTCGAATAGAAAAAAAGAAGCTATAATTCCTAATAAATATAGACTGAATCCCCAATATCAACATATTCCAAAGTTATATGTTTTACAGTCAATATTAACCCATATATATATATATATATATATATATATATATATATATATATATATATATATATATATATATATATATATATATATATTAGTTTAGTAAGGCGCCACCTAGGCGAAATGCTGATTGTAATTTCCACTCATTATTATTTTAAAAAATACGTTTGATTACCAATGTATGGAATTAATTATAATCTAATTTAATATCTATTTCCGGATTATAATTTAATATAAAATTATTTTTCTGTTTAAGACATTACTGTTTTTTCTTGATAAAAAAAACAAATTGTACTTCAAAATACTATAATTTTAATGGTTAAAATTGTTTTAATTTGTTTACCACGAACGATAGTTAAGAATTAAACAGTATTAATTGAAGTCTCAACTCTCATAAACAAGTCAGTGTACGCACCTATTTTGACCTCTAGGAACAATCAATTACTCATATGATATTAAAATAAATAAATTAACAGTAACTCACCCATTTAATGTTTGCAGTGAATACCATTATAGCTAAACTGGTCCTTTTTTCCTGTGCGTGCAGCCCAGATGTTGTTCTTGAACTTGTTTCAATAGAACTGATGGCAACACCATAAGATCAACATCCTTTATAGTGTCCTTAAAGCTCATATCAAGTAGTAAAACGCATGTTTGATAAAGCTGTTTCAGTATAACTGGAAAAATAGTGAATGGAATATCCAGGATTTTATTCGTCACCGTTAGGTGGAAGTGAACTATGCAATTTAGTGATTATGTGGGTTTAGATGACTTGACCAGTTAATTAATATGTTTATTAGTTTGTATTTTTTGGTACCCAAATAATTATCATAATTGAATACTATATATTTAATCATCGTATCAGTTCTAGGATTGGCAATTTACTTGTAAACCAAAGAAAACAAAATAAAGTCTGTCATAAAATGGATTTAGACAAATTGCCAGTTAAAAACAAACTAAAGAGTACAACGACATTCACATCTAAGAATGTGCATATATATTTTTTCTTCATGTGGCAATGCAGAGTATAAAATTCTCTCGCCTTCTAGGTCATCACTTCTTGAGTTTTTATGCAATATACGTACAGGAAGCAATCGTTCAATGTCATTACCATATATAGGAAATAATGCAGTTAGCCAATTTGATGATCATTATACATTTTTACACCTTTGAAATTTATTCCAAAGCATCTGAATTTTACTTTTTGATATTTTCCACTCATATTAATAGAAAAATCACTACTTTAATTTTTTACGTAAAAAAGTATCTAACGCATTTTTCGGACTTTAAGACGCACCTTTTTACATAGAAAAATGGACTCAAATTTTGGGCGAGTCTCCTGGTCCGAAGGTAACATTAAATAACCGAATTGCGAATATGAAAGAGGTTCTTCTAATTTTTTATGTTCCTTCAAATTGGACTGTATATTCAAAAGGTACCAAATCAATAGTGAACAAAACAACAAGTCACGAAAAAACTCACAACACTGTAGTTTTAGCTTGTTGCGCTGACAGAAGAAAACTACCGCCCATGGTAATCTTCAAAAATTGAAATTCCTAGTTCAAGAAAAAGGCTGGATGGATGAGACAGGAATATGGATAGCAAAGATATGGGCAAAACGTCCAGGTGCATTGTTTAAAAAGCCTGCGAAGATAGTGTGGGATCAATTCAGAGCGCACTCAAAAGAATCAACCAAAAAGCTTCTAAAAGGAATGAATATATAAATAACAGTCACTCCTGGAGGCCTCACACAATTACAACCCTTTGAAGTCTCTATCACTAAACCATTTAAAATTTTTGTGAAAAGAGTGGAATAAATGTATGGCAAAGCCAAATCTTGATGTCACCCCAACAGGACGTATAAAATGACCAACAATTTCAGAACTTTGTGTCTATAGATGGTACTGAAGATGATGCAGTTTTTGAAAGGAATGACAACAATAGTTCAAGTGAAAGTAATACGAACGATACATTAAAAAGACGAGTGACGGTACCGAGAGTGATGATGAACTGAATATTGCTAGTACGAGTTAGGTTAACAATAAATAAAAATTCTGATTCGAAAGTAACATTAAAATATAGTTTCCTAAAATCATTTTATAAATTTGAGGTGCGTCTTATAGTCCGTAAAATACGGTAATTAGTTTTGATGAACTATGTTGTCGTCGGAGAGATGCAAAAAATTGTGCCTAAATAGTTTAGTGTTACATCGATTACGTTTGCAACGTTGAAGATGGTTCTGCAAAAGAGAAGCAAGAACAATTGCAACAACAAAGAATAAAACTTAAAGGACTTTACAGATAGTTTTTAAGTATTATCAATTAAAATATACATATATTAAGGAAGCTAATGAACTTAAGGAAAATTCAAAAGAAAAACGAAATTCCAAGTAAGTTCATGTACAGGTCTCCCAAAGATCAGCGGGGGAATCGATGTGTATAATAATAAAATTAAATTAGTTCAGTGTAGGAATAGTAAACAATATTGTGTATCTTTATATTTTATTTTCCAGTACTTACAGAAATGGATGTAATGCTCACATCAGTGTGCGCGCATCGAAATGTGAAATCAAATTACAGATTAAAAGTCTATCGAATGTTCACAACCACGAAGTATCACAGGTTTGTATATATATATATATATATATATATATATATATATATATATATATAAATTGCCGTGGAACTGCCTTTTTGCTCACCGGAACAGGTACTTTCTAAAAAACATTCGAGCTCATGCTCTGGTACCTCGCCAGTTCAAAAAAAATTTCACAAATATAAAAATTCACAAAATTTTTCTTACCCGCTTTCTGCTCTATCAAATTAATTTTTTCAGCAGCTTCCCTGGCTAGCTCAGATGTGCTTCTTCTCGTATACCTAAATTTACTCTCATTCTCTTTACCGTTCACACACCATTCAATAGAATCACAAAATAATACAACAATCATACAATATTTATTAACCACTATTTACAAATAATAATTCAAAGTTATTTACAGTTCGGTGCTCAAGTTACACCTCAATAAATGCTATCTTTGTAAAGTCCTTGTTTTTAAAATGAAAACTTCTAACACATTTAATGCAACAGGAGTAAATGGGCCCCAAATAATACCTTATCTTCATTTATTACTACACGCTGGAGTATGGTGAGCTCATAATAACCAGTTTATTAATGTATGCTTTCCACTTTGCATACTATTACTACAAACTTTAAAAAAAACCCATGTACTCTTCACAATTAAATTTAAATTCATCAAGCAATTCAATAAGCTTTACGTACACCTTTTTTTTTATTCAAAATACTATATTAATAGTCAGCTATACGTATCCTTTTCAATACGTAAAATAAATCAAAACAACTATCAAAGTTCACTCTCCCACATCACAAATAATTTCAACAGTTTATAAAAAAAAACAGCAAATTCAAATGCGTTACCTGGAAAAACTTGAAGATTCCATCTCCGTTAACGATGTATTATGTTCCTAAACCCCTTGGCTTAGTGGTTAAGCGCGCGGCTCTGTCAGATGTTTAAAGATGAACACACTCTAAGCTGCTTCGTGCTACCCATTCAATATCCAAATCCATATATATTACACTTGTTTATTATCGCATTATTAATTTACGAGCTTGTTAAAGTATTCGTTGAACCTCAGTTAAATTTAAATAAACTCGACACTATTCGCGTTTCTAAGTATAAGGTCAAAAACAATCTAATACTGTACTACTAAACTTTACAAATTTTTAATACTTACAAGCCTCGTCAGTTGATTTTTGTACGTCGTTATGCGATGTAAAATTAAAGAGAGCCCTATTAATTTTCTTAGAGTATCTGTATCATAAAGCTAGGCCCCCTTTTGGTCACACTTTACGCGAAATACCTAATTGTAAAATAACATTTCCCCAAATTTTGTGTAACCGTCTTTAAACTTCTAGAAATATTCCTCGTCAATACGTTATATCATACACACTATCACATCCACTTGTCACGTGTTCCTCTGTTCTAGAACTAACTATTTTGACCAATCATACCGTAATATTGTATCTCCGTCTTATGCATATTGGATGTTGCGCTCGATCCTTACTTGAGTGGTAGAAAATCGATATTGCTGACAGCGTCCACGTGGATTGAGTACGTGCTTTATGAAAACGATTGCTCTTCTCCCATCTTTATCTGTAGCGTATTATTGATCGAGCATCCCTTTCGCTCTTTAAGAAACTTTTGTTAGTTTTTATGCGAAGCAACTGTCGGTTGAACAATATTTTATGAAACCCGCTGTTATGCATATAAATTCGACGAAGGTAACTTTTCAAAACATGCATGGTATTCAACCCAACCGATATATTTGTTTGTTACACCGAAAGCTTTTCGCCTTGGATTTATTGATTTTACATGCTCTGATGCGTTTTCTAACGTTGTTACCCGTTAAATTAAACTACATTTAATTAATTACTAATTGCCATTGGCTTATAAACTGATTTCCTTTATGAATCTATTACCTTTTAATCCCTAATTATAAAATTATGTCAATACTTGTTAATTTAAATTAAATAAATGAAATTAATTTTGCGCGTGTATAAATGGTTCCTTTCTCTATACAGGGTGTTAGGAAATTGCATTGTTGACCCCAAAATTTAACCCTTTAAACCCACTACATTATATATATATATATATATATATATATATATATATGCCGTGTAACCTCGGTAACAAAATATTCAAAAATTTTATTAATTTACCGAAAAATCGTCATAAATTTCACACAGTGGAACAATTTTTCAAAAAAATAATTTCTTACCCAGATTCCTACTTCCTCGGTTGAATTGCTTTCTTCAACAGCTCCCTGGCTAGCTCGGTTGGGCCTCCTCTTGGATACGTATATACACTATCATTCTCTTTATCGTTCACGCACACTCTTAATAAAACCACAAAATAATACAACAATCATACACTATTTATTTACCAGTATTTACAAATAAAACTTCAAGATTATTTACATTTCGGTGGTCAAGTTACACCTCAATAAATTCTATTTTTGTAAATCCAGAATTTTAACTAGAAATATCAAACACATTGAAACTAACCTGAGTAAATAGGCCCTGAATAATACCTTATTTTTATTTCTTTATTTATAATTAATTTTAATTAGAACACTCTGGAGTATGGTGAGCTCATGATAACCCAGTTTATTATGATTAATGTATGCCTTTCACTTTGCACACTCTTATTACAAACACAAAAAAAAACATGTACTCTTAACAATAAAAAAAAATTTAATTCCTGAGGAACGTTAATAAGCTTTATATACACCTTTAGATTTATATTTAAATACCATACTAAGAGTTAGTTATACGTATTATTTTGAATACGCAAAATATCTTCATAGTTTACTCTCACACATCACAATAACCTTCATAGTTTATCAAAAACAGCAAATTCTAAAGCGTTACCTAGAATTTCTCGAAGATCCCTACTCCGATATGGTTAAGTTCCTGCACCCTCGGTTTCGTGGTTCTGCTTTGCTCGCCGCTGCCAGCTATTTGTAGATGAACACCCTCTAAGTTGTGCTGCCTGCTCTGCATTCACAATGCATCCAAATCCAAATCCACGTATATTACACTTCTTTTATATTTACTTAATTTAATTTACGTTACATTACGTCACTTCACGAGCTTGTTAAAAATATATGTTGCACCTCAATAAAATTTAGACTCGTCACTATCCGCGTTCAAATTATGAGGCCAACACTGTACTATTTAATTTAAAATATTTTATATACTTACAAGCTCGTGGTAACTTTCTGTACGTAGTCTGAAGCGATGAAAATACTAAGAGGGCCCTATTAATTTTCTTAAAGTATTTATACAATTCGAAATGCCACCTCTCGGCCACTCTTCACGCAAACTACCTCATTTAAAATAATACTTCTTAAAACTTTAGTTCAACCGTTTTCGAAATCTTCGAAATTTAAATCGTCGTTATGATCTTTTCCGAAAAACCCGTATTCAATATTCCCGTGTTTGTCTGTTGTACTACTAATTATATAGACCAATGAGGTATTCAGTGACTTCTTGAAACCCCGCCTGTATTAACGCTATTCCTCTCTTATGCATATTCTATGTTTCCTTCTAACCTTGTTTGCGTAATAGAAAATCGATATTACTGTCCGCGTTCTATCTAACCCATGTGGACTGAATACGTGCGTTTTGAATTGAACTGCTATTATGCCTGTCCCATTCCGAAGCATTTCATTGATTGTCCATCCCTTCTGCGCTTTAAGGAAACTTTTAGTTAGCATTTATGCGAACCGTCCGACCGTTTACCCGATATACATCGAATACTGTTTTTTATCTACACAAATAAGGGGAACATGACATTTCAAAAACATGCAAGTGTTCAATTAACAAACGTTTTAAAACAACATTTCTTGGAGTTTACGTTTCAAGGTATTTTATATTCAACGGCTGTTCGTTCGTTACTAAAGCGTTTCACCTTGGTATTATCGATTTTTCAAGCTCTTATGCGTATTAGACATAATAACCCTTTCAACTAAACTCAATTAAATTAATTAATAATTTGCATTGGCTTCTACAATTTATTTTCTTTACGAACCTAACTAAATTTTAATCATTACTTGTAAAATTTTGTTAATACTTGTTACTTTAAATTTACTAAATGAAATAAATTTCGCACGTAAATTCTGGTTGTTTCCTCTATACAGGGTGTTTGAAATTGTATTGTTTATACCTAAATTTAACCCTTTAAAACCACTACAATATATATATATATATATACACATTGTGAACTCATAGATTGAGAGTTTTTAAATAAGGGAAGACAAATTTATTTAATTAAGGAGTTTGAATATTTTTAACAAATTCTTTTTTAGCTTAAGTAGTGCATAGTAATGTAGGAGCAATGTAATTTAGCCAAGGATAATTTAACATAATGTTTGTATAAACATGGAGCAGAATAAATAATAATTGGGGTAAAATCATTTTAACGTATTTAAATTTGTAGTAAAGTTATTATATAAAAGTCTAAAAGCGTGGAACAGGTGTTAAAGCAACATTTCTGTTCGCAAACGTAAAATTTGACACGTTTCAACAAAACGAGGGGAGATAATAGTTCTCGGTCAGCTTGGCAACAAACAAACTTTAATAGGTTATTAGAAAAGAACTGCCGTTGGGATTAATGTAGACGCGGTTTTGTGGTTAAAATATTGATTTCAATCTTGGAGGTGGTATAGTGAAGAGCCAACAAAAGACCAAGACAGAATAGAATGAGTGCAAGAGGGATGCGTATACACAATTCAGGAGGCAGTATAGTTGGGAGACCTAAATAAAATCGATAATTTTAAGGATATTTAAAAGCCAACACGAATCTGTTAAAAAGTGGGAGAATGGAGCCAAGCAAGGTGATTGGTGTCAATTGTACAAGAAGGGCAGAGATCCAGCTGGTGAAAGCGTATGTGTGAGATAAAGCTATAGGTACAAGGGAGATGAGAGATGTTTGTTCAAGTTGGAGGCGTTGACAAATAAAGACGTAAAGGCTAAATTCTAACAACGAAGTGACAGTTTGAAGCAATTTACCGAGTACTGTTATGTTCGTTGTGAAGATTCATAAGAATCCGAGGTTTGTTAAGGGTTTTTCGCTGAAACAACAAGCGGTTAAAAAAGATTTACCAGAATTTTAGGAACGAATATACAAGTGTACGTGCCAATTTAAAACAGGGGGGAGGCGAACTTTACTTATATAATCACTGGCAGAGAGGAGCTTTGCTCCCTTTTTTGCTCTTTCTTTTTCGTTCTAATTTCATTCAGCATTGGTAATAATAGTTACTTTCGAGTGAACTAGTGCAAGTTAATAAAATTTTATGTAGAAGCTAATAAAGCATCTTTGTGGTAAAACGTTAAAGTGGTACGTAAGTACAAGACTTGTTAAATTTAGTATTGGAATGCACGAAAATTAAAGTTTGAAAGTGTATGGATGATACAAAAAAGCGATGTTTGAATAATAAATGTTAAGTTTGGAGATTGGAATTTTTGAAGTGGAAATTGTAAACAGCGGTATGCATGGCAGATATGGTAATTTGACCAGGGAGTTAGTTGATGAAATGGGCATCTACTAGATGGCAGCATCTTCAAGGAGCAAGATGGGGGAACACACTTAGAAGATAAGAAACAGGTAGGCGATGGAATAGAACATTGAATGGTGAATTTTTTATAGTGTTTGTGATTATTTGGATTTGAGTTTGATGTGTTTAGTTATTATTTGATATTTTATGAACAGAAATTTATCGGACTTTAAAAGAAAATTGATCTTTGAAAATAATTAATGAATTTACAGATATCCAAATGTTGTAAAGAGGTATAGAGGGCTTATTGATATTTGGTAGTGCAAGAAATTTATATGCACAGTTGAAGAGTTTTATTATGAGCTCATGCTTAAACCAAAAGGGTGACGTAAGGTATGAAGAACAGCCTCTTACTTTAAATCAAAATATATGTGTTTAAACGGTTATCAATTTGCATGATTATTATTATAAAATTATTAAACTTTATGGATGTACCTAAAGGAATGGTGTTTTAAAATGTATTATGGATCTAATGTAAATAGAGTGTGATATACTTGGTCAATTGAATTATTTTTGAGTGTGTGATTGATGTGAATGTCAATTTAGGTTTCAGCATGAGGATATTGAGAGAAAGATTTTGGATGTAACAGATAGGTGTCAATATTATTAGGAAATTAAGAAGAAGAGGAATTATTAGGAGCCGCCGAGGCAAAGATTCGACTTCAGCTACACAATATTATGTTAGCCCAACAGTGGGGCATGATTCCAGAGACGTATTAGAGAGCTTATCCGCACATTATTATAGCGCCTAATTTGTGGGACACGAGTTCAACAGGTAAACATCACAATATTATGGCGACCCGAACGTGAGGGGCTCCATTCCAGATAAACAAAAATATTTTTTTTATTTCAGAAAACTGGCGACTTGAGAGGAAAGGATGAATTGTGTAAATAATTTTAGTTATAGTTTTAGATTTATTTTGTGGTGTGTGTTGAACGGATGTTGAGAAAGGAGTGGCTTACGAGTGAAGGAGTAGAAATTGGAAATGACGATAGTGCGTTGTTTGAAAAATTAGGAAAAATGGAAGAAGCAGAAGGTAGTAGGGATCAATCAAGGACAGAATCGGGAGAGCAAGGAAATGAGATAATCATCAGAATGCTAGAGAGGATGAGTGAGGAATCAAACCGGAAATTTGAACAGATGAATGAGACATTAAGCGGGGTGAAGGAGGAATCAAACCGGAAATTGGAGCAAATGAGTGCCGAATGGAACCGGAAGTTTAAGCAATTGACAGAAACCTTAAGTGAGAAGATAGAGAAGTCAACGAAGGAATTCCCTGATTTCGAAAGTAGTTTAACAGTAAAAATGGGGGAGGTTGAAATGAGAGTTGAAAAGAATGAAAGAAGTATAGTTGGGATTCAAAGTGAAATTGGACAACTAAAAACGGAAGTTAGAATTTTTGTGAAGAGGAGATAAATGAAAAAATAACTGAGGTGAGTGAGTCATGTAGAGACCAGATAGGCAGAGTTGAGAGAGAGGTGACATGGATTAAACAAAATATAAGTGCTTTATTGGGGAGAGCCCAAGGTTGTTTGCGAGTAATATTTCAGTAGAACAACAAATGAAATTTTATGGAGACATAGGGTGAACCCGCAGATTTTCATAAATAATATTCGGACATTAGTGTGTAATTTATATGTCGAACAAGCTAAATTAAATGTAGTAAAGGTTTTGTTACAATATAACGCAGAAGCCTGGTATAATTTGGTAGGGTCCGATATTGAGTCATATTTAGATTTTGAGGAAAAATTTCTCAAGCACTATTGGAGCGATCATAGGCAGGATCAGATTAGGGATGATCTTTTTGCAGGAAGATACAAGAGAGAATTTGGAGGATCCCGGGAACAATATTCGATTAGAAAATATAGCATCGCGAAGCAATTAAATTCACCTTTGACGAATCGTCAAATCATCAAATATTTATTGAGACATTTTGAGAGTGAGATTAAGCAACACTTTGCTCTACAGAACATAGTAGAAAGAGAGACATTTTTGGAGTATCTACAAAGGTATGATGATGTAAGTTCGGGAAGACCTCGGGAGAGCAGGGACTGAAATATAAATGCAGTACGATTCGAGGCTAGGAGAGATAATGCGTTTACTCAAAGCGGGACCAATCAAAATTTTAGGAATATTTGGGGACCAAGGGGAAACTATTTCATGAGCAACAGCAGCACGAGGGGAGCTGTTCCAAGACCTGGGATACAAAGCCAACATAGTTCACCCGAAATCAATAGGATGTCGACGAATATGGATAATAGGGAGAGATCTGAGGGACAAGACATGAACCGTAGGACATATGCATAAGTTGTGGAAGAACAACCAGGACCTAGTGGAGAGACCCGAGCTAGGCAGGATTTTTAAAGAAGGATAAACCACTAGAAATTAATATTTTTAAGTATGAACATCCACGCAAATTTATGGACATCGAAGAGGAGAAGGAACCAGAAAAAGAAGAAAAAATTTGTTTGCTGATAGTTGAAATTAAAATCTTAAATAGGCGTGTAGGATCGTTGCTCGATTTAGGAGCGGAGGCGAGTTTGATATCGGAGGAATTCGTCAAGGAGATCCAAGATAAAATTAGAAATAGAGTTATGCCGAGACAAAGAAGTCATCTAGTAGCTCCTAACAAGAAAAAGTTTGCGATAGTCAATAGTATGGTCATGTTAAGAGTAGAAATTGGATTAGTTAGCTGTGAGCAGGAGTTTATCATCGTTCCTGGACTATAATTCAAAAGTATTATAGGAGCGGATTGTATAAGGAAGATGGGAATTATAATTAATTGTGATAAGAATTTGATGAAGGTAAGGGACATAGAGTTGCCCTGGATGAGTAGGTATGAGGTCACTTATGATGACACTAGGTTGAATGTAAATGTGTTAGAAGTATATGAAGAAGAGGAGAAAATAATAAATACTTTTAAATGTCCAGAGGAGAAAGCTGAAAGAGTATAAAATTCATTAAGAAAACATTCTGAGCTAGTAGGAGTACAAGCTAGCACAGCATTGGGGTACGAACATGTGTTAGAGGTCGATAACTCGGAGCCATTCAATATAAAAATTTATCCTATACCCGCAGCATATAGAAATCAGGTATACCAAGAAGTTGTAAAAATGTTAGAAGAGGGCATAATAGAAGTTTCAAACGCACATTTTTTGAATCCGTTGGTGGTCGTTAAGAAGAAAGATGGAAGTATTCGTTTATGTTTGGACGCGCAAAAGATCAATCAACGAACTAAACCACAGTTTCATTGTCCACCGTCCATGGACACACTTTTAGCACGGTTAAGTGGCAAACGTATTTTTAGCAAGCTTAATTTGAGAAATTAGTTCTGGTTAATTCCTTTGCATCGTAATTCTAGAAGGTACGCAGGGTTTTCCACAGAGGGAAAATGTGATAATGGTAAAGTGGTATCGTTTGGTTTGTCTACATCAGAAGCAGTAGTAGTAAATGAAAAACAAGTTAAGAATCAGGACGTAGAGGATAATTTTATTTTATACGAAGTAAATAACATAATAGTGATAGGAATCGGAGAAAAAACAAGGGTGCAAGTTATTAAATATGTGAGGAGGATGACATGGCGAATTAGGAAAAGAATTAGATTTAAATAAAGAAATAGATATAGGTGTAGACAGATAGTGATAAATAGAGATAGGTGTAGATAGATAGTGAAAGATAAATAGAGTTAGGTGTGAATAGATAGTAATAGATAAACATAATAGGGATAGGTATAAAATATCAAGAATAGGGATAAGTAGAAGAATATTGATAGATGTAACATAATAGTGATTGATTAGATAATAAGGATAGTGATAGATGTACATACAGAATTAATTTGAGGGTATTTGAATTTAAAGAAAACACCAAATTTGTGTTGTCCCTTCTATTAGAATAGGGGGATAGTATCGAGTAATTAAGGGGTCATTGGGATATATAAGGGCAGAAGTGAACTCATAGGTTGAGAACTTTTGAATAAAGAAAAACAAATCTATTTAAGTAGGGAGTTGGAATATTTTTAACAAATTTTTTTTTTAGCTTAAGTAGTGTATAGTAATGTAAGATCAATGTAATTTAGCCAAGGATAATGTAACATAATGTTTGTATAAACATAAAGCAGAATAAATAATAATTGGGGTAAAATCATTTTAACGTATTTAAATTGGTAGTAAAGTTATTATATAAAAGTCTAAAAGCGTGGAACAGGTGTTAAAGCAACACTTCTGTTTTCAATCGTAAAATCCGACACGTTTAAACAAAACAAAGGGAGATAATAGTTCTCGGTCAGTTTGGCAACAAACAAACTTTAATAGGTTATTGGAAAAGAACAGCCGTTGGGATTAATGTAAACGCGGTTTTGTGGTTAAAATATTAATTTCAATCTTGGAGGTCGTATAGTGAAGAGCCAACAAAAAAACAAGACAGAATAGAATGAGTGCAAGAGGGATGCGTATACACAATTCAGGAGGCAGTATAGTTGGGAGACCTAAATAAAATTGATAATTTCAAGGATATTTAAAAGCAAACACGAATCTGTTAAAAAGTGGGAGAATGGAGCCAAGCAAGGTGATTGGTGTCAATTGTACAAGAAGGGCAGAGATCCAGCTGGTGGAAGCGTATGTGTTAGATAAAGTTATAGGTACAAGGGAGATGAAAGATGTTTGTTCAAGTTGGAGTCGTTGACAAATAAAGATGTAGAGGCTAAATTCGAACAACGGAGTGACAGTTTGAAGCGAATTACCAAGTATTGTTATGTTCGTTATAAAAATTCACATGAATCCGAGGTTTGTTAGGGGTTTTTTCGCTGAAACAACAAGCGGTTAGATAAGATTTTCCAGAATTTTAGGAACGGGTATACAAGTGTACGTGCCAATTTAAAACAGGGGAGGATTTACTTATATAGTCACTGGCAGAGAGGGACCTCGTTCTCTTTTTTGTTCTGATTTCATCCAGCATTGGTAATAATAGTTACTTTCAAGTAAACTAGTGCAAGTTAATAAAATTTTATGTAAAAGCTAATAAAGCATCTTTGTGGTAAAACGTTAAAGTGGTATGTAAGTACAAGGCTTGTTAAATTTGGTATTGGAATGCAAAATTAAAGTTTGAAAGTGTTTGAGTGATACAAAAAAGCGATGTTTGAATAATAAAAGTTAAGTTTGGAGATTGAAATTTTTGGAGTGGAAATTGTACACAGCGGTATGCATGGCAGATATGGTAACTGGACCAGGGAGTTAGTTGATGGAATGAGTATCTACTAAACGGCAGCATCTTCAAGGAGCTAGATGGGGGAGCACACTTAGAAGATAAAAACCAGGTAGGCGATAAAATAGAACATTGAGTGGTGAATATTTTTATGGTGTTTGTGATTATTTGGATTTGAGTTTGATGTGTTTTATTATTATTTGTTATTTTATGAACAGACATTTATGGGACTTTAAAAGAAAATTGTTCTTTAAAAATAATTAATGAATTTACAAATAACCAATTGTTGTAAAGAGGTGTAGAGTACTTATTGATATTTGGTAGTGTAAGAAATTTATATGCACAGTTGTAGAGTATTATTAAGAGCTCATGCTAAAACCAAAAGGGCAACGTAAGGAATGAGGAACGCCCTCTTACTTTAAATCAAAATATATGTGTTTAAAAGGTTATCACTTTGCATGATTATTATTATAAAATTATTAAACTTTATGGATGTATTTAAAGGAATGGTGTTTTAAAATGTATTATGGATCTAATCTAAATAGAGTGTGATATATTTGGTCAACTGAGTTATTTTTGAGTGTGTGATTGGTGTGAATGTCTATTTAGGTTTCGGCATGAGGATATTGCGAGAAAGGTTTTGGATGTAACAGGTAGGTATCAATATTATTAGGAAATTGAGAAGAAGAGGAATTATTATGAGCAGCCGAGGCAAAGATTCGACTTCAGCTACACAATATTATGTCAGTCCAACAGTGGGGCATGATTCCAGAGACGTATTAGAGAGCTTAAGAACACAATAATATATATATAATAAAATGTTAGTGATAGCTAAAAGGGTATAAAGATTATTTTGTTTGAAGTTTGTGTATATGCTAAATAAAGCCAAATATCAGATCACGTAACTGAAAATTTTGTGTTTGCCGTACTTTACAAATGGTGAAGTATTTGAAGTATATTAGTCAAAGTAGAAGTGCCAAGACGTAAAACAATGACTTGATGACGTGAGAAAGCACAGTATTCAAGGATTTATACTAAGCTGTACGTTAATAAGCCAAAAAATGTACATTTGCTGATCGAAAAACCGGATGCGTCTGTAGAAGTTCCACTATTCACCACACAGAACCAGGTTTATATGTGAAACATTTCGGCACTTATTTAGTAGAATCAACCTTTGGACAAACTTGTAGTATCAAAATTATAAGTGAAAATATTGTCAAAGCTGATTGAAGGATGACGCGGTCATATGAACCAATGATTGAACATTTAAATATAAAATTGTAAAGTGTAAAAGATGAATTATAGGTATTAGTGACACAAACTAGTTGGGACGATTTAATTGGATGGGGGATTTGTAAAATGTATAAAGAGTAGGCATAATTTAAAAGGTGGTATCACCTAGGTAATCATAAATAACGAGGTTCGATTAAAATATTTTTGTAACAAGACGTGTTTTTTTTGTATACTGCGCTAATTTGAATATTAAAAAGAGTAAATAAATTATTTTGAAAAGTTCAAGTCTTTAATTGAAACAAAGAAGAGTATAGATAAGTGAGTGGAATAATAATAATAGTAAAGACGGGTGGAAAGTTGTAAGAGTGAATTGGAGCGACATTGAAACAGGCGGAATTAATAGTGGTTGTATGGAACGAGTTGGATTAAGGCAGAAAGGAATTGGATTGGATTTATTAGACTGAAGGAGAAACTACTTGGAGTGATTTGGATAGTGCATTGCGGATAGATTGGTATTGAGTGGAAACCAGAAAGGAGCATAGAATTGCAACGAGCAGATTAAAGAAAGGATAGCGTTGGATTAGCAGGAGTATTATACGGAAAAAAGGCATAATTATAGGAAAATTAGCGCGGGGGAAGTAAAATTGCAAGGTATTCAAAATTCTAAATTAGGTCATTATTTATAGATTTGGGTGAATATCAAAATTAAGTATAGCAAAACCTGGTGTCTGGAAAGCAGAGGAGCCATAGTGATAGTGCAACGCAGTGTGAAGACCTATCCGGTGATAGAGATTTTGAGCCAGAGTTCAGAGAGGCCTACAGCGACGCGTAAATCAGGTGAGTACTGTGTTTTTTGATACGTCAAAGTCAAATTGGTAAGAGTAATTGATTTGGCACAAGGCTACGTGGATCTGCTTATTAAAAATTTGGCATATACGAATATAAGGTTACAAGTACTAAAAAAAGGTAGTGCAGTTTGGTTGGTGTAGTGACCATCTACCTATCACTGAACCCACGGTAGGTAGGTGTGGATACCCTGAGAAGGCGAGTTTCAATAGTCGAGGCATATTCATATAGTTTTGTTTTGTAGACCAACCAAACTTAGTTAAAGCACGAAATATAAGAGTCAAAATTTTCACACTATCAAATATATAAAAATTGTAAATAAATAAACCATAGTTTAAAATAAATATCATATCATAAAAAAAGAAAGGGGTGAGCATAAGAATATATATATATATATATATATATATATATATATATATATTGCTGTGTTAATAGGGTCATTTAAGGGTAGTTAAGACCAAGAGTATAGCGCACTCCACATAAAATACATAAGGGCTCAGAAAATGACACAGTTTTCTGAAGAAAACAAGAAATACGATGATTAGACTGGATAATAAATCACAACGCCCTGAAGATGAATAAAAATCGTAATTAATTCAGTTAATGAAAAATATTTTGATGATTTATTTGAATAAAACAAATCCGCAAGTCGTTAAATAACATAAATGCAAGCTGAAACGCGACATGCGTGGATAACGCAACGTTATTACATCAAGAATCCTAATTAATACAAAGAGGTTTAATAATGCGTAGGATGGCAAACGCATATAATTTATTGCATACATTGTAGTCGTCTACGTGACTAGAGAATTCAAATCGGCCCCTGATTTATTGGAAACAAACAAAGCATGGTAATTAAAAAACAAAGTTGACCAAATTTATTTGAACAAACAATGGTTTACTTATCTAAAAGTATGAAAATCTTAGCGAATCAATGCTATTAACTTGAAATGGTACGTAAGAAAAGAAACGCGTTGATGTTAACATACAATATAAATACGATGGAATATCCGAAAACCTGGTATGAAAGTTTTATACACAACGATGAACTTTGTGCTTGTCAATAAATAGACGGTGCATTTAAATATGACCGGATTTGTAAACAAAACATTTCGCCATGAAGTAAGGCTTAGTTCACGTCTCTTAAAACAAAGATATTTACCTAAAGTGATTAATTGTAAAGTGTCAAATAATACCATTGTAATTATAGAAAATTAATGGGTTTCACGTTTTATCCTCAAAAGGCGTAAGTAACTAAAAGTTGTTTTAATTTAAATTCTAATGTTACCTTAATAAAAAGAATTCTAAATAATTACTGGGGAACAAGTTTAAATAAATACTGGAAGACAATTCTAAATAATTACTGGAACAAATGTGGAAATGCAACAAGCATTTACTTCAACTATCAATTGCCAAGGAGTTTAATGGAGGACGCTAGAGTGATTTAAGGCTATCTGCCAATCTGAATGTTTTATTATTTTATTTGTGAATATTTCGTTGGACATTTCTAAACTGAATGATTTAAAAATTAACATTTTATTGAATATTTCTAATTTAAATATTTTAAAAATTGCTTTCATGATAATTTATATGAGGAGTGGGCAAGGATCGTTTTTTTTTAGTATACGTTGTAAATTATGTAATTATTTAAAGAAGTTGAATGAACGTTCATCAGGCTTCAGTTAATAATAATAATAATAATAATAATAGTGATTTTGCTGGCTTTTTGATCATCTTTGGGAATGATAATTATTAATTTAGAGAATCTTTAAACTTTTCATACGTTGTAGATATTTTTGAGAACATTATGATAATTTGTGCTTAATGGTGTTTTGGTTTAAAGATTAGAACAGGAAGGAGAGGTAGAAGGTAAATTTAAACCCTTTATTTGTCGTATTGTCGCAAGCTCCGTGCGTAATTTAAAAATTGAGCTAGCCGACGCAATTAAAATTATACATTAAAAATCAAAAATTTACAGATTAAAATTTTTTACCGTTTTAATTCACAAAAAGGGCGCATAGTGGTTTTGCTACAGTATCACAACTATATATATATATATATATATATATATATATATATATATATATAAATATGATTTGACAAAATGTCAAGTAATTACGAACTGCTTTAAATAAAAACTACTTGTTGTTGGATATAATTATTGGGAACTATTTAGTTCGAAATGAAATGCTTGAGGTAGAATGTATTTATTTATATACCTAACGTTTCGAATCCTTTTTTGACTCTTTTTCGAAGGCTACAATGGTGACAGTTAAAATACAATTAGTTCCCAATAATTATATCCAACAACAAGTAGTTTTTATTTAAAGCAGTTCGTAATTACTTGACATTTTGTCAAATCATATTTTATATACAACATGGGATTCTACGACCACATCAAACTTAATTATGGTGGTGCAACAGTTAAGAATTTAAAAGAATGGGCGAATACTACAACTAAACTAGCAAATCTAAAAAATAAAGTTTTCTTTTTGGAAAGGTGTAGAAGAGAAAATGTTACTCCTTCGCACATTTTAAATCGTATTAAAGGCATTAGAAAGTCTTTGGATGTTACTAACAAAAAACAGCAACGTAATATCGAAGACACAATTTCCAAATTAGAAACCAAAATTATTTCTTATGAAATTGAAAGTAGTCATCGGAATGTTAATTTTATAGCAACAAAATAAAAGTGCTTAAAATTCTCTTCAACTAACCCTACCATTGTGCTATATAAATGAGTTCGAGTTTAGGCAAGCACAGTTTTCAAAAAACGATTTATGCAAGTACGAAAAATAAATACTAAAAGTTTAACAATTTAAAGAACAATCAATTCATACTTAAATCTTGGTTTATTGACAACAGCAAATGGGTGGTTAACCGTAGCAACAAAGACATACCTGAAAAGGTAAAAATTTCTTATCACTAGGACCAAAGTTTAATTTAAAATGAACACATTCGAGATCAACATGGGGAAACTATTAGCTTCAACAGAATCAATAATTAACAGAAATGAACTCACCAATACAGATAAAAACACACTACGAGCTAAGACTACCAACTGTATTACAAACTTTATTTCTGATCCCAACAATAAATGCCAATCTAGCTTTGAGAATGATGCATATAACAACTGCAAAAAATTTTTAAAACAAAATCCAGATATAATAGTAACCAGGGCTGATAAAGGAGCAGTCACGGTAATCATGAACAAACAAGAGTACATAGACAAGTCTTTAGAACTTTTAAACGACACAAACACATACGATATTCTAGTTAAAGATCCCACACAAAACATCCAAAAAAAGAACAACGAACACATCCAATATTTATTTGATAAAAGATGATCAGCACCGAGGTTAAAATCAACTAAAAGTCAACAACGCCGTTCCTGGAAAATATTATGGACTACCGAAACTACACAAGCCTACAATGGAATTGCGACCAATCATTTCCTCTATTGATACACCAACATATCCTTTAGCTAAATGGCTAGCCGATATTCTCAGCAAAGCTTTTCCAATTACAACAGGATACAACATCAAGGACAGCTTCAACTTTGTTACTAAATTTAAAAATTTTCATTTACCAAATAATCACATTTTAATTTCTTTGGATGTTAAATCACTATTCACCAACATACCACTCGATCTAACACAAAAATCATAACTAAAAGTGGGATTTAATATCACCACACTGTAATTTATCTTTAGACAGTTTCAAAAGTTCAGTCAGTTTGATATTTAATAACATGTATTTCTGCTATGAAAAAGATTTTATTTACAAAATTTGGTACACCTATGGGTTCTCCTCTCTCCAATTCTTGCTCAAATTGTGATGGATTCTTTGATTGACGAAGTCTTATCACAACTACCGTTCCATCTTCCATTCTTTGCAAAGTACGTTGATGACATCGTGTAGCATTCCCGAAAATATGATTGACATTGTGTTGGATGCCTTCAATAAATTCAATTACCACTTACAATTTACGTATGAAATAGAGGTGGACCGAAAAATTCCTTTTCTTGATACTGTTGTCATACGAGACTCTACAAATATTATCAAGTTTGACTGGTATAAAAAACCAACAAATTCAGACCGTTACCTAAATTATTATTCTGATCATCGTTACCAACACAAAATAAATACTATCCTGGCCATGAAGAATAGAGTTCTTAAAATATGTGATCCCGAATATCTACACAAAAACCTTTTGGAACTTCAACGTACCTTTATTAACAACGGCTTTCCTAAATCCACAGTGAATAAAATTTTATTTACAGACGCCAATACAACAGAAGTTAAACCGAAAAAAACTCAACTCGCTACCACTCATAAGACCATCCCTTACATTCACAAACTCTCTCCATCTTTAGCAAGAATTTTAAAGCACAATAATATCAAAATTACGTATACTTATAACAAATCAATAAAAAATCTATTTACTCGAGTCAAAGATAAGACAGACCGACAATGGTTAAGCAACGTCGTCTATCAAGTAAAATGCTCGTGTGGGGGCTTATACCTTGGACAAACAAAACAGTACCTTTGCAGAAGGTTAACACAACACAAAAGTGATGCCAAACTAGGAAAGATGTCCTGCGCACTAGCGTCACATGTCCAAACCACTCACCACAACCCCAATTTTGTTGATGTCAAAATAATGGAAGTTGAACGTGACTACAAAAAGACTTTTTAGAATCTTATCATATAAACAGAACTAAAACAATCTAAATTCAAAAGTGATATAGACAACCTAAGTGCGGTTTACACTTCGCTTTATAAATTTAATAGTTAGAAATGCAATCCTCGTTTCATAGACATTATAATTTTGATACCTTAGAAGGCGTATGCCTTAATTTAAATTTGACATTTATTTAATTTTTCGATAAGTTTCAAACAAAATTTTTTTACATTAATGATTAATATCTAGTTTTATTCTTCTTTATAGTTTTATTGTTATTAAAGTTTTAATTTGTGAAGATTTTGCTAGTTGAAGTTAAAATGCTGATGTAAATTTATATGTAAGTTTTTCTATTATGCACCTAATTGTATTTTAACTGTCACCATTGTAGCCTTCGAAAAAGAGTCAAAAAAGGATTCTAAACGTCAGGTATATAAATAAATACATTCTACCTCAAGCATTTCATTTCGAACTAAATAGTTCCCAATAATTATATCCAACAACAAGTAGTTTTTATATATATATATATATATATATATATATATAAAATACAAAAAATCAAAAAGAGAGTTTCTAGAAATGTGCCACATCTACCAACAAAAAAATACTATGAACAAAAGAACAGATGTTAATGACTTAAATTGTATCTACACGTATCTTCTAAATATCAAAAATAAAAACAACCATACAACAACAAATTTATCAATGGATCTATAAGATAAATTTCTCTTAAATATATTACAAACAAAAAAAAAACACACAGAAACACACACTACACATACATACAGACATACACACATACAGACTCATACATACACTCACAGTGTTACACGCAGGTACATACATAGTTATAATAAACATTTTTTAAGGTTGCCTTTTAATAACAATTTCTATCAAACTTTTGACTTTTATTTATTATCAATATTTTATATACATAATATTTTTACCTCTTGTTGTAATTTGGCGTTGTTATATACATTTTAAAAAAATTTATAACGAAAATAACTTTTTATGTTAATTGCCAATTTTATTATATAACCTCACCTTAGTAAGTATAAAATATGATTTACTGTTTATTCATCAATTTTGTAATTGTAGTACCTTTGAAAAAGATTAAAATAAATCCGAAAGCTCAGGTTTATAAAAAAGAGTTTTCTTAAATAATCCAGCCGACCTAAAACCCACAATAGTTTTGGAAAATTAAAATAAAGAAGGTCGTTATTAATAATTCATTTAATCAAGAAAATGTGTTTCTTCCAACAAATTACAATTACATATGGAGCAGAAGCTACATCACTGTTAAAAAGCTGGGCTAAAATAAACAGCAAATTGGCATCAATTAACTATAGAAAGGTATTTCTCCTACAATGTAGAAAAAAGAGTATTTTACCAAGACATATCCCAGAAGCCATCAAGAATTTATACAACCTTTTAGAAAGTGATGGTAAAGTGTTAGCACCAATAATAAAACGTTTCAGTGATCGCCTAAAAATCAAAATTCTAAATTTGGAAATTAAAATAACTCACCATTTAGTTAAAACATCAGAAATGAAGTTAATTACGATTAAAAAGAAATGTGCCACTGTTATCCCTAATTATATATACTTAGAATATGAAAAACGACAACTATCAGCTTACAACAAGCTATTTCATAAAATTAAAACTAATAATTTAAAAAAAATTGACAACCTTTCAAAATTACACAAACCTCAATTTAACAACATTGACAAATGGTTTGTCAATGTCAGTAGTATTAATATTCCAGATGACATTAAGAGAATTTTATCTTTAGGTCCAAAGTTTAGCATTCCTCCTACTTTCAACAAACACTCGATAAATAACTTATTGGCAGATTTAGAAGATATTATAATTGATGTACAAGAAGATAAAAAAAACCTATGCAGAGCTTATATTACAAACATAATTACTAATTATATAAATCAGAATTCTAATCCAAAATCTAGTTTTTTATTGGATTATAATAAAAGCAAACAATTTTTAAAAAACACCAAGGATCTTCTCATCATTAAAGCCGATAAAGGAAATATTACTGTGGCAATGTCAGTTAATGACTATAACGATAAAATGTATGACCTAGTTAACGACATTTCTACTTACAAAAAGATTGATTCAGATCCTACATCAAAATTTCAAAGACAAACCATAAAATTAATAAAAAACCTAAAAGATAACAAATTCATTACAGAAAGTGAATTAAAAAATTAAACAATTATAGTAGTACTGCACCAAAATTATATGGAATTCCAAAAATTCATAAGAATAATACACCATTAAGACCAATTGTAGCCTCTATAAACAACCCAACCGAAAAATTATCAAAATTTATAGCAGAAATTTTAAAAAAATCAACAACTAATAATAATTATAATGTTTCAGATTCTTTTGATTTTACCAAATTCATAAATAATAATAATTTTCATCTCTCAAACAACTATGTTTTAATAAGCTTGGATGTAGTGTCACTATTTACTAATATTCCAAAACAATTAGTACTAGACAACATCAAAAACATTTGGAATAATATAAAAAACATATGTAATATTCCAAAACAATTATTTTTAGATATAATAGAATTCATATTTGATAGTAGTTATTTCAGCTTCAAAAATGAATATTATATTCAAACTTTTGGTTGCCCTATGGGATCCCATTTAAGTCCAATAATTGCACAAATTGTAATGGATAGTCTTTTAGATGAAGTAATAAAGAATCTTCCTTTTCAACTACCCTTCATAAAAAAATTTGTTGATGACATAATTACATCTGTACCAGCAAATAAAATTACGGAAACACTTGGTACTTTTAACAGTTATCACGAAAAAATTCAGTTTACCGTAGAAGTAGAAAATAAAAACGCAGTACCATTTTTAGATACGTTAGTTATTGGAAATTCAAATAATATTATTTTATTAGATTGGTATCAAAAACCAACTAACTCTGATAGGTACTTAAATTACTTCAGTAGAGGAAAATCAGGCAACCCACCCCCACATTTCCACCAGCATCCACATTTCCACACACATCTGGACCAAATTTACATGTAAATTCCCATAAGGAGGAAATGAGGAGATTCATCTCCACATTTCCACAAGCATCCACATTTCCACATACGAGATAAACCTATTTTTAAGATTTTTTACCGCTAACATTCTGGACCAAAAGTTTTCTTCGACTAGCCATTTTTATTTTCATCTGAACCAAATAGTTTTCTTTGTCTAGCCATTGCATCTTTCGAGATAAACCTACCTTGTTTGGTATCAATTAATATTAGATTTTCTCAGCTACCCGAATGTTTAGGAATTTTTTAGATTGCATCAACCCCAAAGGGAGCTACCCCATTTTAAGATTTTTTACCTATAGCGACTTTTGAGCGTTCTTATAAATTTTCTTAGTCATGCGATACATCTTGTTAGTCTAAAATTTTACGCAGAATTTGAATCTGCAAACAGATTTGAAATCGGACAACGCCCTGCAAAATTACACTTTAAGCTCTCAAACCTCTAAATTTCGCCTTTGCTTTATAAGCAAAACTAACAAATAGTTTTCCTCGTCTAGCCAATGCATCTTTCGAGATAAACCTACCTTGTTTGGTATCAATTAATATTAGATTTTTCTCAGCTACCCGAATCTTTTTATTTCTAATTTTCAGATCTCCGGCTAGTCTTTTCAACGTCTTAAAACCGGTTGTAGAAATTGTTTTGTGAACCTTAGAATTTTGGTGTTGAAAATAAAAACCTAAACATATTAAATAAAATTTATTGATAAAATAGCCGCTACTGAACACCTTATCCATCTAACGTATTGATTTTTTTAAATAATATTAACAAAAACGCTAGTTCGCAGGATCTGAAATTTGTGTAAACAAGGATGAACTCCATTCAACGGTACATCAACTACTTATTTTTCTTTAGAATATACACCAGAAACTTGTATGCTTTTAATTAATTAAAAGCAGAAAGTTTTGTCCGGAAACGCTACTGTAAAATATATAGAGCAAATAAATTATTCCCTGAATGTGTTTTCAATTGCAATAACTGACTATACAATCACAATTTAAATTACACTTTATTTAACTAAGTTACTTTAAACAAGAAATTACCGCATCCAAAAATCCAATGCATGCTTAACAATAATGTAGAAATGGCAAGGCATTTTGATGCCAAGAAAGGTTTTAAATACATTTATGCTTTTAATTAATTAAACAAAATTTTTCCAAACCACAAAATAATGAGCAAATAAATTATTCCGAATGGTTTTCAACAAAACGACAACTCCTTTAAATTAACTTTATTTAACAAGACTTTAAACAAGAAATTACGCAAAAAATCAATGCATTTAACAATTTTAAATGAAGGTCGACTTTGATTCC
The DNA here is from genome assembly GCA_036346225.1 of Platerodrilus igneus. Taxonomy (NCBI): domain Eukaryota; kingdom Metazoa; phylum Arthropoda; class Insecta; order Coleoptera; family Lycidae; genus Platerodrilus; species Platerodrilus igneus. The sequence goes on along the minus strand of JARFIW010001104.1, from coordinate 4,269,562 downwards.
AAATAAGGTTTTTAAATTAAAAACATTTGCGATAACATGGAATTCTCCGAATGAAAGAAATGCATCGAGGATTGAGCAGCGCTAACACCAGGCACATGGTATTTTAAATTTGGTTGAACATTTACCTAAACAGAATTAACCAAAGGGTAAAACCATTAATCCGAAAAGGGTCAATTCCATCCCCGAAATAGAAAATAATTAAGAATAAAAAGCTGAACCCATATTCTAAGAATCTTCAACTTTAATGCGTTTAAAATTTCTTTTCACTTCCATTAAAAAATATTTTAATTTAAATTTCAAACAAAATTTTTAGATTACCAACCACAGCGGAAAATCTAAAAAAACCCTTAGAGAAAACACAAATTGGTTTCAAAGACATTAAATGCATTTAATTTCTTGGAAACACGAAGATTCCGAAGCATAAAGAAAGCGGCAATAAAACTTTAATAAACCCTTATATTTAAATTTTACCTTACCAATCTTTAACATTAAACCATATTCCAATGACGAGTTCATTATTCTGAGTTCTGAAGAAGAGACCACCGGTACAAACAAGGAGATCCTTAACTTTTTAAGCCCCCGAAACCAATCAAAGGCTGCCTTTAACCTACAATTCCACAAGTCACTTTCGTTTTTTTCCCAAATTTTTCATGCGGAATATTTGAATTATTCGGTTTCAACTTTTTTAAAATAAAGGAAAAAGCATAAAATTTTGATGTTGGTACAAATGAAAAAAAAAACTTCGAAATATTTTTAATAAACACCTGTATTTATAAATCATAACCCTTGGAAAACGCAATTGGATAAAATCCAAACATTCCAATTCCTCATTCATTTTTAAAGTATAAACATTTAATATTCCAACATTCAAACTTTAAATTTAAAATCATTTTAGATAATCCGAAATTTATAAACCCGATTTCCTGTTTAAACACACATGCTTTTATTCCGAGACACCTTTTTTATAAACGGCACTCGATCGAAAACGAAAAACTAAATTTTTCCAAAATAAACATTCAACGTTTCCCAAAAACTAAAAAATTATTTTCAAATTGTAAAGGAATGTTGCATTTGCATTTTATCATGTTAAAATGGGGGTTTATTATGCAATTAAAGGTCAAGTAAAAGTTTATTCCAATGCATTGGCATTGGAATGGTTATTTGGCATTTGGTTAAATGAAAGGGAAGATAAATAAAGAATGTTTTGGAAGTAGCTAGTAAGTCAGACTTTTTCGAAAGAGCATTCAACAATATGAGAATTTAAAAAAGCCCGCAGAAATAAACCAAGATGGATTTCTGGTTCAGAAAAATAAATTACAAACAAAGCAAATTAAAAGGTTCAGAACGAAGAAATTTAAATTTAAATGATAAATTTTGCCAAATTAAAAAAAATGATTTTGGTTTTTGTTTGAAAGGGAATGGTAAAAATTTTTCTTAACATGGTTAATATTTAATAGTTTAAACCCGGGTTTAATTTATTTAATTTGAAGGTCTTAGTTAAAATGTCAATTTTGGTTTGTATACAAGAAGTTAAAAAACAACATAAAGGAAAAATGTTATATTTGAAAAATTAAATTACGCCCGGGATACCAAAAAGATTCCCAATTTGTTTTCGTGAAATGAAAAAAAAAAACCAAAGTTTTTTTTAAACATAAACAAGCTTTATTATTAAAAAATTTTAAATCCTTAAACATTCTTAGATAACGTGTAAATTTATAAAATTAAAAATTTATATTCCTTTGGATATCTAAGTTATAAACCAATTTAAAATTTATAAGGTTGGGCAAAAAATTTATACGTGTTAAAATTTTTTGGATAATGCAATAGAAATTTTTCCTTATAAAATTTGAATTCCTTATTCCCTAAATTTCGATAACCTCCAAATTTTTAAATAAAGTCTTTTTAGAATCAAAAAATTTAGTACAAAAATCTACTCTACAATTAAAGATTGCAAACCAATTTGTTGCACAACAACCGGTTAATGTAATTCATAACCAAAATCACATTTCCTTAAAAAAGTTAAATTTAAAAAAATTATAAAATTTTAGACTCGTTCCAGAAAACGTTATTTTAAGGGTTGTTACAAACAAGAAAATATTAAATCTTAGGTTAAATATAACCCAAATTGATACTAGTTTGGAAATAGTAGGAATATTAAAGAACGGACCTAAATAATTCTTTAATTTTTAAATAAGGTACAGATTAATTTTAAATTTAGATTTTTTAAGAATGAAGATTTTTGGTTATGATTACAATTAACCGGTTGTTCGTGGTCACAATTGTTTGTAACTCTTGAATTTTCTCAATTAAGGATTTCTTTAAATTATTTTTGTTAGACCGGTTTAAAGAGAAATAACTTTATTTATAAAATTTAGGTATGAAATTTGGATGTCAACGATAAAAAGAAATTGGAATATAAAGGAAAAATGTCTATTTCATCATACGGAACAATCAAGATCATTTATAATCCCAACTGGAATTTTTAAATTCGGGAATGGGGTTTAAAAACTTTGGCAGATATTCAAAGGTTTTAAATTTGTTTTAAAATAACAATTTAAACCCAAGTTATTAAGAAATGTATTGAATTTAGAAATTATTTTTATTAACGTTTATTTTTTTAAACATCATTTTTTTTAATTTTTCAAATTTCACGAATAAATGGGTACAAGTAATTTTAAAGAAATTTTTACATGTTGGGACCAAAACTAATTTTAAAAAAAAAAAAAAAAAAAAAAAAAAAAAAAAAAAAAAAAAAAAAAAAAAAAAAAAAAAAAAAAAAAAAAAAAAAAAAAAAAAAAAAAAAAAAAAAAAAAAAAAAAAAAAAAAAAAAAAAAAAAAAAAAAAAAAAAAAAAAAAAAAAAAAAAAAAAAAAAAAAAAAAAAAAAAAAAAAAAAAAAAAAAAAAAAAAAAAAAAAAAAAAAAAAAAAAAAAAAAAAAAAAAAAAAAAAAAAAAAAAAAAAAAAAAAAAAAAAAAAAAAAAAAAAAAAAAAAAAAAAAAAAAAAAAAAAAAAAAAAAAAAAAAAAAAAAAAAAAAAAAAAAAAAAAAAAAAAAAAAAAAAAAAAAAAAAAAAAAAAAAAAAAAAAAAAAAAAAAAAAAAAAAAAAAAAAAAAAAAAAAAAAAAAAAAAAAAAAAAAAAAAAAAAAAAAAAAAAAAAAAAAAAAAATTTTTTTTTTTTTTTTTTTTTTTTTTTTTTTTTTTTTTTTTTTTTTTTTTTTTTTTTTTTTTTTTTTTTTTTTTTTTTTTTTTTTTTTTTTTTTTTTTTTTTTTTTTTTTTTTTTTTTTTTTTTTTTTTTTTTTTTTTTTTTTTTTTTTTTTTTTTTTTTTTTTTTTTTTTTTTTTTTTTTTTTTTTTTTTTTTTTTTTTTTTTTTTTTTTTTTTTTTTTTTTTTTTTTTTTTTTTTTTTTTTTTTTTTTTTTTTTTTTTTTTTTTTTTTTTTTTTTTTTTTTTTTTTTTTTTTTTTTTTTTTTTTTTTTTTTTTTTTTTTTTTTTTTTTTTTTTTTTTTTTTTTTTTTTTTTTTTTTTTTTTTTTTTTTTTTTTTTTTTTTTTTTTTTTTTTTTTTTTTTTTTTTTTTTTTTTTTTTTTTTTTTTTTTTTTTTTTTTTTTGAAAAAACCCCGTTAATTTGTTCTTTTGAACATCCAAATTAAAAAGGCCAAAAGTTAATTGATTTTAATGAATGATGGATGAAATGTTACCAAGGTTAAAATGGGTTTCTTAATTTAAAAGAAATAAATTAGGGTTTGTGGACATTAAGGTGTTTCTTTCAACATGAAATTTTGGCTATCCAAAAAACCTTTGGGGGTTTATAAAACTGTTGGCAGATATTCAAATGGAATATATACTAAATTGTGAAAATAACTTTCCCCAAACGTTACATAAGAAATGAATTTTAGAAATTATTTTTATATATTATTTTTCTCGTTTGATACATCCGATAATTATAGTGTGCGGCAAGAAGTTAAGTTTTCACCGACGTGAATAGACTGGGAAATGTTATGGTTAAACGACGCTGGGTTTCTCCTAATTTAAAAGTAAACTACCAATTAGTGGCTACATTAGGATGCGAGTACCACAAAAAATATCAACCAACTAGTTGGTAAGTCAACCCATAGGTTAGGCGAATTTCTCCAAATTATCACCACCATATAAGAAGTTGGTTTTGATTTAAAGGTTTAAAGGGTGGGAAATAATAAAAAATATACCGCAGTTAACAAAAGTTGTGGGGAAATTTAAAACGAGTTTAACTGCTTGGTGTTAAATTTGTGGTAGTAAGGCTAAGTCCATGATTGTACGCGAGAAAAATTAAAAAAAAAGGATTTCTGTGTTAAGTAAAGGGTGCTACAATATAACCAAACTAAAAGGTGGAAGCAACTATAGGTTGGGAATTTCTTCCAATAAAAATTAAAGATTGGTTGGTAAAATGTTAAACCTATAAAGGGATTTTTTGTGGTTTGTGCGCTTTGTCACTCTTATTCTTGGAATTTGATTTTTCCAAAGAAAATTTCAAATCCAAATTTGGTTAAACCCACAAGTCCGTTAATTTACTACTAAAGAGGTTTGTTTTTGAAAACAATTACAAACAATTTTCTCGATTTGAAATGCGCGTTATTGAAACATATTCTCAACATAATTAATAGAAAGTCCAAGAAAAGAAATTATAAAACAGCATTCAAATGTTCGTTAAGAAATCTAGAATATTTGTTGGATTACGAGTTACAAATTTATTAATACTACATTGAAGTTTCCGGAATTTGCATTATAATGCTTCTACCGCGTCACGTAAGGTAATTTAGGTAATAAGACCCATTTACTTTCAGTACTTAATCTGGTTTATTACATTTTGTTAATTCTGGAATTTAGGTAGTTAATGATGTCATACACAAAATTTCTAATTAACATACATGGCTGGTATCTAGCGAAAGTTGTAGCACGCATTTTCAATTACGAATGCATTCTTCTTTCATTACAGGAGAAATTCCATAGATTTCATACCAGCAAAATGCGCTTTTTAGATATTTAAAACACATTACATTGGACATCAAAAGTCGACCTTGCCATTTCTACATTATTGTTAAGCATGCATTGGATTTTTGGATGCGGTAATTTCTTGTTTAAAGTAACTTAGTTAAATAAAGTGTAATTTAAATTGTGATTGTATAGTCAGTTATTGCAATTGAAAACACATTCAGGAATAATTTATTTGCTCTATATATTTTACAGTAGCGTTTCCGGAAAAACTTTCTGCTTTTAATTAATTAAAAGCATACAAGTTTCTGGTGTATATTCCTAAAGAAAAATAAGTAGTTGATGTACCGTTGAATGGAGTTCATCCTTGTTTACACAAATTTCAGATCCTGCGAACTAGCGTTTTTGTTAATATTATTTAAAAAATCAATACGTTAGATGGATAAGGTGTTCAGTAGCGGCTATTTTATCAATAAATTTTATTTAATATGTTTAGTTTTTATTTTCAACACCAAAATTCTAAGGTTCACAAAACAATTTCTACAACCGGTTTTAAGACGTTGAAAAGAGCTAGCCGCGGAGATCTGAAAATTAGAAATAAAAAGATTCGGGTAGCTGAGAAAATCTAATATTAATTGATACCAAACAAGGTAGGTTTATCTCGAAAGATGCATTGGCTAGACGAGGAAAACTATTTGTTAGTTTTGCTTATAAAGCAAAGGCGAAATTTAGAGGTTTGAGGTTTTTTTGCAGGGCGTTGTCCGATTTCAAATCTGTTTGCAGATTCAAATTTGCGTAAAATTTTAGACTAACAAGATGTATGAACTAAGAAAATTTATAAGAACGCTCAAAAGTCGCTATAGGTAAAAAATCTTAAAATGGGGTAGCTCCTTGGGGTGATGCAATCTAAAAATTCCTAAACATTCGGGTAGCTGAGAAAATCTAATATTAATTGATACCAAACAAGGTAGGTTTATCTCGAAAGATGCAATGGCTAGACAAAGAAAACTATTTGGTTCAGATGAAAGATAAAAAAATGGCTAGTCGAAGAAAACTTTTTGGTCCAGAATGTTAGCGGTAAAAAATCTTAAAAATAGGTTTATCTCGTATGTGGAAATGTGGATGCTTGTGGAAATGTGGAGATGAATCTCCTCATTTCCTCCTTATGGGAATTTACATGTAAATTTGGTCCAGATGTGTGTGGAAATGTGGATGCTGGTGGAAATGTGGGGGTGGGTTGCCTGATTTTCCTCTACTTACTTCTCATATCACTCTTACAAAATAAAAATAAATTTTATTTTAACGCTAAAAAACAGAATTAAAACAATAAGTCACCATACATTTTTCAAAAAAATTTAAACAAATTTTAAACCTAATAAAAACATCTTCCTCCACAAAATAAAACGTCTTTTAATAAACAATCAAAATTATGGAAATAAAAAAAAAAACAAATAATAATAATAAACAAATAGACACTACAGTTACATTTAAATATCTTCCATACATTGAACACCTTACACCAAACCTAACTAACGTATTTAATAAATTTAACATAAAAATAACTTCTAAAAATACTTTAACCTTAAATTACCTTTTCTCTAAAATTAAAGACAAAACTCCGATTTTAAATAAAAGAAATATTATATATAAGATCAATTGTCTGGATTGCAATGAATGTTACGTAGGGCAAAGCAAACAAACACTTAAACAACGAATAACCCAACATAAAAGCGATATACGTATAAAACCCAATGCTTGTGCCCTATGTGTACACGTAAATACTAAAAAACATAAAATAGATTTTAACAATCCAATTATATTACAGATGGAAGACAAAAAATCAAAAAGAGAGTTTCTAGAAATGTGCCACATCTACCAACAAAAAAATACTATGAACAAAAGAACAGATGTTAATGACTTAAATTGTATCTACACGTATCTTCTAAATATCAAAAATAAAAACAACCATACAACAACAAATTTATCAATGGATCTATAAGATAAATTTCTCTTAAATATATTACAAACAAAAAAAAACACAGAAACACACACTACACACACATACATACATACACACATACAGACTCATACATACACTCACAGTGTTACACGCAGGTACATACATAGTTATAATAAACATTTTTTAAGGTTGCCTTTTAATAACAATTTCTATCAAACTTTTGACTTTTATTTATTATCAATATTTTATATACATAATATTTTTATCTCTTGTTCTAATTTGGCGTTGTTATATACATTTAGAAAATTATTAAGGAAATAACTTTTTATGTTAATTGCCAATTTTATTATATAACGTCACCTTAGTAAGTATAAAATATGATTTACTGTTTATTCATCAATTTTGTAATTGTAGTACCTTTGAAAAAGGATTAAAATAAATCCGAAAGCTCAGGTTTATAAAAGAGTTTTCTTAAATAATCCAGCCGACCTAAAACCCACAATATTTTGAAAAATATATATATATATATATATATATATATATATATATATATATATATATATATATGTAAAGTCATGTTCAAAGCAAAAATACATATGCATCTTCCTTTACAGTAGCTATATTTTACATAATATTTGAAGTCATCATAGGATCTGTTAGTTTCATTTTTCTTGAATACTAGTCAATAATCATTTACACTTCCTGATCTAGTTGTGTCTTGTACACAAGATAGAAAACTAACGTTAGTAACTATTTTATTTACAAAATTAAGTTAACATATACTTAATTAGTCACATATTTACTACCTTTTGGCTCCAAAGCGCCAAAAGATAGGTGGCAACGTAGATCTAGCTCCTTGCTTGATTATGCCCGTGTCATTTTCTTGTAGCAGTTTTAGATCCAATAGTGAAACTTCCAAATCAGCCGCAAGTGGTTTATCAACAGTTACTTCATCGTCAACTTTACTTTTTGAACAATTCTCGGTAACTTTTTGATTTGTTTTACAGTTTTTACTGTTTTGATCGTTATGTTCTGTTGACGTTAGTGTCCTATCGGTTGCATTATTTGGCGTATCAACGCTTGATGTTTTAGCGTCTTTGAATTTAATAGTAGTGGCATTATTGTTGCTATCTGTTTGTGTCTCGACGTGCTGGTTGTTAAAGATTGTATCAGCATGATTTTCGTGTTTTGGGGTTAGTGTTGTATTCGTTACATTAGTTGAGCTATCAACATTTATAGTTTGTTGTCCTTCAAATTCATCATCGGTACTTGTATTTTTCTCTGGTGTTGTTACGTCTTTGTTGTTGAAAATAGTAGGAGGATTCTCACGGCTTTGCGCTAGCATTGTATTTATTTCTTTAGTTGAATTATCAACTTCGGTAGTTTGCTTACCTTTAAACGTAGTATCAGTACTGGTATTTGTCTCATCTATTGTGTCCTGTTCGTTGTTGAAGATTGTTACACCAGGATTTTCAGGATTTTGAGTTAATATTGTATCTATTTCGTTAGATGAATTATTAAAATTTGAAGTTTGACTATCTTCAGGTATACCTTCAGTACTGGTATTGGCCTCAACTATTGCTACGTGTTCGTTATTAGAAGTTGTACCACCACGATTATTGTAATTTTGGGTTACCATTGTATTTGTAGCTGAATTATCAACCTCTGATGTTTGCCTACCATCAAATCCATCATAAATGCTGGTACTTTTCTCATATTTTGTCACCTGTTGGTTGTCAAAACGATTCCTATGATTTTGAATTAGTATTGCATTTGCTGCATTAGTTGGACTATCCATATTCGAAATTTGCCTACCTTCAAACTCGTTATCTACCGCTACGCGTTCGTTGTTAAAAATTGTACCCGGACGACTATTGTACTTTTGGGTTAGCATTGTATTCGCCACATTAGTTGGACTATCAGCATTCCAAGTTTGCTTTTTCTGAAATAAATAGTCAGTATTTTTGTTCTTTCGATTTATGGCAAAGGGGTCTTTGTTAAAAATTACACTAACGCCATTATTTCCCCTTTGTGTTGTTCCCACATTTGCTTTATTAATTGGTATAATAATATTTGAAGCATGATTGTCTACAAACTTAATGGTAGTGCTCGCTTGGTTACGACTTTGATGCGTGTCTTGGTGAGTACTTGAATAGATTGACTTGGCGCCATTATTCACACGACCCAATTGTGGAGGTGTATCACCATAAAACTGGTCATTTGGCCTAACTATTGTTGGAGTTTGATAATGGTACGCTTGGGGAGTGTAAAGAACATTTCGAGACGGAACAATACTAGACAGGTCTTGTTCAGTGTGATGGTAATTATGCACATAATGCTTTTGAAATTGCGTATCTTTCGTTAGCTGCTCTTTACAATCGTCTTTATTTAGATAGGAACGCGTGCCGTAAGCTTCATGATTGTAATTATTGGAGTTAACTTCAGGTCTAAACAGACGCTCTATTAGGTGACGATGTTCTTCGGTGTTGTAGACATCCCCGTAGTTAATAATATTATTTGACAAATTATGCTCATAGGTGTCTTGATTCGGTACGTGTACTTGAAAGCTATTATGCTCAAAAGGCTGATAGTAGGTTACCTGATGATAGGGTTGCTCTTGAGGATAATAATGCGGGTTCCAAATATCACTGCGGTATGGTTTACCAAAATGTTCATAATTTTTAATTTTGTATTGTGAAAAGGTCTTTGGAGTATTATATTCGAAATTATATGTTGGAAAAGGTTGTTGATGCTGATTCGAGTAAGTGTAGTGGTAGTTGAACTGCTGAGGATGGTAATTGGACCATGGTTCATATGTTCCAAATACGTTACACCAGCAATAGGCCACCAATATCTGAAAAACAAAATGTTATTAGATAAGCACATTAGTACGTAGTTAGTATGGTTCAAAATTGTTAAATAAATTTATGTAACATGCGACCAAAAAGTATTTATGTAAACTACTTTATATATGAATCATTACTGAAAGACTATTTCAGAGCTACGTAAATTCACACACTCCAAATCAGACATTAGACTCTTTTACAAAGTATTAAAGTTTGATTAAATGCGTAGTCATCAAATCGTTTGCTAAATCTGGTCCAAGAGTAATAAAATTCATATCTTCTTCTTGTACTGAAATAATCATTACATTATATCTTCAAGTGACCTAAAACTACAATAAAATAAACTATTAAGTAACTGAGGTCGCTTGTTATACTGTCTTTCTACCTGTAGCACCTCTACCTAGGATACTAATTCGCCAGGGTAGTTCTTCATTGGTATGTGTTAGCTCTATATAAAAATGGTTTGTGACTAGTATATAAGTAGTTAACTTTAGACTAAAATGGTCTTCAGTAAGTGTTCTTGTATGTACGTACTGTGCACTGTCCTATGTAGTACGTATCTGTTTTATTGTGTAGTATATAGTGATGAAGAGACCTTCAAGGTGTGGTGACATGGAGCAGTTGTTCATAGTCGGACATCATGGAACAACAGTTTATATATTTGTCTCATATATTCAATTAATAAAATATTACAAAAGTGTTAGTTGTTTATCTAAACAAAATAATTATATTGGTAATGTAATATGGCGCAGTCTTTGTAACACCCAAGAACCTTTTTAAATTAATTTAATTTTCAAATAATATTTTCAGCCAATCACAAATAGTTCTATCTAAAATATAACCTATCAATAACCATGAATTAATACAGTTATCCAATCCTAGTTCGACTTTGGGGTGACAATTGACACTTTAAATTAACATAACCTATCAACTGAACTCTAATATCCCGTGAAATGTAGAAGATTTTAAATTAGGCGCCAAAGGGAAATACTCATTTGTTCTAGAAAATTCCAAAACCGGAAATACATAATAAAACGTTATTTTTCGTGATATCTATAAAAATATTAACAGGAAATAGTTCAGAATATTGCAGAATAACTTAAATTTAATTATAAGGCAGTTTCAATTAGCAATTGCAATAATAAAAATGGATTTAACCATTAACCTAAAAACACGTGTAGGAATGGGACACAATTGTGCAATATGTAAGGTTTGTAATTGGCTAGAACAATCACGTGATAAAATGTATATAAATATTGGAATGAAGAAATTAAGATACACTCAACACACAAAGACAAAAAAACAATACACAAAGGCAACAGATGTACGAAATAAAATAAAAAAAAGTAATTCGCCCATAGTTAGGGCTAGTTACGCTGCAATGGCGCGTAACTATCGTGGTTATTTGACCGCGTAAATTAAAGTGAAGTATATGTAATAAATATAAGAAGTGAATACGTTTATTACGGTACGATTAGTGGATTTAAATAATGAATAAAGGACAGTATAATTAGACGATAAAAGGGTTAAGTTGTAGGGTGGTTAATGGTTAGAGACGCCGCTTTGTTAACGGCACAGAAGATGATAACTTAACACACTTTTATGGCTCAGTTTTGATTGATTGGTGGACGTTTGTATTTTGGAAGTTCGACTCCAAACCGTAAGTTGGTATAGAAGTAGCGAGATATCCAGAGTTCCAAGCACGAAAGTTGTCAATAACCGTGTTAACAGTGTCAACTCTGGTGAGAATAAATTACCTCAAGGCCTTGTTTAGGATGAAGCAATAGTGGGTTGTAATATAAAAATATTTTCTTATAATGAGATACTTTCTTTATTATTCATTATAAGCTTTACCCTCGTGACTATCAGCTATAAATTAAACCTTCCAATTTTCTAACCCTTAATCTGATATCACAAGGTCGAGAATTTCTTCTTTTTCTTGTAAGCCCAAGGTACTATTGGATGGAGAATGGCTTGAGACAAAGAAAAACTCTTAAGATATAAACGGCTAGTCGAGTGTTAGCTCTGGGTAGATCATGAGCTTGGGTCATGGGTGAATAAAAGACCAAAAATATTTTTAATGAGCGCCACCGTATTTTTCAATACAATAACCAACAAAATTTAACTGTGCTTGTATAAGGGGAATGCGGAAACCTTATCTGAACACCACTAACATAGCCATAAAACCTGAATTTCACTCTTTAGGACACACTTACCAAGACTTCAACCACCAGATGTCATACAGATGTCTCAGCTTTACCTGTGAACAAACAAAAGCACAACATGGACACCATTTGTGTCCTGAAAAACATTTGCCAAAAATAAAATAATAGAATTTAGGCATCTAAAATATACTGAGGGAATTTGTTTTCATTTCACATCTTTCTATTCCGGGAGGACTTGCAATTTTGAATGTTAAATAATAAAATGTCTTTCAAAAACAAAAAGGATTATATTTGGATAAATTTCTGATTATATATGTACAACTGCAATGTTTAAGTTTGTATCTTTATAAAATTTTCTCATAATAATTCTAATAAAGTTTTGCATTCAAAAGTAAGAAGATCTCTGAATAGATCTTTTCTATGAAATTTAATTAGATAGACGTATAATTTATAAGTTATTCATAATACATAAAAAATTTTTAATCAGCGAAGTACTTCCTTGATCATTACAACGAAATTAATTATCAAAGTGCAGACTTTGTAAATGTAATTATTCTAATTTATTTATATTCTATAATAAATAAATTTCAATGTCGATGAAAGTGCCTGTACATGACCTCAAAATTACTGTAACGTATTAGTGAATTTAAATCAATGACAGATAGGACAGTCTAGATTAGGAAACTGAATCTATATAGGGTTTAAGTCTGACTAGGTTGTCATTCAGAACTGGTTAAAACCCTTTGTTAACTGGCACAGAAGATGATAACTTAACACACATTTCTTGGCTCAGTTTTGATTGATTGTCAAACGTTTGTATTTTGAAGTTCGACTCCAAAACCGTAAGTTGGTATAATATAGAGATATCCAGAGTTCCAAAGCACGAAAGTTGTCAATAACCGTGTTAAAGTGACAAATCTGGACTGACATGAAATTACCTCAAGGCCCTTGTTTAGATGAAGTCAATAGTAGGTTGTAATATAAAATATTTTCTTATAATGGATACTTTCTTTATTATTCATTTATAGTTAATACCCGTGACTAAATTCTGTATAAATTAAACCTTCCAATTTTAACCTTAATCTGATATCACAAGTCGAGAATTTCTTAATTTTCCTTAGATAAGCCCAAGGTACTAATTGGATGGATGAATGGCTATTGAGACAAAGAACAACTTTAAGATATAAACGGCTCAGTCAGTGTTAGCCTTGGGTCAGATCAATGAGCTTGCGCACTAAGAATTTACCAATCCTCTAATTTTTTCTAACTTTATTAGAAGCCACGTGTTTACACAGGGCCATCTCGACTTCACCTCTTCTGCAAAGCAGCTTGCCCTTTCGAACGCTGAGAATGAAGTGCCGACTGACAACTTGACAGAACTTGGTAACGAACTTTAGAGTATAAACGTATAAGAATTTATGCGTTATTATGAATATTATATATTAATTTTTATTGGATGATAATTCACAAATTAAATATTTTAAATTATAGCTGTTTTATTTTTATTTTATTGTACTAAATGTAACTAGAAAAAAAATACGTTACAGGGTATTGCATACCCAACACAAGTATTGAGTGAATTTTTGCATACATGGTTCGAGAAAACGGACGTGTATTTGCATGCATACACGGAGTTTGCAAGTATGAATATATATATATATATATATATATATATATTGTAATGTAAAGGGGGGGGTACAAGGCTTCTAAGAGTAGATTTGTGTTAAAAAGGGTGTATGCCAAACGACATAATTCATATATAAGATCCAGTAATTCAAAAACTATATTTTGCCGTACTTTACATATGCTAAAGTATTTACCATTTTAGTTTGAAACGTATGTGCCAAAAGGTAAACAAGATGACTTAATGACGTTGATACAATGCACGGTACTCAAGGTTTTATACTAAGTTGAAATTTTATAAGCCGTTGAAAGTACATTTGCCGTCGGAAAACCGGACGCGTCTACGGATATCTACAATCAACCAAGCGTCCAGGTCTTGTGTGAATTATTTTGGCTTTTCATTTAAGTAGAATCAACTTTTGGACGAATTGTAAATTCAAAATTATAAGTGAATAGTAATATCAAAGATCTAATTGGAGAATTGTGAAGTGTTTAGGACCAATGGTAGAAATTAGGATTGTATGTAAAGACTATAGTTAAGGTATTTGTGACACTAGAAAAAAGAAAAGTTGTTATTGGATAGTTTTATGCTTTTAAAATGTGATTAAGTAAGCTAGTTTTGTTGTGCTTATTGCCTAGCGAAGTAAATAAGAGGATTCTATTTTGACTACTTTTAGTAAAAAGACGTGTTTTGTAAACCTGCGTTAAAGTTGTATAAATATTTGGATAAAATAAATGTTTTTGAGTTTAAATAGTATGATTATTAAAGTGAAGGTATAAAAGCGACGATTATAGAAGAATATTTAAAGTGAAGTGCGACGGGAAAGCAACGGATATTTAATTAGATTTGAGTGAGATTGGTATTGGAATTGGAACGATTTTGGTTAAAAGGCAGTAGGAGATTCGAGTGGTTATACAAAGCGACGGCGAAGCAACGACGATATTAAGAATTTTGGAGTGATTTGGATAAAGATTAACGGCAGTAGGACATAGAGTGGACATTGAAGTATAGCAGGGCATAGATTGAATTGGAACAGGACGGCAGGATAGGTTTGGGATTGACTACGGAAAGGCGAAAGGATTAATTGGAGCACGCAGAGAGAAAACAGGAGAGCAGCAAAGTACAGGGAAAGAATCAACGCAGAAATCAAGGGAACACGGAAGGATTAACGCAGGCGAAGTAAATACTACGGTTTATTCAAAATTCTAAAATCAGGGTAAATTATTTCAGATTTGGGGTCATCAAAATTATATCAAGACACCTGGAGGCGATACGCAAGTTCATCAGTGATTGTGAATCCTTGTAAAGGCGCGTACGGCTAATAAGAACTTGAGCCAGCAACATTTAAAGAAGGCATCAGCGCAGTATAATTCAGGTGAGTACCGTGAAATATCTTAAAACGTCAGATAAGTCATAAATTTGTGGTAGTAATTTAATTTGGCACAAGGCAACGTTGACCGTAATAAAATTTTGGCATATACAAAAGTAGATTAAAAATTTAGTACTAATACAAAAGAGTGTGCAGTTTGGTTGGGCATTGCACATCTACTTATAACGGAACTCACTATAGGTAGGTGAACACCCTGAGATAAAGGTTTCATATAGTCGAGGCATTGTAATAAACAGTTAAATAGATAACCAACCAAACTTTGCTAAAACACATCATATAGGAGTCATTTATTGAATACTAAAATAGGGGCGACGACAAAAGTCGTGTATCAGAATTTATAAATAAATAAAATTAAAATTAAATTATTAAAAATAAATAAATATTAGGGCGGAGGGGTGGAGTAATAGCAACATAAGAATATATATATATATATATATATATATATATATATATATTCTTAATATCGCTCCTCCTCTCTCCCTCTACTTTACTTAGCCCCACCTTGGGCGTCACCTTCTTAAATCTCTCTCTCCTCCTTTAAACAAAATTTGTTATACGACTTTTGTCGTCGTCACAAATTTACTACTTAATGCCTGATTTCAAATCGAGGTGCTTTAGCAAACGTTTGGTTGGTTTTTCTTTTACTATTTACTATATTTTATATGCCTCGACTATTTGAAACTTTAATCTCAGGGTTTTCTCACCTACTCACCGTGGGTTCAATCGTGAGTAGATGTGCACTACCCAACCAAACTGCACCCTCGTTTGTTTTACCACTTTTTAATAAACTGAATTTACTTTTGTATGCCAAATCTAAATAGATCAAAGATGCCTGATGTCAAATTAATTTATGTAACTTTTATGACTTTAAATTCTGACGTGCTAATATATTCACGGTACTTACCAGAAATATACCGCGCCGAAGGCCTCCTTTGACTGCTGGCTCAAGTTCGAAATAGCCGTACGCACTTTCACAACAGATTCTCCAAAATTGTCCTCTTGCGTACTGCCTCCAGGTATTTGTAAAACAATTTTGATGACCCAAACCTGAAATAATGTTACCCCAATTTAGAATTTAGTAAAAAACCTTTGTCTACTTTCCCTGCGTCAATTCTTCCTCGCCGTATCTTGATCTCCTGTTCCTCTGCTCCGTGTCCCACTTAAATCTTTCTTCACACAACCAAATCAATCCCGCTGTCTTAATACAAATCACTCCTAATCCTGCTATTCCAATTTTCCATGCGATGTCCTTACTGCCGTTATATCTTCTCAAACCAATCCAAAATTATTTATGTCGACGATGCCTTCTTAAACCACTCCAATATCCTGCTGCCGTAATACCCAAATCTATTCCAAAACCAACACTACTCTTCTCAAATAAATATACCGTCGCTTTCTCCTTTGCACCAATAACCACTTCCAAAATCTTCTTTAACTACACGCTGACTTTCCCTTTGCACTTCTAAACACTTTTACAACTCTTTTAAAATATTCGTCGCCTTTATTTATTCGAAGCTTCTTATCTTTTTCACACTTGGATTAAATGATACTCGATGATACAAAAATAAACTTTTATTTCAAAACACTTTTACAATTTTTAACGCAGGTTTTATAAATAGGTCTTTATCTGAACAAATTCGAATAAGAAGTTCCTTATTTATTTTGCTTAGTTATTAAATCAACAAACTTAGCTTACTACAATAACATTTTTAAACATATAACATCCAATCACAAATCACTTATCTTTCAGTGTTCAACATACCCTCGCTATAGTCTTTATAAAAATTTTAAATTTATACCATTGGTCCAAAACATTTCACTAAACCCCAATAACCTTTTACATTTTGATTCACTTTAAATTTTGATTTACAATTCGTCTAAAAGTTTGATTCTATAAAAAGGAAAAGCCAAATAATTCATACACGACCTGGACGCTTTGTAATATTGCAGATATCCATAAATGCGTCCGGCTTTCCGACGGCAAATGTACTCTCAACTGGCTCATGAAATATCAACTCAGTATAAAACCTCAAGTACCGTGCATTATATCAACGTCATAAAGTCATGTTACTACCTTTTGGCATATAAGTTTCAATCTGAAAAGGTACATACTTTAACGTATGTAAAGTATAACAAAATTTATAGTTTTTTAAATTATTAAATCTGAAATATTGACCCTATCGCTTGGCATACACCCCTATTAATACAAATATACCTTTAGAAACCTTATAACCCCCCCCCTTACACAATAATATATATATATATATATATATATATATATATATATATAGTGCTATATTTGTATATGTGCTTTTAAATGCATATGATGAGTTGTTAGATTAAGATTGAATTTCTTGGACTTTATTAGCGTTACTATTTTTTACTAGGAGTTTTGTAGAGAATATTAAGAGTTATTGGCTTTGTTTCAGTTGGAAGCCAATCTGTTTAAAGGTAAAATTTGCAATGTTTAGTAGAATGTAATTACCCGATTTAAGGGGACTTTAGTTAAATAAGAGATACTGATTTTATTGCATTCAAGTATGTCAATATAGTAAATGTATATAGTAATATCACCACATTAAAGGTTATTAAATTCATTAGTTGATAATTTTGAGATCTATAATTTAAAGAGGTTTGTTGAAATACGTTTAAGATACAGATACTTTGTAAACTTTTGGGTAAGTTAACTCACCAGTATCGGTTTCAGAATTCTAGGCCTACCCACCCTGGACATGTCCATGTATTCTCCGCTGTAGAGTAGCCAAAGCGATTGAAGAAAGTAGAGTAAATACTATTGGAATAGGTAAGTAGACCCTTATATTGCAATTTTGAACCATAAAAAGTGATATAGAATTGGTAGTCGATTATATATGTATTAGGTAACTCGGTCGTTGATTCTTTGATTGATACAGATAGGTCAGAACAGGGGGTGAAGTGTTACATCTTCTATTTAAAAGAATTTACATGGCAAAAAATTTGAAAAAATGTATAAGTATATTGCACACGCAAGGTCAAGAGGTTAAAATGTATAATCTAATAAAATGGAACTTTTAAAGCAACCAAAACCAATGATTTAGGTACAAATTGGAAGAAATTTAAAAATAGTTTCGAGTTATATTCAATGGCAATAAATAGTGGTATTGTTACGTTGCACAGGTGGGAAAGCAAATGAGGTCTATGAAACGTTAGACTTATCGGAGGATGATAAGAAAAATCCTGAAAAAATATACAAAAATTAGAGCTACCTGAGTCAAATGTGAATGTCAAAACTCATAAGTTTAATGCTCAAATTCAGCTTCAGAGAGAGCTATTTGTCAACTTAAGCAATTTAAATTGGTTTGCAGTAATTGTGAATTTGAAAATTTCAAAGAAAAATAGTTTATTAAGAGGACTCGTGTTAGATTTATATAAAACGATAGAAGTTTGCAAAGCTGCAAAACAGAGCAGCACCTTAAAGAACTGGCAGATAAAGCAATATCATTTGGGGTTTAGTTACTAATTTTAAATGTTATCAAGGTAATATGGATCGATATCACAGTAGAGGTGGTAGAAGCGTTCAGAAGGAAATTGCAGGCAAAATCAACTGCTAATACCGGAGATGCTAGAGATAGAAATATCCAGATATTACATCAGCACTTTGTCAACTAATTCGCAAAGAGGTTGTGATCGATGTAGAATAAAGCACTTTTCCAAAAAATGTCCAGTTATGAGTAAACAATATACAACAATGTTTAAAATTTAATCATTTTGCTGCAATGGATAGGCGTATTGTTAATTTTAATATACATGTAGTAATTAATAATTCAACGTTATCAATAACCAGTGAGACTGACAATAATGGTGTAATAGGAACTGTTCAGGTTAATATGATAATAATGGAGTAGATGATGCTTCATATTAAAGAATTGTAGCGTGATCTCTTTTATTACATGCTAATGGTTAGTTTTGTCTGATTATACTCCTAACCCCTTGGAACATAGTACGTGTTATGCTGCGATGTAGGAATGTACATTGTACTCACGTAATCATTTATTCCTGTATTCTTATATGGATGATTTTTTCATCTCACCCTGGGGTGTGAGGATATCTAACTGCAAAAACACTTTTCTAAAAGAAGTATTTAAAGGAAAGACAGTCTTCCGACGTAACTAGGGATCTATTCCTGGGTAAAGCGATGAGAAATGGTCATGGGTCTTCAAAAGTTTCATACAACACTCTATAGAAACTAAAAATAGAACATTAAATAGGGCGCAACCAAATCCCTAGACTCATAAAAAAACAGAATGTACTCTAAGGAAGAGCAAACCCTCAAAAAATATTATTGCATTCACTGTGTAAACACAGTTATCAAAAAAGAGTTAGAACATAAGAGATGTGTTGTTATTACCTTGCTATTGCAAAAGAAACAACATATTAACGTTAGTGAACCACACTATTGGAGCTACTTGAGGATTACTGTAAGACAAGACCTTAAAAGAGTTTGTCATTTCAAAACCATTGTTAACTGTTTTCAGAACCGAGAATGAATACCTGAGTTGACGAACAAACGAAGCGATGGTACTTTATCAAAATACAGCACTGCTTTCTCTTTTGCATCATCGTACCATTTTTCTACATTCATTTCTCCCCTTTAAACTATTAAGAAATATATTCTTCCATATAGCCAATAGTAAGGTAATTAGGTGTAAGCAACTCGATGGTTACCAAAAATACCCTATTGCTTTCTCAATCACACAATCATATATTCCTTAAATTACTTTTTGTAACTGAATTTCCTAAGAAAATAAATGTAATTTTTTATTACTTTCTATCAAAAGCAGCATGAGAGTCTTTAAAGCGATGTTAGGAGTGAGAAAACGACAGTTATTCCAGCAGGGGATCCTCGAGCCAGACCCGTCACAAATATATGCATGAAATTTGCAGGTCAAAAGGACAATCGAATTAAATGGCGGCCGCTCGTAGTGCACGAGTTAGGGCGAATGCGAATAAATGCACTTTGGGGGTAATTGCACTTTATATGCTTCGCCTCTAAAGTGAACCCTATACGAACTGGAAGGGCCACAAAATGTTAAAAAGGCGAGGCAACTTTAAATTTCAGGCAACCCGTATAGAGTTCTATGTGCCTGTAAAAGGAATTTGAGATTTGACATTGACAATTTTGGTTTTAGTCGTCGAAGAATTTCTAGAAGTCACATTGGTGATTCAGTATAATTTACATTATAAAACTATAAAATATACTGAAAAACTATTGGTAAGTATCTTAAAATCTTGTAGTCCCTAACCAGTCATACATAATTTAAGACACGATATGACATATAAAAAGAAAGGTAAAATTTGCACATTACAATGAATGTGGGTGGTGCATTTACCACAAACTAAAAAAGTGAAAGAGAAAGTGCACCTTGTCTGTGAGGGGTAAACGCACCACTCAGGTGTACTCTTCACATTGCCCCATATACAATTATAGATATTAATAATAGAATACAACTTAATCATATCTATTTTTGTTTTAGTACTATTATACCCCGTAATTATAAAAGAAAAGGAAACCATCGCCCGTACAGCCCACAAAGAATGCAAGAAGCTTTACAACTAGTACGAAGTAAGCAAGCCACTATCAAAGAATGTTCCCAACAGCATGGCATTCCAAGAGACACTACATGATTATATAAAAGTTCGACGTGAAATGAAAGGATATCTAAAGGAGCTTGCGCACATCGTACTGTATTGTCTGCTGAAATGAAAAGGCAGTTAGCGGTCATCATTCGAATAATGTCAAAAAATGAATTTGGTCCAACTAAAGAAGAAGTTATACATCTTGTAGAACAGTATATTAAAATACAAGCATTGAAACATGCTTTAAAATGATCGGCCAGGTCAGGAGTGGTGGCTTGCAGTTATGACATAAGTTGTCTATAAGAAAAAGCCAAAAGCTTTGGAACATTCAAGAAAAAGTCAAGACTGTGATCCTTTTGTAATCAATGAGTTCTACGATAGAGTCGAAAGTACGATTCAAATTCTAATATCGAGTAATAAACCTGTCAATATATACAGCTGCGATAAAACAAGTTTTTGTAATGAACCTTTGAAGATTATGGTGGTAGCTGCTGTTAGAACAACTTGCTACCGTTATACTGCAGAAAGTGGCATGGACAATACTTCTGTCTCGGCATGTGTTAATGTAGTGGGACAAAAAATGACTCCACTCATTATTTACCAGGGAAGGAATATGTAGATAAGTAAATTTCCAAAGAGGGATCATTCCCACACACTGCATTCACATCAACTCCAAATAGTTGAATCACCTCACAAGTACTTTTGAATAGGTTTGTAGATCAATTTTTACCGTTTATTGGCACGTCAGAATCAGTTATGCTAATTTTTGATGGACATACAAGTCATATTACCTCCCAATTAATAAAACTAGTTATAGATAATAGTGTGAATATACAAAAGCTTCCTGCTGATACATATACTCCAACCTCTCGATGTCTCTTGCTTCCGAGTCTTAAAAATAAAATGGGACAAAAACCTGTCAACTTAGCAGCGACTAAATGTGGGCGAATGTCCATCTAAAGAAAATTTGCTAAACTTTTGGGATCTACTTGGGAAAATTTGACAGCTAATAACATAAAAAGTTGCTTTAAGAAGACTGGCATTTATGATTCTGACTGTGAAAATGAAACCAAGGTTAACAGAAATGTTATAGATTCATCAACCTTTGATCTTTTAAAAACCCCAACGATTTAACGCTACTCATTCTAATGCTTCTGTCAGCACGGGTACACATATTACAGCAGATACTCTCGATCCTCACACCACGATCAATAATAATTCTATTTCATCCAAACAATTTTGTTAGGTGAAACCAGTGGCACATTTTATAATCACACACCATTAAAACCCTTGAATACCTTTGTGCAACTTCTATTTAAAAATATTAAAAATCATTGAAGAAAAATAGAAGGCATTGCAGAAATCGTGACTGTCGACTCCATAAAAGAAAATATCTAAGTAGAAAAAAGCTAAAGTAACAAAAACAAAAAATGAATCATCTACAAGCGAAAAGGAAATTGAGGTAAAACCTTTCGATGCATTATGGATGTATCATCAGATGAATTTTTTCAACTTTCTGACAATGAAGCTTGTCCAAATCAAATGAGCATTAATAAGTTTTATCTTGTAAAATTTTCTATCGCCAACAAAGATTGGTACTGTTTGACAACTGACCTTATTCAAAAACCACTTGAAACACCCAGTGTACAATTGCTTTCAGCTTGGACCAATCTCGCATTGAACTGCATTTTTCTTCTCGAGCCAGTAAGATTAACCAAAACACGTGTGAAGGTATTCTAGAGTTAATGAAAAGGTTAGTGTATATGTAAGATTTAGCTTTAGATTGCCAATCAACTGAGCACACACACACACACACAGAAGTTTAAAAAGTGGTTTTAAAATTTTTAATTGTACAACTCAAATAAAAAATTTTTACTATACATATTTATTTTCTGACAACAACTCACTTCGTTTTTCTTTCAACTACCTACAGTTACTTGATATGTGAAATTGCAAATCAATAACTCAACACTCCCCCTCAATTTAACATTATATAAGCTAATAGTTAAATATAGAAATACATTCTGTTAAGCAACAACAACATTAAGTTTTTCCTAACGTATAAAAACTTGTTTTTCTTTAAGGGTTTTGTAAACAAATCAGCCACTTGTTCATCAGTAGACACATACAATAAGGATACCTTTTTGCTGGTCACTAAATCTCTCAAAAAGTGATGTCGTACATCTATGTTTTGTCCGTTTAGATTCTAATGTTGTAGCCATCTTGATGCAGGCTTGATTATCTTCAAATATCTCTATAGGGTAAACATTTAAATTCAAGATTTCATTTATTATTTGTGAGATAAAAATGCATTCACTTATGCAGGCTGATAATGCATAATACTCGGCTTCTGCACTTGATAAGCTGACAACTGCTTGTTTCTTAGTTTTCCAAAACACTAAGTTTTTGTAGAAGTTTAAAGTAAAACCACTGAAACTTTTCCTATCATGTAAGTTACTTCCAAAGTCAGAATCAACATTAGGTGACAGAATAGGCTCCTTTTCATTTTGAAAACTTTAACCCATAATTTTCAGTTGTCTTTTGATACCTAAGAATGTCCTTTAAAAATGTCCAATGTTCACTACTATAGTTGTTTTGAAACATGCTAAAATATGTTACTGCAAAAATTATATCTGGTCTACTGCCTAGCATGATATACATTAAAGAACCTATTACCTGCTTATAAGGTATATTATCAAGTTTGTGTTCTGAAAGTTTTAAATTCAAATTCGGTTGAATATGAATACTTCTAGGTTTTGCATCTTGCATATTGAAAGTTTGTATGACCTTTTGAATTAGTTCCTTTTGGTCAATAAAAATACATTCATTGAATCTAGATATGTTTAAACCTAAAAATTTCATGTGATCCTTGTTTGTAAGGTCTCTCATTTCAAAGATATTCATTAGTCTTTGTTCTACTTCTTTTAATTTGGTATCTAACCTTGATACCAAAATCAAATCATCAACATGCACTAGCAAAAATAAATTCTCATTGAAGTATAAACAAGGATCCGCTTTTGATCTTATAAAACCTATTTCCAACAAAAGCATATTCAATTTGTCATACCAACACTTAGGTGCTTGTCGTAGTCCATCTAAAGATTTTTTAGTTTACATACATAATCGGTTGATATGTCCAAACCATCTCTAATCTCCATGAATACAGGTTCACTCAGAGTCCCATTAAGAAAAGCACATTTAACATCAAGTTGATGTATTTCCAAATCATTTTGTACACTTAGCAAAAGGAGCAAGCGTATGCTAAGCATTCTAGCCACTGGCGAATATATATCTTCCTGAATGTTACCTTGAAGAAAACCCCTTGCTATTAATCTACCTTTTTGTATTATTTCTCCAGCTCTTTCTTTTATATTAAAAACCCATTTAGAATCAATAACTTTCATGTCCTTTTCTCTAGGTACGTATTCCCATGTTTCATTTTTCACGTGAGCTTCAAGTTCTTCTCTGATTGCATCCTTCCAACCATTACCAATTTCCATAGCTTTAGAGTAATTTTGTGGAATACTTGTGGCTGTTAGTGCTGCCATAAGTTCTATGTCATCATTTATCTGTAACTCATAATCTTCAAATCTTTTTGGCATTTGTCTCAGCCTACGTGATTTATCCGTGTTCTTTATATGTGGTGATCCTGATGCCTCTTTATCGCTGGTTGTACCCTTACTTAATGGTGTACTACGTGTAGTGTCAGATTGGTTCCTATTGTTATTTATATCATGTAGTGCCTCATGTTTATCAAAAACTATTCTAGGTATATCTACTTCTTCTTTCTTCTGTTCATCAAATAGAACATTTCTAGCAATAACACTTTTCTGCTTCTCACTATCCCACAAACGATAACCATTGTTAGCATACCCCATCATTAACATGTTCTTAGATCTGGTATCTAATTTGCAGTGTCTTTCTTCTTTAGGAATATGTACAAACGCATCACAACCAAATACTCGTATCTTACTTAAATTAGGTTTCTTCTTATACCAAATTTCAGCTGGTGTCATTTCTCTTGGAAGACATGACGTTTCAGTTCTATTGTATAAATAAACTGATGTGTTATGTGCTTCTTCCCAAAATTGTTTTGGTATAGTAGCATCAAAAATAAGACATCTTGACTTGTCTAAAATGGTGCGATTAAAACTTTCAGCAACTCCATTTTGTTCGGGAGTAAGTTTAACTGTATACTGCACTTGTATGACTTTTCTCATACAATATTCTTTAAAATCTCTGGAGATATACTCTCCCCCGCCATCACAACGATGTCTTTCCACTTTCAGGTTAAATTTTGCATTCACCATTGCCAAGTAATTTTTAAATGTATCAGAAACCTCAGATTTTGTCAGAATAGCAAAGCAGACAGCAAAATGTGAGTAGTGATCAATAAAGGAAAAAAGTATTTCTTATTAGTATGACTTTCTGGTGTTATGGGTCCACATACATCTGTTGATATTACCTCTAGAATTCTTTTAGCCTTTGTCTCTGAGCTAATAATTTTAAAAGGAATCTTTGTCTGTTTACTCTATAAGCATGTTCTACATAGTTGATCCCCAGGAAATTTTGAGGAATGTCCCATACGTCTATGCCACAAATTCTTTTCATTAACTGTCAAATTGATACAGTTTCTTTTCATAAGTTCTATATCTACTTCTGAGCAGTTTCTATAGTCTTTTACTTGAATCCTACATTGTTGTCTAACAAGAATGTGATCTATTTGATATTTTCCTAGCATCTTCCACGTATATCGTCTTCTAGCATAATGAAATAATGTGTTTGTGATGATTAAATTGTTCTTGTCGCAAAATTCTACCATCCTATTTCCCCCATCGTTTCTCTTGATAAATCAAATAATCCTACTACCGTTCCTTCCCTACCCTCACCTACTACAGCTTTAAAATCCCCCGTAATTATTAAATTTTCATGTCCTTTTACATATCTTACTATGTCTTCAATATCTTTGTAGATCGCTTTTACCTCTTCGTCACTGTAGCTAGATGTAGGTATATGTACTTGTATTATTACTGTATTTACTGGTTTAGATTAACCGTGCGAATGCTTTTGTTCTTTTGTAAGTAATTTTCTACACAGTGTCCTATTTTTTTTCGCATAATTATTCCCACACCTGAATTTCCTTCCTCTGCTCCTGTATGAATTAGCCTGAAGTCTCCACTCCAAAAATTCCCCACCTCTAGCCACCGAACTGCGCTGATCCCTACTATGTGTAGTGCTAACCTATCCATTTCAATTTTTAAGTTCTCTAGCTTACCTACTTGCCTCATACTTGTGACATTCCGCGCTCCAATTTGCAGAATGTTCCGGGCTCGTTTCTGATCACATCTTCCAAAGTAGTCCCCTACCGAAGATCCTAAAGGGGGACTATTTTAACTCCGGAATTTTTTAACCCAGAGGATGCCATCATCATTAGTAACAGTTTGAGTACGCTGTGTACTTGGGAGGTAATGTGATGGTTTCCGTTGCCTTCCACATCATAATAGTGTGTTTTAGAATGCCATACCGACTCTATAATCTTTGCCAATCTAAGTACCGGAAGGACCGCTGCCCTATTTCGAGAACCTGTTTTAGTCTGGTTCCTCACTAAAGACCTCACTAATTTGGTTAAATCTATAGTTCTGCTCTTTAGATCACTGAAACTCTAAATCGGTCGTAATCGATTACTACTTACTCAAAAGTTGGGATATCTCTTCGCAAATTTTTGTGAAATGTTATGAAACCGACCACTAACCGTTGTTAATTCTGTTGGCATTACTTTCCTAAGAATATTTCTTGTTTTCACCCACACCTTATTTACTGTTGACTTTTAAGTTTTGTACCTTTCATAACTCTGCCCCCGGTTGAATAACAAACTTGAAATTTTTACTGTAGTTTACTACCATACAGTACTTTATTGTGTGCAAATATTACAATTTTATCAGGTCCCCACAAGAGATATATAACCCTAAATTTTACTGAAAAAATTGAAAGCTCATATATTTGTAGGGCCCTGTAATAAAAAGGAGACAAGTATCAGTCCTCAATTGTGTGATTACATTAACTACTCTAATATAGATCTTTGCAAATAAAGTTTTGGTCTGCTATTTTAACCTTATCCAAAAAACTGCTATGCCAAAATTTCATTTTTTGTAGCAAGTGTCAAGTTCAGCACAAAATTTCAAGCATACAGAAACAAGACAGCCAAATGATATAATCAACAAAGAGCAGTCTAGAATGTGCAATGAATAACAACATTGTTTCAGAGTTTGGTGATAAACCATAACTGCAATATGACTTTCTGTAAACCTCTAGAAACACAACAAATGTCACATGGCATGAAGCAAAAATGACTGCCATTTATAAACAAGTTAATATAAAATTAAAAGAATATTAGTTTTATGCTACCAAAATATAGGGGTTATCACCTACAAAAAATATTTTCTTTTAAAATGGTCAAGCAACCAATTATTTTATTTCTAGGCCACTTAAGATGGATTGACCCACCTGACATTTTAGCGATGCAAAGATAAGAGAAAAGTGATATTTAAGAGACCTCTAAATGAAGATTCTTGTGATGTTGAGGAAGATGATCTCATAAAGGAGATACAACTGATCGAAAAGGTTTACACCATTTCAACATCGTCTTCTTTGCTTATAATATTTCTCAAAAATGTATTTTAGTTTACAAGTATAATGTTTAGAGCATTGTATAAATAATTTTACATTTTTTATTCATTATTCTCTTGGTAAAATTAATTGTTTTTGATACTAAATGAACCATTAAACTGCTTGAACTATACATATTTTTTTCTTAAATGTTTGAAGTTTGGTGCATTTATTTCATACGCCCGGAATACATGTTATTTATTAAATTAACCCCCTATAGTGCACTTACCCCATTTTGCAAGAGTAAATGCAACCACCCCAAAAACTTTTAAAAAAATTGATAAAATACCTAAAAATTCATGCAATTTAAAAATCCTTTTGGAAGGTTACTTAACGCTGTAAATAATATTAATTCTTGCAGGTATACTAGTCTTTTGAAGTTGCATTAATGGTTTCTGGGGGGTCTATTTACCCATATACACCCTAAATGCTTTCACATCTTAATGTTAGTTTATAATATAATTATGGGTATTGTAAGGAAAGGATTTAAAATTGCTGAAATTCTTCCTGCCTTACTGCCTTTACGAAACAATCTTAATCCTTTGTTTGGTATAACAGCACAGAGGAGTTATTACTTGCTTTAAAATG
Source organism: Platerodrilus igneus (assembly GCA_036346225.1). NCBI lineage: Eukaryota > Metazoa > Arthropoda > Insecta > Coleoptera > Lycidae > Platerodrilus > Platerodrilus igneus. The sequence goes on along the minus strand of JARFIW010001104.1, from coordinate 4,241,742 downwards.
CACACACTCGATAACCATTGAAACATCAAAATTTTAGTATATATGGATTATACACAACCACTAATAACTACCTATTCCAGCTGTACAAAGACTCTCCAAACTTTATTGACAATTTCTATAATGAAAGAGCTGTTTACACGGCTGTACTACTTACAAGAAAACAACCCCATCTGTACATCGCACATGCTTACATTGTCTTATTCTGGTGATCGGATATTGATTTATTCAAGATGAAAGAACTCGAACATATTCATAAACGAAAAACTGCTACATAGTACTTTCGTTAAAACATGTACAACCTTTAACAAGAATCTGACGATGGGACCATTTTCAAATTTTAAGGTTTAGCTTTAGGATTTGCTAAAAAAAAAATCTAACATTATTACTGAAATATAATATTGTAAAATACTGACCGTATAGCATGGGGAACATTATTTTAAACCTAAACTAGTGTCTAGGTTGCCTGCGTAATTTCTCAAATGGCAATTCTCAATTCCGATGGTTTATAAACCTTTTTGAACCACAAATTGTCTATCAAATTATCCGATAAAAAAAGAATGCGCATGAAATGGAACTGCACAACGCCTGGAACCGTATAATTAGTCATCACTCCTAGAATGAAGGCAGCACAAACGACCGAACTCCTATGACATGGGTTGCGTATACTGAAATACCAACCCAATGATATTAGGTTTATTTAGATTTACGGTGTTGTACTGTGCAGCATTATAAACACACTTCACATCCTCTCTCCTAAAAGAAAACAAGCATACCTTACGAGACAATGATTGAGTGATTTTTTTAAGAAGCTAAGTGCAACTAAGTCAAAAGTTTTCAATTATTACTTAAACTATTAAATTACCTGAACTAAATGAAATAATAAACAAGTTTGTACCCTAACAAAATGCTAATGAGAACTGCTAGGCGATAAACTAAACAATAGTAGATGGAAGGGAGTGAAAGCACAATGGAGTAACTACGCGTACTACACTTCTTAAAACGAGAATCATCTAGGAAGACATATCTGGAAGGGCACAATCAGTGAAGTCCAATATCACTCAGGATAACTCAAAATCGTGGATGATGATCATCATAATAGCTGGAATATTTCGAGAGCAATGAACAACATTGTTCCACATGCCCAAGAAAGATTCTAGAAAATTAATTATTTCAAAATACCACTAAAACTACCGGATATACAAATCTACATCAATGTATGTCATAAAACGATGAGAAATGCACACCAGTTCTAAACATGAAAGCTGTACAGAATCTCTTCGTATTATTGTATATACAACCTTTTTAAATATTCATCTGAATCTGACGTGACCTTTAATAATAGAAAAAGCCTCCAAACGCATTTTCATACTATTTCGTCAAAACACGTCTTACTGACGCACTCGTCTACATATAGAAAACAAAACGCTTTCATTTTTCATATCAATTAACGCATCAAACCAAATGTAGTGAGTAGCTAACTCGCTATCATAGAGCACCATACTCCATCCCAAACTCAACCAAAATTACAACAACACACTGTGGATTGCTTATAGCTATACTGAATCAAAACAGACCAAGACCTGTGCCGCTTCTTTTTCTTTTTAACTAGGTCATTGATTGGAGAAACTAATGATGAAAAATTCCCAAACTGCAATACTACGAACACGTCCCTAAAAAAACATTTAACCTTTGTTGTATTCTTAGAAAATGGATAATTTGTCACAACCGATAACTGGTCGGGATTGATTTTGAGAGAATTAGACCCTACAGTGAAATCGAGAATTGACACCTCTAAATTTATAGTAAGACTAGTGTCCTTAGCTGTTTCTCAATATCTCGTAACAACTTTAGATGTTCCTCAAACGACGCAAAAGCTAAAGTGATATCATCTAAGTAACAGAATACATTCTTTCTAAACCGTGTATCGAAAGTAGCATCAACAAGACGTCGTTGCGTTTAAACAGAGCTGTAACAAATGTCTTACCCTTAGATACTTTAGAAAGGGGAATCTGTCAAAAGGATTTTCGAAGATCAATACTTGAAATATAAATAATGTTCTTTAAGGTCTTTAAAATTATATCAATCGATGACATAGTATACGAGTTGTGATGGGTGACGTTATTCAGCATTTTACTGTCAAAACATAACCGGTATTCGCCTTTATTTTTCTTTTTAACCAACAAAATGGAACTACACCATGGGGTCATGCATGAGTCTATAACTCCTAATTTTAGTATGTCGTCAATTTCATCATTTAAAATTTCATTTATGAATGATGACATAACACTGTTTTTTACAAAACGGCTTAGCTGCTTCCATTCTTATGTCCATTGATGAAGTTTTAAGATACGAAACATGCTTCTTAACATCTTCATGTTCATACCATGAATTGTTTTTAGAGTTTGTTACTAAAACTAGACAATTCAGCATAATCGTTTCCATAAATAAAATCATGGGATAAGGAAGGTACCACTAACGCATTAAAAATTCTACACTTATTTCGAATACAAATCAGCAAATCAACCGCACTCAAAATAGACTTCTTCCAACTAACTGATAGTGCTATCCCATGCTTATCCGACCCAGAAATATTTAAGTTTCATTCTTCAACTAATGACATTGCCAGAGATCCTACAATCGATGTGGTACAACCTGAATCCAATATACCTGTTACCTCCCTATAAAGGGCCTTCACAAACAAGGCATCAGACTTGATTTTTCTAAAAGGATTACATACATTTTTGACCACTTGAAGCCAATCTGATCCATTCCCTTTTACACAATTTATTTATATCTTCATTAAGCATAATAGCAACCTTATCACGCGAAGCCAGACCTCTGTTTCTCTATTCATTTTTTTAACACTTCCTGTATCTTGGAAGGATGACATGCTTTTGACCACAACCATAACAAAATAAGGATCACCTGTAAACTAAACAAACCTAGAGCTTATCGGTGGGTGTTGTGTAACACATGTCAAAATCTGGGCTTATGCACTTTTCGTTTGAACAGGAACATGAATGGTCTCATTAAAGCTATTGGAACCTGTCATTTTATCTACACACTCGTACAATTGTGTATCTAAAATAAGTTTTGTGGCCAAAGTCTCATTTTTAAACAACACCATTTGTTCTTTCTTGTACGCTAAAAGTAATATTTTCTGGACGAGACCTGTAAATTGAATCAATTTCAATTGCGCTGTTTTGAAAGTGTCTGATGGATCACCATTAAATTACGGTAGAATGCTTCTAACAGCATCTAACGTTTCATTAACTTCTTTGCGTTCTTCAGAAAACTCTAGACTATACTCCGACTTATCAATTAGACAACTAGGTCTCCCTGCTTCCTTTGCTATCAACCTTGCTAAGGTTTTTCTTTTTTCCATAACTGGCTTACTACTATAAGTTCCTCTAATATTAAGTTCATATTCCATATAAACAATAGAATATTTCTCCGAATCTTAAATTTATTTGTGTAATTTCAAAATTAATTAAGGGGACAAATACAACTAAAATTATAATATTTATTGCTATTTCTGCATACATGGGGACTAAAAAAATAACTTTGCCTAACTCTACGCAAAAATTCAAAGAATTTTCGAAATTGAGCGCTAGTGGACTCGATCACACGAATACAAGAAAAATCAAACTTCACAAGTTTTGTACTATTCAAAATCCCATAAAATGTGACATAGTATTGAATGTACTTATTGGTCGCAAGTGAATTATCTTACTCAAAATAACCGACAACCTAGCTGAGTCGAACAATAACAAATTCGGGCAACCAGAATCAAAATAAAGCCCGGAGTTTCTTAAACTAAATAAATCAAAAACAAAATGATGATGAGATTATTTGAATAATAGTTAGCTAGCTCGTTTCTCCTCACTTTGTAGACTGCAAGGTGTAGTCGCTTCTTGCATCCAATTCATTAGAAATGCAAAACTGAAAAGGCTTGAAAGGCAAGGTGGTTCGTGAACAGCAAATGAGTTGTACAACGTCTTAATTTGTATTGTAGAGGTAGTTCAACATGGTGTATTCTCTGACGAACTTGTTTGTATCCAAAGTGATAAAGTATACAAAAAACCTATCCAAAAATTAGCTCTATTTCTGAATTCCAATAGTGTAATTAGGGTTGTTGGTCGTTTACGTCACTCTCAACTTTTCTATGATGCTCCCGAAAGCATCGATTAACGGAATTGATAGTTGAAAGTATGCATCGTAAGTTATTTCACCACGGACCCCAATCATTAGCCTTCTTCATCACACAACAATTTTTGATTTTGGGAGTTAAGCATGCTATTAACGATGTTATAGCCAGATGCATTCGTTGTTTCAAAGTTAATCTCCCTTCGGTTGGTCCTTTAATGGAAGATTTGTCCCCTTCCCGAATATCTCAACTCAAATCGTTTAGTAATGCTGGAGTGGACTTTGCAGGCTTTTTCACAATCACGTCGGGGCGTATTCGAGGTACAAGATGCACTAAAGCCTATGTGTGTTTATTTGTATGTATGTCCACCAAAGCACTACATATTGAACTGGTGTCTGATCTCACTGCTGAAGCTTTTCCAGCAGCATTTAGTTGTTTCGTTGCACGTCATGGTCGTTGCAGTGAACTATATGGCAATCAAGATCAATCTCGTTTAAGTGTATCATATGCGGAACAAGTTGCTGGTATATATATATATATATATATATATATATATATATATATATGAAATATATATGAAGTAATGTTACTATTGCATTAAATATGCATGTACATTATTGAAATCCCAAAGGCAGAACGTATTTGTTATAGCCATTTATAAAACACAGTATAGTTTCGAATCAACTTCTGTACAGTTTCAGCCTTAGGGTTGATTTTAGCCAACTGATGGCGCTCTATTTTTCCTTTCGCCATCGTACAGAGGTTACTTCAAGCATATACATTGTGGTTGCTTGATGTTTTGTTAGGTTAAAACTAGTCCATTCTGACGAGACCTAATGAGGTCGAAACCTGGTCAATGGATGTTTTTTCTCTCTACAAAACGATCAAGTAATTTTTGGCTATGCAAATACCAGTTCGATTTGTATAGGTAAATGTAAAGTGCATTTACGGATACATCTCATGTAATTGGTTTATATATATACATATATATTATTCCACCCCCCCCTTTTTTAATTTATACTTTCTACTTTACTTTACTTTTATAAACTCAAAAATTGTGCACACCTCATGCACGCCCCGTACTTGCACTGTTTGGTTGGTTCTTTTATTATTTATTTATTTGCAATGCCTCGACTATTTAAAACTCTTAATCTCAGGGTATTCAAACTACTTATAGTGGATTCGTTATAAGTAGATGTGCTACGTCCAACCAAAGTGCCCTCTTTTGTTTTACTATTAAAATTTGCTACACTACTTTTGTATATGCCAAAATTTATAAAAATGATCAAAGTTACTATGTGCCAAATTAAATTACAAGCAAAATTTGTATGACTAAATTTTGACGCATTAAAAATGATTTTAAACACTCACCTGGTCTATACTCCGTTGATGCCTCGATGAATGCTGGCACAAAATCCTAATCACCGTATACGTCTTCACAATGATGTTCCTGACTTTTCTTGCAGCTTCCAGGTGTCCTCTAATTTTGACTGTTCCCCAAAATCTGAAATGATTAACCCAAATTTTAAATTTAGAAAAAAACTAGTGCTATAACTTCCCTCTGTACTAATCTCCACTTCAAATTCTTGTTTCCTATATAAGTCCGTCCGCTTCTCCGTATCTAAATCCCAATCCACTCGTTCCTGTATATTTTTGTTCGCTGCTCCTGTTGCCTTTAAACCGCTCTCCAATATCCCTTCAAATCTCTGTATAACCACTCTCGATAACCTTCTAACTTTAAACCACACTCCAGTATCCACTTCAAATCTGTATAACCACTCCCGATGACCTTCTAACTTTAACCACTCTCCAAATCCAATATTTTACCGTCGCACAATCACTACTATTTACTTTATACTTTCGCTTATTTCTTTACCACTTTTCAATGAAACTCATTTTAAAAACAATTACTTTTATTTTCTTTTTTCAAAATATTAGCACAGTTGAAATTGTTTCGAAAATAATCTCTGATGAAAACACGTCTTATTACAAAATTTTCGGAAAATAATCTCTGATGAAAACACGTCTTATTACAAAATTTTCGGAAATAATCTCTGATGAAAACACGTCTTATTACAAAATTTTCGGAAAATAATCTGCTTTGTTTACTCTAAGGCGACCATGTTGATACTCAATTCGCCTACTACATCCTAAAGTTCATCACAAATAGTCAAGTCCGTGTCGCACATACCCAAGTTCATGTCTTTATACAATTTCATAATTACACTAAATTCTAATATATGTCCTAAATCTTTACATTCAACCAATCACATTTTACGATGTTTTAACTAATAATTTTGGGTTTACAAATATTGTCCAAAAGTTGATTCTATAGAAAATGAAACCAAATAAATTTACACTTGACCCTGGATGCATGTTGATAGTGAACATTTACAGACGCATCCGGCTTTTGGACGGCAAATGTACTTTCAAAGGCTTTTTAAAATTCAACTCGGTATAAACCCTTGAGCATTTCACATCTTATTACGCCACTTACTCATTTTAAAATTGCCTTTTGGCACTGAATTTCAACTACTATATTTGAATGGTATTTTAGTGTACATAAAATACAGCAAACATAAATTTTTAAGTATATGTGATCGATTATGTGGATTATTTTTGTTTGGCATATACTACCTTGTACTAAACAACCCTTATAACTCTTAGTAGCTCCTTAGACATTATAATATATATATATATATATATATATATATATATATATATATATATATATATATATATAGTTTGTACCTTCTTATTAGTGAGCGGTATGTTTAGAATTAATATTTTAAATTGTAAATTTGTGCACGCTAACTTTGTCTTCGAATGGACCAGTATTCAGTTTAGTAAAAATACCAACCGACCACCTGCTGTCACCCCTGTTGCCTGGTGGGTTGAAGAAGATTATTCCGGGTTTGTTTGCCGCGATCCTCTTAGAAGTGAAGACGTGATGTGTTTTGGCGATGTGGGTCTTGATTTTGAATTTAGATTGATATACTTCGTCACGTGTGTATATATGTATTTATGTACTGGTCCTTCGGATTTAACCACACTATTTGTGTTCTAACAAATTTATCACTAATATCAAAACACTCAAAGTCTTATCATGCATCACCATTAAAAAGGGTGATTTTTTGTTTAATATTAATATATTTGAAATTAAATAATATTTTGTTTGTCTTTTGGATTATTTTTACAAACTACAGAAAGTGCTTAAATTAAATAATTAAAATTTTCTATTCTTTACAATTCATTACAAGTATTAATTTTTAAAATATGTACTAATATTGTTCTCGACTTCTACTGAAATTTCTGTGTTATCCAAAGATCTTTGATTTACTTGTACATAAATATTAACTGAAAATATCAAAACACTTGTCTAATCTCAACGGTTTGCACTATTTGAAGATAATTTTTGCTTTACATGAATTAGATTGAAATTTTCCTTCTTACAATAATAAAAAAAATTGAATTTTTGTGTTTTTGACAATTGCAACTGACATTTTTAGTTTTAAACATTTTTAGTAAAGGAACAATTTTATTGTATCTTTGGTACAAAGTTGATAACGTTAAGATCTCAATAACCATTCAAACGTTAAGATGTCATTATATATATATATATATATATATATATATATATATATATAAATATTATTAGTAGTTTTTTACACAAGGTAAGTTGATAAATACTTACGTATTGAAATTAATAAGATGAAATAATAACATAGACTTTTTAAGTAAAGCCCAAATGATCAGCCATCGGCCTCGGTAGCGTAATTGGATAACGCACAGTTCCGGCAAAACTGAGATGCAGGTTCAAATCCTGTCCAAGGCCTTATATTTTCCTTCTTTCAATTACTAGCTCGATTTGAAATGATCATTTGGGCTTTACTTAAAAAGTCTATGTTATTATTTCATCTTATTAATTATTATATATATATATATATTATTATAGTTTTCGACTACTTTGATATTATTTAGGAATTGGTTTCGGGTTGTAGTCAATTAGGGCAAATTAAGAACTCCTTTTGATCGATTCGAGCTTTCGAAAATTTTATTTTCTTCTTCAGGAAACTGCAAATATGTATAATTACAAGATGTAATTAAAATGTTTACCCACGATCTAGAGTCTAATATTAAATGTGAGAAGCATGAAACTATTTTAACGAAAACGACTATTTTAGGGTTGACATTTAAAGCTATTGACACATACTTGATGAATAATTAAAACGGAATAGTTATTGCATTACAATGAAGGTTGCATTAATAAATAAATCTAAAATACATTGATGGATATAAGAATTGTTGTTATGAAAATAAAATAAGTAATATGAATTAAATTATGATTGTTGACATGTAATAAACTAAGATAATAGCTGCAAGGAGATTTGTTTAATAAATTAATCAATTGTAGGTGTTGGTATTCTTTATTATTGATAGTAAATATGAATAAATGTTATTTAAATTTTGTGTGTCTGTCCTTTTGTTTAGTGGAAGATCTTGTGGTGAAATAGCAACCATTTCGAGAAACAAACGTTTTTGTAATTATCTTCTTTGAAAATAATTTTAGTGTTGTTGTAATTAAAGTGTGACCAGTTTCTATAGCGTGTGTCACTAATGACAGGTCATGATTTTTCGATTGCAATCACTTTTGTGAAGTAATCTGATGGCCTCAGATTACTTCTCACAAAAGATATTGCACAAAAACGTTTGCATTTCCTGAAATGGTCATTTCACTAAAGATCTTCCACTAAACAAAAGATTCAGACAACAATAATTTAAATAACTTTATTTCATATTTCTATCAATAATCAAAGATCTTCAACACTAAACAATTATTAATTCATAAACAAATCTTTATATTATCTTAGTTTATTCAATGTCACAATATAATTAATTCAAACTATTTTATTTATAACAACAATATCCTCATGTATTATTTAGATTTATTATTAATCATATATTTAATTCATATAATTATTTATAATTATATATAATATTATATATATATATATATATTGCTGTAATACCTAACTGTGTACCGGGAACTGGGTCCTTTTCAAAAAATATTCTCTAGTCCCACCGATGTAGGATCGTCATAAACTGGTGTGATCCTGTTTTCGCCTCGGCTGCTCACCTAATTTTATAAACCTCCTCATTCATAAAATTAAACAACACATTCCTACCACAAACATCAACGTTAACTCTATTTACATCAATATTCAGAATACATTAAATTTTCAAATTAAATTTCAGCATAAAATTCAGTTTTCAAAAAATTTCAAGATTAATTTTATTATCATTTTAATGTGCATCCAGAATTAAAGTCCTTGTTGGATGCCTAGTAATTAATATAACAATATAAGCAGACCGAGTCTGAGTATAAAGGAGCATCTACCACCCCTTTACGTTAATTAACCAGGTTCGTCTAATTGAGCTCAAAGACATACCCAAATTTTCATCATATTCCCGAACATCAAAACAAAATACCCTTTTACTTAAACAAGCAAATTTCATCTTAAAATTAAACTTTTATGGTTAGTACAATTTCACTAATGTCCATTTAAAGTAAATCAATTATAAAGTCATTCAATACACACAAAATGTCAAACAAAATAGTATAATTTACCTGAAGGTTACTGTCCTCGTAGCTTCAAAGTATCGTTTCTTTAGTTAATCACACCATTCAACAGGATTATATTTACGGCTTCTGATTCTCTACGCTTTTAAAATTTTCTCCATCACCATCCATTCAAAGTCGTTTCTGGGCCTTTCCGGAACTCATCTGTGTTTATCTGACCCTTGTTTCATGGATCCAGACACGTATTTGAACCATTTAATTATTAACACCCCCGAAAAATAGCAAATAACTTCATACCTTTTTCACCAATATACGCCAAAACTGCCTACTTTTGTGTATACATTTGTCGTTGTAAATTTTGCTAATTGGTACAGTGAAACTAAATTTTATTACCTTGTATCTAAGTGCACTGAAGTCCATTCATGTTATCACGTAAATAACAAGCTATTTTGAATCACTAAAATATACGAGCAAACTTTAAATTATTCAATCAAACTAAAATGCACGGTTTAACATCTTCAATCAAGTCGCGTATGTACGAGCCTTTAACGCATCGAATCGTCAAAAGTCTAAGAGAGCTTGTTTATATTCATCTCGGTATATATAGCAAAAAGCCGGCACGTCGCTTTTGTCCTCAAAACGGGTAATTCTAAAGAATTTCTCATTGTATGTTCCCAGTCTGTCGCTCGCACGTCGTTTTTTACGAATTTTCACTCGCCCCATTTAAATCTCAGAAAATTTCCACACGGCACGCAAGCATGTCCGAGAAAAACTAATTAATTTTGTACAGAAATTGTTGTTCTACCTCTGATATTTGCATCCTATTTTCAACCAATTGTGACCCTCGTGACGTTGCTTAAATCCCGCCTTTTACAATATGTGTCTTTGCTTGACGCATTTTCTCTTTCCTTCTCTACCGTGTTCTTATTGGAGCAACTTGATATTCTTTATTATCGATTATTTTAGTCCACATGGAGTGTGAAATACCCAGCTTTAGTAATTCTCGTAACTATTATGCGACGTTTTCCCCAAGATTCTTTGAAACATTAATTATCTGCAAATTTACGCCGAATGTGATATTTAAACTACGCAGGTGTTCAAAATAATATTAATTCTCAGAGCTTTTTAAATAAACCCTGTTTTGTATTTAGTGCTAAAGCATCTGACCGTTTCCAATATTCTTAGACTCGACATGTTTATCTACACAAATTAAACTGAAATTGCCTTTTAAAAAACATCCTACTTCTAACTAACACTTCTAGGATTTGCATTATTGGGTTTTTACAAGTTTTTATAGGTATTATATGTTACTAACGGTTTAATTAACTCCAATTAAATTGATTTCTATCCTTTCATTTTTAGCGAATACAACTTAAATATTAATTATTATATGTACACTTTGTTTTACTACCGGTTACTTAAAATAGGTTAATTAATATAGATTTTGCACGTAATTTCCATTTGTTTAGGAATAATTACATTACACGCAGAGCTTTTTTTAATACTGCTTCTTTTGATATAAAGCGTCTTGTACATGATTTAAATTTCTTAATTTTAATAAAACGAATGAATTTTTATGCTTCACGCTGTTATTTAATAACGCGTACCTTTTCCAAAAGCTTCTACACAGTGATTAAAATTATTTGATGTGATTATATAATTTTCTACCCTGGTCTAAATATGAGTAATATATATTATTATAATATATTACTCAAATTTAGACCAGGGTAGAAAATTAATTAACGACATCAAATAATTTTAATTACCCTGTATAAAGAAACAAATAGAAATTACGTGCTAAATCTATATTAATTAATTCAATTTTTAAGTAACGGGTATTAAACAAAGTGTACAAATAATAATTAATATTTAATTGGTATTCCCTAAAAATTAAAGGGTAGAAGGCAATGCCATTCTACATTATTTTAATTGGAGTTAATTGAACCATTAGTAATATATATAATAAGCATAAAAACTGTGAAAATCCAAGGTTGGTAACAAACAGCTAAAAGGAAGGTTAAAATACCATGAAACAAAGCTCGGAGAATTATATTAAAACGTTCATTAGGAGCACACACCTGCAAACTTTTAAATGTCAAATTCTAATAAATTTGAATAGATAAACATGCAGCTTCTACGTATATTGGAAACGGTCGGCTGTTTTAACAGGAAATGCTAGATGAGGGGTTATTTTACTCACGTAGGAATCCACGTGGATTTAAATAGCAGATAGTAAAGAATATCGATTTGTACCACTCAGACCAAGGTAGAAAGGGATGGATAAAACGCGTAAAGCCGAGACACTGATAATAAAAGCGTGATTTGTGAAGCTTCACTAGGGCTACGATTGGTTGAAATAACATGTAAACATGAGAGGGGAAAGCATAGCAGTTGGTGTGTAAAATTAATTAGTTGTTCTCGGACGTGTTGCGAGCCGTGTAGAAATTTCTTAGATTTTCAACTTGGACGTGTGCAAATTTAGTAGAATCGCTGTGCCGAGCCGTCGAAAGGGAAAATAGAATGCGAAATTCTAAAAATTGTCCGTTGCAATGAATCTAATAGAGCTAGGGAAGAATCGAATAGAGCGAGGGAGGAGTCCAACCGAAAATTAGAGCAGATAAGCGGGAAAATTGAGCAATCTACTAAGGAATTTACAGAGTTTAAAAATAGGCTTACCGTAAAGATGGGGGAAGTTGAAAATAGGGTTGATAAAAATGAGCGTGATATTACAGGTCTTCGACAGGAAATGGGACATTTAAGGTCCGAAGTACGCATTTTTTGTGAAGAAGAAATAAATGTAAAAATGACTGAAGTAACGGACTCATGTAGGGATCAGTTAGGCAGGGTAGAACGCGAAGTTAGTAGTATTAAATACAACATGTCAAGTTTAACGGGGGATGGTCCCAGATTTTATACAGGTGGAGTATCATTGGACCAACACATGAAGTTTTATGGCGATAACAGGGTAAATCCACAAATTTTTATTAATAGTGTAAGAAATCTAGTGAGAAATTTATTTGACGAACAGACTAAACTGAATACGATGAAGGCTTTATTGAAAGACAACGCGGAAGCATGGTATAATTTAGTAGGACAGGACATAGACACATATCAGGACTTTGAAAACAAATTTTTACAACATTACTGGAGTGATCACAAACAGGATCAGATTAGAGACGACTTGATTACAGGAAAACTTAAAGGAGAGTTTGCAGGTTCTAGGGAACAATATGCCATTCGCAAATACAGTGTGGCCAAACAACTTAATCCACCATTGACGGACAGATAAATAATCAAGTACTTATCACGACATTTTGAACTGGAAATCAGACAACACGTGGCCTTACAAAACATTACAGAACGTGAGACATTTTTAGAGTATTTACAGAGATATGACGATGTATGTGTTGGACGGACAAAAGAGATACGAGAACGAAACATTAACACGGTTAGGTTTGACAACAGGACACAGAATTTTCCGAGACGGCCTGACTACAATAGAAATTTTCGACCGAATTGCGAACGACGAGGACAGGAATACAGAAGCAATAGTGCGACTAGGGGACCGATGCCAAGACCTAGTTACACGAGACAGAACAGTTTACCAGAAGTAAACAGGACTGTGACGAGCACGCCGAATAGAGACAGGGACACGGATATTAATACGAGGACGTACGCACAGGTTGTAGATGGACAACCAGGACCAAGCACGGAAAACAGGACGAGACAGGATTTTTAGAACGCGACAGACCACTAGATTTCTTTGTAAATGTGTATGAACATCCACGTGAATTTTTCAAAATTGAGGAGGAAATAGAGCCAGAAACTGTGGAAAAATTATGTTTGCCAATTACTAATATAGGAATTTTTGAGAATAATGTAGAAGTATTACTTGATACAAGGGCAGAGGCGAGTTTAATATCGGAGGAATTCGTCAGCAAAATTAGGGATAAGGTTTGTGATAGAATTATGCCTATAAAGCGTAGCCATTTAGTAGCTCCAAATAAAAAGAAGTTTGCTGTAGTAAATAGTGTTGTGGTGCTTCGGATAAATATAGGAGGTTTAAGCTGTGAACAGGAGTTTATAATTGTACCTGGACTGAAGTTTCAGAGCATTTTAGGTGTTGACTGTATGATGCAGTTAGGGGTTCTGATAGATATGGAAAGGAAGGTAGTAAGGATTAAGGATAGGGTAGTGCCATGGAAGGGCAGTTATGAAGTCACAGAGGATGACACTGGGTTTAGTATTAATGTAGTAGACGTAGAGGATGATGGAGTTAAACAGATCAACACAATAACATGTCCAGAGGATAGGATAGTAGAAGTTCAAGCTTTATTACAAAAACATGCAGAATTAATGGGAGTAGAAGCAAGAGCATCATATCGGGAGCAGGTGAAGGCAGAATTAAATAAAGATGCACGACAAATTAACCAATGGACCAAACCGCAATTCCATTGTCCACCATCCATGGACACACTTTTGACGAGGTTAAGTGGCAAGTTTGTTTTTAGTAAATTAGATTTAAGGAATTCATTCTGGCTGATTCCATTACACAAGGATTCTAGAAGGTACACAGGATTTTCCGTAGAGGGAAAAATCTATAATTTTAAGGTAGTATCGTTTGGTTTGTCCGCAGAAAAGGAAACAATAATAAATGAGAAACAGACAAGTAGGGACTAAAGAAGAAGCAATATTTAAGAGTCAGGATAATAGGGATGATAAGTTTATTGTATGTGAATTAATAGGGATGATAAGTATAGATATAAAAGGAGGAGAAATAGGGATGAAGAGTATTAGGATGGTGAGAAGAAAGACTTGGAGGATCAAGAAAAGAGTCAGATTTAAATTAAATAAACAAAATATAGGAATAGAAATAGGTGTATATAGAAGAGTAGAAGTAGGTGTTTATAGAAAATAAAGCTAGGTATAGGATAAATATGGGAGATAGTTAGAAATAGGTATATAGGATTAGAATGAAAATTAAATATAAGAAGAAAATAAGATAGGTTAAGTGTAGATATTTCTTATAAGATTAGTGGAGAGTTAGGAATAGAAAAAGAATAGGATAGGTATATAGGATTAGGTAGGGGGAAGTGAGTATAGTGAAGATTAGTTAAAGGTTAGGATTAGGATAGGTAGATAGAATGTATATAGGATTAGATGGATAAGTAGGATGAAATTAGGGATAATTTCAGTTTATAAAATTAGGTGAGAGTTAGGAATAGGATAGGGATATAGGATAGGTGTAAATATTTTTAGGAGGGGAAATACTCAAATTTAGACCAGGGTACAAAATTAATTAACGACATCAAATAATTTTAATCACCCTGTATAAAGAAACAAATAGAAATTACGTGCGAAATTTATATTAATTAATTCAATTTTTAAGTAACGGGTATTAAACAAAGTGTACAAATAATAATTAATATTTAATTGGTATTCCTAAAAATTAAAGAGTAGAAGGCAATGCCATTCATCATTATTTTAATTGGAGTTAATTGAACCATTAGTAATATATAATAAGCATAAAAGCTTGTGAAAATCCAAGGTTGGTAACAAACAGTTAAAAGGAAGGTTAAAATACCATGAAACAAAGCTCGGAGAGTTATATTAAAACGTTCATTAGGAGCACACACCTGCAAACTTTTAAATGTCAAATTCTAATAAATTTGAATAGATAAACATGCAGCTTCTACGTATATTGGAAACGGTCGGATGTTTTAGCAGGAAATGCTAGATGAGGAGTTATTTTACTTACGTAGGAATCCACGTGGATTTAAATAGCAGATAGTAAAGAATATCGATTTGTACCACTCAGACCAAGGTAGAAAGGGATGGATAAAACGCGTAAAGCAGAGACACCGATAATAAAGGCGTGATTTGTGAAGCTTCACTAGGGCTACGATTGGTTGAAATAAGATGCAAACATGAGAGGGGAAAGCATAGCAGTTGGCGTGTAAAATTAATTAGTTGTTCTCGGACGTGTTGCAAGCCGTGTAGAAATTTCTTAGTATTTCAACTTGGAAGTGTGCAAATTTAGTACAATCGCTGTGCCGAGCCGTCGAAATGGAAAATAGAATGCGAAATTCTAAAAATTGTCCGTTGCGGGACAAATTCGACTTGCAAGCGGGCCATTATATAAACCCGTGTTAATAGGTGTTTCGCTCTCTTAGATTTTTGATTTTGTTCAATACTTTAGACAGTTTTGCTCTTTATTTTTTTGATTATTCGATACTTGAAGTAGAATTCGTGGTGATTACGTGCTACAATAAAAGTTATTAGTACACTTAGAGAAGATACAAGGTAATAAAGTCTAGTTATATTTGCGAGTATTACTGTACCAATTATCCAAATTAGTAACGATAAATAAATAAAAGTAGGCAGTTTTGGGTATAGCGTGAAAGAATTATGAATTTCTTTGCTATTTTTCGGGAGTGAGTAATCAAGTGTTATTCGTAAACGTGATTGGATCCACAAAACAAGATTTAGATATACATAGATGAGTTCCTGAGAAGCCCTGAAATAATTTAGACAAATGGTGGTGTAGAAAAATTTTAAAGGCGACCAGGAATCCTAGGACGTAAACATAACCCAGCTGGAATGGTAGGATGAGCAAGTCCGATGTACATTGAAGCTACGAGTGCATTAACCTTCAGGTAAATTATGCTTTTTGTTCGATCTTAGAAGTTTTGGTGTGTGTTGAATATCTTTATAATTTGTTTGATAAAAATGGACAGTGGAAAATTTGTATAAACAACAAAATTTTAATTTTAAGGTAAAAATTTCTTGTATAAGTAGAAAGGAGTATTTATCAGGTTTATGTTTTTGATTATGATGAAAATTTGGGTCAGTCTTTGAGCTCAATTAGACTAACCTGTTTAATTAACGTAAAGGGGTGGAAGATGCTCCCTTTTATTCAGACTCAGGTCTGCACACATTGCTTAATTAGTATGCATCCTACAAGGACTCTAATTCTGGATGCAAATTAAAATGATGACAAATTTTAACTTGAAATTTTATTATGCTGAAATTTATGCTGAAATTTAATTTTGAAATTTTAATGTATTATGAATATTGATGTAAATAGAGTTAACGTTGATGTTTGTGGTAGGAATGTGTTTGTTTTTTTTATGAATAAGGATGAAAGTTTTAACTAGGTGAGCAGCCGAGGCGGAAAGAGTAAAGAGGCGATTATCAGAAGAGAATCACAGCAATCTGGACTTCTCAATCTGTGGGGCTCGAATGAACAGTAGAAACTACAAGTTCCCGTGACCAAAGGCCCATTTCACAGCAATTCTGGACGGCCCAACGTTGGGGCTCGAGTGGTTTTTTTTTACTCTGGTGAGTTTTTTTGTAGGTTTCACAGAATCTTGACGCCCAATTCGTGAGGCTCGATTCTCATAAAGTTTCACAGCAATATATATATATATATATATATATATATATATATATATTGCTGTGATATTCGCCCCACGGCTTGGGCATGTCATATTTATGTCGTGTTATTTTCCTGTAGGAAAAATAAAACCCATGTTGTTATTAATATTTAGCCCCACAAATGGGTCGAGCTATATTTATGCTGTGTTACTCCTGTTAGCCCCTACGCTTGGACCATATTTACTGTGATATTTCCCTTATATTAAGCCACTACGCTTGGACCGTATTTATGCTATGATTTATGATTTTATTACTCAAGCACTTGTAGAAATGTTAGTTTATAATTTTCTTTGCCTTAATAACTTTCTTCCTTCCATTTAATCTATTAAATTTCTAAAGATTTTTTTAAACATTCGATAGCATTCGGGCATAACAAGCATCTGGTTTAAATGAAGGAAGTTTTTATTAGAATCTAGATTATCAATTTTAGAAGAGTATGTATCTACTGTATCAATGGTTAATAAAAAAATGTCATTTGAATTTGGAACAGGTAATGAAGAAATAGGTTGTAAAGATTCTGTAGGTGAATTTACCTGTGTTCATTCTAAAGTTGGAACAGCTCTTGATAAAAAATTAGGGATTATATGAACTTTCCCTTTTCTATAGATAATATTAAAGTCAGATTGTTGCAGTTTAATAGCCCAACGACACAAACAACCTGAAGGGTTTTGTAAACTATTAAGTCACAGCAAAGAATGGTGATGGGTAACGACTGTAAAATGTGTTCCTTTCAGAAGTGGACACAATTTTTCTACCCTAAATAATACTGCCAAGCATTCTCTTTCAGTTAGAGAAAATTTTTGTTCACTAGGAGTCAAAGATCGAGAAATATAGAAGGTAAGTCAAATCTAGAACATGATAAAATCGATGCAAAGACTAGACAATCTTTAATTGTGACTAAAGCTGTTTCACACTGTTTATTCCACACAAATTTCTTATTGTTCCCTAACAAAGTTGTTAAAGGGGCAATAATAGTACTGTATTGATTTATAAAACGTCTATACCATGATGCCATACTAATTATTCTACAAACTTCTTTAACTGTTTTTGGAGTTGAAGTATCTAAAATTGCTTGAACCTTTTCAGTATGTACTAAAAGACCATTTTCATTAAATATGTCAATTCTTTCTAACAGAAGTGACATTTATCTTTACTAAAGGGAGGCCAGCTTAATATGCTTTCCAAAGGAATCTGTACTTATAATAATATCATCCAGATAACAAAATATATAAGGTTCTAATTCTGGAACCAGAAGACGATCCACGAATCTTTGCCATGTTTGGAATTGGGAAGTCCGATATCGACAATAATTTTTTGCAACTTAATATGGAAATATGCGGATTTGATATCTAAAGTGGAAATAAATTTGAAATATCGGAGGTTATCCAAGATTGGTGAAACATAAAGTATATGGTATGGATATTTCTCAGTGACATTATTTAATTTTCAAAAATCAACGACATTTTACCAGTAACATAGGAGTACTCCAAGGACTAGTGCTTTTACGCACAACACCTTACTTAAGAAGTTTATCTATTTCACTATTGACCTGTTGTTGCATTGCAGGGCTGACTTTATAATAACGTTGTTTAATCGAATTTCTTTTAGTTTAATTATATGTTTAACTAAAGGAGTGACACTTAATTCTGGCAATTTTTCAAATTATTTACCTATGATATTTTCTAATAAATTTTGTTGTTCGGAATCCAATTCTAAAGTAGAGTGGAATTTTGGAGGTGAAGTTTCTATTAATTTAACAAAAGTAAATCCGGTTGTAAAAATATCTTGAATTCTATGGATGACCAAAAATCAATACCCAAAACTAAAATTTGAGATACATCTGGGATTACTAAACATTTAAAGTTACTACTCTTTCCTTTAATCGGATGGCTAGAGTCATTATTCCTATGGATTGTAGAGTTTGTCCGTTTGCAATTTCAGTGTTATGAGAATATTGTATTTGAATCTTTATACGCTTGTGTGAGAACAGTTTCAAACCCTTTTGACCTAAAATTGTATTACTAGCACCAAAATCTAAAAGTGCAAGCAAATCAATACTTAAAATATGTACATCTTGTGGAGCATGTTCGAAGACATAGTCCAACATTGCTTAGTTCTTTTTAAATTTTTGTTTTATTTCTTGAATTAAGTTTTTAAATTGCATGGTTGAAATATAAAGTGTTCGGGACGATACACGACCTTATGACGTTTCTTGTTGAAATGAATTAATAGAATAACATCTGTACATTGATTAAGAATAACATTGTTTCTACCACAACGGTAACGATAATTTGTTCTACGTTTCTCGTGAAATTGAGATTGGAAATGTCTTGTCTGATGATAGTTCCAACAAGTTTTTAGCGCCTGTCTAGTGCTGAATGGTGTAGTATCTAAAGAAGACAATTTCGGTGTAGTGTATGGTTTACTATGAAATGTTGATCGGTGTCTGTTAAATCTGTCTCTAAATCGGTTCATCTTTTATTTGGTGGTATATAACCTTCTATCGAAGCTGTACGTTCCTCTAATCGTCTACTTGGTTTCATTAATTCTTGAACTGAATTTATTTCTATCAGACTAAATTGAGATTGATAAAAGGGTAAAATATCTTTACTTAAAATTTTCAAACATATTTGATTTTAATAGTTTCTGTATTAGAAAATCTCACCAACAGGATTAGGCAATTTCCTTTAAGAAATGTAATTTTTAGCTTGCTACAATTTTGATCTAAGGTATAGTTATTTTGTATCATATAGGTTCATACTCAAAGGTTGTCGAATTTATGATGTCAGTTTTAAAGGTTAGAGCTGATGTCATCTTCGCAATTTTGTTTTAAATTAGTACACTTTTAAGAGTCATTTGTTTTGATTAATAATGTATTACGCTGGCGCCCAGATTATTTCATGAGCGGCGCATGAAGACTTCATCGGTAGACTTTTGCTGACTCAAATAAATAAAAAGCCTATCTTTCTGATTTTAGTTCCGCTATCAGTAAAAGTATACATTCGTATTAGAGAGAAAAAACGACACAAAGTATTTTCATCTGTCCGAAGTTTACCGGGGTCTTGAATTATTTTAGGAGGGGTAGGGCCATTTTTAAAGCGCTTCGTACCTAACATCCAAACAATCAGCATTCCATTTTAGTAGGTCAGTTACCTTGACTACACGGTTTTCGAACAAGACTGGAAGTAGACTAATCATGTTCGGATAATACCCCAGCAAGCCGATTACTTTTAATGTTTTTCAAGCAATAATGGCTCAGCTCTATTAAACATTTTCAGCATTACTGCCACATAAATACCCATGATATCATGTTCTTTTTGAGTTCTATTGTTAATTTCAGTCATTAATATTTCATCATATGTAGCTGATAAAAATTTCGTCCCAACTCGTCCCAAGTATTGAAAAAATTTTATTCTCTGTGTACGAAACTAGAGCTTTATTATCAAACAAATCGCACGTTTCGTTCATAAGTTGAGTATCACTCATATTTCTAGCGACTATAAGTTCTTCTATACGTTCTAGGAAAGCATTTACTGATCTATTTCTTAAAAATTTCAAATTGCATTTCGCCACTGGAGTAACTTTATAAATTACTGAAATATTAAATTGGGAATTTTAAAAGTATCTCTTTGAGCTAACGTATGGGAGTTATTACTAACTGGTAAATTTACAATTGATGTAACTTTATCTAATTTTTGAATTTCAATCGGGAAAAATTAACAAAGCTTGAAGGTGCGGAAGAAAAGCTGAAACTGGAAAACCAAGCAAAAGTTACAAATTGATAAATTAGAAAATAAGAAACGAGAGTTAGACGTTACACTGAAAAAAAAGCTTACAGAAATTGATGAAGAAATTATAAAAAATAAAAAAAAATGTCAAAATGTATTGCTTTATTTCAATTCAGAAATTTAAATACAAATAACTTGGAAAGGTCATGGATTTTAATTTTAGAAAGAGAGCATGAACACTGTATTAAGAATTTTTATAAAATAAATTCAAAAAGTGCTTTTTAAACTGTATACACTACTGCACGGTAAAAATCCTAAAATGAAAATAGCATTAGTGACGTTTGTATTGTTTTTTTTTTTTAGAGACCTACTATACGTGTATTGACAGTCTACTCACGAAAGTAATTTACATTTAAAATTTGCTCGAATCAGTTCACATTTTACAAAATATTGATCCATTTGAAAACAAACAAGTTTGTGAAACTAGTAAGTAAGGCGATAAAAATTAATCGGCACAGAGGTGGCATATGACCGAGTAGCAGCCTTGCCTCCACCGAGGTCCATGTCTCCTGCCTCCCATCTTCAAATTCAGAGTTCAAAATCAAAGCACAATTTTGTGCTCGTTTTCTGCAATTTTGTGCACAAAACCTCAAATTTTGTGCACACCCCCTTTATGAAATATAGGCAAATGAATTTTGGGGGCTGGAGACATGCAGCCCCCCAATTCAGAGTTTTGACTTGGGAAAGATGTCGTAATTTTGTGCTTATTTTGTACAATTTTGTGCACGAAACCTCAAATTTTGTGCACGCCCCTTTTATGAGATACAGGCAAATGAAATTTTGGGGAACTTAAGATATGCAGCCCTCGAATTCTAAATTTTGATTTGTAAAGGATGCCACTCATGTGAAAACGAAGGTACTGACATTGATGGTAGTGGATAAAATTCATTTAATGAGAATGAAGAAGAACAAAATGAAGATTATTTTATGAGTAAAATAAAAACAGTTTTTAGCCACTGTAAAAAGAATCCGAAATACTATGTGAAGGTGATCGTGATAACTTCCATTGTAATCCTGGTTATGCTGAAAGACTACAACTTTTACAAGCAGTTGCCAATATGGCCTGCTGTAATGACATCGTATTTTGGATATGGAAGAGATACTGAAACGTCTGCTACATCTGAGAGTTTATTCAAAGAATTGAAAAGGGAAGCCTTTCAGCACGAACAACTTCCCGTTAGAGTGGATCAGTTTTTAAATATTCACCTTCACTTTTTGGGTGGTGCAAGTAATATATTGGGAGCCACGTATTCGCAAGACACCGATATGCCAGTTAAAAGTATTGACATCGATGGTTCTAGAACATCTTTTATGTCCGCTATTAACTCTAGTAGTAATAAAAAAAGTGCGCAATGTAAATGAATTGTGCCAAGAAAAGGAAGAAATTGGAAAGGATTGGTTACAGGGAACATACAAGAATCCAAGAAGAGAAGCAAACGTAAATGTAATTACACCCAGCCAAATCCATCTGTTAAGTTTTATGCTGGTAGAAAAGTAAGTGTCCTGTAATAGGAATGTTAAGAAACGGTTCGACAAATAAGCTCCTAGGAATATCGAGACAGGGCAAAACCTATTGTATCATTAACACTTGCGCTTTTGATTCACTTACACAAATGGTGTTGGTCGTTTATGCCAACAGTGGCGTGTTTTGTAAATTTATACAAGATCGTGCTAACAAAGATCTATATTTTGAATTAGCACGTAATTGTATTTGAGACGATGTAACATCTCAATGTTATAGAAAGCGAGCAGAAATATTATTAGAAATTCTTCCACAAAGGGCGTGTTACGTGCCGAAATCGGCACTAGACACTTTCAATTCAAGTTTGAATTTGTAAGAATTTCGCGCCATAAATTTAAAAGGATGTGTGCGTATTTCCGTCACTTCAGATAGTGCGTTGCGCGATATTTGCGCCGACGCGGTGGGCCAAGTTAAGCGAGTGGTGGATTTCCGGCATTCCGAGGGGGGGGACTAGCCACCGAGATGTGAAGAAGGGTAGTTGTCTTATATCTTATCGTGTCTTTTTTGTGTTATGTAGATTCCTTTTGCCCTTATCTTTGATTATCGTTCCCTAAACCAGTTTCCTGTCGTTCCCTATATATAGGAAGAAGACAATTAAATTTGGATTCGACCAGGACCGACCAATCACCCACGCCCGAGAAAGACTAGCGAAGCCGCCGCCGACATTATGGAGTAATTCTGCAAGAAATCCTGCAATTTATGTGAGTAGCATTTCCGTTTCTTGTTTTATGTGATGGAGAAATTTTATATAATTGTGTGACGTCATCTATAATTTGCGCGTCAAATTTTACATTATCTAATATTGCTACCAACTGACGTAGTGGCTCGCGTGCCAGCGCGACGGGGGTGTAATTAATCTCAGGGTCGTGGGTTCGAGCCCCACGTTGGGCGCTACTATTACACCCCCGTCGCGCGGGATTACAATTGGTACAGTTAGATTTATAGGTATTAATGCGACCACAGCCATAGCAAAAAATATTTTTGGGGTATGTGCAAACGTTATAGTTATGTCCACTTTTCTTACAATTCCAACAGGTAAGTGGGTTATTTGTCGAGGTAGAGGGAAGATTAATAGTAGATACTTTACGAGAAGATTAAACTTGACAAGCTAAATCGGGTTCTAATAAGCCAAATTGTTTTTCTGGGGGGAGGACGGTATTTCTCCACCCGCAATTTTACTTCTTGGAGCGAGCGACATAAATCTTTGAATTGAGGTAAAGAAGAAATGTGTTGTAACGCTAACCGTTCGGAAAAATATGGATTTAAATTCCTACGCAACTGATCGATAATTTCAAATTCTGATGGTTTATTATCAAGTCTATTATATAGAGCTTCTATTGAGGTATTAAGAAAATTACATTTTCGTCAGGTCCCTGGGTCGGTTTCTTATTTCATTCCAAAGATCGGTGATATAACCATGCGGTAAGAAATACCGTTTTAAACACGTAACTAATTCCTGCCAGGTAGAAATCTGACTTCTTATATTGCGATACCAAATCAAGGCAGAACCAGAGAATAATTCACCCGCTGAAACAAATAAATCTTGATCTGTACAGTTCCGTGAAATCTTGAAATCGTTGATCCTATCAAGAAAAGACATTAAAGTTTTGGGTGTCAAAATCCTGAAAAGTTAAACCCCATTTATAGACAGATATGGATTTCCCCAATGACGGAGCTTGAGAAATTTGAAGGTTCGATAAAGGTACAGGTATATCTGTATCTACATCTAGGTTAAGTCTATCAAGAACTATTCCTTCGAGTAACAGAATGTCCGATAAAAAGGTTTGTTTAGCTTGGTTCGCTTGTTCATTGTCAAATAAACACAACAACTATATTCGTTGCTTAAGGTGAACTATCCGAGAAACAATACGCTTTAATTCAGTTTTGCTTGGGTCTGGATCAATTTTGTTTACTATATTGGCTATATCTTCAAGGGATTGTTTAATTTCTGACATATTTTGAGGTAAATCAGAAACGATTACTCTCAAAATAGGTACCCCTTTAGCTTCTTGCGCTAGTATAGCTTTAAGTTGCAAACGTCTCATTCTGATTAGGTGCTGCTTTAATATCCTTAGATTGAATTTCATACATTAATTCGATTACTTGAGATGAACGATATTCATTTTAAGATAGTCTTTAAGACAACAAATCAACAAATTAAGATACTACAATATTTTGAAAGGTAGAGGGTATACTAAAAACTCAATTGATTGCGTTAGCTGTTTTTAAACGCAAAGTTTTCTTTAAAAGGAATTTGTAAGTTATAGCTAAATGTTTAAATTACTAAAAAAACACTTTTATGACGGTATTAGAGCAAGATAAGTTATACATAATTTAAAAACACTTATAAAAGTTAAACCCAAAAAAACAGGCATTTAACTATATTTAATATAATATTAAACAAACAATTTCCATAAGGAACAAGGAATAAAGCAATGAATTAATTAATTATTTATACTTAAATGTACTTACAGGCAAAATTGTATAATCCAAACACCAGAATTAGGTTATGTTGGTTTAATCCTTCTGAAAAGGTTACTTCGACTTCTTAGTAAATTAAATTAGGTCATTATCTAAATGAATTTAAATTAGAAACACTATTTTTTAAAATATTACGAGAATTACTTGGATTAGCAATACATTGTAAAAAAAAATATACCAGAAAAATTAATATTCAATATGGCCACTGATGTTAAATTAGCCTAGCAACTGTCATATCACTTTATGTCATTAACGTTGCTTAGCAACACAGTGCTACCACCCTAACTTTTATAAGTTAATAGATATTAAAAATATTCATAATTATTTATTTTTTAAATGAAAAAGCTACAAATATAGTTAATTAATACATTATAAGATATAAAAAGATAAGAAAACAAATGATTATCAACCTAACCACGTTGGATGCGTCACTTTTACGCTCCCGTCGCGCGGGCACGCGAGCCACTACGTCAGTTGGTAGCAATATTAGATAATGTAAAAAATTGACGTACAAATTATAGATGACGTCACACAATTATATAAAATTTCTCCATCACATAAAAAAAGAAACGGAAATGCTACTCATATAAATTGCAGGGCTTCTTGCAGAATTACTCCATGATGTCGGCGGCGGCTTTGCTAGTCTTTCTCGGGCGTGGGTGATTGGTCGGCCCTGGTTAAATCCAGATTTAATTGTTTTCTTCCTATATGTAGGGAACGACAAGAAACTGGTTTAGGGAACGATAATCAAAGATAAGGGCAAAAGGAATCTACATAACACAAAAAAGACACGATAAGATACAAGACAACTACCCTTCTTCACATCTCGGTGGCTAGTCCCCCCACGTATGCCGGAAATCCACCACTTGCCTTCTTGGCCCACCGCGTCGGCGCAAATCTTGCGCAACGCACTATCTGAAGTGACGGAAATACGCACACGTCCTTTTAAATTTATGACGCGAAATTCTTACAAATTAAAACTTGAATTGAAAGTGTCTAGTGCCGATTTCGGCACGTAACAGGCGATAACAGTACATAATGACAGTTGCTGTACATTAAACTCTGCATGCACAATAAATACGTTAAGCAATGCAATCTTTTCAGATTTTCCATCCTATACCGAATGTACAGAATGTATGAAATGTAGACAAAGCAGATTAAGAAACTTCAGAACGATAACTCGTAATTTAGGCAAAGAGAATCTGCAATCATTTGAACATTCAGCACGGTGGTATTTCTCTGATTCCGTTCGCTGCGATGTTTATCGATCAATATAGTCTGGTCGAAACATTACAATCGGAAATCACTTATTTTTTGAAACTACCATTTTTTCTAAAAATGAGGTTGAAAGCCTCGTAGAGCATCCCAATAGTGTTCGAGAACGATATTCCAGTTTTAATTTCCGTATTGGGAAAGAAGTATTACCTTCACGAACTGATAACTTTTCTACCATCACCTTCCAATAAAGAAATTAGAACTTGCAACCATAAGCCACTATATTGCCTACTGCTACCGATTTCCAACTGAAGAGTAGTATAGATATAATGATCTTGAAGACACTCCTCGCCGAATATGGGCAAAAACTGAGGTTAAAAATATTCAGTATCTTTTGTTTACTCTATAAAGGAAATATCGTCTCCTTAAAGCGACTGCAAAGAAAGATTTCGCGGAAATTCAGCTTTTAAACAACTTTTGTATTTTGTTAAATAAGTTGAATTTTGTTGAGTTACTTAGTTCTTTAAACATTATAAAAATATATCAATCGGCAAACAATACACTAATGAACAATTAAAATAACTGTTGCTGGAGCTGACTGTTGCATTAAAATTTAAGTAATTTATAAGAGAATACTCCAATTTTTTTATTAATGTATCACGTACATTTTAGATGTATGAGGACGATAGCATGGACAGACAAAGATAATAACAAATAGGTTATAGAAATAGTAGAGAAACAAGATATCTGTGGAAAAAGATAAGAGAAATAGAAGGGCAGAATACGTTCTAAGGGATTTTTGGGGAATAGTATGGGATATATTACAAGCAGAGGTAGGAAAAAAAGGTAGATGTTGACTTAGATCAGATAGTGATAGATGCAGACTATGCAAAATTCAGGGAAATCTGTAGGTTAGTTCAGAATAGGAAACAATGATGGTACGCGTCTAACCAGTTCCAGGACTGAAGAGCTAATGATGATGATCACGTACATGTTTTATGTTTTTATTATAATTTTTTCCATTTTCAATAGATAAAAATAAAACCGATTTAATTGTCAAAAATTTGTATTAGATACTCAACTATATACTTACAAAAAAATTATCACCTATAACTTAGAAAAATACGAACCACATTTTACTATCAAACAGTGGTGTAAAAATAAAAGTACAAACAGTCAATTATCCGGAATCTATGTTTGCAGTCTTTTGCAAAACTAAAAATAATAAAAAGCGTTATATTACCAAACAAATTTGCATTTAAATGACTGTACAATTTTTAATATTCAATATTAGCTGTATTAGAGTAATGAATATAAGGTCTCAAAAACAGTATTCAATACTTACTTATCTAAAGAATAAAAATAGTAGGTTTGTACAAACAGTGTTACTTAATAATTATGCTGCAAAAAGTAATCAAAAATGTTATCATTATAACTTGAATTGATTAAGGTTACTAGAAACAAACGCTACAGATAAGTACAAGCTCTAAACTTCAAAAGTAAACGGTTTTCGGAACAAAAGTTACATTGTTTAAAACCCACAACACAGAAATGAGACTATCGTGTACAACTTATCGTTGAAATCTGCCTGCTTGAATGTAAAAAAATCACAGCCTTTATTGAAAACCATAGACAACTTTAACGATATTTTATTAGAAATATTATACGAGTGCTGTACGATAAATTAATACTTACCGTGTAGTGGAGAAAAATAAGATATTCAACTTTGAGGTAGTTACACTAAATTCTCAGTTGTGTCAAAATTATAACACCATTTCCGAATCACAATAAATGTTTGGTTGACTGCGTTTGAATGACACATATTTCGACATAAATGTAGATAAAAATTAGAGTGCGGTGTAAAATTTGCCGAAAATGTAAGTAATGACAGAATGACAGCATTCCCGATCCGAAATTCCAATTGGCGGGACATGGGGCGCTTAGCTTTAAATTTTAAAAATTTGTGTTTCGAGCCAGAGATGTGTATGTAATCTAGGGTACAATGCACAAAATAGCACAAAAATCGAACTATTAATTGACAGTACTCCTGAAATAAGTGTTTGTATTTGGGGTGGGGGGGGGGCACATCTTCGGCACAAAATAAGCAGAAAATTATGGCATCCTTTTTAAATCAAAATTTGGAATTGGGTGGTAGCATGTCCCCGTTCCCCAAAATGCGCTTGCCTGTATCTGGTAAAAAAAAGCATGCACAAAATTTGAGGTTTTGAGCACAAAATTGCACAAAATAAGCACAAAATTGTACAAAATTATGGCATCTCTTTTAAGTCAAAACTCAGAATTGGGGTGTAGCATGTCATAAGTCCTCAAAATTCATTTGTCTGTTTCTCATAAAAAATCATGAACAAAGTTTGAGGTCTCATGCACAGGCGTCGCCGTGGATCAATGTAGTAAGCGTAAGACTACGGATCTCAAGGTCCCGGGTTCAAATCCCGACACGGCCGACTGCTTGAAAAATGGCAGGTGAGCATTTTTCACAAAAATTACGCCCTCGTTCGGATGAGAGGTTAAATGGAGGTCCCGTGTGTGAGTGTTGTCACGCACGTTAAAGATCCCTACCTTGCCTGGAACGGCAAGGGTTCGGCAAAATTCTAAATTTTCAGGCAACAAAAAACTCGCCTCCTGGCCAATGCAGTACCTTCTGGTGGAGCATTGGAAATATAAATGCACGGTCTCATGCACAAAACTGCATAAAATAAACACAAAAGTATGGCATCCTTTTTTAGCTAAAATTTAGAATTGGGGGAGGGGAGGGGGCAGCATGTCTCCAGCCCCTACAATTCACTTGTGTGTATGTCGTAAAAGGGGCGTGCACAAAATTTGAGGTTTGGTGCACAAAATAAGCAGAAAATTATGGCATCTTTCCCAAGGCAAAATTTCGAATTGGGGGAGCCTGCATTCATTTGCCTGTAACTCATAAAAAGGGTATGCACAAAATTTAAGATTTAGTGCACAAAATTCCACAAAATAAGCACAAAATTATGACATTATTTCCAAATCAAAATTTCGGATTGGGGGGCTGCATGTCTTCAACCCCCCAACATTCATTTACCTGTATTTTATAAAAGGGGCGTGCACATAATTTGAGTTTTCGTGCACAAAATTGCAAAAAATAAGTACAAAATTATGAAATCTTTCCTAAGTCAAAATTCCGAATGGGGGAGGGGAGCTGCATGTCTCTAGCCCACCCACTCCTTCATTTGCCTGTATTTCAAAAAAAGAGTGTGCATAAAATTTGAGGTTTCGTGCACAAAATTGCACAAAATGAGCACAAAATTGTGCTTTGATTTTGAACTCTGAATTTGAAGTTGGGGAAGCCAGAGACATGGACCACCTTCACAGAGGCCCTGTGGCGTAGATGGTATGCGTATGACTACTATGGCCAAGATCCCGGGTTCGAATAGCGATAAGTTCTACTTGAAAAATGTAACATGATAATTTTTCACCAAAATACGCCCTCGTTCTGGTGAGAGGTAAAACGAAGGTCCCGTGTGTGTGAGTGTTGTCACGCACGTTAAAGATTCCTACCTTGTTTGGAACAGCAACGGTTTGGCAAATTTCAAAATTTTCCAGGTAAAATAAACTCGCTTCTTGGCCAATGTAGTACCTTCGGATGGAGCATTGGAAAATCAAATGTAAGACATTGTCTTCATCTATACCACCTCGTTCTATGACCGACAAGGAACATCACCCAGCAACTACATTTGTTCATAACAATTGGCAGTATATTTCTAGGACGCTGTATGGCGTATTTTTTGGTGCTACAAAGTTGTTGCGTCCCAACTTCACTTATTTACTTCAGTTATTTTTTTATAATATGGTTCTTTTGTACACGATTTTTGCATAAAATCTTTCAATTTGACCAGGAATGGTAAAAATAAATGCCAGTTCGCCGCTTTCGTAAATAGCACGCCCAAAAGTCAGGTGAAAGTGATCTATATGAAATTTTCCGTAATGGTAAATTTCCTTGTCGATCCTTTAAATTAATAATTTATTATACATTCATACATTGATATTAATGGCATTCAAAATAGTTAGCATACGACAAGGAATTCAATGGAGTGATTAAATAACATAATAATTGTTATTGTATAATTATCTCTAACATTTACTCACCATTAACGTTAACATCTTATTATCAATCTTGTACTACGAACGACTTTAACATTATTTGCACTAATGGTATCTCATTCGGATATAAAATTTTAAGGTTAAATTGATTATGTGGGAAATTACGCTTGGTTAGATATACAATCATACACAGCCGACGTAGGTCAAAGAAACAGATTGCAGGAAGTTATCGAAATAATTCCAATAACGATAATTACTCGTTTGCCGATGACCCATTCCTTAATGATAACTTTCAAATTTCAATGTTTATTAATAGTGCAACAACTGATTCAAAAGAATTAACCTATTATATGTTTATTATTTTCAGGCTAGCACATTTCACTTTATTTAATAAATTATGATACACTTTATAAAATTTGCCAATGTTTAAAATATTGCGAATAGTTTAAAAATTGGGCCAAATGCAGATTGCACCTAAATACCAAGGGGGGATAAAGTTTGATAAAATTGTGTAGTACTCTAGAAATAAAGAATGATAAAATTTGAATTTCGTATATTGGCAATATTGTAAATCACAGCTGTTAATGAGCACGTGTTTTCAAAGTGTGAAATGTTAATTGAGACCAGCATATTTATAAAATGGATTGTTTAATCGTCACTTAACCGGTTAAAATTGTCCAAATACTCTACAAAAGTAACAATTCCATACGACCTGTGAATCGAAAATTGTTACGGGTAAAATAAGCTTTACGTTAATAAATTTTGATTTGCCCTAAAGGGACTGGGGCGTCGTACCACTATAAGGGTGCTTTAATTAACATAAGTACTGCGGGAGTAGTCTCCTATGGAACAAATTATAAAATGGCCGGAATGAAAACAACTACTTTACAAAATCACTTACCCTGAAAAGCTTTTCCTCGTGTCATAATTAAGTAGAGCCAAACCGTCTGTCGCTGCAATCCCTTCGATATTATACCTACATTGAAGACTGTTATTCCGCACAGGTCTCTATTCTGTCAGTTTCTAAATTTATAACGTTATATGCGATCTTTCTTTAAAATATTTTACAACACTTAAAGTTTTGTCATAATTAAATAAAATCTTAAAGTAAAATGCCTCTTCCAAATACGATTCCATCACTAGAATGACTGGAAATTTGTTACATTGACCTAATTTTTATCCTAATTCATAAATAAATAAAAATAAAATTCAACATATACGTAACCTCTAGTGACATTAAAAAAATCTTAATAAAAATACAAATATACTTTCCTTAACAAGAAAACCTAAATTTCCTAACTTCACTCTGACTTGTGAATACTAAAAAAATTTTCATCATCATCATCATCAAGTCTTCAGTCCTAGAACTGGTAGGACGCGTACCCTCATTGTTTCCCAGTCTGAACCAATCTACACATTTCCCTGAAATTTGAACAGTCTGCATCTATCGCTATTTGTGTGCAAAAGTATGATCTCGGTCTACCTCTACTTATCTTTTCCTATCTCTGCTTGTAATATATCCCGTACTATTCCCCAGAAATGCCTTAGAACGTATCCTATCTTTATTCCTCTACTATTTCAACAACCTATTTGTTATTAACTTTGTCTGCCTATGCTACTATCCTCATACATCTGAAGCACAACATTCCAGAAGGCTTCTATCTTTTTCTGTCTGCTGTTCCTACTGCCCCTATATCATAAGTATACTGTGCTGTGCTCCACATTATGCTTTGAACAGTTTTCTTCTTGTATCTATGTTCGTTGTCTTTTAACATAGTTCCGTTTCTTTCTTGTTTGATGCAGTTCGGTCACCTTCTATTGTTTTACATTTATATACCCTACTTCCGCGATATTCAGTTGTATGTGAAGGGGGTTAAGCAGCCTTTGGCTGCCATGTTCCTTCAGCACTTGAACCTTGTCGAATTAATAGTTTTTCCAATTTATCCTTTCGCACAATCAACATTTCTTGAAAATATTTCACAATCAACATCTGTAGTTGTTTATAATATCCATCAGATTCAAGAGCACTTACTTTTTCGTCATTGGTTTTTACGTCTTGAAACTGGTTGGATTTGTACCTCAGCTTATTTATGTTCTGAGCTAGCCTACACAGTTCCCTGCAATTCTCCCAACAACCTAAATACAACTCGATTCCTTTTTATTGTTTTCTAATTATATTCCCTATTTCACCGAGATTCAGCGGTATGTGAAGAGGGTTAAGCAGCCTGTGGCTGCCAAGGATCCCCCAACACTTAGACATTTGCCATATTAATAATGTTATAGTAAATCTTTTCGCACAATTAACATTACTTGAGAGTATTGCAAAACCAATATCTGTAATTGTTTATAATATCCACCACGTTTAAGTACTGTAATTATTATTGTCATTAGTTTTCCATCTTGCAACTGACTGGAAGCGTACCTCCATTGATTTCTATTCTGAGCTAGCCTACATATTTCCCTGAAATTCTTACAGCCTACATCTTTCACTATCTGCGTGCAGTAGTCTAATCTAGGTCTACCTCTACTTCTCTTTTTTCTTATCTCTGCTTCTAATATATTCCGTACTAATCCCTCATGCCTTAGTATGTGACCTATCATTCTATCTCTCCTATTTTTTACTGTTTTCCACATATTTCTTTCTTCCCTTACCATTTCCAGTACCTCTTTGTTCTTAACTTTGTCTGTCCACGATATCTTCATCATACGTCTGTAGCACCAAGTTTTAAAGGCTTCTACCATTTTCTTGTCGGCTTCTCCTACTGTCCAGGCTTCACAGCTATACAGTGCTGTGCTCCACACATATGTTTCAAGCAATCTTTTCCTTGTTTTTATGTTTGTGGTCTTTGAGCACAGTAGTTGCTGTTTCTTCTTAAATGTAGCACGATCTTGTGCTAATCTTTGTTTTATATGTTTTGTGCTTTTCCCATGTTGCGTTATTCCAATCTTTTTGAGTATGTCGAACATTTTTTTCCATTTCACATTGTCGAATGCTTTTTCCAAATCTACAAACTCTATATATACGCTTTCCTCCTTCTCTATTTTTTCTCCATTATCACCCTCAGAGGTAAAATAGCCTCCCGTGTTCCCCTGTTTCGCCTAAACCTGAATTGATCTTTTCCCAGTATTTTTTCAACTCGTTTTTCCATTCGTCGTTGTACAATTCTAGTTAATATTTTTGACACGTGTGCGGTCAAACTTATTGTTTGAAAATCTTCACAACTATCCGCGCCTTTTTTTTTTGGTATAGTTACTATGATGTTACGTGTGCAATCTTTGGGTATGTCGCTTTTCTCATACATATAGCTTACAAGTCGAAAGAAACGTTCTGTTACTGCCTGTCCCGCGGCTTTTAGAGTTTCTGCTTGCACCTTATCTGTAACCGGCGCCTTACCATTTTTCAGGCTCTTTAATGCTAATTCAAACTCTTTTCTAAGTATACGATATCTCAAGTCATCATTTTCAATGTCTGATTCCTGTTCTAATGCTGTTAGTTCCTCTCCTGAATATAAATTCCTTATATATTCCTGCCATCTAGCTACTTTCTCTACTTTTTCTGTAATAACTTTTCCGCCCGCGACCCTTATATTTTTGCTATATGGTTTTATATCCCTAAAATTCATTCTAATTAATTTGTATGCTCCGTCTGTCTTTCCTATTTCCATCTTGGTTTGTACCTTTTTGCACTTTTCATCAATTCCATTGTTCTTTAACTTTCCTACATTAGCGAATAATTTTCCATTTAATGGCTTTGTATCTCTGTTTTCCTGTTTCATCTAATCTATTTTTGTATTTTCGTCTTTCTTCTGTTAAATTCAGGATATCCTTTGTTATCCATGGTTTCTTGTTTTCTTTTGTGTATACCCAGAATATCACAGGCCGCCATGATTAAGCTGGATTTCATGTTATTCCATTCTGTTTCTACTTCTTTAGCATCAGAAATTTTCCCGATATCTTTCAGCAACTCATTTGACTTTTTTTCAAATCTTTCGTGGATATCTTTATCTTTTAGCTTCTCAAAGTCAAAGTGCCTTTTTCCGTTCCACTTTTTCAGATTTTTAAATTTATGTGCGGCCTTCATAATTACGATGTTGTGGTCAGTGTCCAATTCTGCTTCTGGGTAGCCTCTACAGTCTTTTACTTGATTTCTAAACCGTTGTCTAACAATAATGTAATCTACTTGATATCTTCCTATATCTCTTGGCATGTTCTACGTGTATTGTCTTCTAGTATGATGTTGAAATAATGCATTTGTGATGGCTAAGTTGTTCTTGTCGCAAAATTTTACCAGTCTATTTCCCTTGTCATTTCTCGTACCTCAACCAAATAAACCTACTATCGCCCCTTCCCTACCCTCACCTACCACTGCATTAAAGTCTCCCGTAATTATTAAATTTTCATGACTTTTTACGTATCTTAGTATGTCTTCGATATCTTTGTATGTCGCCTCTACCTCTTCCTCACTGTAGCTAGACGTGGGCATGTATACTTGTATTATTACTGTATTTACTGGTTTATATTCTAATCTAACCATGAGTACTCTTTCGTTCTTTTGTAAGTAGTTTTTTACTATCTTTTTTCGCATAACTATCCCCACACCCGAATTTCCTTCCTCTGATCCTGTATGAATTACCCTGAAGAAAAAATCCTCAAAAAAAATTATTAAGTTAATCCTGTCAATAATACTATAAGTTTGCTTTCGTTTCTAATATTGAATTACCTTACATCATAAATCCCAATTCCTGGAAATGTTCTTTACAACAAACCTAGAAAACAGTTGAACACCATATGTTTAATTATCTCATTTCATTGTCCATTTCAAAATACTAATTACCTACACTTTGGCTAACACTACGTTCTATCAAAAAATCAATATTTAAAACGCCATACGTACATATGTTTTAATATTTTAAAATACTTCTAACTATTCCAACTTCTTTACACGATAATATCATGCTTAAATTTAACTAACACTAACTCCTTGGCTAATTCATCGTCCAACAAGGTAAGAATATTTTCGTATCCGCTTCAATTTCTACCACATGAATACCAACCAGTTTACATTTAAAAGTTTACACGTATATTACTGAAACGTAACATAAAAGTTCGTAATACTATTCACTGTTTGATTTCAATCTATATAAGTTTCGGTTATGTAGAGACCTCCAGTATGTGAGCTTTTTGTCTTTTCAAAGAACATGACTATCTTTTTAACACAGCTCCCTTAACACAACATTCCAAATTAGTAAAGGGGCGAGTCTTCCAGGTCCTAAGCCCTTTTTACCGTCGATAGTCACAACATTGTTTCTACGCTTCCTCATGTGTGAACCTACCTTGCACTTGCCAGCGTATTTTTTGTGTCACCTAGTGCATATTTTCTTTCCGGGAATTTAATTTGACTTTTTATCTTAAAGCTGTTTTGTTCACTTTTAATTTTTGCATCTGGTTTCCATTAAACCCTACAACCGAAGTTTTTTCACTAACCTAACATTCTTGACGTTGGTTTAGTCTTAGTCCCACGTCCACAGTTTCTCGTCCATCTAAATTAAAATTAACACAACGAATAAAAGGTAAAAAAAGGAAAAGTGCTAAGTGCTTAGACCTAAATGAAACAACATTGCAAGTGCAACTGAAGGCTAAAGGTCGTGAAACGGTTTTTCTATTCCTCAACAGAATAGAACACTCATAGATGTCAGGGAGCTGGATCGCTAGGATGCTACTTCCAGTCAAGTATATAACCTTAACCCTCTGGGCGTAATTTACGATTGGACGATTTGGCCAGAAAATACATTCGGAAATCAAACCTAGCTACAACTCTCCCTATGCATTCTTCTATTTTATTTCATCCCAAAAAACCCTAAATTATACTTCTCTGGGAGACGGCGGCAATGTGCGGAATTGCTACCGTGAAACTTTGATAGAGCCCTGAAACCAAAATCAAACGATAAAAATTTATTGCTGAAAGACCCAGTGTTGTCAGAAAATAGAGAAAGAGGTGCAAATAGGACTAACAGACATCGGTTAGAAACCTTCCTTTTTAGGGAAGGACTACGGGTGAACAACAAAGGAAGGATAGATTAGTGTTATCGCTCGAAAAATGTAGACAATGTGGTCTCTTACGGTCGTACTAAATTTTTTAGCGGATCCGTGGTTTAGTTGGTTCCTGTTTGACTACTAAACTCTATGTTTCTGGTTCGTTTCCCGACACAAACTGCATAAAAAAAGTTAGGCAAGCATTATTCACGCAAATATGCCCTCGTTCAAATGAGCGGTAAAATGTAGGTTCCATGTGGAATGTTGTTATGCACGCCAAAGATCCTTGCCTTGATTGGAACAACAAGGGTTCGACAAAATTTAAAATTTCCAAGTAAAATAAAACTCGCTTCTTGATCAGTATAGTACCTTGGGTGGAGGATTGGAAAATCAAATGTAGGGATATCTTAGAGAGCGGTTTATAGCAGGATAGGAGTAAAGTGCCTTCAAGACTAAATGCTAAGAAGGTGAAAAAGAAAAAAATGTGACGTCAACATAAATGTCCGTGATGTCTGTTAAGTGAGTAAGTCCAAATTAAAATCTAATTTCCTATTACAAAAAAAAATTCACTAGCTTATGTTATCAATCCACGCTCAATTAAAAAATTTCCCCAGAGCAGAAACCAAATTAAATAACTAATTACTGTAACCTATTCCATCTTAAAAAATTTTTTATTTAAATTCTTGTCCTAATTTTTATTACGGTCTTAAAATTTTTCCGTGCCAAATCCCTCAAAATTAACGTATATCATCACTACTTCACATATCTGTATAAAAACTTTATCAACAACCGTAAATAACCCTAAAAATTAAAATACCTCTCCGATCCTGAAGAAGGTTGTCGCGTCTAAGAGAAAAATATTTCCCCAAACTTTAATTTCCAACACAATAACTAACTGCATGCAGTCGTACCTCATAATTGTGTTTTCCGAAAACCTTTCTCAATCCGGTAACTACCAAATAATTAATTTTTTTTGATCCAGATTCGTAATTCATAACTCAATTCAGTTTCCGATAAAAAAATAGTCCATATTTCAATACTTAAACAAAATACCTCGTTTTTTCTCTATTCAGAAATAGTCAATTTTTATTTTAACAGTTGTCAGGATACTTTAACTTACACCAAAATTCTGCCAATATCAATTTACGTTTCATCCTCTTAAGTAACGAAATGACAAATAATTTAAGAAAAAGTATTAGACTTAAAAAATGCGCAGCTAAGTTGTAAAAATTATTATAAAATAATTTAAAATCAAAAATCAAGTCCACGTTAGGCATCAAAAATACGGTTACAGGTAAAATGGGTGCTACGTTAATAAATTTTGATTTTCCCTGACGAAACGGAAATCCCGTAACAACATAAGGTTGGTTGCATCTGCTAACTGCAGTAGTGTTGGAGTGGGAGACTATAGAAGAAATCATAAAAGAAAATAAAAATATTTGAAATTAGAAATAACAAAGAAGCTGGAATGAAAACAAGTACGTTACAAATTCACTTACTCTGCACTTGCCGGCGTATTTCACTAACATATCGCTTGCCGTATGTTTTCCCTGCTGGAATTTATTCAAATTTTTCTTCCTGAAGTTGCGTTTCCTTCAATTTTATTTTGATTCCCTCCACTATTCGCGCGCTTTCCTACTTTGACGTTTTCTAATTTATGGCTGGTGGATAATTAATTCCTTTAATTTTCAGGAGGTTGTAATAATCGTCATTTAGTTCAACGTGTTTCTTAAGTTCAGTGAGGGTTATGTCGTAGTACAGTCAAATAAAACAACACATTGTAACATTCTACATTTTATTGTATAATATGATTAAACTTCCACTGCAATGAATCGTGCTAGCAAAGTATCTGTGTTTGTTACAACATTGTAAACCATAGCTATAATTGTATCGGTGTATTATTAAATAAGATTATTTCTAATGAACTAAGTACAAAAGCTTTTTATGTAAGAAATGCATAACACTGCAATCCGTTTTCCCTGTTCGTGTTTTCAAAATAATTTATAAATCTTGGTTGCGTCCTAGTATGTAGTAATCCAGAAATAAAACTATGCTTTTGTGTATGTTTTTAATTTATGATCTGAATTTCCTTTAGGAGAGCAAACATTTATGGAAAGCCATGCTTAATGAACACTGCTATATGTGAAATCAGAATATACAGGGTATATCAACATTAAGTTGTCCGATTAAGATTAATTTTCTTCGTTTTACATCCGGTTTCCATTTAAAATAACGTCAAAACGTTACACACCCTTAAACACTAGATTTTCTCAAAAAATCTACTACACTAACTATTCTAACGATAGTTTAGTCTTCGACCTACGTTCACAGTTTTTCATCCACTCAAATTAAAATGAACACAAAAAGTAAAAAGCTAAAAAACAAAAAGAAAAATAAAAATCGTGCCCTTAGATATAAAAGGAATAACAATGCGAGTGCCGCTGAAGGCAAACGATCGTAAAGAGGCCTTTTTCATTCCTCAAAAGAATAGAACACTTACAGTGGTCAGGTGATTAATCTCATGTGCTGGATTGCTATAATACTACTACCTGAGAAATAGAGCAATCTATATCTCACAGTCAAACTTCTAAAGCTTATGTTTAAGTCCTGTTAGAAAATTATTCTGTGTTAGACTCTATGTCTGTCAAAGTTTGTGTTGGTTGAAATTAAATGCTCCATGTTGACACGCGTATAGAGATAACGTGTGCGCACCAATTGTGAAAGCGATTTGATACTTGTTTTTGTTGGAAATGTGATGTGGATCATCAGGCCATCACAGCATAGGCGCAGTCAATCGCCATTTTATACAACGTGTAATGAACATGCTCACAGAAATGAAGACACGTCTGCTTTTAGTGGTTATAGAAAATACAACCGTACTAACTCTAAATAAGATAATTTCAGCGCACACAAGAAATTACCCTAAAATTTAAAGCGAACAAGAATTATTTTAGTTATGGACCAAACAAAAATTAATTTAAGTATGGAGGATTGTATTTCACGTGGTTAATAAGAATGTTGAAAATTTGTTAAGTTTGATTAGCAAACATAAAACAAGTCCTACGATGCTGCAAAATTTTATAAATTTTGTGGTTTATTTTATTTGGGGATAATGTTCATTACAAATACAAATTTCAGAACGAGGTTTAGAAGTTGGATATTGTTCGTTGTTGACCTTGAATAAGTAATAGAAAAGATGCTTATTTGTCTTCGAAATTATTTTGCATAGTTTCGATAAAATATCTAAAAATTTTGTTGGTTATGAAGTCGATTTTTCAAGGTGGGTTATAAGCTGAAATGCAATATGCTTGCTGTGGAAACATTAGTCATTTGAAATGATGAAAATTGAAACGTTTTGAATATAGTAAAAAAAATTGTTAGTAATGATTATTCTTGTAATTTAACAGTAAAATTGTATAACTTTAGCTTTGCTTTTCGTAGAAATTCCTTTTCGCATTTAGGGATAATGCAAACCCGTAATTTGTTTTTAATTGTCATAAGTGAAAAACCCATATGTTGTTAAGAAACACACTTGCATTCCAAGTAATTACTTCAATCTATGTTACCTTTTTATACCATAAATGATTTATTATAAATCTATACCAATAACATATGTATGAAGTATTTGTTTCTTGGATAACATATTTTAGAAAAAGTAAACACATGTGAACAAAAACCAGCACTGATGTTTAACATTTGTTTAAATTCATATGATTATATTTTTGAAATTGTTTTTAAGTGAAAGTAAATCTTAAATGAACTTGAGTTTAAGAAGTAAAAAGTAGACTTGATTAATTCAACTACTAACTTTTAATTTTAATTTCAATTGTTTAATTACAAAAAAATAACTTATTTTTATACAACAACTTAGACGTTTATATTCACTAAACTTTAAGTAATTGACAAAATACTTGGAGTTAAACATTAATAATTAATAATTAAAATTATGGTGAGTAGCTTGAACAACCAACCATGTCAAAGTTGTGAAGTTCGAGACTGACTGGCCATCTTGGGCTCTTGAGGGTATTTATAATATTCCTGCTCTTACATCACTTTGTGGGAAATGCAGATCTCATGTCTGCTATTTCTTGGTACAATATAAAGTATTACATTTTTATAATCTTATTTCTAACAATTGCTGTCTTGTCTACGGTGACCTGCACCTGCAGTATCATATCACGTCGGGAATACAATGCAACTGTTTCCGTTCTCATGTCTGGTTTGTGAAGTTTTATTAACCTTT
Organism: Platerodrilus igneus; assembly: GCA_036346225.1. NCBI lineage: Eukaryota > Metazoa > Arthropoda > Insecta > Coleoptera > Lycidae > Platerodrilus > Platerodrilus igneus. Next base: position 4,201,206 of record JARFIW010001104.1, on the reverse strand, counting down.
TATTATGTCCTTCAATTATAAAATGTAACAATAATTTTTAAATCTTAATAATTTCATTTAAATATACTTATATATTGATTTGGGGATATGTAACTTGCCCTGTCACTTAGTTCTATGTTATTATAAGATAGTATTAGTATAAGAAGTGGAGGACAGAAGAGTAACCTGTTTTTAATCAAATCCCAAAAAGCTCCGCAAGTATTGTTAAGCGTGTCGTTCCAGTTTGCAGTGTATTGAGGAAAGTACGTTGTGATAATGCAAGTACAAACGAAAGTGTGTTTAACAATGCAGCCTAGTGGCGAAGCTTGCTGAAATCTTCCCCGAAGTACAATTTTGTCAACGATATAAGATAAAATCGATCCAAATTATCATTTTCGTTGTTATACCTGCGGTTTATGTGACGTAGACATTCAGCGCGCTGGGTCGAATGAATAGCAGAGCTTTTGACATTCTAGGGAGTTTAACGTTTGCAAAGAAAGTAAAGGAACCGGTTGTGGGCCTAATATATTTTAGAACAGGTTACTTGTGTTACGGTTAGATATTCGGACTTAGTTTATTTAAAGACAATGATAATTAATATCTACCATTTTGCTATGAACTATAATTAGTTTTCTTAAGTAGTGTATGGTCGATTTAGTTAGTAATTATTTATACGAGTTGGTTTCATTATTTTTTTTATACTCATCCTGATTGTGAGGGAGAATTTAAGGATTTTGTGTTTCTAGCTGAAGAAAAGTTAAAAACAAAAGCAGGGAAAAGACAGCTCAGACATAATCGTAATGGGCGCAGACTTACCAATTTCGTAGAGGGAGATCACGTCTTGGTACGCTCTTGTTCCCAGTCTTCTGCCGAAGGCAAAGTAAGAAAAAAATTTTTTTGCTATTCAAGGGCCTGGGTGCGATTACCAAAGGAGTCAACACCAATTTCTACCAAATTTGCGAGGACTCGACCGGGTTGTTTTTCGGAGTTAATATTATTACTTCAAAACCCTATCGAGCGCCCGTTGACCTGGCGCAGCCGTCTCGATGGACAATTGAATTAGTATCCTGACGGTACTTAAGTTCAATTGAGGAGGATGTGGCGCACCAGTAGTTGTAGTATCTATTATTCCTTTTAACATTAGTTTTAACTATTTTTGTTTAGTATGACGCCCTATCGCTGGGTTTTATGTTAGTATAATATAGTATTACTATAAGAAATGGCGGACAGAGTAGTAACTTGTTTTAATCGAGTCCCAATTGCTTAGCGAATATTGCTAAGCAGATTTGTAGGGACGGCGAAGTGTGTTGTTCGAATTTATAGTGTAGTGAGGGAAGTGCGTTGTGAATAATGCAAGTGCAAACGGAAATGTATTTAACGATGCAGCCTAGTGGTAAAGCTTGCTGAAATCTTACCCGAAATACAGTTTTGTCTACGATATAAGGTAGGATCTATCAAATTATCATTTTTATTGTTATACCTGGGGTTTGTGTGAAGTAGACATTCAGCGTGCTGGGTCGTATGAATAGCAGAGCTTTTAACATTCTAATGAGTTCAACGTTAGCAAGGAAAGTAAACGAACTGGTTGTGAGACTAGTGTAGTTTAGAACAGGTCACTTGTGTTACGGTTAGATTTATTTAAGGACAATGATACTTAATATCTACCATTTCTCTGTTAAATATAATTAATTTCCTTAAGTAGTGTAGGGTTCAGTTAATAATTAGTTATACGAGTTGGTTTAATTATTTCATTTATACTTTTGCTAAAAATTATTGCATTAAAGGATTATACAGGAGCATAACTGTTATTATTTACTTATATCAATCACGTAAAAGAACCCTGTTTAATATTATAATGTTTAATTGAATTGATATTTTACTGGTATCAGAAAAGGATCAATGACATATTTTTGAGAAAGTCATTAATTAAAAAGTAAAAAGTAATAAGATTAAAAAACTACATTTTATACTTTGTGTTATAAGATGTGTATTTGCAATTTATAATATTTGTATTTTTGAAGGAACACACAGTATCTCTAATAATAAATTAAATTATATAACATTTTTTTCATAGTCAACGTTGACAACAAGTTGTGGTACGTTGGTATTCAGACTGCATTGGAGAATATTTGTAGTAAGTTTTTTAAAATTTATTTATAAATCTTGAGTTAATTGTTGAACGGTTTCTATATCTTCCTCCAGTCAAATTTGATTTTTATTCATGTTTAAACATGGCGGTGGCGCCCTTTTTTCTTCTGAAATTTCGAGTTACCATATTCAATCCATGCCCAAACATGCTCTCCCGTGAATTGCACCTCAAGCTAGTCGTTGGTACAGGAGGTCGGTAGATAATATAGCTCTTGCGCCCAATTTTTGTTTCACTGGAGCACCCACTATTGTTTCGCTGGCGTTCAACACCAGAACCCACCTAATATTTCAACAGCTATAAATTACACTATTAGGTTAAACCTCTCAATTATTGTACCAATGGTTCGCTAATTTCAAATTTAGCTTTTTCATTTATACCTGACAAAACTTTTGCTGTAAATGCCAAAAATTTAAGAGGCATGCTAGTGAAATTTCCAAACGGTACAATTAAGAAATATGTGATTTTTATATTAAAAATATTTACATTTTATACTAATACTTTGAAAGAGAAAAAATACTCAACCTAACAATAATAATTATTTGAAAATATTTTAGTATAGAGATAATGGTTCTGAACACTAATGTCTATTACGCACATCAGCTGATGGTAGTTAGGTAACTTTAGACAGTTTTATAACCGTTTCTATCAGTAATGCTGCATGCCCATTTTCAAGCACATTTTTCAATATCTTGTCCTCCTTCTTGTATATATTCACACTGTACACCATCTCCAGGCAGTGTTTTATCATTCTTTTCTTGTATATTACGAAGTACCTTCGCTATTACGTGACGGAAATACTCATCCGAGCTTTTGGGCTTATAAGGCCCATTTTCACCCATATTAGTGCATTTTTCAGTACCTATAGATTCACACTCTGTACTATCTCTGGGTATTGTTTCATAATTATTTTTATCTTGTATATTACGAAGAACCCCTTCTATTACGCTACGAAAATACTCGTCTGATGTTTTGTACTTATAATGTTCATCATTATTATTAAACGGAACACTATCAAAAAATCGGCTGATTTCGTTGGTATTTAGAGAATTGCCATTTTTCAGACATAGTGGATTGTAAAGGTTTTCTTGACACGTAATTTGGGAATTACTTGTACTTCCTGGAAAGTTGACTATATAATCGTTGTCTGACGCTGGCCGACCCATAACCGTAGCTCTGGTACATAGAACCAGAGTTGAAAAGACCTAAAACAAAAGAATGACTATTAATAATAAAATTAAGAAAGGGTCATGTTATTTTAAGCTATAATTATACATCACGACTGAACGAAACTAGTTGAATTCGTCCAGAAATTTACCCAACACCATACAGTTATAAAATTATCCATACCAGAACATTTCTCGATGCGTTCTATTATATGGATTTTCAGCTTACTTAGTGTTTGTTGATGACTTATTAAAATTTAACGAGAGGGAAGTGTATTCCATTATATAGATTTTTTAAATTCATTAAACAGATTGTGACATTTTTTTGAAATGTTTATAATGATATTGTTAAAAATACAGTGATTTATCCCGAATATAATTATAGAGATTTATTTCATGTAATAAATTGACCCATTGCGAATGGACCTGCACCTTGCCGAAGTTCTAGATTACTAGAAAATATAAAATGGCTTGCGTGTTCTAATGAGTATAAGAGCCAAATTACAGGTCCAACCGAAGTAGGTAAGCTAGAGAACCTGAAAATTGAAATGAATAGGTTAGCACACTAGACATGGTAAGAATCAGCGAAGTTCGGTAGCCAGAGGCAAGGGATTTCTGGAGTAGAGGCTTCAGGGTAATTCATACAAGAGCAGAGGAAGGAAATTCGGGTGCGGGAATAGTTATGCGAAAAAAGTTAGGACACTATGTAGAAAATTACTTACAAAAGAACGAAAGAGTACTCATGGTTAGATTAAAATCTAAACCGGTAAACACAGAAACAATACAAGTATACATGCCCACCTCTAGCTATGGTAACGAAGAGGTAGAAGCGATCTACGAAGATATCCAAGACATACTAATCTTAGTAAAAGAACATGAAAATTCAATAATTACGGCAGATTTTAATGCAGTGGTAGGCGAGGGTAGGAAAGTAGCGGTAGTAGGTTTATTTGGTTTAGGCACGAAAAACGACAGGCGAAATAGGCTGGCAGAATTTTGCGACAAGAACAATTTACTCATCACAAACACATTTTGAACGGACCTGCACCTTGACGACGTTCTAAAATACTAGAACAGGTAGAATGGCTTGCGCGTTTCAATGAGCTAAAGAGCCGAAATATAGGTTTAATCAAATTAGTGGGGTCTTTAGTGAAGAACCAGACTAAGACAGGTCCCCGAAAGAGGACATCAGCTTTTTCAGTACTTAGAGTGGCAGAGGCCATAGGGGTCGGTACGACATTCTAAGACAAACTACTGCGATATGGAAAGCAACGGAAAACCACAACATTACCTCCAAAGTACACTGCGTATAAAAATTGTTAATAAACATGATGGTATCCTCTGGGGTAAAAAATTCTGGAGGTAAAATAGTCCCCCATTTGGATATCCGGGAGGGGACTACTTCGGAGGATGTGATACGAAAGAATACAAAAAGATCCGTGAACATTCTGCGAGTCGGAGCGTGGAAACTGGAAATGGATAGGTTAGCACTAGATATAGAAGGAATTACCGAAGCCCGCTGGCCAGAGGCGGGGGATTATTGGAGTGGAGATTTCAAGATAATTCATACAGGATATGGGGATAGTTATACGAAAAAAGATAGGATAACGTGTAGAAAACTACCTACAAAAGAACGAAAGAGCACTCATGGTTAGATTTGCATCTAAACCAGTAAATACAGAAATAAAACAAGTATACATGCCCACCTCTAGCTACAGTGAGGAAGAGGTAGAGGCGATCTACAAAGATATTGAAGACATACTAAGATACGTAAAAGGACATGACAATTTAATAATTACGGGGCATTTTAATTCAGTGGTAGGTCAGGGTAGGGAAGAAGCGATAGTAGGTTTATTTGGTTTAGGCACAAGAAATGACAGGAAAAATAGGCTGGTAGAATTTTGCGACAAGAACAATTTAACCATCACAAATACATTATTTCAACATGTTAGAAGACGATACACGTGGAAAATGCCAGGAAATATAGGAAGATATCAAATAGATTACATTATTGTTAAACAACGGTTTACAAATCAAACAAAAAACTGTAGAAGCTACCCGGAAGCAGATATAGACACTGAACACAACATCGTAATTATTAAGGCCGCACTTAAATTTAAAAATCTGAAAAAGAGGAACGGAAAAAGGCACTTTGACTTTGAGATGCCAAAAGATAAAGATATCTACGAAAGATTTGAAAAAATGTCAAATGAATTGCTGAAAGATATCTGGAAAATTTTTGCTACTAAGGAAGTAGAAACAGAATGAAATAATATTAAATCCCGCTTAGACATGGCGGCCAGGGATATTCTGGGGTATTCACAAAAAGCAAATAAGAAACCATGGATAACAAAGGATATCCTGAATTTAATAGAAAAAAGACGAAAATACAAAAATAGATCAGACGAAACAGGAAAACAGAGATACAAGGTCATAAAATGGGAAATTCTTTGCAAATGCCGGAAAGCTAAAGAACAATGGATTGATGAAAAGTGCAACGAGGTACAAACCAAGATGGAAATAGAAAAGACAGACAACGCATACAAATTAATTAGAATGAATTTTAAGAATATAAAATCATATAGCAAAAATATAAGAGATGCGGGAGGAAACGTCATTATAGAAAATGTAGAGAAAGTAGCTAGGTGGCAGGAATATATAGGGAATTTATATTCGGGAGAGAAATTAACATCATTAGAACAGAAATCAGACATTGAAAAGGATGACTTGAGATATCCTATACTTAGAGATGAGTTTGAATTAGCATTAAAGAGTCTGAAAAATGGTAAGGCACCGGGTACAGATAAGGTGCAAGCAGAAACTCTAAAAACCGCTGGACAAGCAGTAATAGAACGTCTCTTCCGACTTGTAAGCTATATGTATGAGACAGGCGAGATACCCAAAGATTTCAAACGCATCATCATAGTAACGATACATACTAAAAAAAGAGGCGCGGACAGATGTGAAAATTTTCGAACAATAAGCTTGACAGCACACGTTTCAAAAACATTAACTAGAATTGTACAAAGACGAATGGAAAAACGAACTGATGAAATACTGGGAGAAGATCAATTTGGGTTTCGGCGAAACGGAACACGGGAGGCTATTTTAGCTCTGAGGGTGATAATGATGAAAACAATAGAGAAAGGGGAAAGCGTGTATATAAGGTTTGTAGATCTGAAAAAAACATTCGACAATGCAAAATAGAAAAATTTTTTCGAAATACTCAAAAATATTGGAATGAGTTATAGGGATAGACGAATAGTACATAGCTTATACAAAGAACAAACAGCAGTAATAGAATTAGAGCAAGAAAGTAGAGAAGCAAACATTAGGAAAGGGGTAAGACAGGGATGTGCCCTATCCCCATTAATTTTTAACTTGTACATAAAAGAGGCAATGAATACTGTCAAATGCAAGAAGACATTAGGAAATACTATGCAGGGACAAAAAATGCTTAGATTTGCAGATGATAAAGCAGTATTAGCATCTAGCAAGGAAGAGATAGAAGCTGCTCTTAATGAAATGGAAACGGTTCTAACAAAGAGATACGGTATGAAAATTAACAAAAATAAAACTAAAGTACTAGTATGCAAACGACGGGAAAATAAATCAAAAACAAGAATACAAATAGGTAACAAGAACTTACAAGAGGTTAAGAATTTCTGCTACCTAGGAAGCCAAATAACGCAAAATGGAAAAAGCGCAAAAGATATAAAACAAAGATTAGGCCAAAATCATGCTACATTTAACAAGAAAAAGCAACTACTGTGTTCCAAAACAACAAGCATAGAAACAATTGCTTAAACAATGTGTGGAGCACAGCACTGTATGGCTGTGAAGCCTGGACAGTAGGAGAAGCGGACAAAAAAAAGGTAAAAGCCTTTGAAATGTGGTGCTACCGACGAATGATGTAGATATCAAGGACAGACAAGTTAAGGAGATATAGAATGATAGGCCACATACTAAGACATGAGAGAATAGTGCGGAATATATTAGAAGCAGAGATAGGAAAAAAGAGAAGTAGAGGTATACCTAGGTTAGACTATTGTACACAGATGGTGAAAGATGTAGGCTGTAGGAATTTCAGGGGTATTTGTAGGTTAACTCAGAATAGAAAACAACAGAAGTATGCATCCAACCAGTCCCTAGATGGATAAACTAATGATAAAAAAAAGCTGTACTTAAATATGATGATTATTATAAGAAAGTACAGGCATTGGTTGTGCAGTGTTCTCGAATGATGTTGATTGTGTGAAAGGATTTACTGGAAAACTGTTAATTCAGCAAATGTCTAAGTGTTGTGGGATTCCGGCAGCCACAGGCTGCTTGACTCTTTTCACATACCACTGAATCTCGGTGAGGTGTGACGCATGATTGGAAAACAATAGAAGAGGATCCGAGATGTTTATAGGTTGTATGGGAATTTCAGGGAACTGTGTAAGCTAGCTAAAATTATAAATTAAGTGGAGGTGCGTGTTCAACTAATTTTGAGACGGAAAAACATAATGACGAAAAAATGAGCACAGATAAATCTAATGATTATTATAAACAACTAAAGAGGTTGGTTGTAAAATATCTGCAACTAATGCTGACTGTGCGAAAAGATATATTGGAAAAATATTAAATCGGAAAATGTTCAAGTATTCAAGTGCTGGAGATAGTAGAAGAAGCAGACAGGAAAAAGATAGGCGCCTTTTGGAATGTTGTGCTCGAGATGTATACTGATGATAGCATGGACAGACGCGTTAATAACAAAGAAGGCCTAGAAATAATAGAGAGTGAAGGATATTTGTATAAAATAAACAAAAAATTAGAAGAAATAGGACAGGACACGTTCTAAGGCATTTAGGAAATAATGCGATATATTACAAGCAGAAATATGAAGAAAAAGGGGTAGACCTAGATCAGACTATTGTACGCAGATAGTGAAAGATGTAGGCGGTGAGAATTTCAGGAAATGTGTTGATTAGCTCAGAAAAGAAAACAATGAAAAAATGATTATGATGATGAATTTATGCAAACCGTCGGGAAATTTGGTTTCCAATGTTTGGAGGCTCTTTGAAAGTTTCGCTTCAAGTTTAAAATCCTTTAAAATCAAAAGAATTTTTTTGCCTTTTTTGTCTAGCATGCAAATAAAAATCGTTCAAAAGTTTTTAACCCCGCTACTTACATAGGTGTAACAAAACCTTTACCTGCAATAACAGCAGTTCTTTATTTTCAAACTGGTTATACAAACCTCAATTAAACCACAATTATTTATTTCCCTAACTACTAACTGCAGTATAAGTATTATTTCTTTTAACACTTAAGCTACAATGATATGTTCAAAATTACTATCAAAGCACTATAACGAATTTATATTGAAGCATAAATTATTATTTTTTATTAATTTATATGATCATTAACAGTAATTTATATCACATTACGACTTTCATAGCTTTCAACTAGAACATATCGTAACCAAAGCTTACATTAAAACTAGTATTTTAATTAAAGCTGCAATTAGAACTGAGCTTCAATACCCACGACGGCATTTTATATACAATTTCAAAAACCTCTACATTATTTTAAAACTCACCAGAAAATATGCAAATGACATCCTCGAATGTACCTATTATAATTTAAATAACTCTTAGATGCAAACCTTTATACCCGTCTATAAAATTCTTCTAAAAGGTGTAACGTCGCAGGTGACTATCAATCATCCTTTCTGCACAAAAGCCTCGTTTATGTTCTAATGTAATTATTTTTACCAGAGGCAGACCGGTATGCGCTCCAATATTAATTTCTTTCCGGACCCACCAATATTTTATACGCACTCCCAAGTTTACTTTAATTTGTTCCAGGCTACCTTATGAGTTGTATCTCCCCCCTCCCCGAGAGTATGTATGAATCAGTTTGCAAATCACTGCTTTAGAAGATAGAACTTTGAATACAAAATGGTAAACGTGCATTTGTTTACTATCGGTTTTCTCTAAAATTTCAAAAATAAATTGGAAACATAACATACTGTTTTAGAACAACGCAAGTTCTCACACGGAACAACAAACAACGAATTTTTTATGCAGGCAAGTGGTAGACTTAATGTTTTATCCTTCATAAGTCTTAATGATCATATTACACTTCAAAAGGTCAAAAATTATTCGGGCTCAACGATTTTTTCCACTAGAAGATTATTATATAACCATTTTGAGTGTACTTCTAAATAGAAAATATACTTAGATGACGGTTTATTGCAAAGCAGTAAAGTTATTTTTAATTCTAAAACATCTTTTACTTTTATCACGAAATTGTAGCTGCAGCACTGGTAATTATTTTTGGAATTGAAGATGCTGGATTCTAAATCGTATAAATAAAAATCTGAAACGAATTCTTTATTTCCGTTTTAGATACAATTAAAGAGAAAAACAACTATTTGTCAATCTCATTCGCAGATTTTATGCAAGGACTGAGATAGATTAATATGCGTGATTCGGCAGGAATGCAATATTTACAAGAAGTAATTGTTTATAAAGTACCTCTTGGAGTGGTTAGTTGTTATATCTAACACTTGTGCAAATACATACACATTGTGTAAATTTACTTAAGGAATAAGAAGCGTGTTGTATGTATACAAATTCAAAACAACAATACTAATTGTAAATGCTTTTAAGTGATCCGCTGCAAGCAGTTACACTACAATACGCAAATAAAATTCAAAAGAATACTTTTTATTACCGGTTTAAGAGTACATGCATAAACACAAAGTTCATTGCGTTCTCTATACGAATCATCAATGAACTTTAGCTAGTTAGAATATCTAAATATATAAAAAAGACTTACGGATATTATTGTATTCATAACGATTAATGGCACTGATATCTCTCAAACTAAATATTTCCGTATAAGTTTATGCATTTATACATATGCTATTACGGAATCTGGCAGAAGTCCCGTATCCACAATCATTTCTTTATGTATTTTAAAGAAAGGGAATTACCTAAAATTTTGCGGTAAGTTCTTGCAAATTTACATATATCTGGCATCCGCAACAAGCATAAAATTCTATAAAGTAATGTTGCAAAAACAAATCGTGATCTTCTTTTTTATATATTGTTGTATTGTAAACTCATGCTAAGCAATGCTGGATTAAATTTAACTGATGATTTCGGTACAGTAACTAGCATACTCGACGTTTAAGGTCAAGATCAGGAGTTTTACTAATGATAATTTTTGTCGTAATTAAATTATTCAATAGTAAAAAAAATATTAAATCATTGGAATAAAACAACAAATGTACAAACTTGTCTTGCGACACTATGTGGTCATATAATCAAGTTGAATTTATTATGTATTTCACTTATTTATTCCATTTAACTTTTAACAGAGATCTATTCGTTTCCTGCCAAACCACGTGTATGGGATACTCCATGCGCAAAACATTTCCTAAAGTCTCTAAATTGTACGAAATAAGAAAATAACATTAATTAATAGGTTTCCATTACGAATACTAATTTATTTTTTAGGGTGAATAATACAAATAACTAACAACTAATATATGACGTAAAAATGTTTAAAATGCACGCTATACAACTACAACAGCTACTACTGTGGGAGCCTGTACTAATAAAAGCAACCATCGTAATTATAGGCTTGAAATCGGTTATAAACCGATAAACAATCAATACATCAAAATAATAACTGTTTTGTTGGGAATTTGTAAATAAAGATAAACCAATTTCGTTTGTACGTATTTGTACCTTATTAGATTGTTGCATTTTCTCTACAGGCAGTCAACAAAGGTAATGTTGCGGCGAATCCGTCCCTACCCCTTTATACGTCACAAGGACAACGAACAAGAATAGACTAGCACCCCTACGAGACTCGGTTCCAGACGCTTGCACGGTCAAGATGCTCTGTGCAGTTACAGCCTAAAATATTTGCTTTACCTAAAACATGTAGTTATTTTTACAATTGTACATATTTCAAATAAATTTGTGTACTTTACGTGAAATTCTAAAAAATGTCACTTTAATCACAAACATCAATTGGTCCTTCGAGCCGGATTTGAACCAGCGACCTATGGATTACTGCTACATACATCAACGTCCAAGGTTGAAGTTACCTGCTTAGAATTGATGGTTAATTTCTACAACATACTGCGAGTTCGTTCGACCAATTTTACCTGCTTTTCGTTCAACACAAGGTCGACGGCGTGCACCCTTATACAATACAACTGGTTTGTATACAAAAACACCATCACTTCAGGAAAGGTATGTGACTTCCTTTTAATACATCATTCCAACAATTTTATAGGTAAAGCCTGTATTTTATTTACAACTTCAAAACAGCTGTAAAGCGCTAGTTAATTACATAAACCACGACACGCTTTACGGTGTTTCTTTGCAACCTGCCCTTTTTACTAGTTTGTTATAGTTTACATATTTATTATAATGTCTAATACAGACAAAAACAAGCGTACAGCTATTAAAAGCTCTTTAACGCGATTTAATAATTACTTTCATTCAGTTAAAAATGCAGATTATGATTTAGATGAACTACAAGACCGCTTAAATAAATCTGAAGCACTTTTAGATGAATTTAATACGGTTCAATTACTTATTGAAAACGCTGATGAACAATGTGAATCTAATTATGCTACTTTACATGCTCCACAGAGAGAAAAATTTAAAAATGATTTCTTTAAAATTACGGCAACTGTCAAAAAATTCATTTGTGATAAAAACGGTGCTGTTAAAGCTGATTCTCTAACGAGCAACATTAACAGTGAACACAATGATCAGAACTCAGCCAATTTTCGTTTACCGAAATTAGTTCTGCCTACTTTTGACGGGTCCTTTGATCAATGGTTATTTTTTAGAGACAGTTTTGTGTCAATCATTCATTCAAATACTAGCATTTCTAACATCACTAAATTTCATTATTTGCGCCTTCAACTGGTCGGAATTGCTGCAGATACAGTCAAATCTTTAGAGGTATCAAACGCTAATTATTTGATAGCTTGGAAATTAATTCAAGAAAGGTGTGAAAACAAACAGTTGTTGGTCACTAATCACATTAAGGCACTTTTTAGTTTAACTTCCGTCGCAAAGGAATCTCACGAAGCCTTGCGACTACTATTAGATGGCATGCAAAAACACCTACGCGCTTTAAGGGCTCTCGAACGTCCCACTGAACACTAGGATGATTTGATCATATTCTTAATTACTAACAAATTTGATAACGTTACACGACGCGCGTGGGAAGCGGAAAACAAAACTGGTGACCTACCAGAGTTACAAAACTTAATTGATTTTTGAAAAAAAGATGTCGAATTCTTGAATCTATACACGTCAATATTGACACAAAACCGCAACAGCCGGTTACACCACAACGAACGAACAAAGCTTCTAAATCGTTTGTTACAACTTCTACAAAACCATGTCCTTTATGTTCCAACAATCACGCAATTTACTATTGCACAGAATTTACAAAACTCGATGGCTCGAACAAATTAAATACTGCTAAACGTTTACGGCTATGCATCAACTGTTTAGGTGCTAATCACTTAACAAATAATTGCAAGTCTACAGGGTGTCGTAAATGTGGAAAATTCCACCACACTCTTTTATGTTTTAAAAACAACAATGCAAATGTGCAGTCTACTTCTGCACAAAACACTTCACAGAACCTTACTACTGCTGCTCCAAATGAGCAACTCATTCCTACAACGTCAGCTACACCTGTTAGTCTGACCGTTAATACTTCTGCGAAGTTACAAGTTTTACTTTCCACTGCAGTTGTCACAATTCTTGACGCTTTTGGCGATCCACACGACTGCAGAGTTCTTTTAGACAACGCAAGCCAAGCGAACTTTATATCTCAACGACTTTGTGACATTTTACAATTGCCAAAACGCAACACAAACATTTCCATTTTTGGAATTAACCAATTGAATCATGATGTCAGTCACATTGTCACAGTCACAATTAAATCTAAAGTAAACAATTTTGAAACAACACTTAATTGTTTAGTCTTGCCAAACATTACTGGTCACTTGCCAAGCACTTACATTCGCAACACGTCATTAGACATACCCAAAAATATCAAACTTGCTGATTTAAATTTTGGTCACCCTGCTCCAGTAGATTTATTAATTGGTGCAGACACTTTTTGGGATTTATTAGGCAATGGGAAAATTAAACTTGGCGACAATGGTCCCATTTTACAAAAAAGTAAACTTGGTTGGCTCATTTCGGGCAAAATTTATACACAAAATACTATTTCCAATACGTTACATTGTTATCACTCTTCTAATGCTACTTTAGAAGCACAATTGTCTAAATTTTGGTTACTTGAAGAATATCCAAAAATAAAATTCTTTTCTGACGAAGAAAACTATTGTGAATCACACTTCAAACAAAACACATCTCTTAATGATGATGGTAATTTTATTGTAAAAATTCCTATTAAGGAACCTACACCTGAATTAGGAGATTCTAAAACTACAACTACTCAGCGCTTTCTTAAACTAGAACAAAAACTTGAGAAAAACCCAGGTTTAAAACAACAATATCATGATTTTATCCATGAGTACATACAATTAAACCACATGTCACTTTGCAGTGATCAACAAGACAACTCTGGATTCTTTCTACCACATCATTGCGTTCTTAAAGACACTTCTACTACTACTAAATTACGGGTCGTATTTGATGGCTCTGCTAAATCCTCCTCTGGATACTCGCTGAACGATTTAATGTTGGTCGGTCCTAATATACAGGACAACTTATTTGATATTCTACTTAGGTTTAGAAAACGCAACATTGTTTTAAGCGGCGATATTGCAAAAATGTACCGAAAAGTATTTATTCATGAGGAACAACGCCACTTACAAAAGATTTTATGGCGTTTTGACTCAAACAGCGAAATTCTTGCTTACAACCTTAACACGGTTACTTACGGTACAGCTTCTGCGTCATTTTTAGCCATCAGAGCTCTTCATGAGGTTGCACATAGACACATACATGAAGATCCCAAAATTACTTCAATTATACTCCACGATTTTTATGTAGACGATCTTCTCACTGCCGGTGATACTGTTGAAGAGGTCAAACAAATAAAAACTGAAATTTCTACTCTTCTACAATCCTACGGATTTCCTCTTCGCAAATTTGTTTCAAATGACAAATCTATACAATACGATTGTGAGTCAAACATTATACACTTAGATGACACAGGACAAAATAAAACCTTGGGATTATTTTGGGACTCTCACAATGATACATTGCAATATGCAATTAATGTTCCACAACACACGTCCAAGGCTACCAAACGACAAATTTTGTCATACATTTCAATGATTTTCGACCCGTTAGGTCTTCTCTCACCTGTAATAATTACTGCCAAAATTATCTTACAACAGCTTTGGAAATTAAAAATTCCATGGGACGAAACCGTTCCTGCAGACTTATACTTGCAATGGCAAAATTATCGCTCTCAACTGGAGCAATTAAACACATTAAATATTCCAAGACAAGTGACATGTTCTAATCCCGTTTCTACTCAGTATCATTGCTTTTGTGATGCTTCAGAGGCAGCCTATGGCGCTTGTATTTTTATACGTTGCACGGATGTTCTTGGAAACACTACTTCAAATCTTTGTTGCGCAAAAACAAGGGTTGCACCTTTAAAACTCATTACAGTTCCTAGACTGGAATTATGTGGTGCTCTTCTTTCAGCTGAACTTTCAAACAAGGTAGTTACGTCTAGTAACATACACTTTGAAAGGGTCTTTTATTGGTGTGATTCTACCATAGTTATCTCTTGGATAAATACATCTCCACATTTATTAAAAACTTTCGTTGCTAACAGAGTTTCACAAATACAGAACTTAACGAATACTGATTCTTGGAGGTACATCAATACTTTACACAATCCTGCTGATTTACTGTCAAGAGGAATTGATCTTAAAACTTTACTGAATTCGGAACTTTGGTTTCATGGTCCGAATTGGCTTACCTGGCCTGAAAATAATTGACCTGTCCACTCTTATCAATTAAAAAATTCAGAAATTCCGGAAACTCGTCCTACAACTTCAGTACTTGTATCAACTTCCGAAGATTTTGATCTCATAAATCGATTTTCTTCATTAACTAAACTACAACGAGTTTTTGCTTGTATTCTTAGATTTAAAAACAATTTTTTAAAACCTAAAAACATGCGTACTATTGGTCCGATAACAACACAAGAATTAGCAGATTCTTTAAACATACTTGTTAAAATTGTACAAATACAAACATTTCCTGACGATTACAATAAATTACTTAAAACTGGTCACGTGAATAACAAAAGCAAACTTTTAAGTTTAAATCCATTTCTTGATCCACTTACAAAAATCATTAGAGTTGGTGGTCGTTTGGAAAACTCCAACTTTAATTTTCTTAAAAAACACCCAGCGGTTTTGCCTGCAAAACATTATTTTTCTACCTTAATTGCTCAACACGAACATTTAAGACTGTTACACGCTGGTCCACAGGCCTTATTGGCCTCAATTAGAGAAAGATTCTGGCCCATATCTGGTCGAAACTTGGTGAAAAAGGTCGTGCATGACTGTGTACGATGCTTTCGTTTTAACATAAAACCTGAACAACACATAATGGGAAATCTTCCAAATTCCCGTACAACGCCTATGCGTCCATTTTATTACTCCGGTGTTGACTACGCTGGCCCATTTTCCCTTCGTGACAGAAAGGGTAGAAACTTCAAAACAACTAAGGCTTACGTGTCTTTGTTTGTTTGCTTTATCACAAAGGCTATTCATTTGGAAGTCGTTAGTGACCTTACAACTGAATGTTTTTTAGCTGCTTTGCGCCGTTTTATGGCTAGACGTGGAAAATGTGCTGTAATATTTTCTGACAATAGTACCACCTTTGTGGGGGCAAATAATGAAATTCAAAAATTTGTTAACATCTGCTACACTAAAATTTCTAATGACCTCTCTGACGATGGAGTTCAGTGGAAATTTACTACACCTCGTACGCCACATGTCGGTGGTTTATGGGAGTCAGGCGTGAAATCCGTGAAACACCATTTAAAGCTTGTGATGGGTGACGCGTCAATTACATTTGAAGAATTTTGTACGGTTCTTTGTCAAATAGAGGCTTGCCTAAATTCCAGGCCCCTTTATCCTTTAACACAAGATCCTAATGATACCAATTCTCTTACCCCTGGTCACTTTTTGATCGGCGAACCTTTGTGCACAATACCAGATCCTAACTTGTTGCACTTAAATGAAAAACGATTATCGAGATTTTAGCGAATGCAACAGCTTACACAACACTTTTGGTCCAGGTGGTCAAAAGAATATATCTCGAACTTACAAACACGCGTTAAATGGAAAGAAAATTTTCCACAACTTTTAAAACCTGGTACACTTATCATTAAAGAAGACGGTCTTCCACCTCTCAAATGGCGGCTTGGAAGAATCATTGAAGTTCATTGCGGACTTGATGGAATAATTCGTAGTGCAACCATCAAAACCACTTCGGGCAACTTTAAACGTCCTGTAGTGAAACTTTGTGTTCTACCTAATCAAATCTCCTAACGAGATGTTTATTTTAATGCTTTTGACATTCATTTTTGTAGTTTTTTCGTTACAAGCATTTACATATTGAAAGTGTAGTTACTTTATGAACTTTAATTTATGTGTGCCTATGTGATTTAAACACTTTACAAACTTTTATGGTTTCATACTTCTTTTGAAACCTTAGAAGATTTCAAGGAGGGCGGCTTATGTTGCGGCGAATCCGTCCCTACCCCTTTATACGTCACAAGGACAACGAACAAGAATAGACTAGCACCCCTACGAGACTCGGTTCCAGACGCTTGCACGGTCAAGATGCTCTGTGCAGTTACAGCCTAAAATATTTGCTTTACCTAAAACATGTAGTTATTTTTACAATTGTATATATTACAAATAAATTTGTGTACTTTACGTGAAATTCTAAAAATGTCACTTTAATCACAAACAGGTAGTGCTAGTAAATTAAGTGAAAACGCTAGCAGCAACAGCTTTTCTCAAACAAACAATATTTCACATATAACATCTAGGAAAAACAACTTTCTCTCAACACAACCCCCAATATTAAAAATAGAGTCCAAAACTGCCACAACGGCTTTGCTTTACGAACAAAATCTTAAATCTAACATCAAAAATATAACTTCTGGATAACTGCTCACTTATACTAAAAATAGCGTTCAAAATAATCTCTTTCTATAATTAGAATGAGCACTCATAAATCTTAATCTCTAAATTTTCATTCACAAATAACTCCCTAATTAAATCTTATTATATACAAAATTAATCAAGAAAAGTCGGATAATTAAATACCTACCCCTTTAAAATCGGATTTAAACATTTTCTCAGTTAGTTTTAATTATTTCTTTTTATGCTGCCGAAGAAGCTTCAGGCTGCTACTTTTCAAGTCAAATTATCGACTTGTACATACAACTCTCACACACAAACAAAACAAGTTACCATATAACTTAACTAATTAGTAAATATCTTTTCAAAATGTTGCACAATTTAATCTTACTTTAACGTCAAATTCTGTTTGATGTTACCTGTTTTCGACCGTAATTCTCAATTAAAGCGCTAGGATTGCTCAAACTGTTTTATCAAGTACGTCTTTCCCTGCAAATTACTTCATATAACGTGAAACAAACCATTCCATTTAAAAAGTTTATTAATTTTTAATACTTAATTTCGATTTTTAAAATAATTGTAATTACTGCAAAAACTTCTCTGTTCGGAGTAGCAATGAGCTTCTAGCGTCATCTATTTCAATAAATAGTATGTCTTCTATAGTAATTTCACTACTACATACTATGTAGTGTGTTATCAGCTTAGCATGGTGCCGTTTGAATTACAATTGACCTGATTTTGGCCTTCCATTGGGTTGATAATAACGAACCCTCGTGTCATAGGCATCTAAAAAAATCGCTATAAGTTCTGGTTTTATTCCAGTATTTTCTAATTGGTTGTTTTCCGAAAGCGTGTGATGCAACATTCCAAGATTTTTCATTCTAACAGCCTTGAACTATGATATTATTGATTTCGTTTACGTATTTGATCAATATGAAAGATTTATTGCTGCGACTAGCCTTATTTTATCTTATAATTCGACGATGTCGTTTACCTGTATGCTTGACTTTAATATTTGATGGTTCTATGATGTCAATAAAATACCCTTCTAGAAATCGAATGTTTTCAAATGGAACACGGTCCTTCGTTAAGAAATTCAAGTTCTTTATAAATTTAGTAAATACATTTTCGTCGAAATACTACCGGATGTTTGTTTATTAAATGAAATAAAATTAAAATATTACACACGCACCCTTACATAAATTGCAGTCTTTTGAAAAACGCGAAAGCTTTTATTAATTACAAACTGAAAATAGTTTATAATTGAGTCCTTTGACAACAAAAATATGAATAAATGATTGAATGAATATGTTGAACGTAAATCATGTACATTCATAAAATGTAACAAAATTTTAGATGACGCTCAAGATAATCAAATCGAAGATATTATAAACACATATCATGCCTTAAAAACAAATCACCATGGTATAACTGAAGCCCGCGAAAGAATGAAATACAAATATTATTGGCCGAATATGAAAAACTCAATTCAAAACGTTATACACCGCTGCGAAATATATCAGACAACTAAATATGAGCGACCTCCCTTAAAAATTCCACATATTATAATTCCCCCACAGCAAATAGACCTTTTGAAATAGTTCATATTGCTACATTTTCGGTGAAAAAAACAGAATTTCTTACAATCATCGATACTTTCTCAAAATATGCTCTGGCATACCACATAAATACTTTTCATTCCATCGAAGTCATAAAAACTTTTATAAAATCTTTCTTTTATCATGGAATCCCCTCCACAATTGCATGGGATTTAGGTATCGAATTTGAAAATAATATTTTATATGAATTGTTAGAATTGCATAAAATAAATATACATTTTACCTCTTCAGGAAACCCCAAGTGCGGACGGTATTAATAAACGGCTGCATTTCACCTTGTTAAAATACATTGGAATTTTAAACAAAACGCAAGTTACATATCCCCCAATTAATATGTATATAAATTTAAATGCAATTATTATGTCTTAAGAAATAGAATGATACATTGTATAATTGAAAGCAATAATATAAAAGGTTAACAAAAGTTCATATCAGACATGAAAACGAAAGCAACTACTTTGTGTTCCAGCCGCAACCTGATACTGCAGGTGCAAGACACCATGATCTGCAATAAAAGCAGGCTTAATTAAGATTACTAAGAAGTAAGACATTGTATGTTATCAAGAAATAGCAGACGGTGAGATCTGCATTTCCCACAAGATGATGTGAAAGCAGGGATTACATAAATACCCTGAGGAGCCCCTGATGGCCAGTCAGTCTCGAACTTCATAACTTTAACATTATTGGTGGTTCATTATTAATTATTGATTGCTAACTTCAAGTATTTTCTCAATTTCAATTAGTTTAGTAAATATAACCTTTTAAGTTGATTGTAACAGAAAGAAATCATTTTTGAAATTGTATAATTGAGAATATAATCGATAGAAGCGTTTTTTTGGAAAATAAATGTTTTTGGAAAGAAGCTCCCAACGGCCCAAAACTTATCTCGCACCCCTTCGAAGTGAAAACCCAAATGTTGTTTGCCATATTTGGATACAGTAACTCAGTTCATTCAGTGACTAAATTAAAACAAGTTTATGTAATCAATGGTCACATATCAAACGACAAGCCCTTAAATATAGATTTGGAGGCTATGATCGTATCATCGTGTGTAAACCCCCATGAACAAAAATCCAAATTGTTTTATGAAGCCGTAAATAGAAAATTAGGCCAAGTCAAAGTACAGTATTGCCCGAAATAAACAGTACTGAAACTAAGTTGGCGGTGTTTTTATGCGTGCGCTGCCACATTCAAGTTAGCTAGTATAGACCTGTCAAGTAAACCTCAAACAAGTAATTAGTAGGGCCTAATTGTTAAAAATGGTTTTAAGTACAGAGGAGAAAGTGTTTCTGGTAGAGCATTATTTTCGTTCATACGGAATCGGCCGACGTAATGGTGCAAGTTTGCTATACGTGTCTGATCAATTCACACAAAGGTTTAATAAACGTTCTCCAAGTAATGCTGTAATTTTGAAGGTTATTGAAAAGTTTAGAAATACAGGTAGTGTATTGTGCCAACGAAAAGGAAACTCGGGGCGTCCCAGGACAGTTAACAACAACAATAACCATGAACGTGTTTTTGAGCAAATCTTAGAAAATCCGAAAGTCAGCCAGGCAAGGACAGCGTTACAACTTGATTTAAAAGAACTTCCTTTCAAAGAATCCTGAAGGAGCTGGGTACATTTTCGTATGTGATTCAGGTACATCAACAACTACATCCTCGGGATTATCGCAGTAGAGTGGAATATTGCGCCAGAATTCTCGCGTTACAGTATGAAAATCCTGAATTTTTGAAAAATGTTTGGTTTTCAGACGAAGCACATTTTCACTTGTCAGGCTATGTGAATCGTCGCACAAATCGATTTCTGGGCTTTGCCAGACCCGATGAGGTTCAAGAGGTTCCTTTACATAGTGAAAAAGTGAGTGTCTGGTGTGCTGTTTCCGGACACGGAATCATTGGTCCGTACATATCGAAGAGAATGGTAGGCAAGTCACACTTAATCAACAGAGGTACAGACAAATTTTAACACGATTTATCTCTGATCTACGTCAATTCTTTCGTGCACGTAACTTGGCATTTCGAAACCAATTTTTCAGCAGGACGGGGCAACTTGCCATACTGCTGCCGCAATTCGTCAATTTCTTCAAGAACATTTTCCAAGCAAATTCATATCACAATTTACTGACTTCCTTATCCTTCACATTCTCCAGACCTCACACCTCCAGACGCATACATTTGGGGCATGGCTAAAAATGCCGTTTTCAAACGGGCACCACAAACCATCGATGAATTAAAGGATGCCGTTAGAGTCTTCTTCGCAGCCCTGAGACAACCCTTATTCAATAACATGACCAGAAACTTAGAACATCGTTATGAAGTCTGTCTCGAACGAGGAGGTGCACATTTAGAACATATAATAAAGTGTCAATAATATGTATTTTTTAAATATACAAAACAATTACAATTTCAGTACTGTTTATTTTGGGCAATACTGTATTTCTAATAATATATGTATGGAACACAGCACTGTACGGCTGTGAATCTTGGACAGTAGGAAAAGCAGAGAGGAAAAGGATTGAAGTTTTTGAAATGTGGTGCTACAGACGTATCATAAAGATATTACGGATAAGAAGTTAAAAACAAATACGTTCTAGACACGGTAGAGGAAAAACGAGATATGTGGAAAACAGTAAACAACAGGAGAAATAGGATGATAGAGCACTTACTAAGACATTAGGGAATAGTGTAGATTATATTAAAAGCAGATATAGGAAAAAAGAGAGGTAAAGGTAGACCTAGGTTAGACTATTGCACACAGATAATCAAAGATGTAGGCTGAGGAAGTTTTAAGGAAATGCTAGCTCAGAATAGAAATCAATATAGGTACGCGTCCAACCACTTCCAAGACGGTAAATCTAATGATGAAAGGAATAATTGTACTTAAACCTGATAATTATTATACGCAATTACAAGTGTTAGTTTTGCAATATTTTCAACTAATGTTGATCGTGTGAAAGTATTTATTGGAAAACTATTAATTTGGCAAATATCTAAGTGTTGGAGAATCTTGATAGCCGCAGGATGATTAACCTCTTTTATATACCCTACATTTGATTTTTCCGATGCTCCACCCGAAGGTACTCCATTGTCCAGGAAGCGAGTTTTTTTTTTTACTGGTAATTATGAATTTTGCCGAACCTTTGCCGTTGCAACCAAGATAGGGATCCTTAACGTGCGTGACATACTTTACATAATTGTTTGAATTAACATTTTGTATTACTTTACATGTGATTTTCCAATGCTCCACCCGAAGGTACTACATTGGCCAGGAAGCGAGTTTTTTTTCAAAGACACTACAAAAACACAACATACGATAAAATATGTAAACTTACTCTCGTCTCGCACAAGGTATTTTCATACATCTGAAGGTAAAATAATTGCCGCTGTGACTGTTTAAAATGGGGTTGATATTTGAAGAGTTCAAGTTTATTCCGCCATTAAGTTTAAAATTTGGTTTGAGATGTTTTAAAAGGGCTGTAGTTCAAAAGACAAAGAAAAATAAAAACATTTAAATAGTGAAATATTGAGAATTTCTAGACAACCTGAATGTTTTAAAAACTGTGAGTATAATGAGCTTTTATGATCATATTGTTTATTTTATTAAGCATTGAAATAGAAATTTACGTGTAATGAAGGCATATTATAGAAAATCAAATAATTTATGGACTACGGGTTAAGCTATGAAGAACATGATTGATCTGAAAGTTTTAAATAAGGAAAGGAGTTTTGAGAATAACATAATTATGATGTACAATGGCTTGGCGTTAGCAATTAAGTTGAAAATAAAGTTAAGGGGATGCATTACGCTCTCAAACGCGATGGACTTTTTTAGGGTCGAATGAATATTTGAATTTTTAGATTTGTTGGTGATTATTGATGTGAGTCCAAGACGTAGGTAAATCTCGAGGTATTTGGCATAAGAGAAATTTTTTTTAAAAATGGAAAAAATAGTTTGTATTAAAAATATTTCAAATCGCAACATAGGTTAGCTCGATAGATTACTTCATCAGATTTTTTATTTAGGGCGAATTATTTTTTAATTGAGTGTAGTGCGATAATTTGGTTAGTTTTTATATTGAAAGTAGGAATTTAGATTTTTGAAGATGTGAGGTGCTTAACGGACATGATGGACACTTAGGTTAATATGGCGAATAATTGTGGAGGATTACTTTAAGACATAAAGTCTTAAAGTAATTTTTCAATTTGAAATTTTGCCGAACTTTTGCTGTTCCAAGCAAGGTGGGGATCTTTAACGTGCGTGACAACACTCACACACGGGACCTCCATTTTACCTCTCATCCGAACGAGGGTGAATTTTTGTGAAAAATGCTCGCCAAACATTTTTGAAGCGGACCGTGTCGGGATTCGAACCCGGGACCTTGGGTGTAGTAGTCACACACACCACTACGCCACGGAGCCGCTTTCCCTTTTACATACCGTTCATTTACATTTCCAATGCTTCACCCCAAGGTACTACATTGGCCAGAAGGTGAGTTTTTGTTACCTGGAAATTTAGAATTTTGCCGAACCCTTACCGTTCCAGGCAAGGTAGGGATCTTTAACGTGCGTGACAACACTCACACACGGGACCTCCATTTAACCTCTCATCCGAACGAGGGCGTAATTTTTGTGAAAAATGCTCACCTGTCATTTTTCAAGCAGTCGGCCGTATCGGGATTTGAACCCAGGACCTTGGGATCCGTAGTCTTACGCTTACTACATTGATCCACGGCGACGCCCCTTTTACATACCACTAAATATCAGTGAAATAAGGCATATATTAAGAAAACAATAGAAGGCAACAAAGCTGTATCTAACTAGAAAGAGCAGCTGCTATGTTCTAAGACAACAAACATAGAAACAAGGAAAAGAATTATAAAAAGCGTATGTGAGGAGCACAGCACTGTACGGCTATAAATGGAGATAGTAGAAGAAGCAGACAGGAAAAAGATAGAAGTCTTTTGGAATGTTGTGCTTGAGATGTATACTGATGACAGCATGGACAGACAAGTTAACAACAAAGAGGGTCTAGAAATAGTAGGGGGGTGAAGGATATTTGTATAAAATTAAAAAAAAACAGGAGAAATAGGACAAAACACGTTGTAAGGCATTTAGAAATAATGCCATATATATTATAAGCAGAAATATGAAGAAGGAGATGTAGACCTAGATCAGACTATTGTACGCAGATAGTGAAAGATGTAGGCGGTGAGAATTTCAAGAAATGTGTTGTTTAGCTCAGAATAGAAAACAATGAAGAAATGATTATGGTGATAAATTTATGCAAACCATCGTTAAATTTGTTTTCCAATGTTTGAAGGCTCTTTGAAAGTTTCGCTTCAAGTTTAAAATCCTTAGGAAGCAAAAGAATTTTTTTTACCCATTTCCTTTTTGTCTACCATGCAAATAGGAATCGTTTAAAAGCCTTTAATCCCGCTACTTGACATTGAGATGTAAAATTTTCTAATCAACCTTCGATCACGCCGCAGACCATGGGCGGTTGATTTTCTATACCTATCAAAAATTCTTGTAAATTGTAATAAGCCCAGGGTAAGGTTGGATGACAAGCGGCTTTTAGAAAAAGAAAACTTTTATGACTTGTAGCTAGCTGAGCTTTTAATCCACGCTCGGATGAGATTGGGTCAGTGGGTTTAATTAAAGTTAAAAAAAATAGGATAATGGACGCCACCTAAATTTTTATAAAGCAATTAACTAAATGGATTTGCTTAAAGAAAAAATTTGGAAACCTATATTATCACAAATCACTTCAAATACAAGCTTGATTGTCACAAATATGTTACTTACTTTTTTTCTGCTCTAACGAAGATCTAGGATGGATCTGAAACATAATTACTACTAGCAAACATGTAATTTATTTAATGATCCTGTGACTATACGATGTCCTTAATTTTGTTTCAAGAACTTATCACTGAATCGTTATAATAATTCCTTTAACAGTCATAAAATCTTCGGGGAAATTAAATTTTCATAAAAAATAAACTGAAGAAAAAAAGGTTTCTATATTCTCATTTTAAACAATTATGTACATGATAATGTAAGTCAACAAAGATAAATCCTTATGAATATAATTATTACGTTACTTAAGGGATGAAAAATTAGCTTTTTATGTGTACTGAATTTTAATTGAAATGTGTATTTTATTTAACAATATTCATTTATGATTAATAGTTCGAAGTAGCGCTACGGGAACTTCACAAGAAATTCAAATATTTTATACATGCAATAATGTATTTGTTAATTAATCTCTAATCAAAATTTCATTTGTTAGAATGAACGCACGCAAACAACGTGTTGAAATAAGGTTTCGGTAAACAAGATAAGAATTACATTTGTTTAAACAAATGCTGCGAACAACGTGTTATTATGATTGATGTAACTTAATATCTTTTTATACATAGTTTAAAAAGGAATGACTTCTAAATTTGAACATGTGATTAATAAAATAAAATCATTCTATATATTTAAATATTGAACCGTTAAAAGTTAAGCTTCTTTCTATTAATAAATAGGTTGCTAAATTATCTATACGGGAAGGTATTTGTATATCAAAGCATAAAGTAATTCCCAAACGAACAATTAAATGTTACGTCGAGTCATATATGTGTATATAAAATAAAATACGGCACATGCAGCAAAATTTCAGGAAATCAAATGGGCTTACCCACCGGCGTGAATGACCTAACAACCTGTTAACACTTGTTTCGACGTCAGCATCCTGACACGTGTCGGTACTATCCAACAAATCTGCTTACCAATTTTGTACGAACTGGATTTCCATGTAGATAATTTATTTATACATCAACTAAGTAGAATAATTTTAATATTCCATTAGAACCTTTGCTGATCACTGAAGTTGCATTAAAAATTACAGAAGCTGCATTGTAGTTTACTGAAGTTGCACTGCAATATACTTTATTAAAAGAAATCCTTATTAATTACCTATAAAACAAACCGTTGTAAAGATTAATTACTTCATAACTGTAAGATTAAATTTTACTTGTTTCGGCGCTTACGCCAGGAAAACTTAATTTCCTGTAACATGTCGTCTGCTGTTATCGCAGAGCAGTGACCTTTCGGCTCGAGGAGAGGACAAAAAGTCAGCATGTCGGACAAGTCGACCAACAACATAAGGATCATAGATATTCCACTTACGAGTAGAGAGCACGCGCAAGATTTGTAATTGTGTTATC
Organism: Platerodrilus igneus; assembly: GCA_036346225.1. Lineage (NCBI taxonomy): Eukaryota > Metazoa > Arthropoda > Insecta > Coleoptera > Lycidae > Platerodrilus > Platerodrilus igneus. The sequence goes on along the minus strand of JARFIW010001104.1, from coordinate 4,174,897 downwards.
AGCTATATTAATAAAATGCTTTAATTTTATTGTTTACTAAATATACAAAAGTATTGGAAGTCATATTGGGTAAAGCGTTAAATAAATAAATGCAAAAATAACGGCCTTGTAGCAGTAATGTTGATGAATAATTCAGTTTGGAATTTTTACATGTTACAACATCAGTGTAACAAAGACTTTACTTGAAATAACAACAGTTCTTTATTTTCAAACTGATTATACAAGGCTTTTCGGAAACTCGTAGTTTTTGCTCTCACAATTATTTATTTTTCTAACTACTGGCTACAGTAGAAGTATTATTTTTTTAACACTTAAGCTACAATGATATGTTCTAAATTACTATCGAAGCATTATAATGAATTTATATTGGTGGACTAATTATTAATTTTTATTCATTTATATGATGATTAACAGTAATTTATATCACATTACGACTTACAAAGCTTTCAACTAGAACATATCGTAACCAAAGATTTTCATTAGAACTAATATTATAATGAAAGCTGCAATTAGAACTGAACTCCAATACCCACGACGGCATTTTATATACATTTTAAAAAAACCTCTACATTATTTGAAACGCACCAGAAGATATGCAAATGAATTCTCGAATGCACCTATTGTAATCTATATAACTCTTAAATGCAAACCCTTATACCTGTCAATCAAATTCATCCAATAAGTGTAACGTCGCAGGGTACTATCAATCATCTTTTGTGCACAAACGCCTCGTTTATGTTCTAATGTAATTGCCCTCGCCACAGGCAGACCTATAGGCGTTACAATATTAATTTCTTTTCTGATCTACCGATGTTTGCTATGCACCTCCAAGTTAATTTTAATTTGCTACAGGCTTAGGAGTTGTAAATCTCCCCTCTCCGAGAGTATGTATGAATCAGTTTGGAAATCACTGCTTTAGAAGATAGAACTTTGAATACAAAATGGTAAACAAGCATTTGTTTATTATCGGTTTTCTCTAAAATTTCAAAAATAAATTGGAAACATAACATACTGTTTTAGAACAACGCAAGTTCTCACACGGAACAACAAAACAACGAATTATTTATGCAGGCAAGTGGTAGACTTAATGTTTTATCCTTCATAAGTCTTAATGATCATATTACACTTCAAAAGGTCAAAAATTATTCGGGCTCAACGATTTTTACCACTAGAAGATTATTATATAACTATTTTGAGTGTACTTCTAAATAGAAAATATACTTAGATGACGGTTTATTGCAAAGCAGTAAAGTTATTTTTAATTCTAAAACATCTTTTACTTTTATCACGAAATTGTAGCTGCAGCACTGGTAATTATTTTTGAAATTGAAGATGCTGGATTCTAAATCGTATAAATAAAAGGCTGAAACGAATTTTTTATTTTGTTTTAGATACAATTAAAGAGAAAAACAACTTTATCAATCTCATTCGCAGATTTTATGCAAGGACTAACATAGATTAATATGCGTTGTTCGGCAGGAATGCAATATTTACAAGAAGTAATTGTTTATAAAGTACCTCTTGGAGTGGTTAGTTGTTATATCTAACACTTGTGTAAATACATACACATTGTGTAAATTTACTTAAGGAATAAGAAGCGTGTTGCATGTATACAAATTCAAAACAACAATACTAATTGTAAATGCTTTTAAGTGATCTGCTGCAAGCAGCTACACTACAATACGCAAATAAAATTCAGAAGAATGCTTTTTATTACCGGTTTAAGAGTACATGCATAAACACAAAGTTCATTGCGTTCTCTATACGAATCATCAATGAACTTTAGCTAGTTAGAATATCTAAATATATAAAAATGACTTACGTATATTATTGTATTCATAACGAATAATGGCACTGATATCTCAAACTAAATACTTCCGTAATAGTTTATGCATTTATACCTATGCTATTACGGAATCTGGCAGAAGTCCCGTATCCACAACCATTTCTTTATGTATTTTAAAGAAAGGGAATTACCTAAAATTTTGTGGTAAGTTCTTGCAAATTTACATATATCTGGCATCCCCAACAAGTATAAAATTCTAAAACAGTATTGTAGCAAAAACAAATCGTGATCTCCTTTTTTTATATATTGTTGTAGAGTGAATTATGATCATTATAAGCAATGCTGGATTAAATTTAACTAATGATTCTGATTATGTGACTAACATACTTGATGTTTAAGGTCAAGATCAGGAGTTTTACTATGATAATTTCTGTCGTAATTAAATTATTCCATACTAAAAAAAAAATGCTATTAAATCATGGGAATAAAACAACAAACGTACCAACCTGTCTTGCGACACTATGTGGTCACATAATCTAGTTTAATTTTTTATGAATTTCAGTTATTTATTCTATTTAACTTTTAACATAGATCTATTCGTTTCCTATCAAACCATGTGTATGGGATAATCCATGCGCAAAACAGCTTCTAGTCTCCAAATTGTACGGAATAAGAATATAACATTAATTAATAGGCGTCCGTTAGGAATATAAACTTTTGTTGTTAGGGTGAATACAAATAACTAACAACTAATACATGACGTAAAAATTTTCAAAATGCACTCTATACAACTTTAACAGCTACTGCTGTGGCAGCCTGTACTAATAAAATCAACAATCGTAATGATAGGCTTGTAATCGGTTTCAAACCGATAAACAATCAATACATCAAAATAATAACTGTTTTGTTGGAAATTTGTAAATAAAGATTAACCAATTTCGTCTGTATTTATTTGTAGCTCATCAGGTTGTTGAGTTTTCTCTCTACAGGCAGCCAACAAAGGTAGTGCGAGTAAATTAAGTGAAGACACTAACAACAACAGTTTTTCTCTAACAAACAATATTTTACATATAACATCTAGGAAAAACAACTTTCTCTCAACACAAACCCTAATATTAAAAATTGAGTCCAAAACTGCCACAACGGCTTTGCCTTACGAACAAAATCTTAAATCTAACATTAAAAAATATAACTTCTGGATAATTGCTCATTTATACAAAAAATAGCGTCCAAAATATCTCTTTCTATAATTAGGATAAGCACTTATAAATCTTAATCTCTGAATTTTTCATTCACAAATAACTTCCTGATTAAATCTTACTATATACAAAATTGATCAATAAAAGTCGGATAATTAAATATCCATCCCTTTAAAATCGGATTTAACATCTTATCAATTAAGTTTAATTATTTCTTTCATACTGCCGAAGACTTCATCTTAGGTTGCCACCCTTCAAGCCAAATTATCGAGTTGTACACACAACTCTAGCACAAAAAAACTTGCATTCAAAACAAAAGCTATCATATAACTTAACTAATTAATAGATAGGTCCTTTTTAAAATGTTACATAATTTTACTTTACTGTGAAATTCTGCTTGTTGTTGCCTTTTTCCAGACTATAATTCTCAATTATAGCTCCAGAATTGCTCAAATTGTTTTACCAAATACGTCTTTCAATCCAAATTACTCTATATAACATGTAACAAACCACTCCATTTAAGAAAACTATTAATTTTTAATACAATTTTTTTATTTTTAAAATCGTTGTAATTACTGCAAATAACTTCTCCATTCCGAGTAGCAATGAACTTCTAACGTCATCTATTTCAATAAATCGTATGTCTTCTATAATAATTCCACTACCTACTACGTAGTGTGTTATCAGCTTAGCATGATGCCGTTTGAATAGCAACTTACCTGATTCTCGCCTTCCATTGGGTTTATAAAAACAAGCCCTCGTGTCATAAGCATCTAGAAAAATCGCGATAAATTCTGGTTTTTATTCCAGTATCTTCTAATTGTTTGTTTTCCGAAGGCGTGTGATGCAACATTCCAAGATTTTCATTCTAACAGCCTTAGGATATAATATTATTGCCTATTTGATCAATATTAAAGATTTATTGCTGCGACTAGCCTTATTTTATCTTATAATTCGACGATGTCGTTTACCTGTATACTTGATTTTAATATTTGATGGTTCTATAATGTCAATAAAATACCTTCCTAGAAATCAAATGTTTTCAAATGGAACACGGTTCTTCGTTAAGAAAATCAAGTTATTTATAAATTTAATAAATACATTTTCGTCGAAATACTACCGTATGTTTGTTTATTAATGAAATAAAATTAAAATATTACACATGCTTCCTTACATGAATTGCAGTCTTTTGAAAAACACGAAAGCTTTTATTAATTACGAACTGAAAATATTTTATAGTTGAGTACTTTGACTACAAAAATGTGAATAAATGATTGAATGAATATGTTGAACGTAAATCATGTACATTCATAAAATGTAACAAAATTTTAGAAGACGCTCAAGATAATCAAATCGAAGATATTATAAACATATATCATGCCTTAAGAACAAATCACCATGGTATAACTGAAGCCCGCGAAAGAATGAAATACAAATATTATTGGCCGAATATGAAAAACTCAATTCAAAACGTTATACACCGCTGCGAAATATGTCAGACAACTAAATATGAGCGACCTCCCATAAAAATTCCACATATCATAACTCCCCCACAGCAAATATACTTTTTGAAATAGTTCATATTGCTACATTTTCGGTGAAAAAAAACAGAATTTCTTACAATCATCGATACTTTCTCAAAATATGCTCTGGCATACCGCATAAATACTTTTTACTCCATCGAAGTCATAAAAACTTTTATAAAATCTTTCTTTTATCATGGAATCCCCTCCACAATTGCATGGGATTTAGGTATCAAATTTGAAAATAATATTTTATATGAATTGTTAGAATTGCATAAAATAAATATACATTTTACCTCTTCAGGAAACCCCAAATGCGGACAGTATTATTAAACGGCTGCATTTCACCTTGTTAAAATACATTGGAATTTTAATCAAAACGCAAGTTACATATCCCCCAATTAATATGTATATAAATTTAAATGCAATTATTATGTCTTAAGAAATAGAATGATACACTGTATAATTGAAAGTAATAATATAAAAGGTTAACAAAAGTTCATATCAGACATAAAAACGAAAGCAACTACTTTGTATTCCAGCCGCAACCTGATACTGCAGGTGCAAGACACCATGATCTGGAATAAAAGCAGACTTAATTAAGATTACTAAGAAGTAAGACATTGTATGTTATCAAGAAATAGCAGACGGTGAGATCTGCATTTCCCACAAGATGATGTGAAAGCAGGGATTACATAAATACTTTGAGGAGCCCCTGCTGGCCAGTCAGTCTCGAACTTCATAACTTTAACGTTATTGGTGGTTCATTATTAATTATTGATTGCTAACTTCAAGTATTTTCTCAATTTCAATTAGTTTAGTGAATATAAACGTTTAAGTTGATTGTAACAGAAAGACGTCATTTTTGTAATCGTATAATTGAGAATAAAGTCCATAAAAGGGTTTCTTGGAAAATAAATGTTTTTAAGAAGCTCACAAAGGCCTAAAATCTATCTCGCATCCCTTCAAAGTGAAAACCCAAATGTTGTTTGCCATATTTGGATACAGTAACTCAGTTCATTCAGTGACTAAATTAAAACAAGTTTATGTAATCAATGGTCACATATCAAAGGACAACCCCTTAAATATAGATTTGGAGTCTAAAATCCAATCCTCCTATGTAAACATCTATGAACAAGAATCTAAATTGCTTTATGAATTAGGCCAAGACAAATTATTGCTAATAACATATGTGTGGAACACAGCACTGTACTGCTATGAATCTTGGACAGTAAGAAAAGCGGAGAGGAAAAGGATTGAAGTCTTTGAAATGTGGTGCTATAGACATATCATTAAGATATTACGGACATAAGAAGTTAAAAACAAAGAGGTTCTGGACACGGTAGAGGAAGAATGAAATGTTTGGAAAACAGTAAACAACAGGAGAGATAAGATGATTGGGCACATACTAAGGCACTAAGGAATGGTGTAGATTATATTAGAAGCAGATATAAGAAAAAAAGAGGTAGATGTAGACCTGAGTTAGACTATTGCACACAGATAATTAAATATGTAAGCTGTGGGAGTTTTAGGTAAATGCTAGCTCAAAATAGAAATCAAGGAAGGTACGCGTCCAAACACTTCCAAAATGTTAAACCTAATGACAAAAGAATAATTGTACTTAAACCTGATAATTATTATAAGCAATTACAGGTGTTGGTTTTGCAATATTTTCAACTAATGTTGATTGTGGGAAAGTATTTATTGGAAAACTATTAATTTGGCAAATACCTAAGTGTTGGAGGTTGATTAACCCTTTTATATACCCTACATTTGATTTTTCCAATGCTCCACCCAAAGGTACTACATTGGTCAGGAAGCGAGTTTTTTTTACTGGTAATTTTGAATTTTGCCAAACCCTTGCTGTTGCAAACAAGGTAGGGGTCTTAAACGTGCGTTATAACATTCATACCTGGGACCTCCATTTCACCTCTCATTCGAACGAGGGTGTATTTTTGTAAAAAGATGCTCGCCTAACATTTTTCAAGCAGGCCGTGTCGAGATTTGAGCCAGAGACCTTGGGGATGGTACACGCATACCAACTACACCACGGAGCCGCCTTACCCCCCTTTTACATACCACCAAATATCGGTGAAATAGGGCGTATAATAAGAAAAAATAGGAGAAAACAAAGCTGTATCTAACTAAAAAGAGCAGCTGCTATGTTCTAAGCAACAAACATAAAATCAAGGAAAAAATTATAAAAAGCATATGTGTGCAGCACGGTACTGTACGGCTATGAATGGAGATAGTAGAAGAAGCAGACAGGAAAAGGATAGAAACCTTTTGGGTTGTTGTGCTTGATGATAGCATGGACAGACAAGAATAACAAAGAAGGTCTAGAAATAGTAAGGGGTGAAGGATATTTGTATAAAATAAAAAAAAATAAGAGAAATAGGACAGCATACGTTCTAAGACATTTAGAAAATAATGCGATATATATTACAAGCAGAAATATGAAGAATGAGAGGTAGACCTAGATCACACTATTGTACGCAGATAGTGAAAGATGTAGGCGGTGAGAATTTCAAGAAATGTGTTGTTTAGCTCAGAATAGAAAACAATGAAGAAATGTTTATGGTGATAAATTTATGCGAACCGTCGGGAAATTTGGTTTCCAATGTTTGAAGACTCTTTGAAATTTCGCTTCAAGTTTAAATTCCTTAAGAAGCAAAAGAATTTTTTGCCCATTTCCTTTTTGTCTACCATACAAATAGGAATCGTTCAAAAGCCTTTAATCCCGCTACTTCACATCAGTGTAACAAAAACTTTACTTGAAATAACAACAGTTCTTTATTTTCAAACTGATTATACAAGCCTTTTTGGCAACTCGTAGTTTTCGCTTTCACAATTATTTATTTTCCTAACTACTGGCTACAGTAGAAGTATTATTTTTTTAACACTTGAGCTACAATAATATGTTCTAAATTACTATCGAAGCACTAAAACGAATTTATATTGAAGAACTAATTATTAATTTTTATTAATTTATATGATGATTAACAGTAATTTATATCACATTACGACTTCCAAAGCTTTTAGCTAAAACATATCGTGAACAAAGCTTTTCATTAGAACTAGTATTATAAAGCTGCAATTAGAACTGAACTCCAATATCCACGACGGCATTTTATATACATTTTCAAAAAACCTCTAAATTATTTAAAATGCACCATAAGGTATGCAAATGAATTCTCAAATGTACCTATTGTAATCTATATAACTCTTAAATGCAAACCCTCATACCTGTCAATCAAATTCATCCAAAAAGTGTAACGTCGCAGGGTACTATCAATCATCTTTTGTGCACAAAACGCCTCGTTTATGTTCTAATGTAATTGCCCTCGCCACAGGCAGACCTATAGGCGTTACAATATTAATTTCTTTTCTGGTCCACCGATGTTTGCTATGCACCTCCAAGTTAATTTTAATTTGCTACAGGCTTAGGAGTTGTATATCACCCCTCCCCGAGAGTATGTATGAATCGGTTTGGAAATCACTGCTTTAGAAGATAGAACTTTGAATACAAAATGGTAAACGTGCATTTCTTTACTATCGGTTTTCTCTAAAATTTCAAAAATAAATTGGAAACATAACACTGTTTTAGAACAATGCAAGTTCTCACACAGAACAACAAACAACGAATTATTTATGCAGGCAAGTGGTAGACTTAATGTTTTATCCTTCATAAGTCTTAATGATCATATTACACTTCAAAAGGTCAAAAATTATTCGAGCTCAACGATTTTTACCACTAGAAGATTATTATATAACTATTTTGAGTGTACTTCTAAATAGAAAATATACTTAGATGACGGTTTATTGCAAAGCAGCAAAGTTATTTTTAATTCTAAAACATCTTTTACATTTATCACGAATTTGTAGCTGCAGCACTGGTAATTATTTTTGAAATTGAAGATGCTGGATTCTAAATCGTATAAATAAAAGGCTGAAACGAATTTTTTATTTTGTTTTAGATACAATTAAAGAGAAAAACAACTCTATCAATCTCATTCGCAGATTTTATGCAAGGACTAACATAGATTAATATGCGTTATTCGGCAGGAATGCAATATTTACAAGAAGTAATTGTTTATAAAGTACCTCTTGGAGTGGTTAGTTGTTATATCTAACACTTGTGCAAATACATACACATTGTGTAAATTTACTTAAGGAATAAGAAGCGTGTTGCATGTATACAAATTCAAAACAACAATACTAATTGTAAATGCTTTTAAGTGATCTGCTGCAAGCAGCTACACTACAATACGCAAATAAAATTCAGAAGAATGCTTTTTATTACCGGTTTAAGAGTACATGCATAAACACAAAGTTCATTGCGTTTCTATATGAATCATCAATGAACTTTAGCTAGTTAGAATATCTAAATATATAAAAAAGACTTACGTATAATATTGTATTCATAACGAATAATGGCACTGATATCTCAAACTAAATACTTCCGTAATAGTTTATGCATTTATACATATGCTATTACGGAATCTGGCAGAAGTCCCGTATCCACAACCATTTCTTTATATATTTTAAAGAAAGGGAATTACCTAGAATTTTGTGGTAAGTTCTTGCAAATTTACATATTTCTGGCATCCCCAACAAGTATAAAATTCTAAAACAGTATTGTAGCAAAAACAAATCGTGATCTCCTTTTTTTTATATATTGTTGTAGAGTGAATTATAATCATTCTAAGCAATGCTGGATTTTATTTAACTAATGATTCCCGTTACTGTGACTAACATACTTGATGTTTAAGGTCAAGATCAGGAGTTTACAATGTTAACTTCTGTCGTAATTAAATTATTCAATAGTAAAAAAAATACTATTAATCATTGAACTAAAACAACAAACGTACCAACGTGTCTTGCGACATTATGTGGTCACATAATCAAGTTATTTATTATGTATTTCAGTTATTTATTCTATTTAACTTTTAACAGAGATCAATTCGTTTCCTACCAAACCACGTGATTGGATAATCCATGCGCAAAACAGTTCCTAAAGTTTCTAAATTGTACGGAATAAGAAAATAACATTAATTAATAGGTTTCCGTTAAGAATCATCATCATTAATTAGGTCTTCAGTTTTGGAACTGGTTAGACGCGCACCCTTATTGTTTCCTATTCTGAACTAACTTACGCATTTCCCTGAAATTTGTACAGTCTGCATCTATCACTATCTGATCTAGATCTACATCTACCTCCTTTTTCCTATCTCTGTTTGTAATATATACCATACCGTTCTCCAAAAATGCTTTAGAACGTATTCTGCCCTTCTATTTCTCCTATTTTTTTCCACAGATATCTTTGTTCCCCTACTATTTCTATAACTTATTTGTTATTAACTTTGTCTGTCCATGCCATCATCTTCATACATCTGAAGCACAGCATTTCAAAAGGCTGCTATCATTTTTCTGTCTGCTCTTCCTACTCCCCGTATTCAATAGGCATACTGTGCTGTGCTCCACACATGCGGTTCGGTCCCCTTCCATTGTTTTACAATTATATATACTATTTCTCCGACATTCAGTGGTTTTGAAGAGGGGGGGGGGGGCTCCGTGGCGTAGTGGTATGTTTGTGACTACTACGCCCAAGGTCCCGGGTTTGAATTCAGACACGGTCCCCTTAACAAATGTTAGGCGAGCATTTTTCTCAAAAATACACCCTCGTTCGGATGAGAGGTAAAATGGAGGTCCCGTGTGTGAGTGTTGTCACTCACGTTAAAGATCCCTACCTTGCTTCGAACAGCAAGGGTTCGGCAAAATTCCAAATTTTCCAGGTAAAAAAAAACTCGCTTCCTGGCCAATGTAGTACCTTCAGGGGGAGCATTGAAAAATCACATATAAGGTTGTGAAGGGGGGCGGCTCTGAGGCGTAGTGGTGTGTGACTACTACGCCCAAGGGTTCAAATCCCGACGCGGTCCGCTTGAAAAATGTTAAGCAAGCATTTTTCACAAAAATACACCCTCGTTCGGATGAGAGGTAAAATGGAGGTCCCGTGTGTGAGTGTTGTCACGCACGTTAAAGATCCCTACCTTGCTCAGTTATTTCACCAAAAGAAGAACCATCTATTACCATTTCTCTACCAAAATTTGCGAAATATGGTGACATGCCTATTACTTCATGAACTGCGGTACGAACAGCGCACGAAATCATGGGTAATATCTTGTAGCATACTCTCTGATTTTCTGAAACATAAGATGCCAACATTGTCTTTAAAACGCGGGTGACTCGTTCAACAGGATTTGCTTGTGGGTGATAATATGCATTAAAAATAACTTTGGATTTGTATTTTGTTCATTAAATTTTTAAATAAATGACTTCGAAATTGTACACCTTTATCTACTAGACCATATTGTGGTGCTCCAAAAAGTAAAATTAAAAACTTTTCTATCTTTTGAACTACGGACGATGCAGTGGCTTGTCTTAACGGGAAAAACAAGGAAAATTTTGTAAATGTATCAACTACAGATAAAATACATGTATGTCCTTTAGTAGTCTTAGGTAGTGGACCTACTAAATCTATGGATATCATTTGCCAAGGTTTTGAAATTATTGGATGTCTTGACATTTTTCCTGCTGGAAGTCTTTGCTCTGGTTTGTGTGAAATACAAATTTTACATTGGTTTATACCTCTTGCTACTTCTGCACGTAATTTCGGCCAAAAATATTTCTGAGATATCCTTTCATAAGTTTTAAAAATTCCTAAATGACTAGCCGTCGGTTCATCATGAAAACGTTTTAAAATTTCTTTCCGTTGTGATCTTGAAATTATTTTTTTCCAGTTGTCTGTCTCTTCGGTTAAATTTGGAAATTTTGGTTTAACATGTTTAAATAATTTGTGGTCTATTACTTTCCAACGATTATATTTTATTGGATATTTTTCAACATTATTAATCATCTTTTTACACCAATTATCATATTGAATGTTTGATTTTTGAATTTCTTCTTTATTGTTTTTAGTATTTTGGTTTACAATTTTTGTGTCTGGTATTATTAGCGTAGAATTTTCAGAGTTGTTGTTCTCATTTTTAGTTTGTATAGTTTCAATTATTGGTACAGCCCTCGATAATGCATCTGGGACTACATTATCTTTGCCTTTTCTATGAATTATTTCAAAGTCGTATTGTTGTAATTTGATGGCCCATCTACACAGTCGACCATTTGGATTTTGTAAATTGTTTAACCAAATTAAGGAATGATGATCCGTGTTACGTGCCATTGCACTTCAACATGTTTTTATGTTAAGTTTTTTGATATACGGAAGTTTCCCGCCATAATTTCAAATACGCGGAACGCGGGAACTTTTAAATAGACTAAGCGTGTGCTTCCGTACGTCAGAGTAGTGAGTTGCGCAGTGTGCTTATCCCTAGAGGGGTATGGCAATACTAGACAAAGAGTGGGGTCGAGTTGGGGTGACGCCCTGAATCTTGGCTGTTTCCTTTGACCTTCAAGTGAACAAGTCGTGCCGGGTGCCGTATCTTATCTTACTATGTAGATTCCCTTGTCTTGATTATCTTTGTTTTGTCGTTCCTAATAAACCTGTCCTGTCGTTCCCCTACATTTAGGATTGGTAAGACCCCTGGAGCAGCCCACGACCCGATGTCCATGCTCAACCAACACCACTGGGACCCGGAGCAATATCTTCAATATCGACCCGAAAGGATGATAGGCGTACCTGGGAAAAGCCGGATATCTTACGTGAGTAAATTCTATAATTTTCATTGCCTTAATTTTGTGTTAATTTACGTCGTATTACGTAATATTGATGACATCATCAGTAGTTGTCCGCGCCTAAATCCGTATAAGATTAGTGCTGCCAACTGCCGATAGTATCTATTACACCACGCTACCGGTGTTGCATTTATCGAACTTTTAATTTTAACTACCGTTTTTAAATATAACATCCGTTATGACGGTAAAATGTGTTCCTTCTATATATGGACGTAACTTTTCTATACCGAATAGAACTGCTAAACACTCCTTTTCTGTTACGGTAAATTTCCTTTCATTTTCAGTTAGAGATCTTGAAATATAACATATAACTTGTTCGTTTCCATCTATACTCTACTTCAACACACCCGAAATTTCATAGTCTGATGCGTCACACTGAATTGTAAATTCGTATTCGTAATTTAGACAAATTAAAATTGGTGCTGAAACTAGGCAATTTTTTATAGTGGAAAAGGCTGTTTCGCAACACTCTTCCCAAACAAATTTTCTATTTTTCTCAACAATGCAGTCAATGGAGCTATAATGGTACTATATCCCTCGATAAATCGACGATACCAAGAAGCCATTCCGATTATTCGTCTTACTCTTTTACAGTTTTTGGTGTTGGTATTTCAAAAATAGCTTTTACTTTATCTGGATCTACTGAGAGACCGTTTTCATTTATTACGTAACCTAAATATTTTAGTTCACTTTTACAAAAGTGACATTTTTCCTTGCTTAATTAAAGTCAGTCCAGCGTGTGTAAAAGTCTGTTAAAAACTTCCTGGAATATTTCTAGGTGTTTGTCAAAAGAGTTTGTCAAAATTATGACGTCATCTAGGTAGCAAAATACAAAAGGTTCTAATTCTGGACCTAACACTTTATCTATTAATCTAGACCATGTACTGGGTGAATTTGAAAGACCCATAGGTAAACGTGTGAATTCAAATAATCCTCGATTAGGTATAGTGAAAGCTGTATATTTATAAGAATCTTTATCTAGTGGAATTTAAAAATAAGCGGATTTAATGTTTAAAGTTGTAATAAATTTCGCGTCGCGCAATTTATCTAATATGGAGGAGACGTACGGAATTGGATACGCGTCCTTTTCTGTTACTTTGTTTAACTTCCTGAATTCTACTACAAAACGATAAGAATTGTCTTTTTTCTTCACTAAAAGAATTGAATTTGACCATGAACTGTTGCTTTTTTGGACTACTCCTAATTGTAATAATTTATCTAACTCGTTATCTATATGTTTTTGCATTGTGGGTGAAACTGGATAGTATCTTTGCTTAATTGGTTCGCTATTAACTTTAATTTTATGGTATACTAAATCGGTACGTCCTAGTTCAGGTAAATCAAACAAATATTTTTCAATACTGGTATCTAACAGTTTTCTTTGTGCTACTGTTAAATCTAATGTCTAATGTAAAATCGGTTCTTTCTTTTCGATAGTGTCAATTTTTGCAAAGGTGTATTCGCCTTTAAAAATGTCTGGTATTATTCCTACATATCTCCAAAAATCTATTCCTAAAACTAAAGTATGCTGAACATCTGGTACTATCAAAACGTCTAACACCACTAAACGTTGTTTTAATCTAATGGGCAACGTAACTGTTCCCAAAACTTTTAAAATTTTACCATTTGCTAATTGACATTCTTCTTCTTTCTTTTTTAATTTTAAACCTAATTTTGATAAAAATTCCCAAGTGTTTTCTCCTAAAATTGTATTTGTTGTTCCTGAATCCAATAATGCTAACATTTTTGTTCCTAAAATATCTACACTTACATAAGGACGTTCGTCATTTTTAGACTGTTCTATTACATAATCTAACATAACCTTATTTTTTTGAAAGTTTTCTTCTTTATTATAAATCATATTTTGAACATGTTTCGTCGAATTATAAAATGTGCGGGACACTATACGACTATTTAATGCCCCTTCTTCTAGTTTAAATTATTTCGATATTTTTGACAACGCGGACAACGGTTCAACGTAACATTGTCAATGCCACATTCATAACAATAATTCGTTCGGCTTATCTGTCTACAATCGATCTGAAAATGTCCTAACTGGTGACAATTCCAGCACGTCGGTGCACGTTTGTTTACATAATTGTTTGAATTAACATTTTGTATTACTGAAATCTGGTTTCTATTGGAAGACTTACTTTGTGAAACGTTAACGTCTGTGTACACCAAGTCAGTTTCTAAAGTATTCGTTTTTCGAGTTGGTGGGATAAAGTTTTCTATTGATATTTTATGTTCCTCCAGTTTTTTCCTAGCTTTATTAGTTCTCGTATGGAAGTTATTTCGACTAAACTCAATTGTGACTGGTAAAAAGGTAACATATTTTTTCGTAATATTTTTAGTTGTTTTGTCAAAGTGAGTGGTTCTGATAATCTAGCAAACATATTTGTCATTACTGCTGCGTAGAGTCCTATACTTTCGTTTTCCCCTTGCGTTCTCGCTTTAATTTCGGTCATTAATTTTTTATCATAATCGGGTGGTAAAAATTCGTCTTTTAATGCTTCTTTTAATTCGGTCCAATTATTTATTAAACATTTATTTGCACGATACCATATCAGTGCCTTATGTGGAAAAAGATCACATGCTTCTGCAAAAAGTTGAAAGTCTGACATATTCCTAGCAATTTTTAATTCTTCGACCCGTTCTAAAAATGCGTTTACCGAAGTATCGCCATTAAATGTTAATCCCCATTGTGCAACTGGAGTAACCTTATAAACTACAGAACTATTATGAGATAAATTTTGATTATTATTTTGAACAGATTTATTTATATTTTGCGTGTGCTCGTCTTCGGCCCTAATTTTTTCTTGTTTTGTTGTAGATGATTGTCACGGAAAATTTAAGTCAAGTTGACGGCCGCTAGAAAAGTGCTTAAGTAGCAGCTTTCGGATTGGGGGTGGTGACAACTTTTGCTCCGGCTTAGTCAAGGTGAGACTCTAATTCAGGGTAGATCAGAAAATGTACTGCACAGATTAAATTAATAAGGGTTAGTATTGAATCAGAGCCTGGACAGGGAATGCCAAGGCGCCAGGAACTGATAACAATTAAGGAGCGTATGAAACCTAAAGTCCTAGTTCCAACAGACTTCGAAGGAACCCCCTTCCAGATCATAAATATAAAACACGCAACTTCACAAAATAACTATCTTTAATATCGCATCGGAACACAAAAACAATTAATAACAAAAATTCCAAATACCAGTTGAATTTCAATATTACATCAATTATGACTAACACAGGAATAAAAAATACAAAATTAGTAAATATTACCATAAGGAACCCCTCACGAGTGCATATCAGGGAAGAAGAACTTTTAATTTCTCATTCACTTTAAAGTTATTTATTACTCACCTACTCATATACCCTTGGCCAAGAAAGCATGTAGTAGTACGTAAAATGCACTATAAATTAAGTGCTAGGTGTTCTAACCTCAATTTCAAATAAGCACCTCGTGGGAGCAATCTCTAACAATAGTGTAAATATTAGATACCTTAACGTACTGTTGAAATATTTCACAATTATCTTAATGAATCACCCTAGGCAGTAAAGAGGGTGCCTAGAAATATACTAAATGTTGATTTTTAATTATTAAATTGTGTATATCAGTATTACTAAATTTTGAATGAAGTAGAGGTACTTCCTATGAACAGCAATACCTCAAATTATTGATATTAAGTACTAATAAAGGAAAATAATAAAACCACAATGGCACCAAATAAGCACAAACACTAACAACGAACAATAAATACATGGAATAATCTTACTCAATGATTAGCTTCTGTACGTAGTTATCTCACATTAACGGTCGTCGAAGTCCTAAGCTGCTGGAATGGTAACCCAGAGTAACGACAGCTGGTCGGCAACCCCAATAAATGATAAATAATAAAGTTGATAGTGCGACAACGTTCTTGAGATAAAGGAGACAGGAGCATAACAAGAATGAAGAGCATACGTATAAGGCACAATGAGACGGCGTAGGGAGAAAAAAGTAGAAGAAGAAGGAGGAGGAGGAGGACCCTAAAATTTAATATTAGAAATCAAGTTGCAAACAAAAATTGAGATATTAATTACCACGTAAGTGGGTCAATTAAATGTGCACTAACTGATTTAGAGATAACAGGACGTTATAATATTTAGATTTCAATAACAAACATCTGCACCTAGAAAAATTAAAATAATAAAATTTAATTTATTTTAATTCATACCAATTATGAACGGTGATGATGAATTTAAATCCACTATAAGTGAAAATTGAAGCTTGCAAAAGGTATTCTAGAACCATAAAACCAAAATTGCCAAACTCCAATAATTATTTGTGGGTTCTACCTAAATCCGTAATTAATACGTTTATATCGGCAGAATCCAACTTTCACCAATAACGATCGAAATAAGAATGCCTCTTATCCACAAGGACAAAAGCAAAGTACAGCTTATTATCATATTTGTAATTTCCAATGCAGATAAGTAACGTAAATTTGAGTATACGGCAATAACTTGTAATTATGAAGGCTAACTCGAATGAAGCGCAAAGGTAACAACGATATAGATAGCAGGACAATGCTATCAGCAGACAATTGAATTTAGAAATATTATATAAATAATGCTGACACAGAAGTGTTGACCGGAAGGTTACATGATGCTAAGTCTAGTTTTTTGTCAAATTCGATCAAGTCTACGTTATTCATGTTAAATATTTCTGACGTTTCCTCTCGTTCTAGTTCATCTAAAATTGGTTTATTCTTTTTGGAAACAATTTGTATTTTTGTCTTTAAAATGTCATTTCCTGTTTTACGAAAAGATTCAATTAAACGTCCTAACTCTGATTGTAAGTTATTCCTAATTTTTTCATCATTATCGTCAACTGGTAAACTCCTGGAAAGTCTATAATAACAATATGCAATTTTTGTTTCTATTCTTACTTTATTACTGTCATAATTTAAAACATTTAAATCTGAAATATGTTCATATAAAAGCGTTAAAACATTTTTAACAACTGTCTTCTGTAAAATCAAATGGATAGTCAAAATCTTCATCTGGTTCAGTTTCTAATCTAATCGCTTTTCGTAAGATTTTTCTTAAATCAGTTACTGTCATATTTTCCGTGTTTATTTCTCGTACAGTTATTTCATAGATTAGTTCATCTCTTAATAACCTATCAACACTGTATGTAAATTCTATCTTTGAATTAAAGAATGTGTACAATGCTATCATAAAATTCTCTTTAAAAAGTAAAAAATAATATGTCTCAAAAAATTTCCTTATAATTATTTCATACTCGAATTTTTCTTTCTTTCTTTTTCAAATGCCACATATATTTTTGAAAGGTTGTAGTTTATATAAAATTGATAATGAAATAAGCAAATAAAAAAATTTTTAATTCTTCAAAAAACGAGACCCAAAGACGTTGGGCGCCAAGAATTTTGTTACAGGCGGAAAAGCTACTAAGTATGTATTTTCCAGTAAAATTATAAAATGGGGGCGGCCTGTAAAACAAAAATTTAAATGGAGGTCACCGGCACTAGCTAGCGGAAAGTCGTGGATCATATAGAGGGTTAAAATTTTGCAGAAAGGGTTAAATTAATTTATAATATACTTCAAAAAAATTTGGCACTTGCCTTTCATAAATATTGTGGCTTAATGACAATTACCAAGGGCGCCAGACAAGTCGAGAATTTCCAAATGTTCATGTAAAACCTTGAGAGACTTGTCATCCCAAGGAGGACAATTGTTTCTTTTAATCAATTCCTAACTTTTTTACTTTTTTTATGCAACTTCCATGATAAAAAAATTAAAAAAACTATTGACTTAATCAACGGCAAACAAAACTATTTAATTAACAGAGCAATAAACGTGAACCTCTTACATCCATTGATTTTAATTTAGAAATTTAATTGAATAGGTGAATATGGAATTATGAAAATTTTGCGTACATAAGTAATTCCCAAACACTTGTATATGAAAGAAAACTTATACTATAAATTTTACACTAATTTAATCCTACGGTTTATGGCCAAAACGTCCTAACAAATAAATTAACTAAAAATTGGTCATGCTACTTCACTATAAAAAACTTACTAAAAATTGTCCATGGTTTGATGGCTTGCCTTCCAATGTAGAACAGCTCTTAAATTGGGGGAGAGAATCTCGCTTGTTGCTCTTGTTGTTTGTAATTTTTAAATAATTGAATGGCACACGAACCCGGCAGTGTCTTGTTGCTAATTTGACTTAACTTGTGCGTCACACGCATACAAGCTTTTTATTATTTACCTTGTACCACTATAAATCCGCGAACATACGGGCGTAACCCTCGCCAACTGGAAGAGTTATTTACTCCTTTCCAATTTTACTATCGTGATACTAAGTGCAATTCCATATCTGTGATGCCGGAAAACGCTACCCGCGAACTACGTTTCTTTCTACCTCGTGACCACGGACAGCCCCATTGGAATTTCCCTCTTTTTGCTAAAGCTTTAAGTTATATAGATTAATTCCTACTCTAACTATTATTTACGTCATATTTCTGTTATCCAATGACTTAGCAGAACCTCCCCAAAAACAAGATTTCCGAACCCAAATCCAACTCCTTTTAAGATGAGGGTCAGGGAAGCAATTATTTTTCTAAGGGTTTAAATATGTTGTATCTTCTAAGAATTTCTTAATTACTGAATTGTGGACCATACCCGTTGGCGACAGTGGTCTGCCATTAACAAAAGACCGATTAACCTACTTGAGCCGAAATGGATTTTAAATACAATGGATGTCTCCAGACTACTTAAAATTACTTG
Source organism: Platerodrilus igneus (assembly GCA_036346225.1). Taxonomy (NCBI): domain Eukaryota; kingdom Metazoa; phylum Arthropoda; class Insecta; order Coleoptera; family Lycidae; genus Platerodrilus; species Platerodrilus igneus. The sequence continues at coordinate 4,155,844 of JARFIW010001104.1, read as the reverse complement.
CAATCCTTGAACAAATCAAATTGGAAATAGTTTTCGCATTTACAATGTTTCGTTTTCTATAACCCTTATCAATCAAAGAAATTATTAAGAAAATTAAGCTTTTCAACAGAAAATTGCTTTTCTTTATTTACGTTAAAAGATACTATTACATTTTAATTTTATCAGATTCGTCAATCTGTAACCGACCTAAGCTTTAAGAGGGTTATTGTATTTGATTTACAAGGGTAAAGCTTTAAATTATGATGACCTGCCGCTGGAATTTCTAATAGTTTAGCCTTAAGCTATTTGTAGACCTGGTTTTTTTATGAGGGATGCTAACTAAAATATGAAAGTAATTTATTGTGGAATTTTTGTCTATAAGTTATGCAAGTTATTGAAATTTTAATTAATTAATTGATCTGTTTATTAGTTAACATTACAAAATAATGTTACAAGCCACATGCTGCTTACCCTCCTTTCACAAGCACTGAATGTCGGAGAAATAGGGTATATAACTGTAAAACAATAGAAGGGGACCGAACTGCATCTAACAAGAAAGAACAGTACCTATGATGAAAGACAACAAACATACAAACAAGAGGAGAATTGTTGAAACCATAGGTGTGGAGCACAGCACAGTATGCCTATGAAATACGGGCAGTAGGAAAAACAGACAGAAAAACAGTAGCAGCCTTTTGGAATGCTGTGCTTCAGATGTATGAGGATGATAGCATGGACAGACAAAGTTAATAACAAATAGGTTATAGAAATAGTAAGGGAACAAGAATATCTGTGAAAATAGAAGGGCATAATACGTTCTAAAGCATTTTTGGGGAATAGTATGAGATATATTACAAGCAGAAATAGGAAAAAGGAGGTAGATGTAGACCTAGATCAGATAGTGATAGATACAGACTGTGCAAATTTCGAGTAAATGTGTAGGTTAGTTCAGAATAGGAAACAATGAAGGTACGTGTCTAACCAGTTCCAGGATTGAAGACCCAACGATGATGATCAAATAACCATAATTGTTTCTGTGAAATTATGAAATTCAAATAAATGTTAATTCAACAAAATAACAGTGCGCTGAATATTTTCTTTGGTCCAATTCATTTGCGACTAGTCTCGTACATCCATTTGTTCATTGTCAGTGTTCTCTAAAATGCCAAAAAGAAATAGGAAACGCTTATTTTTCTTCAGAACAACAAAAAACGAATTATTTGTGCAGTCAAATGGTGGAATTAACAGTCCTAATGGCCGTGTTACATTTAGAAAAATTCAAAATCAACTTCGAAATTATAGGTTTTTAACAATAAACAATTCTTATAGAATCAGTTTTAGTGTACTTCGAAACAGGAAGAATGCTTTGATGATTGGTTTATTCGTATGAAAAACAACAAAATTACTTATAATTTTAAACATTTTTGTCTTATTTTATCCCGAAATTGTACCTGCAACACATGTGTGTGAAGTTAGCACCCCATTTTTAAAAATCATCATTTTGAAAGTTGTTCCAGATTGTTCTAATCTTGTACCGCATTGTTCCAATCCGACATTACTTTATTCCAAAAGATTCCTCGAATATTTGGAAAAAACCCATTTTGTTATTGGCACCCCATTTATCGAAAATCGCGGTTTTGGCCATCGCTTAACATTGTTCTAGTTGTTCCAAACATTGTTCCAAAAAAACAATTCTGTATCTAAACGATTCTTCAAAAAAACGGCAAAACCATTTTTTTGCTAGCACCCCATTTTTCAAAAATCGAAAATTTTGCCCTCGATTAAGATTGCTCTAGTTGTTCCAAACATTGTTCCAAAAGGATAATTCCGCATCTAAACGATTCTTCAAAAAAACGGCAAAAAACATTTTTTTGCTGGCACCCCATTTTTCAAAAATCAAAATTTTTGCCCTCGATTAAGATTGTTCTAGTTGTTCCAAACATTGTTCCAAAAGGACAATTCCGTATCTAAACGATTCTTCGAAAAAACGGCAAAAAGCATTATTTTGCTGGCACCCCATTTTTGAAAGCAACCTGGCCTAACCGCAGTCCGCGCCTGAAAACCATCTTTAAATAATCTGGAAGGGAGCCCTGCAGTAGCTAGCCTGGAGCAATCCTGAAGGACGCTATGCGAACCATCTTTAAATAATCCGGAAGGGAGCCACAAGCATCCCTGAAGGAAGTGCTTCTGTAGGAAGCTGTACCTATTCATGTGAGTAGTCCGTTTTTTATAATCTATTTTATGAATTTTGCATATTTCGTCATTTACGTGTAATAATTTGCATATTGTGTGACGTCATTGACAGATGGGCGCGCTAATTTCCACATTATAGATTAGCGTTACCAACTGTTTTGTGTCGCGTATGCCGCGTTTGCGGTACTATAAGAACTTGCCATAAGAGCCCATGTACTTTTACACACCAGTCACAAGTAAATAAGTTGCTGTGCGTACTATATTTTGATAAGTATTTAGAAATGTCACAGGAAATGTCAAAAACAAAAATTACTTTTAATTTTATTTGAAATTGAAGATGCTGGACTCAAAATCGGATAAACAAAAAGATCGCACAAATTCCTTTTCTTCTTTTACGTTCTTATTTGCTGATCTCATTCTCAAATTATATGCAAAGACTAACAGGTAGATTAAAATAAGAACGTAAGATTTACAAGGAGTAATTAATTGTTTACGGAATACCTCTTAGAGAAGTTGGTAATTGTATCTAACACTTCTGCAAATACATACACGTTGGGTAGATATATTTAAAGAATGAGAAGCATTGAGGTGCGTGAAATTAGCCGTTCATTTACATTTCCAATGCTCCACTCGTAGGTACTACATTGGCCAGGAGGCGAGTTTTTTGTTGCCTGGAAATTTAGAATTTTGCCGAACCCTTGCCGTTCCTGACAAAGTATGGATCTTTAACGTGCGTGACAACACTCACACACGGGACCTCCATTTAACCTCTCATCCGAACGAGGGCGTAATTTTTGTGAAAAATGCTCACCTGCCATTTTTCAAGCAGTCGGCCGTGTCGGAATTTGAACCCGGGACCTTGGGATCCGTAGTCTTACGCTTACTACATTGATCCACGGCGACGCCTGTGAAGTTAGCCGCAACATTTTTGAATTTTTCAAAAATATTTATGTCACAATTAGGCGCCAATTAGGCGCCATTCTGCGCCGCTAAACTAAATTTTGCGCCGTCTTGGCAAAATAGTTATTAATAAAATAAGATTTTTCCGGCCAAGTTCACAAAGCCGCACTTTTTTTCAATTTTCAGAAAATCTATATTTCATAATTTAGCGCCAATTAGGCGCCATTTTGCGCCGTTGGAACGATATTTTGCGCCCTCCTGTGTAACAAGTTATTTGAAAAAGCTATTTTTCCGAACTACTTAAAAGCGTAAATTTAGCCGCGACTTTTTTGAATTTTGAAAAAAATTTTATACCAAATTTAAGTGGTAATTAGGCGCCATTTTGCGCCGTTAAAACAAAATTTTGCGCCCTTTCGTGTAAGAAGTTATTTATAAAAATAACTATTTCTCCAAACTACCCAAAATCGTAAAGTTGACCCTACATGTGATTTTCCAATGCTCCACCCGAAGGTACTGCATTGGCCAGGTTTTTTTTACCTGGAAAATTTGGAATTTTGCCGAACCCTTGCTGTTTCAAGCAAGGTAGGGATTTTAACGTGCGTGACAACACTCACACGGGACCTCCATTTACCTCTCATCCGAACGAGGGTGTATTTTGTGAAAAATGCTCGCCTAACATTTTTAAGCGGACCGTGTCGTGATTCGAACCCGGGACCTTGGGCGTAGTAGTCACACACATACCACTACGCCACGGAGAGGCTCGTAAAATTGGCCGCGACTTTTTTGAATTTTGAAACAATTTTTGTACCACAATTAAGCGCCAACGTTTCAACGGCGCGAAATGGCGCCTAATTACCGCTTAATTGTGGTACAAGATTTTTTTCAAAATTCAAAAAAGTCGCGGCCAACTTCAAGATTTTGGGTAGTTTGGAGAAATAGTTATTTTTAAAATAACTTTTTACACGAAAGGGCGCAAAATTTTGTTTCAACGGCGCAAAATGGCGCCTAATTACCGCTTAAATTTGGTATAAAATTTTTTTCATAATTAAAAAAAACGCGGCCAACTTCATGCTTTTAAGTAGTTCGGAAAATAATTTTTTTCAAATAACTTGTTACACAGGAGGGCGCACAATTTCGTTTCAACGGCGTAAAATGGCGTCTAATTACCGCTTAATTAATCGTACAACAATTTCTTCAAAATTCAAAAAAGTCGCGGCTAACTTCACGCTTTTAGGTTGTTCGGAAAATAGTTTTTTTCAAATAACTTGTTACACAGGAGGGCGCAAAATTTTGTTTCAACGGCGCAAAATGGCGCCTAATTACCGCTTAATTGTGGTACAAATTTTTTTTAAATTTAAAAGGTCGCCAACTTTACGATTTTGGGTAGTTTGAAGAAATACTTATTTTTAAAATAACTTCATACACGAAAGGGCGCAAAATTTCGTTTTAACGGCGCAAAATGGCGCCTAATTACCGCTTAATTGTGGTACAAAATTTTTTTCGAAATTCAAAAAAGGCGCGGCCAACTTCGCGCTTTTAGGTAGTTCGGAAAAATAGCTTTTTTCAAATAACTTGTTACACAGGAGGGCGCAAAATTTTGTTTCAACGGCGCAAAATGGCCCTAATTGGCGCTAAATTATGGAATCAAGATTTTCTGAAAATTGAAAAGTGCGGCTTCGTGAATTCGGAAAACCTTATTTTACAAGTAAATAAGTTGCTGTGCGTACTATATTTTGATAAGTATTTAGAAATGTCACAGGAAATGTCAAAAACAAAAATTTTAAAAATGCGTTTTAATTCAATGTCGTAGAAAAAGAATAGTGTGCAACACGTGTGTGAAGTCAGTTTATAGACTCGTTTGGATTGCAACACACGCTTGCAGCTCGTGTTGCAAACTCCTCACTCGTGTAACTTGCTATACAATTATACTATTATGTCTTTACATAGAAACACAAATGTACATTCAGTTTTGGTTCAACGCAAACTGTCTTTGGCTTACGTAACAAGTCGTTATGTTGAATCCATTTAGCATTATTCGTATGTACGCTGTGTAATGTCCAATGGACATTTCAGATTCATTTCTGTGGTAGACAACGCATCCAACATGAGTGTAGTGCTGCTTATTTAGTTGAATAAAAAATGGAATGTCATCCAAAGCGGTTATCACCGAAGATTATATAAACGAGTGTTTACCATATGTAATACATGTTGATCGTTCCTCATTACATTTGATACATTTAAGGTTTGAAATTTTTCCCTCCATTATCGCATCAACAATTTTTTCGTAACCGTGTTTGTGTAGTATATCCACATTTATGGGTAATATGCATTTCTTAAGTATTTTGACAAGACTGACAAGTACATATTTCTACGTAGCTATAATTTTCGGCAAATATATATTCACATATATTAGCGATGTTCGATAATGCGTCGATTGTTTCAACTTCAGGCGTTGTCGAATCTTGTAAAAAATAGGTGACACTTTTTAAAATTTGAGCTCTCAGTTTATAAATTTTTTCAGTAGGACCTAATTGTACGAAGGACTTTATATATTTAAAGCAGTTTGTCGTAGCTGTATCGACATATTCTTTAAATTTATCATGCACGCATGCCGCGGTAAGAATTTGCACAATATTATCAAAACCACAAGTGTTTTTGACGATTTTGCTACTGGAACCTATTTTTAAAACTGAAGAAATATTGCCATTTTGTAACACACCTAAAGTAACATGTTTTTTATTAATGTTGAACGTGTCTCAACCAGGACATGCGTCTAGGTAAGCACGTTTAGCTTTTTTAACTTTCTTATTTCTCCAGTTTTGTTCCGCCGCTAACTCACAAGATTCTTCATCCGATTCCTCAGAATTTAGCGGTATTTGAGTATCTGATTTCGGATATTCGAGAATTTTAGTTGAATCTAACATTAGTATCTCGCGATTCGTATTAATTTTTGATATAGGTAGTGATATCGGTCTGTTAACTTCCGACATAGCTAGCATTTGACCAAAAAAGAACGCTATGTTTACTCTTGTCGATATAGTAAAAACATAGATTTTTGGGAGAAGCGCTGGTGATAGGAGATTCATACTGCAGACCTATGTTTCCTAGACTTAGAACAGCTCAGAACAAAAAGTTAGCCATTGGATCAAAAAGCGAAGGAAATGTTTACTCTTGTCGATATAGTAAAAACATCGATTTTTGGCAGAACCACTGATGAAAGGAGATTCATACTGCAGAACTGTTTTCTAGGCTTAGAACAGCTCAGAACAAAAAGTTATCCAATAGAGCAATAAGGAAAAGGTATGTTTGCTATTGGCCCGGTTGTCTTGTTTGTTTTTTTTTCTGTTTTTTTGAAGAATCGTTTAGATACGGAATTGTCTTTTTGGAACAATGTTTGGAATAACTAGAGCAATCTTAATCAAAGGCAAAAATTTCGATTTTTGAAAAATGGGGTGCCAGCTAAAAACGTTTTTTGCCGTTTTTTTGAAGAATCGTTTAAATACGGAATTTTCCTTTTGGAACAATGTTTGAAACAACTACAGCAATCTTAATCGAGGGCCAAAATTTCGATTTTTGAAAAATGGGGTGCCAGCAAAAAAATGTTTTTTGCCGTTTTTTTTGAAGAATCGTTTAGATACAGAATTGTCCTTTTAGAACAATGTTTGGAACAACTAGAACAATGTTAAGCGATGGCCAAAATTTCGATTTTTGACAAATGGAGTGAAAGCAAAAAATGTTTTTTTTTTCGTTTATTTGAAGAATCATTTCGATACGGAATTGTCCTTTTAGAACAATGTTTGGAACAGCTAGAACAATCTTAATCAAGGGCCAAAATTTTGATTTTTAAAAAATGGGGTGCCAGCAAAAAAATGTTTTTTGCCGTTTTTTTTTGAAGAATCGTTTGGATACGGAATTATCACGAAAGGGCGCAAAATTTCGTTTAACGGCGCAAAATGGCGCCTAATTACCGCTAATAATTGTGGTACAAAATTTTTTCGAAATTCAAAATGGCGCGGCCAACTTCGCGCTTTTAGGTAGTTCGGAAAATAGATTTCAAAACTTGTTACACAGGAGGGCGCAAAATTTTGTTTCAAGTGAAATGGCCCTAATTGGCGCTGATTCTGGAATCAACGTTTTTTTTAACTTTTATTTGCGGTTTCGTGTTCTTGTCCGGAAAAACCTTATTTTATTATTAAACTGTTTTGCCAAGATTGAGTAAAATTTAGTTTTAACGGCAAATTAGATTAATTGGAATCTAATTATGATAAATTTTTTGAAAAATCAAAATTTTGTGGCTAGTTACGGCTTAAGCATTGTTGTATGTAAGCAAATTCAGAACAACAACTAATCGTAAATCTTTCAAGTAATGTGCAAGCAGTTTGGACGAAGCGCAGATAAAATTCATAGAGTACTCTTTATTAGCGGTTCAGACTGCAGGCATGCATTAACAACCAGTTCCATTGTCAATAATAAAATGTTTCACTGTAGGTTTCGCTAGTAAAATATCTAAATATATGAAAGAACTTACTGATATTATTGTATTCATACTGCTAATGTTTCTGATAAATTCAAACTAATGTTTTCCGTGTAAGTTAATACAATTTATACATATGTTACTACGAAATCTGGCATTGGCCCGGTTTCTTCTTTTTTATATTTTTAAATAAATGGAATTACCTAGAATTTTTTTGAGTTTTCAGAATTTTGCATAATCTCTGGCACCCTTAACAATTAAAATTCTAAATTTTTGCAAAAGGGCCAGTCTTAATATTGCTTTTTACCTTTTTGTAGAATGAATTATGATCATTTTAAGCATGCTGAATTAAATTTAAACCAATACTGATCTGTGACTCAGTCTTAAAGTTTATTTTTGATAACATGGGTGCCACTAATGCAAATTTCAGTCGCATTTAATTTATTTAATCGTTAAGATACTATTAAATTCATTGGAACAAAACAACAAACGTACCAACCTGTTTTATGAACCATGTGGTCTTCAAAAATTTCCGATTTATTATGGTATTTTAAATTATTTATTTTATTTGACTTTTATTCATTTCAACTCGAATTGTCCTTTTAGAACAAATGGGTTACCCCATGCCCAAAAATCTTATTAAAGGTCTCTAAATTGTTTTTAAGAAAAATGGTTGCCACAAAAGTTTTTGTCATGAATTTAAAATCGTTTTTAGGGTGTATACAGATAACTATTAATATATGACTGAAAATTTAAAATGTTTTCTAGCGATGTCCAAAATCGAATTTTCGAAAAAGGGATCCATGTAAACATGTCATTCTGTTAGGTAAATGCTGCTATGTTGTCATACACCGCCAATATATTCGACTTAAGAACTATATATTTTAAGAAAAATTACATGTCCAAGTTCGGTATTTTGAACAACTTGGTTTTGAAAATATTTTTTTTAAATTAATGAAGACGTCGTTAATTAAGTGTAATGATTTTGGCTTTAATAATTTATAAAAGAAATAGTTATACTATCATCTTTCATGGGCGCCATCAACAAAAATCTTTCCTAGAACTGGTTGGACGTGTACCCTCATTGTTTCGTAGTCAATAAAAGGACGAATTTCTTGAAATTTGACAGTCTGAATCTAGGTCCACCTGCTTCTCCTATCTGTTTGTAATATATCCCATAACTATTCCAGCAAGTTCTAGGGCGGTATCCGTGCCTTAATTAAACCAATTTTTTCGTTTTCCACAAATCTCTTTATTCCTCTACTATTTAACAACCTATTTCTTATTAACTTTGTTAATATCCTAACCATCCACATACATTTGTGCCATAAAATTCCAAAAGTAAAAATGTATATCCAATATGATATTGGCACAAAATTATTACTCAAAAATTTTACCTTTGTGTAATCAGATTTGATCGCATTTGACCAAAATAAAAGCCTCAAAGTTTAACTAATTGTTTACTAAAAAACTCTTTTTAAAATTTCGGAACTTTTTAACAAGTAAAAAAAAATTCATCATTAACATCTATATCAAAGTCAAGGTTTTGACTTTTTAAAACAACCAACTACTCTTCAAACATAAACTTGATTTAAACATTTGACTAAAAATAATTTGTAGCCAGAATACACTGAATTAACGGTTCTAACCTGGGCAGATCTTTTCAGGTAGATTACAGTTTCTAAATTCTTACGTAGCGTGTTTTTAAATTTTCACATTTAGATTTCATAAATTATCTGTAGATAAAAGCTAATCACAAAAATAGTAATGTTTAATTTACATTCTATGACAGCTGCACGAAGCATTTGCTTTCATGGCAACATCTGTCACTGTGCAACACAAAAAAAAGTATGACGTCGAAAACATACCTTGAAATTAACTAAGGTTCAAATGGAACAAAGCTTGTAATTATGTAAACCTAACTTAACAAAATTTTGTTCTACGGCTTGTATAACCAGTTCAACAATAATTGAGGATTAAACAGATTACAGGTTTGAAAACATAATCGCAACTTTTCGTGTTCTATATGATAGTCTGTTTATCAAATTTTTACGACATTCATAACACATGCTAGAAATTTCTTATATCTAATAACGAACCAAACTGCCGCTGTTGCTCCAAAACAAATCTGGATGGAAATTCATAATCTCCGACCCATGTTATTTGAAACGACTGCAATCAAAATCAACCTCTATCATTGACAAATTACAAATCCTAGGTGACGCACTAAATAAATGAAACTAAATTAAATTAGTTCGTAAAATGTATACTTTACCAACCGTTAGTAGAAGGTATCGAAAATAGTTTCAGGTCTAGCACGACCTGGCCTGCTTACAAGAGTAATTTATACGAAGGTCGCCTGCCTCTAGCCGGGAATACATATTGATAAGGCGGTTGCTAGCGGGCGACTAACTCGATAAAGCGAGAACCGAATGATAGCGACGTTCGAGGTGGGGAAATAACAACGAAGCTGCTAAAGATGCGTGACGAAGTAACTTTATGTCACACAGATATTTTCATATAAGAAGATTAATGAAGAATAAGGCACGCTTAGCGCATTATCCTTGTAATTCAATGGGAATAATTATTGCTGAAATTAAACATGTTACAACAGAATTGTCCTTTTGGAACAATGTTTGGAACAACTAGAACAATCTTAATCTAGGGCCAAAATTTTGATTTTTGAAAAATGGGGTGCCAGCAAAAACGTTTTTGCCGTTTTTGAAGAATCGTTTAGATACGAAATCGTCCTTTGAAACAATGTTTGGAACAACGAGAACAATGTTAAGGGATGGCCAAAACCGCGATTTTCGATAAATGTGGTGCCAGTAACAAAATGGGTTTTTTCCAAATTTTCGAGGAATCTTTTGGAATAAAGTAATGTCGAATTGGAACAATGCGGTACAAGATTAGAACAACCTAGAACATCTTTCAAAATCATGAATTTTAAAAAATGGGGTGCTAACTTCACACACATCTGCAACACTCGTAATTTTGTTTGGAATTGCAGATGCTGGACTCAAAATCGGATAAACAAAAAAATCGCACAAATTCTTTTTTTTCTTTTAAGTTCTTATTTGCTGATCTCATTCTCAAATTATATGCAAAGACTAACAGGTAAATTAAAATAGAAACGTAAGATTTACAAGGAGTAATTAATTGTTTATAAAATAGCTCTTAGAGATGTTAGTAATTGTATCTAACACTTCTGCAAATACATACACGTTGTGTAGATATATTTAAAGAATGAGAAGCATTGTTGTATGTAAACAAATTCAGAACAACAATACTAATCGTAAATGTTTTAAGTAATCTGTTGCAAGCAGCTACACTACGATACGCAAATAAAATTAAGAAGAGTACTCTTTATTAGCGGTTCGAGACTGCAGGCATGCATTAACACCAGGTTCATTGTATTCTATATACGATCTCTCACTGTAGGTTTCGCTAGTTAGCATATCTAAATATATAAAAAAGACTTACGGATATTATTGTATTCATAACGATTAATAGCACTGATATCATTCAAACTAATGATTTTCGTGTAAGTTAATACATTTATACATATGTTACTACGAAATCTGGCATAAGTCTCGTTTCCACTACCATTTTTTTATATATTTTAAATAAAGGGAATTACCTAGAATTTTATGGGAAGTTTTCAGAATTTTGCATATCTCTGGCACGCCCAACAATTATAAAATTCTAAAAAAGTTGTTGCAAGAACAAATCTTGATATTGCTTTTTTATACATTGTTGTAGTGTGAATTATGATCATACTAAGCATGCTGAATTAAATTTAACCAATGATTCTGTGTCTGTGACTAACATACTTAAAGTTTAAGGTCGCGATCTACATATTTACTAATGCAAATTTCAGTCGCATTTAATTTATTTAATAGTAAAAAAATACTATTAAATCATTGGAACAAAACAACAAACGTACCAACCTGTTTTATGACACCATGTGGTCTTCATAACAAACCTCCATTTATTATGTATTTTAATTATTTATTTTATTTGACTTTTATTCATATCAACTCGTTTTCTACCAAACCACAAGTATGGGATACCCCATGCCCAAAAGAAGTTCTTAAAGTCTCTAAATTGTACTGGAAGAGAAAATATTTTTATACATAAGTTTCCGTCATGAATACTAACTTATTTTTTAGGGTGTATACAGATAACTAACTAATATACGACGTCAAAATGTTCAAAACGTTTTCTAGCCAATTTCAAAAGCCAAAGTGCGTTTCAGGAATCAATGTAAACACGTCACATCTGTTAGGTAAATGCTGCTATGTTGTCATACACCGCCAATATATTCGAGCCCTAAGAACTATATATTTTAAGAAAAAAATACATATTCAAGTACGGTATTTTGACACTATTTGTTTTTGAAATATTTTTTTTTAAATTAATGAAGCCGCTAGTTAATTAAGAGCAATAATTGGGGCCAATTAACAAAACAACAAAACAAAATACTTATACTATCATCTCTCATCATCATCATCATTAAGTCTTCAGTCCTAGAACTGGTTGGACGTGTACCCTCATTGTTTCGTAGTCTGAAACAACCTACACATTTCCCTGAAATTTGTACAGTCTGATCTCGGTCCACCTCTCTTCTCCTATCTGTTTGTAATATATCCCATACTATTCCCTAGAAATGCCCTAGAACGTATCCTCTCCTTCTATTTCTCCTATTTTTTTTTCGTTTTCCACAAATCTCTTTATTCCTCTACTATTTCAACAACCTATTTGTTATTAACTTTGTCTGTCTATCCTACCATCCACATACATCTGAAGCACAACATTCCAGAAGGCTTCTATCTCTTTCTGTCTGCTTTTCCTACTGCCCCTATTTCATAGATGTACTGTGCTGTGTTCCACACTATGCTTCGAACGGTTTTCTTCTTGTATCAATGTTCGTTGTCTTTGCAACATAGCTGGTGTTCTTTCTTGTTTGATGCAGTTCGGTCACCTTTTATTGTTTTACAGTTATATACCCTACTTCGCCGATATTCAGTTGTATGTGAAGAGGGGTAAGCAGCCTTTAAATGTCAAGTTCCCACAGCACTTGAACCTGTGTCGAATAAATAGTTTTTGCAATTTATCCTTTCGCACAATCAACATTAGTTGAAAGTATTGCAAAATCAATATCTGTAATTGTTTATAATAATCACCATGTTTAAGTACAGTAATTATTATTAGTTTTTCCATCTTGCGACTGGTTGGAAGCGTACTTCCATTTATTTCTATTCTGAGCAAGCCTACACATTTTCCTGAAATTCTTACAGCCTACATTTTTCACTATCTGTGTGCAATAGTCTAAAGGTCTACCTCTACTTCTCTTTTTTCCTATCTCTGCTTCTAATATACCCCGCACTATTCCCTCATGTCTTGGTATGTGGCCTATCATCGTATCTCTCCTATTTTTTACTGTTTTCCACATAGTTCTTTCTTCTCCTACCATTTCTAGTACCTCTTTGTTCTTAACTTCGTCTGTCCACGATATCTTCGTCATACGTCTGTAGCACCACATTTCAAAGTCTTCTACCTTCTTCTTGTCCGCTTCTCCTACTGTCCAGACTTTACAGCCATACAGTGCTGTGCTCCACACATATCTTTTAAGCAATTTTTTTCTTGTTTCTATTTTTGTGGTCTTTGAGCACAGTAATTGCTTTTTCCTGTTAAATGTAGCACGACCTTGCGCTAATCTTTGTTTTATATCTTTTGCGCTCTTCCCATCTTGCGTTATTTGACTTCCTAGGTAGCAGAAATCCTTAACCTCTTGTAAGTTCGCATCACCTATTTGTATTCTTGTTTTTGATTTATTTTTCCCTCTTTTGCATACTAGAACTTTAGTTTTATTTTTGTTAATTTTCATACCATATCTCTCCGTTAGAACTGTTTCCATTTCATGAAGAGCAGCTTCTAACTCTTCTTTGCTAGATGCTAATACCGCTATATCATCTGCAAATCTAAGCATATCAATCTTTTGTCTCTGCATATTAATTCCAAATGTCTTCCTGCATTTGACAGTATTCATTGCCTCTTCTATGTACAAGTTAAAAATTAGTGGGGATAAGGCACATCCCTGTCTGACCTCTTTCCTAATGTTTACTTCTCTACTTTCTTGCTCTAATTCTATTACCGATGTTTGCACTTTGTATAAGCAATGTACTATCCGTCTATCCATATAACTTATTCCAATCTTTTTGAGTATGTCGAACGGTTTTTTCCATTTCACATTATCGAATGCTTTTTAAAATCTACAAACTGTATATATACGCTTTCCCCTTCTCTATTGTTTTCCCCATTATCACCCTCAGAGCTAAAATAGCCTCCCGTGATCCCCTGTTTTGCCTAAACCCAAATTGAACATTTCCCAGTATTTCTTCAGCTTGTTTTTTCATTCGTCTTTGTACAATTCTAGTTAATATTTCTGATACGTGTGCTGTCAAACTTATTGTTCGAAAATTTTCACATCTATTCGCGTCTTTTTTTTTTGGTATAGTTACTATGATGTTACGTTTGAAATCTTTAGGTATTTCGCCTGCCTCATACATATAGCTTACAAGTCGGAAGAGACGTTCTGTTACTGCTTGTCTAACTACTTTTAGAGCTTCTGCTTGCACTTTATTTGTACCCGGCGCCTTACCATTTTTCATGCTCTTTAATGCTAATTCAAACTCATCTCTAAGTATAGAATAGCTCAGGTCATCATTTTCAATGTCTGATTTCTGTTCTAATGTTGTTAGTTCCTTTCCTGAATATAAATTCTCTATATATTCCTGCCATCTAGCTACGTTTTCTACATTTTCTATAATGACGTTTCCTCTCGCGAGAAACCATGGATAACAAAGGATATTCTGAATTTAATAGAAGAAAGACGAAAAATAAATCAGACGATACAGGAAAACAGAGATACAAAGCCATGAAATGGGAAATTATTCGCAAATGCAGGAAAGTTAAAGAACAATGGATTCATGAAAAGTGCAAAGAGATACAAATTAAGATGGAAGTAGGAAAAACAGATGAAGCATACAAACTAATTAGAATCAATTTTAGGAATATAGAAGCATATAGCAAAAATATAAAGGACGCGGGAGGAAACGTCATTATAGAAAATGTAGAAAAAGTGGGTAGATGGCAAGAATATATAGGGAATTTATACGCAGGAGAGGAACTAACAGCATTAGAACAGGAATCAGACATTGAAAATGATGACTTGGGATATCCTAAACTTAGAGATGACTTTGAATTAGCATTAAAGGTTCTGAAAAATGGCAAGGCGCCTGGTAAAGATAAAGTGCAAGCAGAAACTCTAAAAGCCGCTGGACAACCACTAACAAAACGTCACTTCCAACTCGTAAGCTATATGTACGCGGCAGGCGAGATACCCAAAGGTTTCAAACGCAACACCATAGTAACTATACCAAAAAAGAAACGCGCGTATAGATGTGAAAATTTTCGGACAATAAGTTTGACAGCACAAGTGTCAAAAATATTAACTAGAATTGTACAAAGAAGAATGGAAAAACGGGCGGAAGAGATACTAGGAGAAGATCCATTTAGGTTTAAGCGAAATAGGGGAACACGGGAGGCTATTTTAGCGCTGAGAGTGATAATGGAGAAAACAATAGTAAAAGGAGAAAGCGTGTATATAGGGTTTGTAGATCTAGTAAAAGCATTCGACAATGTAAAATGGAAATAAAGATGAGTTATAGGGATAGACGAATAGTACATAGCTTATACAAAGAGCAAACAGCAGTAATACAATTAGAGCAGGAGCGTAGGAAAGTAAACATTAAGAAAGGGGTGAGACAGGGATGTGCCTTATCTCCATTAATTTTTAACTTGTACATTGAAGAGGCAATGAATACTGTTAAATGCAGGAAGACATTTAAAATTACTATGCAGGGACAAAAAATTGATAAGCTTAAATTTGCAGATGATATAGCGGTATTAGCATCTAGCAAAAAAGAGTTAGAAGCTGTTTTTAATGAAATGGAAACGGTTATAACAGAGGGATATGGTATGAAAATTAACAAAAATAAAACTTAAGTACTAGTATGTAAAGAAGGGGAAAATAAATCAAAAACAAAAATACAAATAGGTAACAAGAACATACAAGAGGTTAAAGATTTCTGTTACCTAGGAAGCCAAATAACGCAAGATGGGAAAGGCGCAAACGATATAAAACAAAGCACATAGTCGTGCTACATTTAACAAAAAAAAGCAACTACTGCGTTCAAAGACAACAAACATAGAAACAAGGAAAAGATTTCTTAAAACATATGTGTGAAGCACAGCACTCTACGGCTGTGAAACCTGGAAGTAGGAGAAGCGGACAAGAAAAAGGTAGAAGCCTTTGAAATATGGTGCTACAGACGTATGACGAAGATATCATGGACAAACAAAGTTAAGAACGAAGATGTACTAAAAGTGGTAGAAGTAGAAAGAAATATGTGGAAAACGGTAAAAAATAGGAGAGATAGGATGATAGGCCATATACTACGGCATGAGGGAATAATGCGAAATATATTAGAAGCAGAGATAGAAAAAAGAGAAGTAGAGGAAGACCTAGGTTAGACTACTGCACACAGATAATGAAAGATGTAGGCTGTAGGAATTTCAGGGAAATGTGTAGGCTAGCTCAGAATAGAAATCAATGGAAGTACGCATCCAACCAGTCCCTAGATGGATAAATTAATTACGAAAAAAGTAACTGTACTTAAACATGAGGGTTATTATAAGCAACTACAAGTATTATTTGGGCAATATTCTCGAAAAATGTTAATTGTGTGCAAGAATTTACTGTAAAACTATTAATTCGGCAAATGTTTTAAGTGTTGGGGGATCTTTGCAGTCACAGGCTGCATAACCCCCTTCACTGAAACTCGGGGAAATAAGGCATAAAATTGTAAAACATTAGAAGGGGAACCGAATTGTATATAGGCTGTGTGAGGATTTCAGGGAACTGTGTAGGCTAGTTCAGAATATAAATAAGTGCAGGTAGTGTCCGACCAGTTTTGAAACAGAAAACATAATGACGAAAAATAAGCACAGACAATTCTGATGATTATTATAAACAACTAGTTGTTGGTAGTGAAATACCTGTAATTAATGTAGACTGTGCGAAAAGACATATTGGAAAAATATTAATTCGAAAATGTTCAAGTGCTGGGAGAACTTGGCAGCCACAAGCTGCTTACCCCCCTTTACAACCACTGAATGTAGGAGAAATACGGTATATAATTGTAAAACAATAGAAGAGGACCGAACTGCGACTAAGAATAAAGAACAGTGCCTATGATGAAAGACAACAAACATAGAAACAAGAAAAAAATTGTAGAAAGCATAGGTGTGGAGTACAGCACAGTATGTCTATGAAATACGAGCAGTAGGAAAAGCAGACAGAAAAACGGTAGCAATTTTTTGGAATGCTGAGCTGCAGACGTATGAGGATGATAGCATGGACACACATAGTTAATAACAAATAGGTTATAGAAATAGTAGGGGAACAAGGATATCTGTGGGGAAAAAAATAAGAGAAATAGAAGGTCAGAATACGTTCTAAAGCATTTTTGGGGAATAGTATGGAATATATTACAAGCAGAGCTAGGAAAAAGAAGGTAAATGTAGACCTAGATCAGATAGTGATAGACGCAGGCTGTGCAAATTTCAGGGAAATGTGTAGGTTAGTTCAAAATAGGAAACAATTAGGGTACGCGTCTAACCAGTTCCAGGACTGAAGACTTTATGATGACACATAGTAATCTAGTTAGAAAATAGCTTGTGTGAATTATCCTCGGTGTTTTAGAAATAACTTTATTATTATGTATTCTGGTGTCTAGTTCGTAGCAAAGTTTAGTAGATTGGCCTTTTTTTATTGCTTGCTTGGAACAGCAAGGGTTCGACAAATTTCAGAAAATTCAAGATCAAGAAACTTGCTTCGTAGCCAATGTAGTACCTTAGGGTGGGGCACTAGAAAATCGTTTGTAGTGCCAATAGCAATTAGGTTTTTCCGTGGCGCAGTTGGTATACAGGTTATTAGTACGCCCAAAGTACCGCGTTCGTATCCCGACACGGTCTTACGATTTAAAAGTCAATTCTTACATTTTAAAAGTCGTAAATACAACACCGCAAGCGCGGTTTACTAGACACCACAACAGTTGGTAGCGCTAATCTTATACAGATTTGGCGCTAATTACGCAATATATCGATTAAATTAGCAACAATTATGTCAATAAGGTACTCACATAATAGGTCCAGATTTTCACGAAGTCTGCCAAGCGTCCTTCAAGATAGATAAAGATGGCGTCAGCACATCCATAAGGGCTGCTGATGGCCGCCTTAAAGATAATTGCTGGAGGGTACGCCCAACGCTCTTCCAAAGCGCTCGGACGGGATCTCAGGGGTCCACTCCGGAGTGATTAAAGATGGTACTTGCTCCGGTGCTGTTGGCGGAGCATGGACTTCCGGCTCGTTCTTGGGTCGTGGCCTCCGGTTCTCCCTAGGCTGCTGCAAATTTTCTCTGCCTGTGTAGGGATCGACAAGGAAACAGGTATAAGGGCGATAAACAGATAAACAAAGGCAAGGATCTACATAGATATAAGATAAAGGCACGATACGATACCTAACACGACCACACTTCTTGACGTCCCCAGGCAAAAAAACCACGTTAAAGCGTCTCCCGGAAACCCTTCTCCCCCTTTTGTCCTTTCACGCGTCGGCGCGAAATTATTCGTCCAACCCACTTTTGACGTGACGGAAATACGCGCACCGAGTCTTTTGAATTTATGGCGCGAAACTTCCGCACATCAAAATTAAACTAAAACAATGTTTAGTGCCACTTTGGCACGTAACAATCGCGACAAAGCCACAAAAAAAAAACTTAAAAAGAAAAAGCCTGTTAGCACAGTAACAGCTTAAAATCTAAATTATAACTACCCTACATAAAACCTAACTTAAAACCTACAAAATGTTTATATAAGGCGCCACCTGGTTTTTCGACCGATAACACGTCTACCGAAGTACCAGGAAACGGAATATGTAGCCCCATTGTTTTTGACTACACTAATGATCGACAGTACAAATTTGTCGGGAGCATGAAACACTACTTAAATTAAAACAGATGCGACAAGTCGCCTAACCTATCTAAACTAAAGCTAACATTAAAGTTCTTACGTGCAAACACACATGAGCGTTGCATCAAAACTGTTCCTTGTTGGCAAAAAGTGTCCAAATTTAAAAATGTTCACAGAGTGCGTCACTCTACACTCTAGCAAATTTTGTTACTGGTACTTTGGTTTACTAACGATACACATCAAAACTTGTCCATGACATGCTTGTGAATCAACAAATTTACTAAAAGTACCACCCTACTAAATCCTTATATCGCTAACCTAACAAATTACATTTCTACATCAGGTTAGCTTTTTCACTTAAATTTCAAGGAAAATAATTCCCACGTCTGGTCATAAATACCAAACGTTAGGAAGATAAAAAGATAAGACAAGATCTCAAATTGTTGTTAAAGATAAGAGATAAGATAACGATATTGAGCTTAAATTGTTATCAACAAAGGTAATAGATAAGATAACGATATTAAGCTTTAGTTATTGTTTGAGATACCAGGTAAGATAACGCGATATTAAGCTAAAGTTATTATTAGAGATAGTAGGTAAGGTAACGCGACATTAAACAAAAGTTATTACTAAAGATAATAGGTAAGATAACGCGAAATTAACTAAAGTTATTACTAATGGTAGTCGGTAAGATAACGATACTAAACTAAGGTTATTATCTAAGATAATAAATAAGGTAAAGGTATTAAATTAGATAATATCAAAGATAATATATAAAGATAACAATAGAGTGACTCCGTGGAGCCGTTAAATGGACATTTCTCGTACCCTCTAAAAGAGCGACCTGTGAAGCAGGTCCGTTTACAAGAAACGGCACGAGGGACCGGCAAAGGCATTTGGGTGCATCCCTGCACCCGGCGTTAATCGATATCGGTGATACCATCACCCGATACCCACACGATATATAACGATATATATAAACACATCCACTCACACATTCACACACTCATACATACCTTCACTGCCAGTGCCCATGCGCTGACAGCGGCACCGCATGACCTCACGAAAGATTCCCAGAGACGGGGTCCAGGTGTCTGTGAAAACCTCCCGCGCAACCACACGGTGACTAACGGAAATGAAAAGGCAGAGAAATAGGAACGGTAGAAAGAGGGAGGTGGTTATTTGGAATGCATAAGAAGCACTTCCAGGTAGAGGAAAGTAGAGGAAGGGCTCGCATTGAGCAAAAGAGACAGAGAAAGGTGGATAGCAAAGCGCTACTCAACCAGCCAATGTGGCCAGTAGCCCGGAGTGAGGGAACATCACTCTTATGTGGCAGACGGGTGTTCCGGGACGAGAACAGGTCCACCGAAGGAAAGATAAGGCAGAAACGGAGACAGTAGGATAAGAAAAAGTAGAGTTTTTGGACAAGCGTCCGAGAGAAGGTAGAGAGTTGTCCCTATTTAAACACAGATCGGTCTGAAGGACCACCTGCGATATTCATCCGACAAGTTAAGGTATAACATACGTTAAAAATTCACTAGACTCTTAAGAGAACTAGTACAATCATTTTCCTAACGAGTGCATCCACTACGATAAGAAAATCAGACAAAAATTGACACAACAACTCCAAAGTATCATTACAGATACAATCACACGAAAACAAACTGTTTTAAGGTAGTTTTTTTTTTAAAACGGTAACACCCTAAACACACAGCGATGCCTAATTATAAACAGTTAAATACAGGTACACTGTCCCAATATGCTAAAACAACCGAGAATTTAATAAGATATCGATAAGAAGCAATAGCACCTCACCACAAAGTTCAACAAAAAACAATGAAAAAAATGTTTATAAGTTATGGCGATTTCGTAGAAAAAGAAACAAATAATGATATAGTATAATGTGGGCGACTGCAATAATTCAGAAGAAAAACACATGGAATAGACAATCCTAGCTTTTTGCAACTGTGAATATGAACTATTTCTTACAATGGCATAGGTCGTAACTCCTATGTAAGCCCAAAGAAGAAAAACATTCACTCAACTTCAGCTAAAACCAATCATAAAAATTCAATGAGTTATTACAACCAAAGTTACGACAATTACCACACAAAATTAAATGACGTAAGAAAAATACTAAAAACCAAATAACATGCTATAGGAAAACTTCGAGAATTAATTAAATGAAACGACAGAGTTATATTGGGGGGTGTAGAGAATAAAATAATATACAAGTAACGGTACGGTCAAAGAAAAGTCAACCAGAAGCAAAAGGTTTAAGGTAAATGAGTTAAACGTATAAAACGTAGGTGAATAAGAGAAGGAATAAGTAATTAGAGATACTAATTGATGGTGAGAACAAAAAATATTAGGTAAATCGTAAGGGGAATGGAACGTGAAAAACTTCACTAGCATTTGGGTCAGCAGAGAATGGCTTAAGGTCTTTAATATGCCACCTGCCTTGGCGTTTTCCTTCAGCATCCTGAAGTTCGTAGATAAGGGGACTAATGACACGAATGACCTTACAAAGGATAAATTTAGGGGCTAATTTTGAGAATAATTTCTTAGATGCATCCGATAAGACATAATTCTTTTTCCAAACTTGTTCGCCCAAGGCGAAGGAAATATTTCGCTTACGTAAGTTATAGTGGTCCTTACTCTTTTCGTAGGCTTTTAACAAAATTTTTAACGTCGTTAAAGATAGAAGGTAATGTTAAATATCATTAGTTAATACATTGTATATTTATAAAAGAAGTATGTATTACACTCTAACACGTTAAAGTGCCAATTCGTACGATTTAAAAGTCAATTCTTACATTTTAAAAGTCGTAAATACAACACCGCAAGCGCGGTTTACTAGACACAACAACAATTGGTAACGCTAATCTTATACAGATTTGGCGCGCCCATCTGTCAATGACGTCACCCAATCAGCAATTTTAATTACGCAATATATCGATTAAATTAGCAACAATTATGTCAATAAGGTACTCACATAATAGGTCCAGATTTCCACGAAGTCCGCCAAGCGTCCTTCAAGATAGATAAATATGGCGTCAGCACATCCATAAGGGCTGCTGATGGCCGCCTTAAAGATAATTGCTGGAGGGTACGCCCAACGCTCTTCCAAAGCGCTCGGACGGGATCTCAGGGCTCCACTCCGGGGTGATTAAAGATGGTGCTTGCTCCGGTGCTGTTGGCGGAGCATGGACTTACGGCTCGTTCTTGGGTCGTGGCCTCCGGTTCTCCCTAGGCTGCTGCAAATTTTTCTACCTATGTAGGGATCGACAAGGAAACAGGTATAAGGGCGATAAACAGATAAACAAAGGCAAGAATCTACATAGATATAAGATAAAGGCACGATACGATACCTAACACGACCACACTTCTTGAAGTCCCCAGGCAAAAAAGCTACGTTAAAGCGTCTCCCGGAAACCCTTCTCCCCCTTTTGTCCTTTCACGCGTCGGCGCGAAATTATTCGTCCAACCCACTTTTGACGTGACGGAAATACGCTCACCGAGTTTTTTGAATTTATGGCGCGAAACTTCCGCACATCAAAATTAAACTAAAACAATGTTTAGTGCCACTTTGGCACGTAACACAGCTTGAAAAATCTTAGGCGAACAGTTTTCACAAAAATACGCTCTCATCGGATGAGAGGTAAAAATGGAGGCCCTATGTGCGAGTGTTGTCACGCACGTTAAAGATCCCTACCTTGCTTGGACAGCAAGAGTTCGGCAAAATTTACAATTTTTCAGGTAAAAAAACTCGCTTTCTGGCCCATGTAGTACCTTCGGGCGGAGCATTGGAAAATGTGATGTAGTGTTGTCGCCACTGGCGGCTCCATGGTTAGTTGGTATGCGTTTGATCAGTATGGCCAAGGTCCAGGGTTTGAATCTTGTATAATCTTGTATAATGTTAAAAGAGCATTTTTCACAAAAATACGCCTTCGTTTGGATGAGAGGTAAAATTGAAGTCCCGTGTGAGGGTGTTGTCACGTACGTTAAAGATCCCTACCTTAATTGGAACAACAAGGGTTCGGCAAAATTCAAAATTTTCAAGGTAAAGAAACTTGCAACCTAGCCAATGCAGTTAGTACCTTTGGTAGGAGCATTACAAAATCAAATGTAGTGCCAAAAGCAATCAGACGGCTCCGTGGCGAAGTTGGTATGCGTGTGACTACTATGCCCAAGTTCCCGGGTTTGAATCCCGACACGGTCAGCTTGAAAAATGTTAGGCAAGCAGTTTTTACAAAAAATTGCTCTTGTTCGTATGAGAGGTAAGATTAAAGTTCCGTGTGTGACTGTTGTCACACACGTTAAAAATTTTTACCTTGCTTGGAACAATAAGGGTTCGGCAAAGTTCACAATTTTCCAACTATCAAAAACTCGCTTCCTGGCCAATGTAGTACCTTGGAGTGGAGCATTGGAGAATGTAATGTAGTGTTGTGGTCACAGGAGGCACCATGGTATAGGTGATATGCGTGTGACTATTGATTAAGATCCCGGGCTTGAATCTCGACACCGTTCGCTTGAAAAATACTAGGAGAGCATTTTCACAAAAATACGCCCTTGTTCGGATGAGAGGTAAAATGGCGGTTCCACGTGTGTGTTGTCACGCACGTGAAAGATCCCTACCTTGCTCGGAACAGCAAGGGTTCGGGAAAATCCAAAATTTTTCCGGGTTAAAAAAACTCGCTTTCTGGCCAATTTAGTAATTTCGGGTGAAGGAAGCATTGGAAAAATCAAACGTAATGCCAAAAAAATCCTAAGGTGTGTTATTACAACTTATACACAATATTAAATCACAGCGGGGCTGCATACAGTGGCCATTATGCATCACACTACCTACATCCATATTTATTTGTGACATGAATACAATGACTTCAGGGTGTGCATTATATCTTATAAAGTACTAGTTAGCGGAGAAGCATATGTTCTACTTTATGAATTGGAAAGTCAAAAGAAATCTCATCGGTAAGTTGCTATTTGTTTTTTGTTGTACTGAGTTTGTTAATGTAATTGCAATTAATTAGGTAAATATTAATAACAGAAGATTAATATATCTTTGAAAATAATTTAAAAGTTACTTAACACTACAGAAAATTTTCAAAATGTGTCATAGTAATATAATTGATTAATAGAATGCCCTAGTGAATTCTGTATCATTTGCGATGTTACTAAATTGTTTTATTTAGTTACTCATTCTAATTTTTATAAATCTTTTTATCGATTTTTATGCGCTTGACATGCAAGCGGTTCCATATGAGAAATCTACAATAATTGTTTAAAAGAGCGAACTGAATTATCCGATACACCGTCACTTATACCAATATGGCGTTCTGGATAACCATTATTGCAAGAGACTATCTAAGCAAAAATAAAAAAATCAGTGATGTTGTTTCTATAAAGCACCCTATATTTTATTTTTATTATCAATCATAATTTTTATTTTTAATTGGGATTTTTTTGGCTTGTTCTAGTACAAGCAAATTTTACATATATTAAACAGGATGAGCATGAAATTCCTTCCTGTTGACTTTACTATTTAAAAATATATGAAGTTTAGCACGGACGCACGTTCAAAATTAAGAACTCCTTTGTGAACTTTGTAATTGTTTTTTCAGTGCTAGTTTAACCAGAGGCGCGTCTAATTATTTTTAAATAGGACGGCCGTTTCTGTCTTTACATTGTATAGAACTGCTTCAGAAATATAATTTTATGTTATTACTTGATGGCATCTTTAAAATTTAAAAGCAAAGTACCTTGTTGAAGAAAGAAAAAAGCAAATTTTTGATACAAGCTCCTCAAATAGAATCTTAATTCATTTTTTTATGCTAAAGCCTAGAAACGTTATTTTTGAAGTAAAATGTTTTATATTGCAAAACAGTTTCGTATCGCATATATTAATTTGTAGTTCAGTAATCAGGTACCACAAAAGAAAGTTATATTATTCATAGAAAATTCTTATGTGGAATTATTAATGAAAATATTTGGAATTAGATCATTCTACAAAAATACCCAGGCAATTTAATAGCAATATCATTATCATTAGCCAAAGTACCATTAGCAATAGACTAATAAAATTTATACAAGTAATTTCTTAAACATGTCAATGACAAAAGTCCACAAAAATGCAGCTAATGACTTTTTGAAGTGCACTGAAACTAATTTCTCCTTCAACCCCTCCTTCAACTATAATTAACGAAATTACATTATTAAGACAATAAGTAAAGTACTGCTTGAAAATCAGTTTAGTTGTTGTTCTTAACTTCTACCATCCACCAAGGAAAATTTAAATATTTGGTAGAAGGATGATGTTACTTCTAGTATTTCTATTCGGGGTAAGTCAAAGTATTTTTATTTTTAGTGCATTGGTGTATGTAAATTTAATTTTCGGAATTTCTTAAAACATCAAAAAATTAATATAGTCAACATATTTAATATTTAAAAAAATGTATTAACAAATTTAACTTATAAATTAATATAAATGATTCATAAAACAAACATTTAGATTTAATTCGATGTTATTATATTTATACCACAAAAAAATCATAAACTTATAAAAAAATATATTTTATAAGAAACTACAAATTATAGAAATTATTTTAACTATAATATTTGTTATATACAGAACATACAAATAAAAAGCTTAGTTTAACATACTTTAAAATTCTTTATCTAATATAAGACAATTATTGCAGTGTTCCTGGGTATTCGACAAAGTGCATTCATCAGGCTTAGGTATTATTAACGTTTCTGAAGATGATAGTTTCCTTCCGGATCCAGTAACAAAAACAATTTTCAAACATAATCCACTGGTAGATTCATTTTTAGCTTACCAACAAGCTAAAAATGCAGCTCCTGCATTACTTAGCCAGCAGCCATTTGACGTTGTCGCAGCTCCTGAAAGAAAAGATATTGTTGGAACAATTGGAATTTCTCCTGCGCCGTCTGCTGGATTCATAGTCAACACTGGAAGTCTTCTAAGGCCGCAAGCTGAAATTTTAGGGTTAATAGAAGCTTTTATTCGACTTAAAGCTGAGCTTTTAGGCCGTTTTCATGCTTTGTACAATGATAATTTTGAATTAGTTCATTCTGTTATTAATCTAGTTTTGGGAAAATTGAGTAAGCTTAGTGTATTTACGCTTAATGGTATCAGTATTCTAAGAAGCATTCTTGAATTTGCTGCTAATTTGTTTGGTGGATGGAATTTAAGTTTACCATCTGTTCATGTTGGGACTGCAATTGGAGGCGGATATCCACGACCACATACAGCGTACGGAGTACCTCCTGAAGCCCATCCTCTGCAAAATCTTTTAAATTCTTTGAGAAGATAAAATAATTATGTTTATTTTAAATCAAGTATTTATAGATTTGTATTTTTATTTGTGTACGTTAGTGATTACTTAGCTTTATAGCATAGATATTTGTTTTAAATAAAAAAGACATCGTAGTGATTTTATTAATATACTGTGAGCAAATGTACGAGTACTATTAAGAAATGACCTGAATAATTAGCTAGACTTTCTAAGGTTAGTTGGAGAAACTGTAACTTCTGCTAGGGTAGATGTCATAGAAGTTAACCCTAAGAAATTCTGAATGAGGTGTCGAAGCCTTGCTTTAGCAACAGCTTACTAGGATAGAGCAGAATCACTTGGAAGAACTGCAAGCCATAGCTTGAGGCGTCGTGGTCCGTGGATTCCTAGTACCCGATGACAAGATCTATTAACTCTTTTATTATTCACCGTGCCCAAAAACTATCTTACCAAACAGAAGGGAGCTATAGCTCTTTGAAGATTGTGCCTTTAAGTCAGTTTTTTAAAAATATCTTGTCGTTATACCAATTGTTCAAACTTGACAAAATGTTTAATCCCCTATTGACAAAAATCACAAGGCTTCTCCCATCTGAAAACAAAATTTAAACTTTTTGTGTTTACTGCATAAAATTTCATTTCATTATTAAAAAACCACTGACAATCCAACAATCAGATATTTTTAGGTGAAAAAACATCTTAAACCAAACAATTATTGTTACTGGTATCGTGTTGTAAAGGTAAAATAAGTGTAATTTTTGTAAAAATGGTTTATTTTACAAGTGAAGAATATCCTAATATGCATTTAGTCTATGGCGAAATACAATGTAAATCTTGTTCAATTGAACAAAGATACGCTGAAAAATATCCTACCAGAAGACATCCCAGCCGCGCAACATTTACAGCCTTACACCAGAGATTGCGAGAAACGGGCTCAGCATTTCTTAAAAAATACTGAAACTGGTAGACGCCCAGATATTACAGAGTAGTACGGCGTTATTTTGTTGGAAATTAAAAATAATCTTGAGATTAGACGAATCGCTTCTGTTTCCTGACGTTTCCAAATCTTCCGTGTGGAATATCAATATCAATCATAAAGAAAACCTTTATCCTTTTCATTTTAAGAAAGTTTATCGCATGTTAGAAGGTGATTTCTCTGCTCGCGTAGATTTTTTGAACAAAAGATTCAAGATCCTAATTTCTTTTCCCATATTTTATTTTGCAATAAAGCTACAATTACCAGAGATTGGGTTCTAATTTATATAATACCCATCATTATTCGTATGTTGATGAAAACTCTTACGCAATAAAACAGACTAAACTCAACAGAGGTTAGGTGTCGTTGGTGCCCAGCTGCTGGGACCCATAAAGCTATCTGGTCGTTTAACGGGGCAGAATTATCTTAATATTCTTCAGAATCGTTTACCTGACTTACTTGAAGATGTTCTCCTCATGATCAGACAAAGGTTATGGTTTTTACCCGATGATTGTGCCCTGCCTTTTGTAGCAGAGACATTCGTCAATTACTTGACAACACTTAGAGAAACCAACGGATTATAAGAGGAGGTCCAATCAGTTGGCTACCAAGATCATCATATCTGAACCAGTATGATTTGTGTATTTGGGACTGCTCGTTGTCATTTGTTTATGCTGTTCCAATAAAAACTCGTATTCAGCTGTATCGAGACCTTTTGGCGGCTCCGTGGTGTAGTTGGTATGTGTGTGACTACTACGCCCAAGGTCCTGGGTTCGAATCCCGACACGGTCTGCTTGAAAAATGTTAGGCGAGCATTTCTCACAAAAATACACCCTCGTTCGGATGAGAGATAAAATGGAAGTCCCGTATGTGAGTTAAAGATCCCTCCCTTGTTTGGAACAGCAAGGGTTCGGCAAAATTCCAAACTTTCCAGGTAAAAAAACTCGCTTCCTGGTCAATATAGTACCTTTGAGTGGAGCATTGGAAAATCAAATGTATCAAAACCTGTTTGTTATGGATGTAATTATTTCTCTACTGCTATGGATGAAACTATTTTAAATTTTGACTTGCCTTGAAAGGACGGGGACCCTGTAACAATAAAAGGGGTGCGTCGGCTAAATGCAGTGGTCGGGAGTGGGTTCCTATAGATAAAAGCAAAAACAAAATAAAGAAACAATAAAACAACTACAAAATCAATAAATAACAAGATTCTCGAGTAAAATTCGGCATTACATTAACACCTACCCTGTAAGGTCTCGTTTTCGTCAATACCGAAGGGCGCCAAATAATCGGTCGTCGCAAGCTAAGTGATGTTTTTGTCTACGTGGAAAACTGTTATTCCACAAAAAGCTTTCTTTCTTTAACTATTCCAGATTCGATGGTCACGTTTCTCTGTTCAAATCAACTACTCCTACTAGAGACAATGATCACTGGGGTAGCTGGGGATCCTTTTCAAATTACTATATATGCGCCTATTTCCCTAAATAATTTAAAAAAAAGATCATTAACCTAACTTAATCTCTATTCTCATAAAATGCATTATCATACATATACATATAAATATGCTCTCCTAAAAATAACCTATCTGTAATCTGGCCAGGTGTTGATGAACTAAATCCTAAATAAAAATCATAAAGCAAACTTAGCCTAATCCAGAACAAATCTATTCGACTTCCACATTTTCCTGCTTTCCTATCTAATTTATGAATTCCAAATTAACGGTAATGTCGACCTTAAGCCAGAAAAACTGTCCAATTTCTAGATTACACCAATCATTGTACATTTTGAAATATTTTACGTTTAATACTTCACTAATGACTCTAATCTCAAATTACTAATTAATTCGGTGAATTAATTAGTGCCACTAATTACTGTCTTATTCGAAATACACAATTACAAGATAAAAATTCATAATACAGTATTTTTCAAGCGATAAGTACTCACAGTTCAATTCTAGAATTTTCAACCACCATAAGGATTATTCCTAATCATTCAATTAAGGGTCCAAACACAGCAGCTTTCTCATTCCAAAACATACCTCACAGTTCCAATTTAATAGAGGGATTTCTACCAACCCCCTTCTTTTAAAACGGTTTTACGACATAAAATCCACACTTAGACGATTGAAAATACCCCGCCTCCTGCAAAACTATTTTATTTTACATGTCGATCGCCGCACATTCCTCGAGGGAATTAGCCTACATCTGTTTCTTAAAGCTATGTACCATACGTCGATCAAAACTCAATATTACCCCATTCCCCTTAAATTAATCTCGCTGTGGAATCTAGCATCAAGGTCCCCTTCCTGGATTAACTATATTACTACATCTTGACGTCTTCAGATTGACCGGTTACTATAAGACTGTCGCTAGCTCAATCTCAATTCATTTTTATTATTTTTAATTCCCCCACTATTTCATTTAATGTCCCGGGGTATTCATTTTAATTACACAATATTGCCATCACTTTTTATGTCAAATATCACGTAGGATATCCCTGCTATACTGTACTTTACATAGGCGTTTTTGGTAATCCAATAATTGTGTACTTTTAGGACTTGGCGTCTACATATTACACAGTATTAAAATGTAATTGTGATTTATTTTACGATAGCTGCAACACTTCATTAAAACTATTTTGTATCACCTGGAATTTATTTAACAACTTTTAAAGCTCAAATTTCAGGTGCATTTTAATGAATTTTTCAATAACTCTGTAAGCTTTTTAAAAAGAGCATCCAATGCTTCTACCATAAAATTTTATGAATTAAAATAGAATTGGTTTATTTACATTCTTGTGGTTTTAGAGGAATTTGGAGTAATAATTGCGGATTTGATTGCCAAACTTGATTTGCAAACCCTGTTAAAAGACATAAAGATTCTACAGGGTGTTCACATAATAAATTAGTTTATTCAAAATTAGGTATTATCTTTTTCCTATCTAACTGATCCTGCGCAACGCATCGCGCTACATCCCTCTTACAAACAGAGATTTTTTCCAAAAATCCACTGTTCTAACATCCATGACGTTAGTCTAGTATTCATGCTACGTCAAAAGTTCATAAATTCTTCTAGTACAAAAAATTTGAAAGATAAAACACCAAATGTAAAAAGTTAAAATCAAAAGAAGTCAAAAAAACACCTTAATCCTAAACTATACAACACTGTGATTGCGAAAAGTCTTAAAGTGTACTTTTCCACTCCATAAGGAATAGAACACTTACGGGGTCAAGCTCTTCAACCCCAGTGCTGCAGTGCTAAAACAATACCACCTGAAAATGAAACTCGCTTCATTTCCCAGTCAAGTATTATCCCAACCCTCTGGGCATAATTTTCGATTGGACTATTTGTCCTGAAAGTCAATTCGGAGATCGACCCCAAGCAACCACTTCCTTTATCTCTCATTATTATCCCACTCCTTAAAAACAAATCCCCCCCGTAATTAACCCTTCTGGAGGATCTAACATTAAAACCACCCCAGTACCTCTAACAGGAGGAACTCTTGCGATTGCACTGGGCCAAACTCTTACCGTTACCCTCGGCAGAGTCTCAAACCCCAAGGCCAACGCTAAATTGACTGGGGGAAAAACCCAGTGCAATTTGAAAGTGGAAAGAATATCAAAAATTATAAAAGAACACTTTTAAAAAGTGGAGGATAGGATACAAAATATAAAAAAGGTTTGTCTATACTAACAAACGTGTGTTGGAAACCCTCATTTTCAGGGAAGAACCTAGGGTGAACAGCCAAGGAAGGGCAGGTTAGTGTTGTCAGAAGACCGTTTGAAGAATTATGTGATGTGTTCTCATAGGGAGCGATCGATAGTGGGATAAGAATAAAGTACTTTCAATAACAGATGTCAAAAAAGCGACAAGGAAAAACGTGATGTTAACTTAAATGTTCCTTGAAGTCCGTTACGTATGTCACAGTTCAAAATCTGAATGCTTATTCTGTAAATATTAAGCTAGCTAAAATTATTCACCTACACTAAATAAAAAAATTATTTCCCCAAAATAAAAATTAAACAAAAATTTGCTTAAATACTATATTGTGCTCACCTATGTTTCGCTCTAAAAATATTTTTAACTAAAAACTAATTTTACAAAAAAAAACTTAATTAAGTAACATATTGTGCTAACTTATGTTTCATCTCAAAATATTTTTAATCTTAAATCTCGTCTTCAGCTTCTTATTACAAGTCTCATTCGGTTACAAAATTTCTTTCAAGCCAAATCACTCAAGATTGGCCTATATCAATATTACTTCACATATCTTTATGAAAACTTTATCAATAATCAAAAATAAATCTCAAAATTTAATATTCATTCGGCCCTGAGAAGTCCGTCGCGTCTGAGAGCGAAATAGTTTCCCCCAATAACTAACTCCATGTCGTCATGCATCAGAATTATGTTTTCCCGAAATTATTCTTAAGCCGGTAACTGACAAACTATTACTTTTTTTCACATCCTACTCAAAAATCATAACTCATTTTAATGTTCAACAAAATTCCATATTTACACGTATAAATTTCCATTTAAAATAACAAAATTTCTCAATTTTCAAGTCTGTCTTAAAAACCTTTCAAGATACGTTTTAAAAAGAAATCTTTCTAAATATTTAAAAAGGATAATTAACTTTTAAAAAAATACACAACTTAAAATAACAAGCAATTAAAAAAACTTTTACGGTTAAATAATTAAAAACAAACAAATTTACGACTATTGATTTACACAAAAAATGTTGTATCGATAAATAACCAAAACTGAAAACTCTAAAGTTAGAAAGGTTACTTTAAAATAATAAAAAACTACGTCGTGTTTAAGTGTTTCTAACAAAAAAAAGCAACTTCAAAGCTGTTTAATGCTAAAAAATTTAACCCAAAGAAAATTTAACAAAATCACAAAACGATTTCATATATAAAAAACATCCTATTAAAAAAACGGCCCTAATAAAACAAAACAATTTCAAGGTTTAAAAAAATTTTAAATAAAACACTGCTACCTATACAATTTTTGTTCTTGAAAAAACTGTCCTAATTACAAAAAAAAAACTGTCCTACGAAAGAAACAACGGTTCTAATAAAAAACGATAACTTAAAAATTTGAGAAAAAGTCCTAACATTTAAAAAATTTTTATCCAAAAAAATCTCGAACATCAAAAAATTCAACAAAATAGCTAAAATTTTAGAAAAACTGTCCTACCAATAAAAAGAAACGCTTCAAAATTGAAAAAAATACTTTATAAATTAAAAGCCCATGCTTGGGCACCATTGATACGGATGAAAATTTTTTGTATACTATAACAATGGCGCCCAAGCCTGGGGCATATTTTTTAACACGAGATAGTTTTTCGTGATTTTATAGGAAAATTTTTCGTCTTTTTTAATATGTAAGTTTTTTAATGTTAGTTAATGTTAGGTTTTTTTTAATTGGGAGGCCTTTCTTTTTATTGGAAGGGCTGTTTTATTTTAAATTTTAATTGCTTCGTGGAATTTTTAATGGACATGTTCAGAATCTCTTTGAATAGAGAATTTTTTAAACGTTAGGGCCTTTTTTCAAACTTTTTGTATAATAGCTTTTTTTTTTAAACGTTAAGTGCTCACAGTCCAATTCTAGAATTTTTAACTACTATCAGGATTGTTCCCAATCGTTCAATTAGGAATCCAAACACAGCAGCTCTCTGATTCCAAAACATGCCTCACAGTTTCAGTTTAATGAAGGGCTTACTACCAACCCATTTCTATTAAAACGGATTTTCGATATTAAATCCGACTTACGTGATTGAAAATATCCTACCTCTTGCAAAGCCATTTCATTTTACATGTCGATCGCCGCACATTCTCTAAGGGAATTAGCCTACATTTGTTTCTTAGAGCTGTGTACCATACGCCGATTAAAACTCGCTATTATCCGATACCTCTTAAATTAATCCCACTGGAAATCTAGCATCAAGACCCCGACTAAATTAATTATATTACTACATTTTGACGTCTTCAGATTGGCCGGTTACTGTAAGACTATCGCTAACTCAATCTCAATCCGTTTTATCATTTTTAATTCCCCTACTATTTCATTTAATGTCCATGAGTATTCATTTTAATTACACAATATTGCCATTAATTTTTATGTCAAATAACACGTAGGAAGTCCCTACTCTACTGTACTTTACATAGGCGTATCTGTAATTTTTGTGATCTGAATCTTTATTGCAGTCTAAATATATAAAATATGACATCATTTTTGGTACTCCAATGAGTGTGTACTTTCATAACTTGGTGTCTACAGATTACATTGAAAATGTAATTTTGGTTTATTTTATGATGACTGCTACACTTTATTAAAACTATTGTGTATTGCCTGGAATTTATTTAACAACTTTTAAAGCTCAAATTTAAGGTGCATTTTAATGAATTTTTTAATAACTTTAAAAACTTTTTAAAAAGAGCATCCAATGCCTCTACCATAAAATTTTATGGATTAAAATAGAATTGGTTTATTTATATTCTTGTGGTTTTAAAGTAATTTGGAATTAAATTTACGGATTTAGTTACCAAACTTGATATATAAACATGGTTTAATCTGAAATGAAGATTCTACAGGGTTTTCCCATTACTCATTCGGATTACGCCACTAGCCCTAACGGGCTCGCGGCTCAAACCTTTCAAATGAGTAATGGTTATCAAACTCGCTCATCGAATAATATACTATTGTTTTTAATTGAACTTGCCTTACATATTTTAGATATTTACTGTACTACAAAACTCCATAAATTTAGAACGCCTTTGGTCTAAGTATTTGTAAGAAGAATTTCAAAAAGCTACAGAATTCCCGGTTTTCTTGTTATCTGCCCATTTGTTATTAAATTTTAGTATATACAGATAATTAAACCTTATTGGTCTATTATTATAGGTAATGAAATTATGACCGCTTACAGCAAGATGTAAAAAATAAAGCGTCATGCTAGGTTTCGATTTAGGCAGAATTATTTTCTAAAGTTTTTGGATATCGGGTTTTTCTAAGTTTAAGTCATTGCACTGAATAAAAGATACCATAAGATTAGCTTCAGCTATTTTTTTACTAGCCATTTTGACATTTCACCACATTAGTTCTCATTTAATTTGAGCGACAGCTGCAATAATTTATAGATTAAACTAAAAATGAATAGTTGAACTACAGCTCGCATATGTCAACAATAAACTTATTTAAAATACACACGTGTTATGAAATTCGTCGCGTTACTTAAGATATAAACCAAACAGAAAAAAAACTAATTTGAAATAGACCGAATAAATGCGGATGTACCCTGAATATTATGATTTCGTGAACAGTAGGGTTAGTTAAGCATGACATTTTAATATTTTTTGGCTTCGATAAAGGGAATTTAGGTAATAAACTTAAACCACGAAATCAGAAAGTTATTTTTGTATAATACATAGTTGAACGTAACTCAGCTTAATGATTAATATAAAAACCGTAAAAAGAAAACAGATTTCAATATTACGCATTATAAATCCGAATACAAAAACACAGCTATAGGTAATTACCGTAGTTAGTTTGGATAAATAGACCAATTACGAGGGTAAATTTTTATAACGTAATCAGGTTATTTAAAAAAGTTTCAAGATAATTAATGATAAATGACAATGTATTTGTCATTATTCATGTTTCATACAATAATTACCTTATAGAAAGAAAAACTTTTAACCCTTCTCAGTGGGAATGATTAAATTATAGTACATGGAAACAAATGTAGTTACAAATACATAGTAATCAGATACATTCCAGATACATCTGACGACTTAAGTGGACTTCAGGAGGATATATTACAACAAAGCTGGTACCATCACCTTTACACTAGTTGTGAAAACGCTAATATAGAACTATTATACAATTGAATGCAATTAATTGAAAATGTTCATTTATTTACAATGATTATAGGTTATTGTTCATAAATACCTGACAAATGATTTTTGCCAGTAGATAACTCGGACACCACTAAAAGCCCTCATCCCCTAGGACTTCAAAAGAAACTTGCTATTCTCAATACGTTTATGCCCAACATAAACTTGTTAATTTAATGAAACTAAAATGTTCCTAAAATTAAAAATAACCAACCTGATAGGTTATTATCCGAACTTTATTGACTACTTACAGTCTTTTCGATACCTATTCTTCAAGATAAACTAACCTACTCAAGTTACATGTTGTTTCTTTAGATGTTAATTACGAAGTGCACTATAAAAAATGACTTTTTCCTTCATAAAACAATTCGGGATGCTTTCGACAGAATCTGACAGATGAACTAAGACAGCAAATTGAAATTACTTGTGCTGTCTTCTCTATCTAAATATATGTAAAATTACTTTACGGAAAAGTTAACTAAAACCAGAGAAAGGAACTTTTTATTTTCTGTATCAGCGCCATTTTGCACGTAGACTATCTTAATATCCAGACGATAAAGTAATAGGCGTCGGTGTTATACATTATTAATCAAAATAAATAAATCATAAAACTAATAGTTTTGATTGCAAAATATGTTGCTTATATTATTTCTAACCTTTTAAACCACCATAATAAATTGACAACCTTTCAGTGTGAACAGTGTGAGATACAGATATAATTTTTTCTTAGATAAAGAAATCAAGAATATCTATAGCGTTAAAATTATGCTTTTTAAAAGAAATAACCTATCTCTATTAATGAGATTCACTAAAAAATGATTTACCCTTTGGTAAAATTATTTCTGTCGAAGAGGTTTTGATTTAACATACTGGTCTGTTAAGAATCCACATATCTGAAACCTAGAATCTGAAATTTTTGATTCCAAATCCCCAGGTTTGAATCCCTACACCGACCGCTTGAAAAATGTTAGGCAAGCATTTTCCACAAAAACACTTTGTCATTCGAAGGTAAATTGTAAGTCCTGTTCGTGAGAGTTGTCACGCACGTAATAGCAAGGATTCGGCGAAGTTTTCTTTAGGTAAAAAAACTCGCTTATTGTTCGTATAGCGGTGGAGCATTAAAAAGTTAAATTTAAGGGCTTATCCTCTTGGCGGTTCTGTGCATCAGACAGATGCACGTTTGACTGATGATTCTAAGTTCCTGGGTCCTCGTCCCGACACGAACTTCTTGGAAAATGTCAAGCAAATATTTTCACAGAAATTTGTTTCGTGCGAATGAGAAGTATAAAATAAGTCCCGTATGTGTGTTGTCATACACGCTAAAGATCCCTACCTTGCATGCAATAGCACCGGTTCGGAGAAATTCAAAATTTTCACGTAAAGAAAACTCGTTTTCTGACCAATGTAGTACCTTCGGGCGAAGCATTGTAAAGTCAAATGTATTAACTCATCTATTTTAATTGACGTAGATATGCAGGGCCTACATCCGCAGTTCTACCTAGTCCCTCGTGTCGTTTTCATGAACGGGTGTCGCTCCTTAGAACCTCACTTTCTATAGGATATGAAAAAATTCCTTTTTTGTAATCTGAGAAGATCAGTCTACTCTCTCGAGTGTCCCTTTATGTTATCTATACATATAGTAGGAGCTCTGTGCCCTGCTAAGGGTAGAGCTGCAAAACCAAACATTGTTATCTATTATTTTTCTCTTTGAAATCTTTTTTGAGATCTTATCTAATCAGTAGGCTAAAATACTTCCTGTATGCTTGTTGTGCTTTGTTTTGTATTTTTATTAATCTTTCTTGGGTATTAAACTACTCAGAGTTTTTAAAATTTGTTTTTATTTACGTTTCGATCCATGACCTAGGATCGTTGTCAAAATAATAAAAAATTTTAAGTTTGACATTTATGACACTGTTCCGTTTATATTGTATAATTTACCGCTTAAGGTATGTTCCGTTTATATTGTATATAATTCACAGCTTAATTTACGTTCCCATTTGGAAGTTGT
Source organism: Platerodrilus igneus (assembly GCA_036346225.1). Lineage (NCBI taxonomy): Eukaryota > Metazoa > Arthropoda > Insecta > Coleoptera > Lycidae > Platerodrilus > Platerodrilus igneus. Next base: position 4,119,005 of record JARFIW010001104.1, on the reverse strand, counting down.
TGATTATTTACGTCCGCCCGGTATATTAAAATGTTATTGTGTGCCGTGTATTATTTCAAACACAGCGCCTTTACAAAGTGCCGCGATATCGATAAACTATGCTCTTTGCATGTGCAAGAGGTTTCTTATCATCTTAGAGAACACACAAAGCATTGTAGTATCGATTTTCGTTGTAGAAGGCCGCAAAATTACATGTGCTACGCTTCACCACATAGAAGAGTCTACTTTCGTTACCCGTACTTGACGGACGCATTCAACAGTTTCTTTACTTCGTTATCCGTTTGAAAAGCCGCATGAATCTAAAGGTGCTTTACTACGCTCGCATACAAGGTAAGTGTTTGAGGTAATGCTTTGTTTGTTTATTATTACTAATTTTATTATTTTGTATATATGTTCATTGATTTATTAATATTTGATCTAAATACATTAGGTGAAAATTTTAAAGTTTAGAAGAATGAGTACTGTTATGCATTTTATAGCATTTTTGATGACATACGATTTCTTTATATTATTTTGGTTTGATATTTACATTATCAAAGTATCTTTCCTTGTATCCTATCCTATAACAAATATATACAACCTTGGATATTGAAAAGTGTGCGCGCAAGTGCCCTTTTGTGTTCGTCAACAGTCGAAGTCGAGCATCGGACAGAGCATTATTAACTTGGCAACAAGAGTGACCGGAACAATCAGTTCGATGTGCTTTGATCATGGAATTTTCATTGGTGAAAACGCCTCAAGAATAGTGAACTTTTGGTTTATGCAATTCACGGCGGCCGTGCAAGACGCAGATTACAGTCCACTACATTTATTCATACCAGCGCAACTGGCGACCATTACAGGTTAGTGTATTTTTAATTGATTAACTGTTTTAAAATGCTGTTGGTCGATAAAAACACACACATTTCTTTGATCCTTCTGAGCCATATAACATATTTTTTTCCTGCACGTTCCTTCATCTTAACAATCCTTACCACATATCACATCTCGTTTATTGCATAAATATTTTATTACAAAACAAAACGCATTGCTATTCTTTAGATTTCATGGTTTTAAATTATTATAATTTCAATTTAAATCGCATTAATTTAGTTATTCAATGGTATTTGTGTTAAAAATAATCAATGTGGTTCGGTTTTTACAAGTGCTATACCGCTTTAAGAACACCTGTGCATTCATTTCAAATAATAAGTTTCGAGGTCAGAACGCCGGCAGTTTCAACCTGTGGTTTCTGATAACGAACCTAGTTCTAACTACATAATACAAGTTGCTTGCGCATTCAACACAAGTTTACGAACATTGTTTATTTTGGTGTCAATTTAATTCGTTTAGAAGTTGTTGATAATTGTTACAATTTAGCACCAATACTCATTGAAATGGTAAACACGTTAAATTACATAATTAATTTGATTTGTTAAAGACAAATTTCTGTCTTTGGTTTTTCGCATTCATTTCAAACGATACCTAATACAAGGTATTTGAATATTTATAATTGCTATAGATATTCCAATTTAGAACATTGGGTTCTTGGTTAAAAATTATTTATGTAATTTTTAATTTGTTAAAGACACTTTTTTGTCTTTGGTTTATTCGCATTCATTTCAAACAATACCTCATACAAGGTATTTAAATATCTATAATTGTTATAGATATTTAATGGTGAACATTGTGTTCTTGGTTAAAAATTATTTATGTAATTTTTAATTTGTTAAAGACAAATTTTTGTCTTTGATTTTTTGTCATTTATTTCAAAACAATTCCTTATAACTTATAAGGGCATTTTAGTTGCTACAATGGCTACCAAGAAAATTTCTACCGAACGGTTTATTCTGGATTTAAAATTGGCTATTGAACAGTTTCGTTCGCTTTTTGATCAAACGTCTAATTTGGGCTCAACAGAGCAAAATTTAGTTTTGGCTAAAATTCTAACTCAAACAGCTATCGATCTCAAACATGAAATGGATAGTGCGTACAAAATGTGCACTCTATATGCAGACAATCTGGAGGAAATTAAAAGTTTGAAATCCAGCATGAATGGATTAGTCATTTCAATAAAAAATAGTGGAGCACAAATGGAGCTTGATTTATCCAAAATCAAGAAAGAAAATATTCTTGCCAACACACAAGAATTTTCTCAATTAACAAGCGTGTCCAACATAAGACTTTCTCGGATATCTATCCCAAAATTTTCTGGCAAGATTTCAGAGTTTATGCATTTTAATGACCTTTTTAAAAATCTTGTTGTTGATAACAAGAATTTATTGAGCGTACAGAAATTTTATTTCTTGCTGGACGCATTATCTTCAGATTCTAAAGGTTTAATTAAACATTTACCTATTACAGGGGATAATTTTAAGTTGGCATACGATACCGTCGTTGAAAGGTATGAAAGCAAGCGACTTTTGGTAAACTCACATTTTGCGGCTTTGGAAAATGCTCCAAAGGCCAACCATAATTCTCACCAAGAGCTTAGAGCTCTCATAAACTGCTTTGATGAAAATTTGACTTGCTTAGAGCAAGCTAAGGTAGATGTTTTGGACATGTTTCAGTTTCGTACATTATCTAAAAAATTGGATAACGAATTTTTAAAATTATTTGAATTGGAAACCAATGTTGTGGGTTTAAATTTGATTCCGACATATAAGCAATTAAAAACATTTGTTGAAAGGCACTCTAAAGCCTTGGAAGTTAGTAGTTTATGTATGAGCAAACAGTCTAAAACAAATAATAAATCTACACATTTTGATAAACGTACTGGAATTTATACAAAATCTCAATATCAAACTTCATTGGTGACAATATCAGATAACAAAAGTTGCATTCATTGTAAAGGCAAACATGCTTTATATCAGTGTCAGAATTTTTTGGACAAGACGCCTCACGAACGTTACGAGTTTGTTAAGCAGAAAAATTTCTGCATTAATTGTTTATCGGGGCTTCATCGAGCCACGAAATGTTCTTCAAAATCTGTTTGTAAAAAGTGTGCTAAACCACATAACACATTGCTACATTTTACAAACCAAAAATCATTGACGGATCAATGCGTTAATAACGCGCCTGCACTACAGTCAAATCAACTATGTGCAAGTATATCAAGTACTAGCAGTTTATTTTCAACGCATTCTTCGAAAACCGTCACTTTGTTGGCAACTGCAACTATTGCAATTCGAGATGGGAACGGAGAGATTCAAAAGGTAAGAGCATTGTTGGACAACGGCAGTATGGAAAGTTTTCTGGCGGAAACTTGTCGTCAGCGACTTGGCTTACAAAAATACAACGTTGCCATTAAAGTGGAAGGTCTAGGTTTAGCTTCCTCACACATTTCGGGAGTTTTATCTTGCAAAATTAAACCTAGGGATAAAATATATCCCCAATTTGATGTAGATGTTTATATTCTGCAAAATATTTGTGGTAAATTGCTTGCAGTGCAATTAAACGCCAATCATTGGCCGCATACAGCGGACTTGCCGTTGGCTGATCCTGATTTTGATAAGCCAGGTACAATTGATCTAATTTTGGGTGCAGATGTTTTTGCACACTCATTGTTAAATGAGACTCGTATGGGAACCGCAGATGAACCAGTCGCGATTCATACAAAATTTTGTTGGGTTCTTACAGGGAAAATCATTTCTCCTGCAGCAGATAGTACCTCATTATGTGTACTAATAGAACCCTTGGATACTCTAACTCGTCGGTTTTGGGAGCTGGAAGGCATTTCAGATGTCCACAAGGTTTCTTCTGCAGAAGAAGCCTGTGAACAGCATTTTTTGGCAACACACGCTAGAAACGAGCAGGGTCGTTTTATAGTGTCACTTCCGTTTAATGGTCCGGAACCCATTTTTTGGGATTCTCGGAAAGTCGCACTTCGTAGGTTTTTGGCATTGGAAAGTCGTCTACAAAAAGACCCTCCACTGTATACAATGTACAGGGAGTTTATACAAGATTATTTACAAAGTGGCCACATGTCACTCATTCCTTCTAGCATGAAGGAATAATCGCATCATTCGACAGAATATTACATTCCGCATCAAGCGGTTATTAAACCAGAAAGTAACACAACAAAATTAAGGGTAGTCTTTGACGCTTCGGCAACTACTTTCATTGGTGGGGTCTCTTAATGACCATTTACTTACCGGTCCTTCCTTACAAAAGGATATCTTGGCTTTACTTTTGCATTTTTGCTTACCTCCGATTGTCATCACCGCAGACATCAAACAGATGTATCGACAAATTCTGATCTCTCCGGAACACCGGAAATTTCAAAAAATTGTTTGGAGGTTTAATCCTACAGAACCTATTTCAGATTTTGTACTAAATACAGTAACTTATGGTGTCAAATTAGCACCATATTTGGCATTGCGTGTGATCCAAGAATTGGCGCGTGTTGAATCATCAAAATTTCCTTTAGCTGCTAAGGCTTTGGAACTCGACACATATGTTGACGATGTCGTAACCGGGTCACAATCGGTCGAAGAAGCTCAACAATTGATTTTGGAATTAGACAAACTGTGCTTGTTGGGCGGATTTACGTTGCGTAAATGGAACAGTATCGTATATGACGTAATTAAGGTAGTACCTGAATCGGCTAGGTATCAACAGACATTTTCATTCGAAGATTCAACTAATCTCTCGCAAAAAATTTTGGGCCTTCAGTGGCATCCGTCATCGGACGAATTTTTTTATGTAGTAAATCTGGTGGATCGGATTTGTACTAAAAGACACATGGTTTCAGAAATAGCGCGGATCTTTGATTCCTTGGACTTGTTGACACCGTTGGTGTTTTTTGCAAAACACCTAATTCAATATTTATGGATTCGAGGCATCGATTGGGATGACGACCCTCCTGCTGATGTCACTGTCAAATGGAAAGATTACCTTGATCAATTATCGGAATTGTGTAAGGTGAAAATTCCTCGGTGGATTTTGTCTAAGAACTGTCTGGAATTTCAGTTAAATGGCTTTTGCGACGTTTCCGAACAAGGATACGCCGCAGTAGTTTATTTCAGAGTGGTAGACGCAAATGGTAATATCAAAGTTTCTTTGGTATGTGCAAAATCAAGGGTTGCACCTACTCAACGCATTTCTGTGCCTCGGCAAAATTATCTGCCGCGGTACTTCTATCAGATTTGATCGAGTTTTTGTTCAATATTTACAAGGTTCGACTAGAGTTATCAATTTATGCGTGGTCAGATTCTACAGTGGCTTTATCATGGATTCGATGGCCATCTTACCATTGGAAAACTTTCATTAGTAATAGAATTTCACACATTCAAGATCGAATTCCTTCTGGGTCTTAGAACCACATCAAGTCTCAAGGTAATCCAGCGGACTGCGCCTCTCGGGGTTTACTAGCTACGGATTTAGTAAAGCATCGTTTATGGTGGTCAAGTCCTATTTGGCTTTCTTTGCCACAATCAGATTGGCCTGTGAGTAAATTTTCTGAAATACATTCAAGATCTATGGATTTGAAAAAGAGAATTCTCATTGAATATTATCATTTCGGATCATTTTCTTGATCTCTTAATAAACAAATTTTTTGATATAAATAAAGTTTGTCGCATTATATGTTATGTCCTTCATTTTATTCGCATTTTGAGAACCCCCGTGGATATCGTTTCAAACGCATCGCAAATCATTTCAAGTCAGCAACAACAAGTTGCACTTAATTTATTGGTTAAAAGAGTTCAATCAGAATTCTTTTATAAGGACATAGAGATATTAGAGATATTAAAAAGGAAGAACCATTAGCAAACAGCTTAGACCCCTTAGCCCATTTCTGGACAGACATGGTTTACTCAGGGTGGGCGGTCGCCTTCGAAATTCAAATTTACCTTATGGGGAAAAATTTCCACTCCTATTACCCCGTACTCATCGTTTGACAGATCTCGTTATTTTGGACTGTCATCAAAAATATTTTCATCCTGGTCTTAAAACAACCCAATTTCTTTTAACGCAAACTTTTTGGATTTTGGCCGCAAAAAAGGCTGTTCGAAAATGTCTAAAGGCATGTATCATTTGTTTTCGTATAAAACCAATTTCTTATTCACCTCCTATGGGTGACCTACCAGCAACCCGCACCATTTCGGGTAAAGCTTTTCTCCACACTGGAGTTGATTTTGGTGGACCGTTCGCAATTACCATGAGCCGCACTCGTGGTTCAAAGTCATTAAAGGCTTACGTTTGTTTGTTCGTTTGTTTTGGAACTAAGGCTCTGTACTTAGAGCTAGTTTCAAACTTGTCCTCATCTGCCTTTATAGCAGCATTGAGGCGTTTCATTGCTCGTCGTGGTAAATGTGCCAAAATTTACTGTGATTGCGGCACAAATTTCACTGGTGCTGCCCGTGAACTGGCAGAACTTATGCAACATGTTGCAACCGCAGAGGGTATTGAATTTATTTTTAATACCCCGTCGTCCCCTCACTTTGGAGGGTTGTGGGAGGCTGGCATCAAGTCAGTTAAGAGTCATCTCAACAAGGTTATCGGCGCTCAAATTCTCTCGTATGAGGAATTCAATACCGTATTAATTCAGATTGAGGCCATACTCAATTCTCGTCTTTTGCGTTCATTGAGTACAAATCCTCAAGATTTTTCTTATTTGGCACCGTGTCATTTCTTAGGAGTCGAGCCAGTTTCAGTGCTTCCTGACCCAAATGTCTTGGACCTGAAACTATCATTTTTAGATCGTTGGCAACTCATTCAGAGAATCCAACAATCTTTTTGGCGCCGTTGGCATAGCGAGTACTTACATACTCTCCAGCAGAAAACTAAATGGTTTTCATCTCTTCCCGCTGTTAAGATTGGGACATTGGTCCTAATTAAGGAGGACAATACCCCTTCATTACATTGGCGACTGGGACGCATTACTCACTTGTATCCTGGTACAGATATTGTCGTCAGAGTGGCGCAGGTTCAAACTGCAAACGGCATTATTAAACGACCTTTCGTCAAATTGTGTGCTCTCTCATTAGAGGACACATAACAAAGGAAAAATATTTTTTTCTCAATAATTTTTTTTTTGGTGGAATTACGCATTCATTATTATTTAATTTTTGTGGTATTACGCATTTGTATATATTTAATTACATTGGTTAAAATAAGTTTTCAATCTTATTTTGGTGGGCGGTATGTTATGCATTTTATAGCATTTTTGATGACATACGATCACTTTATATTATTTTGGTTTGATATTTACATTATTAAAGTACCGTTCCTTGTATCCTATCCTATAACAAATATATACAACCTTGGATATTGAAAAGTGTGCGCGCAAGTGCCCTTTTGTGTTCGTCAACAGTCGAAGTCGAGCATAGGACAGAGCATTATTAACTTGGCAACGGGAGTGACCGGAACAATCAGTTCGGCGTGCTTTGATCATGGAGTTTTCATTGGTGAAAACGCCTCAAGAATAGTGAACTTTTGGTTTATGCAATTCACGGCGGCCGTGCAAGACGCAGATTACAGTCCACTACATTTGTTTATACCAGCGCAACTGGAGACCATTACAGGTTAGTGTATTTTTAATCGATTAACTGTTTTAAAATGCCGTTGGTCGATAAAAACACATACAAGTACTTTCAAAAGAAAAAAATAGGTTAAAAGCTATAAATGATTAGTTATTTACCTTTTTCTTTGAAAATATATTGAAGATTTTATTTTTATCCAAATAATATTGTCATAAATGTTGTTATTATCTTTCTCTTTGCAGATACCTTAGAGATCTTATTAACTGAAGCATCAAATCATAAATTATTTATGTACCTTTCTTTTCTCATCTGGCTTATGTTCTGAATCTTTGGTATTTATGATCAAAGACATGAATTACTATGTAAATGAAAAAAGACTAACTTGCCTTTCTGCTGTGTATTTAGGTAGGGTAAGAAAAATAAATTTACTTATTGTTAATGCATTATTACTGGTTAATTTGTTAATGTTAAGGTTTTTATTGCTACAAAATATTTTGCTTTATTTTGCTGGTAAGCCGGCGCATTTAATTAGTTTAGAATTAAGAGAATACATTGAAGGTCTTTTAAAAATTTGTATGAATTTGTGTGCAATGTAAATAAATTAATCTTGTATTTAGGTTTTTTATAATAAAATTTAGTATTAGTTTTAAGTAGTAAATCTCATACTCGTCAACTAATTTTTGTGCGGCTGGTTCGGCGGTAAACAAGACTTTTGCGTGCTTCTATGAAGTAGTTTGATGATTACGTAGCTACTTATTCTATTCCTAACGAAATTACTAAAAAGGTACTCCGTGTATATAAACTCTTGTACAAAGAGACTTTTTACTTTTCTTTTTGAAGTTTTGTCTAGATTGTTAAGCTTCACAAAAAATTTCAGTAAATAATTCTTTGAGGAATTTTTGTATAATTAATTTAAGGCTAATACACATAGTAATTTAGTAGTCCAGCTTGTGTGAATTATCCTCGGTGTTTCATAAATAACTTTATTATTATGTATTCTGGTGTCTAGTCCCTAGCAAAGTTTAGTAAATTGGTCTTTTTTTATTATGTATCTTTGTGGTTAAGACGTTTTCCACAATCGTAAAATAGACCAATCGCAACGTGCTACATAGAAGCGGTTGTGTTAGAACGAGCCGCCATGATTCATTCCATGCGTAACTACCTTACTTTGAAGACTGATACGAGTGCTTTATAAAATAATGTAGTGGAGTTTGCCCGTTAATTCGTGCCATCGTACCTTTGTCTTATTATTGTGAGTATTGTAGGTAACATCAGTGTCTTCACTGTCAATTTGATCTAGTACAGGCGCCGATCAAACCCACGCTCTGTATTTTGTAAACAAACAATAATTAGTGATTATCCAGCTGGCCAAAATGCAGTAATCCAAAGGGTTCATTAATTGATTTTACCTTAAAACGTAAACATTCAAATAAGCATAAGGTATGCAGAAATATAATTAAGTTGTGTGTTCATTTCGCAAAGCAAGTTAAATAATCTATTTGTAAATATTCGTGGAATGATATTACGCCCTCTAAGCGAGCACGTGATGAACTACTGTGCTTTGTTTGTAATATAATAGAGTATCGTGCAAACGAAAAATAATATTTTGTTCGTTTGTACTCCATTTGTGCCGGGCAGCTTTAGAAATTTGTGATCAGCAAGTGCAAATTATAAGTGCTTTAATATGGCTACATCAACTTCACAGAAAACTTAAATAGACACCATAAGGATTTAAATATTCTTTAAGTTTGCTTATTTTCTTCGTTTTTATGGTGGCATTCGTTTTGTAATCGGAATTTTAGTAAGGAATTAATTAAACTTACCGTTAATTTGTTAAATGAATAAGTCTGGGTTCTTTACCCAAAACGAAATTTTCTTTTTTAAATTGTAAAATTTTACCTATTATTGCACTGGTTAAGATAAAAGTGAAGAGAATGAACGACTAAAATGAAATAGCCTTTAGCCTTTAGAATTGAGCCTGGGTAGAGCTAATTACGTTTTTTATCATTTATTTCTTTAATTTAGCATAGGGAATATAACTTATTCAGATTTTTTTTAATTTTAGGCGTTGATTTAACTATGATAAATAATAATGGCTTCCGGAGTGAAAGACACCATAATATTCAACCGTTACTATGTACAAATAACCAGTACTATTTAATATAATAAAGTCATAAAACATAGTAAATTATAATATGAAACAGTTAGCTTCTAATTCAATTTGTACATATTCAAAGCACCTTCGGCACCTCTTTCAGAATGTTTATAACGGAATATAGTAATTCTTCAATGTATATAAAACCCAATGCTTTTTATCTAGTTAGTTGCATTGTAGACTAAAAGAACGTAAGTGCAACAAAATGAATACCTTCCTGGTAAGTATTTTACAAAATTTTTCTCAGTAAATTATACTACGTTTTACTTTAGGAAATATTTGTATTGTGTGCATTAGTCTCGTTCTCATTTTCAATCAATCTAGAGCACGGTGTAAGAAACTGGACAAACAACATTAATTTGCATCAAAAATCTTTAGACGACCAATATTTATTTCAAAATAATTTAGACCTTTTTAAAACTGCTAATTTTAGCTCATACCACAACTCGTTAAACCTTCATAAAGATGGCAACATAATTTTTGCCGAAAAAAACGAAAAGAGTGACGATGTTATGACAGCTGCAGAAACTGGAGGAGTGTTTCGACCATTATTTGTTTACAGAAAGCAGATGGCAGAAAGAAGCAAAATTTCTGAACGGCGCAATCAGGAGATTATTAAAAACCGACGAAGAGATAATCCTAATCCAAATCGCCAGTTTTATTACCAGAATTATGTGCCAAATTATAACATCAGGTACAACCCTGGTTTCTATGGAAGTACAAATTTGTTTGCTGGCGCATAGTTAAAAACAATTTTGTTTACTCATTTTCTAAGCTTATAGCTTTTTAACGCTAAATAGGTTTTAGCAAACTAATTATATGTATTTTTTGTTGATTAAATTAAATGATTTTTCAAAAGATTCTTAAAAATAAGTTGTTACGGGTATAAATAGCGTTACGTTATGAAATTCCGAATTGACCAAAAGGGACGGGAACTCCATAACAATTTTAATAGTGCACCAACTAACTTTCAGTGGCACGGCAGTGGGCTGCTATGGAAAAGTGATAAAAATAAAATACTGTAGACATGTAAAATTGGACAGAATATAAAACTACTTTACAAATATTACTTACATTCAAAGATTTTAATAATTTAAAATAAAATCCAAAAAAGAGGATTCTTGTGTAAAATAATATAATATTTAAAAAAATCTTTTTAAAAATTATAGCAGAGCGCTTTTGGCGTTAGTCATCTTCGGTGCCATGTCAACTTAAAAATATATAATCCATCAAACTATTGCATAAGATATAGTACATTTTACTTATAAAACTAATATCACATCAATAAAGACTATTTAATAAATGATTGTTCCAATAAAATTGGATAACGTCTTGTATGCGTGGTTGATAAAGTCGCCAAACCGTCTTGCCCAAGCAATTTCGTCAATTTCTTGGCTACCCGGAAGACGGTTATCCGGGATAGATTTCCGTGCTTTCGATGTTCTAAAATCTTTTCACCTCAGCTGTTACCTTTTGTAACTATACCTTAAAAACACTCCTTGAGTTTCTATCAAATTACAAAAATTTTCAAAATAGCGACCTCTCCCAAATATGACCTCATCACTGCGGTATGTGAATATCCTCTCACGATTATCACTTTTCCTATCTTATAAATAACTCAAAATAATAATTCACCTAAGCTTAAACTCCAACAACAGTGATTTTTGAAAATATAATTGCACGTAAATTAACCTTAAAAAATCTTAAACCTCCACCTGAAAGGTATTGTTAACAGACCTAATAAAAAACATTAATCTGTAAGTAATACACCATATCATTGTACTATATTCCTAAATCGCTTTACACGACATTATTAAATCCAATTTATTTGAAAATAACTTTTACCACTATTCATTAGGTCGTCAGTCCTAGAACTGGTTGAATGCGTACTTCCATTGTTTCCTATTCTGAGCTGAACTACACATTTCTTTAAAATGCCCACAGCCAACGACCTTCACTATCTATTTAGGTGGCTCCGTCGCGTGGTTGGTGTGCGTGTGACTACTACGCTCAAGGTCCCGGGTTCGAATCCCGACACGGTCCGCTTGAAAAATGTTAGACGAGCATTTCTCACAAAAATACGCTCTCGTTCGGATGAGAGGTAAAATGGAGATCCCGTCTGTGAGTGTTATCACGCACGTTAAAGATTCCTTCCTTGCTTAGAACAGCAAAGGTTCGGCAAAATTCAAAATTTTCAGGTAAAAAACCTCGCTTCCTGACCAATGTAGTACCTTCGGATGGAGCATTGGAAAATCACATGTAAAGCCTTCACTATCTGTGTACAATAGTCTAATATGGGTCTACCACTAAATCTTTTTTTTTCTTTTTCGATTCTAATATATGCCGCGTTATTTCCACATCCCTTGAGTATTTACGTTGTTCTAAACACAGATGACGCATTTCGAACATTCAAAAATTCCTTATTTAAAATATAATTTATTTTGTACAGAAGTCAATTTAGCTAATTAATTTAAGATTTAGTTTCTTTCTCATGCAAACGATTTGCATTCTTAACGACTGTAAAAGAAAATATTTGCTTTCACGGTAACTAAAACATGTTTTTAATTTGTACTTATAAAGATTGATTGTAGTTTCGTTTTACGTAAAATGCGTAAAGCTGCACTGTTTTATGCTATTTACAGCGAATGAAGATCATTTTTTTTGCATCAGAAATGTATTTTCATGATAATTAGTAAGTAAAAATAAATGGCTTTGTATTTACGCTTGAAATTATTTACAAGAACGGCTTAAATTTGTACACACGACTGATTATTCATTACCTAAAGAACCAATGTTTTTAATTGCTTTCAAATGCAAACAAAACGTGTTTTATACACATTAATAGATGTGTATTTACAATACGCTTATATTATACTTGGTGCAACAACAAATCTTAAAAAATTTCTATTCTTTGCTGTTTCTTTTATATTTTAGTGGGCGTTATATGTAGAATTTTGGTTTCAATGACCTCTCGCGATCCCCTTATTTCGTATATATATATATATATATATATTGTAGTGACTTTAAAGGGTTACATTTAAGTATAAACAAGACCATTTCAAACACCCTGTATAGAGGAAACAACCATAATTTACGTGCGAAATTTATCTCATTTAGTTAATTTAAAGTAAGAAGTATTACCATAATTTTACAATTAGTTATTAAAATTTAGTTAGGTTCGTAAAGGAAAATAAATTGTATAAGCCAATGGAAGTTATCAATTAATTTAATTGAGTTTAAGTAAAAGGGTTATAACGTCTAATACGCATAAGAGCATGAAAAATCGATAATACCAAGGCGAAACGCTTTACTAACAAACAAACACGTCGAATATATGAAATACCTTGAAACACAAACTCCTAGAAATGTTATTTTAAAACGTTTGTTAATTGAACACCTGCATGTTTTGGAAAAGTCATGTTCCCCTTATTTGTGTAGATAAAAGACAAGTTTCTAGGTATATTGTGCAAACGGTCTAATGTTTCGCGTAAATGCTAACCAAAAGTTTCCTAAAAGCGCAGAAAAGATGGACAATCAATGATATGCTTCGGAATGAGACAGGCATAATAGCATTTCACTTTGAAACGCACGTATTTAGTCCACGTGGGTTAGATTGCACGCGGACAGTAATATCGATTTTCTACCACTCAATCAAGGTTAGAAGGAAACATATAATATGCATAAGAGAAAAATAGAGTTAATACAGGCGGGGTTTCAAGACGTCACTGAAATATATCATTGGTCTAAATAGTTAGTTTTAAAACAGACAAGCACGGAAAAAATTGAATGCGGGTTTTTCGGAAAATATCGTATCAACGAGCTAAATTTCAAAGATTTTGAAAACGGTTATACAAAATTTGAAGAACGAGTTAGTTTAATTAAGTATTTCGCGTGAAGAGTGGCCTAGAGGTGGCATTTTGAATTGTATAAAGACTCTAAGAGAATTTGCATCGCTCTCTCTGGTATTCTGATCGCGGTCTTGGACTTCGTTAATTTGCATTGCTTACTACGTACAGAAATCTACTAACGAGCTTGTAAGTATTAAATTAAATAGTACAGTGTTAAATTGTTGGCCTCATAGTTTGAAACGCGGATAGTGTCGGGTTGAAATTTAACTGAGGTGCAACAGATATATTAACAAGCTCGTAAAGTAAAGTAAAGTAACGTAAATTAAATTCTGCAATAATAAAAAAGTGTAATATACTTGGATTTGGATTTGGATACTCCAGAGTGTACTAATTAGAAATAATTATAAATAAAAAAAAAATATAATAATAAGGTATTATTCAGGGCCCATTTACTCCTGTTACATTCAATGTGTTTGATATTTCAATTTAAAATCCTGGACTTTACAAAGATAGCATTTATTGAGGTGAAACTTGACCACCAAAATGTAAATAATCTTGAATTTTTATTTGTAAATACTGGTAAATAAATATTGTATTATTGTTGTATTATTTTGTGGTTTTATTGAGAGTGTGCGTGAACGGTAAAGTGTATGATAGTAAATATAGGTATCCAAGAGGAGGCCCAACTGAGCTAGCCAGGGAGCTGTTGAAAAAATCAATTAAAGTAATGAAGCACGGAATTTGGATAAAATTTTTTTTTTGAACATTCTTCTTTTTGTGAAATTTATGACAATTTTTGGTAAATTAATAAATTCTCGAATTTTTTTTTTACTCTGGCGAGGCTTTATAGAGGTTACACGGCAATTTATGACGCCCAATTCGTGAGGTTTCCATTCATACAGGCATAACACGGCATATATATATATATATATATATATATATATATATAAATACTATAAGTAGTTTTTTTTATACAAGGTAAGTTGATAAATACTTACGTATTGAAATTAATAAGATGAAATTATAACTTAGACTTTTTATGTAAAGCCCAAATGATCATTTCAAATCGAGCTAGTAATTGAAAGAAGGAAAATATAAGGCCTTGGACATATATATATATATATATATATATATATATATATATGTGTGTGTGTGTGTGTGTGTGTGTGTGTGTGTGTGTGTGTGTAAAACGTTTCTTGACCTTGATCCAGATACAGCGCCATGCAAACAGCATCAACAGTAAAGCAGATCACGAACAATTTACGCATATTCACCGCAATATTAAAAAGTCATAAATCTAATGACTAACCTTGTATATTTGAAATAAGTTGCAAAATTATACAGTTTGTAATAATATTATTTTATCAATGTTCCTATACTATCTGGCTAGATAAAACATGTATGTTTTTCGCATTATCTTTGCATCGGCAAGCCTGTTTAATATTGTAATTTCTAACAAAAATAATATATCCATTTACATTCAATAATCAAAAAAGTACATAATGGATTGTGTTTTGTGCTTTATATTAGTTGTAGACCATTTACTTCAATGTTAATATGTGAGTTATACACCAGTTAAATTTTCTTTTAAAATTTTTAGATTAACTTAGTATAATTTATTTAAGTTTTAATATTTTTATATTTTTTATAGACTTAAACATGTGATCATGGTTTAATAAACCAAAACGCTTAATGTTTATATACAAATATTTAAAAGCATTTTTACATTTATGACCTACATCCCAAGAAATTACACAAATATATATATATATATATATATATATATATATATTGCTATAATAATAATGTTATTTAGGGGTATATAAGGTCACAAGGGAGGTATACTTCATGTAAACAACCCAAACATCAAGGAAACTAAACATTTGAATAATAAAAAGTGCACAATTCGTTAATTATGCAAAAAGCAAATACCAAATACCTTGTACAAAATCAACAACTAACTACAATCAATCAAAGAAAGCTCCTTCTTTAATAATTTAACCACATTTAGTAAAATGAATAACCCTGTGCACAATCCAATTCATTTTAGAAACAGTAATACATTTTAAATAAATACAAATTAGGCGTATCTAAAGTAAAACAAATGTGAAACAATTTATTTTTAAACTCGATGCATTAGTGTAAGAAAATAATCAATGCGTGCTCATAATAGACAAGCATTTTCAAAACAAGATATTTCATAACGTAAGAAATCAATAAACGCATCTAATTTACATCATCTGCTAAAGAATCCCATTATAAAATTTAGCCTACCTGATGTTTTAAATGAAGGAATTGCTGCACTTTCGAATAAAAGCCAGCATATTGAATAAACAAAATATGGAACCATACGTTTTGGCGTACGTGCAAGATTAAATTTAATAGTTCATTAATCCCTGTACAAAATTACAATTACGTGATGCTAAAAGGTACAAAGTATCAAAATTGCTAACGAAATTCATATTATAAAGCTTATTGTCTTCGTCGTTTTTAAAGCGTATGAGCGATACATATAATTCATAACTCCAAGTAAAATCCAACCGGCTGCATGATAAGCGCCGCAGTGCAACGCCTCTTCCATGGTAAAATAATTAGAGGACGGTCAACCAATAACAGCAGGTGGGATGACTTGTTTACATAATACACATCAAGCTGATAACAGTCATTGATTCCTTAAACCGAAGCACGAGCTGTACTGATCGAAATAAAAATATTACGCAAAGTTCAATTGTGAAGTGAAACAAAAATATGTAAGTGAAAGTTACAATAATTAAAACTTTGAATAAAGAATACAATCTAGTGCGCGTTCAAACATATGAGTGTATAAGAAATCTGCCGTTGACATAAAACGTAAGTTTAATTTTAATTTAGTAATAACCAAAACTTTACAATTTATTATTTAGGGCACTAAACAATTCAATAAGAAATTGAACTAAACAAATCAATAATAAATGTAGCTAAGTACGGACGTAAAACTTCAATACTCTAAGTACTAAATATAACAAATGGGAAAACTCTAAATCAGGACCTTAAGCTCAAAGCAATACGAAGTCATTGGTTAACAACACGCTGCGGCAGTTCGAGATATTAAGATGCACACAGAGCTATGCGTTCACTACTTGGAATCCACTAATCTAGCAACTGATTCAAACAAGGAGGCTCCCGTAGGAAATCAATCGGATAAACACCAGGTTAGCAATTATATTTAACTAACAGCATAAATCTTCTTTTTTTAAATATTTGAAAATTACATGTACTTTGATATCTTGTAAAGAGTCATCAAAAATTAGGTTGATACGTAGAAAATACGTTATAAAAAAGAAAGGTTTATTGAACGTTCAAAGCAACATTCGAGATAATACATAATTATTTTTGCTGGCTTTGAGTGCTTAATTAGGTAAATACTCCCAAAGAAGATTAAGAAAAATGCTTAATTAGGGTTATAGTTTTGTGATAAAGATATTTACTTTAATTTTGATTGAAAGGTTTTAAAATAGCAAATGATATTACAAAAGTTGTAGAGTTGTAAATTGTACATACTTCTCAGTTCATTATCGAAATTTTGGTTAAATTCGTTTATTTTATTCAGGTATGAAGTGCTAGAGGCAAAGGGGCAAAGATTCTTTGTGATCATATGGTCGTTTATTCTGTGCAGAGTAAAACTGAGCTAATCGAGGCATAAGTTTTATTGTGTGGATTTTAAAATTATTCTAGATTAATTAGAGGCACAGAGAGGAGGCTGAGCGTTATAAATACTCCGTGAGTTAGGCAATATCGGATCGATATAAAAACAAAGACAGACTGGTGATAGTATATAAAGGAGGGAGATGCAAATGTTAGATATCGGTTAGGTTTAGTAACGAACGAAGCAACAAGGATAAATTGAAAGCTATAAGCAAGAGAGGGATGGAAGATGTTTGTACAATAGAGAGAGAAATTAAGAAATGTTATTGGACGTTACAGGTAGAAGTTGAGACGCGTAACAGTCTGAGTTTAAGAGAGGGTACATATGTGAGCGGTATTCGTAAAAGAAGCTAGAGAGATAAAATGGTCGTATATAAGATAAAGGATGAAAGAGCTAGGTTCGTCTTACATGTGGGGCCTGAATCTTATAGGAATTGATTTTCAGTTGAGGCTAGTTTTGGCGAAGCAAACCTGCCGTTACACGGGTAGCAACAATTATTGCGGTATTTTGTTGTATACGAGCGTTAAAATTCCAATACCCTTGATGTTTATTTGTAAAATTATGTAGAATTTTGTGTCGGTTAGAAATTTATGTTTTGGGAAGTGTGCCAACGGTTACGAGGATACCAATAAAGTTTGTTTATCTGGAGTGGAATTGTGAGAAACTTGAACAACTGGGGGTGGGGTGTGTTTTTGGTCTATATAACCAGCTTCATTCGTCATCGACGTTAAGTCTAATAGTAGCAAATATTATTCAGTGTTTTTTTAAAGTTGTTATTACACACTAGTGGATGTGCTGTAGCACTTGTTGTTTGAAAGATCTTGAAGTACACATACAAATAAAATCAAAGCTTCTATAAGCCATGTAAGTACAGACTACAGTTATTTTGGTTGTTGGGAATTGCAAGGCGTGATAACATGGATTTGCAATTGCGATTTGCATCGAGGGGTGATTGGCAGATGTTACATGAAATAGTAGAGTAATAGAGGAAGTTTGGATTCACTATCAATAGTTAGTTAGTGAGATTTGGATAGCTGCATGCTGACTGGAATGGTGTGACTCAACTTGGGGACCGGTTCCATAGCTTCGAGTCATTATAGACGGCAACATCATCGAGGGCTGGATTGCAGATGCAGGCTGTATAGTGGTTACCAGGTAACTAACTTTTTTTAAAACATTGTTGTTGAGTTATTTGACGTGTTTTGACACTTTGTGCTTTTTGGGTGCTTATTTTTATGAATTCTATAGACTTAAAAATTTATTGAACTTTATTTTTAAATGAAAATATGTTTATGTAGAAAGGGATCATTAATATAATGATACAAAGACTGTTTATGTACAAAGTAAAGGGGACTTTTGTTATTGCAGTGCTATAATTTTGCACACAGGTTTAAAGGATTTTACTGTGAGCTCATATTAAGACAGAGGTTAAAGTCAGGTATGCGGTTAACCCAATCCTCTCAAAAAACGCAACTATCAAAATACATCACACTCTATTTATACAAATAAAAATTTACTACTTCCAAATCTTTGTCCGTTACAACAGTTCACCTACATAAAATAAAATTACATATCTGTGTGAAGAAAACAATTTATCTTTTTTTTTAAATGTGGCTGGATCAAATATTTTTCATTATGCTTGCACAAATAGGGCGCATGTATAATGAAAAATATTTGATCAAGCCACATTTTAAAAAAAAGATAAATTGTCTTCTTCACACAGATATGTAATTTTATTTTATATATGTTAACTGTTGTAATGGACAAAGATTTGGAAGTAGTAAATTTTTATTTGTGTAAATAAAATGTGATGTATTTTAGTAGTTGCGTTTTTTGAGAGGATTGTAGCGAAGTATTTTTCAGATTACAGCTTGGTGGCAGTTAAGGAAAGTTTAATTTTCAGCAGTTCAGGTAAGATTCTTTAAAAGATTTAAAAGAATTGTAGTGCAAGAGCGGAGCAGCCGAGGTAAACTTCACAATATAATGACGCCCAAAGTGTGGGGCACAAATATACCAACTTGTAATCATACGATTCACCCAGAAGAACTTCACAATTATATATAATGCACTCCTACATTTGACTTTCCAGTGCCCCGGAGTTGGCTAGGAATCCTTGCTATTCCGGGCAAGGTAGTGGTGTTTAACGTGCGTTAGAACTCACACACACACGCACGGGACCTACATTTTACCTCTCATCCGAACGAGGGAGTATTTTTGTGAAAAATGCTCGCCCAATATTTTTTAAGCGGTGGGTGTCGAGAATCGAACCCGTCACCTTGGGATCAGCAGTCATACCTGAATATTATAGCGCATCATTGTGCGGATGCGCTTCGTTAATTATCGTAACTTTTCGCAATTAACCTTGCTGGTCAATAATGGCGGAGATATGAAGATGATAGGGGAAGATGCTGAGAGTTTTTACAATGTGATGCTTCCTCTTAAATGCTATTTATCTTACCTTCATAACCTTATGTCTAAGAATGGTTACAACTTTAAAGTTAATCAATTGATAGCTTGGATTCTTTCCAATATAAATAAACTATATAAGTAAATTGTTTAATTTCAAGTAATAAATAGTATAAAACAATTGGCTTTGATTCAATCTGTTTAATTGCGAATAAAATTATGAAATTGAAAGCTATAATTTCTAACGGTTCTAAATCGTTTCAGTACAACCATAATTGATGTTCGTTCATTATTGACAGTAAGGTGCAGTCAAAGTTGCACCGATGGTTTACAAAACAATTACCAAACGTTTTTCAGTCTCTTATAATCAAAAACCAGATAATAAATTACTATAAGCTAATTAAATTAATAACTAGGCTACAGTAGGAAATTCTGCATTTTCGTACCAACTAGGATAAACTGGTTTTCTGTAATAATATGGGGGAGCACGATAAACCCGCCGATGTTCATCATAATCTTGAGAATTTCTTCCTTGGTAGATTCTGCGTTTGTTGGCCATCTGTCTTCTATAGGCAAACAATGGTCGGAAAACTAAAGTTTGAGCTGTATCCATATCGTTTAGGTCTTCATCTAGTTCTGGCGATGTAATCAGTGAATGATCGCCTTCTAGCGCCATATCTTCATGGTTTAAATCAAGATTTTGAATTGGTTTTAGATCATTTTTTATAGAGTCATCAGTTTGAAAATCTCGATCATTAAAAAAATCTTTGTTATTACTTGAATCGGTTGCATTCTGTAATACGCTGTCACTATTTAATGGAAAAGACCGTGACATCGACACGCACAATGCAATTACCTTTAAATACCATCAAATTATTAATGAAACAGAAGAAATTTTCGTACTTACCAATAACGCATTCATGTTTGAAAACGCAACACTCTCAATCACTGTCTTCGAATAACATAATTTCCTAGCTCATGGAATATATATAACAAACCCCAAGAAAATCTTCCTCTTATAAACCAGTATTCAAAGAAATATCAAAAAATCCAACGCAGTTGTATATTTACCAAGTTAATTAAAATGGAGGTGTTTCAGAATTTAATGCATAGTTATTTACACAGTCCATCCATTACTATGGGAGAGTATGTTTACTTTTAATAATTAAAGAATTTCGCAAGTAATATTGTGGTCGTCAAATTATTCATTTGTACAGCGATTCAAGTTAGTAATAAAACGTGAATAATAGTTTTCCGTAAAAATTAATTGTGAGTAACAGCAGTTGCACGTAAAATCCTGACCTCCTGCTTGAAATATTTTATGATCAGTGTAAATAAACAATCTACATTAAATTTATTTTATTAGTTGCTTAACCGCAACAGCTCCCTGACTCAGATATGCTCATGGTTTTCAATCTGGACTGTGCAAAAGATTGCAAGTTAGATGCCTATCTGTCGCAACGGCCTTTTATTGGAAATATTTGTCGTGACACTGAATGTTAAATATGGGCAGTCTGACATAAACAGTCGGTACTCCTCCCTCGTACCAATAAAAAAATCTTTATTTAGGTGCATATGTCAGTGCGTTTTTGTAATGAAATTGGTGAACAAAATATGGTCGAAACAATCGTATGTAGTCTAAAAGTAGATGATTATAAATTTGTATAATAACGTTGTTACACTATTTTTTCTATATAGTGTCTTTACTCTACCTTATAGGCGGCAGAGTCTCAATAAATTATGAGGGGTTCCTGTCTAAGATTTAAGCCCAGGATAAAGAGGATGGGAAATGGCCTTGAGTATAATAGGACCCTCTAAAGAGATCTTCCAGCCAGCTAAGCTTCTTCAACTTAGGGCAGAGCTATGAGCCCGGATCGTAGGATGGTATACGATAATAAAAGAATTTTTAATGGACGCCACCGTATCTTAATAATAGCTATAATGAGAAACAATCCGAAGATAAGATACGGAAATCTTCGAAAAGAAAAATATCCTTAACAAGCAAAACATAGAAATATAATACTTACTTGTGACTCTGCAAACTGGAATTAGAACAACGATCTCGTACTATCTGAAAATTTAATCACTTCTTAACATTTTAGAGCTAGGGCTACATTAGAGCCGAGTCACTTTATCACAAAAAAAAATAAATTCCAAAAAGATTAACTAGTCAAGATTATACCTCAAAGAATTTTTAAACACAATACCAATAATCTATCCTTCTTCACTACAAAAATTTTATAAATATGGTTGCTTGCTTTTATAGAAAAATTATTGTTGACTTCAAAGAAAGAAAGCTTTAAAACAACTTATTGCACTTTCTATTGATTTACAAAAAAATATGTACATCATTTGTACAATTTTATACGTACTGAAGTTTTTTAGATATCTACTTTTAATAATGTCTAAGAGTAGTCTCTTATTATCTGTATGAATTTTGCAAGTGTAAATTTATTATAGTTCTTTAGGAGAATTAAAGTGTTTTTGTTATTATTTTACAACTAGTGTTTGATACCGAAATAGGATCCTGTTTTGGCTTACATATAATTGATTAAATACATTGACTTTTCTTAAACTGTAGAACTACATTTTTAATTAATTTAATTTCTTGAATCAAAGGTCAAAAATACTTATGGTTTGAACTAATCTGTACTTCAATTGTACTGTCAAAACAAATTAGATGTTATAATGAGACAAACAAATATTAACGTGTCACATGCTTAGTTACGAATACATTTTAGTGTAACCTTGTAAATTCAAATAAAGTTATCTAATAGAAATTTCTTTGTGTTTAGAAGAACATTTATGCAATATCCAACTATTAAATTCTGAACAAAAATTACGTGTACCAATTTAAATCACTATATAAAATTTACAAAAATTATGATTACATTTCCAGTAGTGGTTCCGTAAAACGAAAATTGAATTAGAATTGGAGAAGACTCACCACAAATAATCCGCTAGACATCAGCTTTCGTTAACCATCGTGTGTAGTTACGACAACAGGTGCGCGCGGTTCACACGTGCTCGGCTTTACAGCTTGACTTCTATGCAAAACAAAATTCCACCATACTCCATAGCAACATTCGGGAATTTAAACTTTCAATACTGCATAACAAAAAATTGTGCTTCAGTGTTCCATAACGATTAGATACATAAAATTTAGCGCTTCAATACTCCATACATTACGTGTTTGCGTTTTACTACTGTATCTACATAAAATTTGCATTTCAATACTCCATAGTACTCAGACTAAAACTTGCGTTTCGTAATTAAAAATACTTAACATATCACGCATCTACTTAAAACTTGCGCTGAAAAGGAAACGAAAAAATGATTTGAATGCAAAATTGAAAATTTATTCACCTACCGTAAATGATGTTTATTTTACGGCAACAATAGGTCGATTAAACTATAAATTGGTGTAATGGTATACGTTGACACCATTTCACCTGCCTTTGGATTGCATGTTTTTATAACCTGCTGGCCCACGTCTCGATAAACTTGTTTATCTGATCACATTCGGACGTTAAATAACGAACCTTAACCACGAGGCAATTTATTATTCCAGCACGCGCAGAATTGGATTGTTGCATCAACACTTACACAGATAAAAGAAAACCTAAATTCTACTTCGAGTCCATAGACATAGGTGGAGTTCTAAGTAACAAATTGATAGTATATTGCTAAAATAGAAATTTGATATTTTCTGTATAGTAAATGATTTTTGTTAAATAAATATTTAGAACAAAAGCGTACATTAATGAAGCAGGTAATCGTATTCGTTACAACGTGCTCCGCGTAAAATAAGCGTTTTATATTGAATTTTAATTTGCTTTGACGTGGAGGGGACCCCGTAACAAAATATAGATGCATCGGCTAACTGTGTAACCCTTTTAATTTCCAGACTGCTTTATTTAAAACAAACTTTTTACTTACTCTGGCCAGGATCTGGAAATAAAAGAAGTCTTACATAAGAATTTACCTGAAGAAACACAAGTGGGTTCTTTGCTTGTGGCTGCAATTGATCACAATAGTTATAAGTTCCAAAATGTGCACCTATATTCTGAAAAACGATATTTAAATAAAACAGCTAATATTTAGGTGACCAAATCCTACATATAACAAAAGACTAATATATTCACAAGCAATTAACATCCGCTTTGCTGAATATATATATATATATATATATATATATATATATATATATATATATTACTCAAATTTAGATCAGGGTAGAAAATTAAATAATCACATCAAATAATTTTAATCACCGTGTAGAAGCTTTGGGAAAAGGTACGCGTTATTAAAACCGTGAAGCATAAAAATTCATTCGTTTCATTAAAAATAAGGGAGTTAAATTATTTACAAGACGTTTTCTATAAAAAGAAGCAGTATTAAAATGCTCAACGTGTAATTTAATTATTCCGAGTAAAGAAACAAATGGAAATTACGTGCAAAATTTATATTAATTGATTCAAGTTTGGGTAACGAGTATTAAACAAAATGTACAGATAATAATTGAATATTTGATTAGGATTCACTAAAAATTAAAGGGTATTATTTTAATTGGAGTTAATTGAACCATTAGTAACATATAATATGTATAAAAGCTTGTAGAAGCCCAATAATATTCAAATCGTAGAAGTGTTATTTAGAAGTAGGAGGATTGAACACCTGCGTATTTTTAAAAGTCTCGTTCTGCGTAAATTTTGCAGATAACAAATGGTTACAGAGAATGTTGGAGAAACCGTCGCTTAATATTTACGGGAAATGCTAATAAGGTGGGTTATTTCACAGTCCACGTGGATTGAAAATAACCGACACTAAAGAATATCGATTAGTACCACTCAGAACAGGGTAGATAGAGACGGATAATATGCGCAAGACAGAGACACATATAGTAAAAGGCGTGATTTGAGCAACGTCACTGGGTTGCGATTGGTTGAAAATAAGAGGCAAACATGAGAGGTAAAAATAACATTTCTGTATAAAAATTAATTAGTTATTCTCAGACGTTGCGAGCCGTGTCGAAATTTCATAGATTTTAAACTTGGACGTGTGCAAATTTTGTAGAAGCTGTGCCGAGCGATCGAAAAGGGAACATAGAATGACGAAATTCTAGAAACTCTCCGTTTTGGGGACAAAAGCGACGCACGGGCAAGCGATTATATAAACCCGTGTTGATAGGAGTGGGGCTCTCTTAGTTTTTCGATTTTGATTGAATAATTTAAACAGTTTGCCCGTATATTTTGATGATTATTTAATACTTTAAAACAGTTTGCTCTTTACGTACTGCGATGAAAGTAATTTAGTGCACTTAGAAAAGAAGATGCAAGGTAATAAAGTCTAGTATCACTGTACCAATTATTCAAATTCGCAACGACAAATGAATACACAAAAGTAGGCAGTTTTGGCGTATAGCGTGAAAGAAGTATAAATTTCTTTGCTATTTTTCGGGGGTGTTAATAATGAAATGGTATTCGTAATCGTGATTGGATTCCCAAAATAAGATGTTGATATACATAGATGAGTTCCTGAAAAGCCCTGAAACAATTTTAGATGAATGGTGGTGTAGAGAAAATTTTTAAAAGCGACCAGTAATCCGAGGACCTAAACATGTTGGAATAGTGTGATTAACAGAGGACGATGTACATTGGAGCCACGAGTGCATTAACCTTCAGGTAACTTATGCTTTGTTGTTCGATTTTTGATGCTTTGGTGTGTGTTGAATAACTTTATAATTTATTTACTTAAAAGGGACAATAGTGAATTTGTACTAACAACAAATTTTTAATTTTAAGGTGAAATTTTCTTGTTTAAGTAGAAAGGAGTATTTAGTATTGATGTTCTGGATTATGATGAAAATTTGGGTATGTCTTTGAGCTCAATTAGACGAACCTGGTTAATTAACGTAAAGGGGTGGGAGATGCTCTCTTTGTACTCAGACTCAGGTCTGCATATATTGTTATATTAATTAGTAGGCATCCTACAAGGACTTTAATTCTGGATGCACAGTAAAATTATAACAAATTTAATCTTGAAATTTTCTGATACTGAAATTTATGCTGAATTTTAATTTTGAAATTTTAATGTATTGTGAATATTGATGTAAATAGAGTTAACGTTGATGTTTGTGGTAGGAATGTATTTGTTTCTTTTTGAATGAGGATGAAAGTTTTAACTAGGTGAGCAGTCGAGGCGGAAAAGAGTAAAGAGGCGATTAACAGAAGAAAATCAACGGCATTCTTGACGCCCAATCTGTGGGGCTCAATTTGAAAACCTTAGTTTAAGATTAATGGAGAGGCTTTTTGTAGGTTTCACAGCAATATATTGACGTGATAAGTGGTCATGAGAGACCACTAAAACCCAAATTTTACAAATAATCACACTAAAATATAATAGAATCCGGAAAAATATAAATTTCCGTAAATTCATGGTTACGCCCTATATAATACAAACATACTGTTATTCATTGATGTACAAGGGAAAAATTCAATTGCGCGTGTATAAATAATCACCCTGCATATCGTAAATACATAGCAAGTAACGTAAGTTGTATATATAAAAATAATTAATTGTAGGGTACCGTAAAACGCATTCAATGAAAACGCAAATCGATCGTTTTAAGATAAATACAAAGCCATTTATTTTCACTTATTAATTATCAATACATTTTGAATTGCTGTAAATATCATAGAATAGTACTAGCTTTACGCATTTAGCATAAAAACTACAATCTTGTTTAAAAAACCCAATTCTAACTGTTAAAAATTCATACAGTTGGAGGTCAGCGATTGACAATATAGATGGCCTTATCGTATATTATTGTTGTGCTATACATATGGCGGAGCGATAAAGCCTTTTCGCTTGACCAACATGACACTCTCTCGTATCGTTTCACCGACTCAACACCTAGTAACTATAACCGCGAGTGCATAAGTGCTGCTGCCCGACCAAGTGCGTCGACCGGTAAACAACACCTATCTTCGCGGGAGTAAATTGGTGAACAACATTGCAAGGTAAGCAAAACATTAATTACGGTTTGACCTATGTTACTGTTTTTCGCGTCTTACCTCCAATTGCATACAGTCCATTTGCTAAGCTTTACGCTTTGGGAAACGTTCTGGAGCTGTCCCGATTTTATACACTCCAACGTATACCACACAAAAAGTGGTCCTTCTGAGCCTCATATCACAAAAAGTGGTCCTACTGAACAAATAAGCTTTGAATTATAGTCAAAATTAATATAATTTATTAGCGGGATCATTAAAATTTAAATTATTACATTAATTCATTTTCAAAACTATTTTCTAAAAGTGGGTTTGAATATTAAAATGCATGATTTCTATTAAAGATTTCAAACTTCAATTATTATCAATAAACGAGTACTTTGCATTTAGCATTACAGGTGTTCAAAAACTTGTTCCAATTTATTTAAAGTTTGTAGTTCATTACATCTTGTTACTACGCTTATCAATCAGCTGTGTAGATAACAAAATAAGTCAAAAGACTTTAACGAAACTGTTTGTTTACATTTTTGTTTGTAAATATTACGTACGTAATGCACTTTATTTCTTTAGAGTTCTGAATTCACTTATATTAGTTTAAGCCTGTACCAACATTAATCTTTTCCACGAGTACTGTGTTTACCTTTAAGGCTTTGCAACTGCGTTACATTTTCCATTAGTTATTTGTGTTTTCAATTTGTTACGAGTATATCTGGTACAATATGGAACCAGAACGTGAAGTTATTGTTGAATTTAAACGATTAACAAATCGCAAAGAAAGGTACTGGCGACGTTTGCAAGATTGTTACGATTTAATTTCAACGTTACCAACTAATCTTGATCAATTTAAAGCTCGTGTTAGTCAGCTAGATGACGTAAGAACAAAGTTTTTAGATGTCTTAGATGAATTATCGTCACTCTCTGACGTTTATAAAACCTTATTTACGGATACCGTTAATCTAGAATCTACGTTCAATACTATGTACTATGATATTTTAGCTAATGCGGCGCGCTATGTCGTTTCAGACACAACGCCCAATGTAAATACTATCGATATTTCTGGAAATACTAGATCTAATGTTCATTTACCAGAAATAAAAATAGATATATTTCGAGGTGACCCCGAGAAATTCGGTGCGTTTAAATCTCTATATGACAACATTATTCACAACAATAACACACTTAATGATTGCGAAAAATTCACATATTTGCTTACTTATCTGGATGCGACGGCATTGAAGTTAGCACAATCTGTTCGATTTGCTCCAGAAAATTATATGGTTGTTTATAATCTCTTAGTTCAACGCTACACTAATAAACGAATAATTGCTAATCATTATTTATCCAAAATATTTTCACTAACTCAACTAAAGACGGATTCCCCAAAAGTTCTTAGTGATTTATGTGAAACCCTGCAAGCCAACGTCACAGCTCTTATCGACATGCAGCTACCTGAGTTGGCCGATTACATATTTTTATTTTTTTCCCTCGGTTTATTAGATCCGAAGTCGAGACAAGAATTCGAAAAGGAACATTTAAATCAAACATTTCCGAAATTTAACGATTTTATAAAATATTTACGCAACAAATGTTCTATCTTAGAACTGGTGAGCGGTAACAATAATACACCACCATCAAAAAATGTGTCTAGTCCACCACAAAGGGCTAACCTTCAACTATATTATACAAATTCTGTAAACAATAAGCGTGTAACAATGTCCGCACAGGAAGTTACTTCACGACGATTTAATGCAAAGCAGGCCGTTTATAAGCCCTGTCCTGCCTGCGACGATCAGTTCCACAAATTTTACAGATGTCCAAAATTATTAGCTTTATCCACTCTAGAAAGGCAATACATGGTAAAGCAATATCGTAGATGTTTTGCGTGTTTATCACCACATCCTCTTTCGACTTGTAAGTCAAAATATCAGTGCAAACGGTGCGGTAGTAAAATGCACCATACGCTACTGTGTATCGAGGCACCAATTTCATGCAGTACTCCGACTCCGCCACAAAGCGCGGTAGGACACTCCTCAGGTGCCGCTAATTCGGCTGAACATTTTCCTGCTCCAGTCTCTCTTGTTCATTCCTGTGCAAATGAACAGGGAACCGTTGCGCTTTAGCCACGGCGCAGGTACGAATTTTAGCCTGTGATGGTAGTTGGCATCGTTGTCGCTTGGTTTTAGATCAAGGGTCGCATTCTAATTTCATCACATTATCTTTAGCTAACAAGTTAGGTCTTAAACGCAAGAAATGTCCTTTTGAAATACGTGGAGTAGGCCAATCTCCGCTAGAAAAGGTTCATGGAATTGCTACCTGTAACGTTACATCAATATATGATGAAAACGTTTCTTTAAATTTACAGGCTGTTGTTTTATCTCGTATTACCGCAGATCTTCCGATAGCAAATTTATCTAAGCATTTAATAGACAAATTTTCGTCCCTACAATTGGCGGATCCTGAATTTCACATATCCGCTCCGGTCGATATGATGTTAGGTGTTCAAGCTGTCTTAGATGCCACACCCAACGATTCGTTGCGTATAACAGGCAAGCCATCGGCGCTTCTTACCTCGTTTGGTTGGGTTATTATGGGTGATGTACCAGCTTTAAGTCAACCGTATTCAGGGGTTGCGTTGTACACTAGCATCTCAGAAGAACCGTCTCTTAGCGACACCGTTCGTGCCTTCTGGGAAGCTGAAGAAATACCATTTACGCCGCCAATGTCGCCTGAAAACGTGGCTTGTGAAAATTATTTCAAGTCCACTACTATACGAAACGAGTTAGGCCAGTATGTGGTTCGACTACCGTTCATAGAAAACATTTCCCGAACATTAGGTTCAACACGAGAATTAGCTACCAATCGCTTTCTAAAACTAGAAGCTCGATTTGCACGCGACAAAAACTTTTATAAATTATATTCAGAAAATATTGCTAATTATATATCGCAGGGACAACTCACTCCCGCTGTAAAACAGTCCTTATATATCATGACTCACCACGGCGTGGTTAAAAAATAAGCCCTCTAGTACTCAAGTTCGAGTCGTGTTTAGTCCTGCCGATAGGGATATTAATGGTACAAGTCTCAATGATATTCTTTTACCGGGTCCCAAATTACAATCTGACATTGGTCTTGTAATAACAAGATTTCGAATACCTCAAGTCGCACTCACTTGCGATATTCGACAAATGTTTAGATCTATCGTCGTTCACCCAGAAGATAGAAAATTTTTACATATTTTTTGGAGGTTTCACCCTTGTGAACCTTTAACGGAATATGAACATACACGCGTTATTTTTGGCGCTACCTGTAGCCCTTTCCTTGCCCTTCGTGTTCTACAGCAGTTGGTAGAAGACGAGGGTCACTCGTACCCCCGGGCTTCCCGAGCCCTTAGATCATCAACTTACATTGATGATATTTTGACTGGATCCGATTCTGTAGAAGAAACTCTCCTTCTAAAAAATGAATTGATCAATTTACTAAAACTAGGTAACTTCGACTTAGGAAAATGGGGAAGTTCACACACTTCAGTTATTGATAAGTCGGAGACGGACATTCTAAATCTACCGAACTCTAATCCTACTTTAACAACACGTGATGTTCTGGGTCTCTGTTGGGATATGAGTTCCGATACATTTAGATGTAAAGTTCCAAATATTGCAGACATCCCTACTAAGCGAGGAATTTTGTCACGCATTGCACGCATATTTGGTATTAATGGTTATTTAAGTCCATTTACGGTTCTTCTCAAATGCCTTATGCAACGCTTATGGCTACAAAAGGTGGATTGGGATGAACAATTGCCCGCAGAAATTCTTCAAGAATGGCAGCAAATTCAAATTGAACTGCCACTTCTCGAATACATAACAATACCACGATCTATTTGGAAAATCGACAACAGTCAAGCCCGTTTAATCGGATTCTCCGACGCCAGGTCCGTAGCGATGGCCGCTGTTGTTTATCTGCGATTTGAAGTTGATGAAAAAATATATGTACATTTGATAGCTTCCAAAACCCGTGTAGCCCCTTTGAAAACGTGGACCATTCCTCGTCTTGAATTAGGAGCGGCATGTCTTTTGGCAAAACTAATGAAACATACAGCATTAGCATTTGATACCATCAATTTGCTAGATCCAATATGCTTTAGTGACTGTACAAACACACTGACGTGGATTTGTACGCCACCTTATCAGTTAAAATTATTTTTTGCGAACCGAGTGGTGCAAATTCATGAAAATCAACCCACAGCCATATGGAGATACGTTCCCAGTTCTGCGAATGCTTCCGATCCTGCAAGCCGAGGATTGAGGTCATCCGAACTACTGAATTGTACACTCTGGTGGCAGGGTCCTGATTTTTTACACCGCGATTATTGTGATTGGCCAAGTAATAAATACACACACAATATTGCAGACGGGTTTAAAGCCGTACAATACGCACTCGTCTCTACTGTTGATGTGAAACAATACTTGGTAGTACTACAAAGGTACTCGAACTTGCTAAAAGTTCAACGAATTTTTGCATACGTTAAAAGGTTCACGTTTAACTGTCTTGCACGCAAACGTAATCTTGCAAGGACTACTGGTCCGTTAAATGCCTCTGAGTATCGTAGCGCTCTCACATTTGCCATTAGAATTACTCAGTACGAGCACATCTACGATGATATCGTCTTACTAGAAAAAGGGCAACCTAGCACAAAAATGTACCGTCCGTTGTCACCTTTTCTCTCTCCCACGGGATTAGTCATGGTGGGGGGCCGTTTGCGCCATTCCAGCCTTTCTATAACTAGCAAACATCCCTACCTTATCCCAAAAAACAGCAGGTTAGCTGTATTAATATGTGATTACTATCACATATATTCAGGTCATGGGGGTCCGCGGCTAACTCAATCATTAGTTACCCGTACATTTTGGATTCCTTGTATCCGTCAATTAATTCGAAGTAGAATATTTCGCTGCCTGACTTGCTATCGCTTCTAAGGGGAGCCTATTCAGCCTCGTATGGCAGATCTTCCGCTTTATCGCCTCGAACCCGGAAGATGCTTTACGCATACCGGTTTGGATTTTGCCGGTCCTTTTACAATCAAGCTATCCTCGTTGCGATCGACAAAATTTCAAAAGGCATATATTGCCCTCTTTATTTGTATGGTGTCACGTGCTATTCATATGGAGGTTGTCACAGCTTTAACAACGGAAGCCTGTCTTGCTGCATTAGATAGATTTATAGCCAGACGCGGGTTACCCACGAACATATACTCCGATCAGGGCCGAAATTTTCGTGGGGCGGCTAGAGACATGTTAGAAATATATAAACATTTTGATCAAGCTAACCCCGTCATTGCGCACTACTTATCCTCTAGGGTATTGATTGGTGTTTCAACCTCCTATGCACCCCATTTTGGGGGCTTTGGGAAGCTCGGCGTCAAAAGTGCTAAATTTCACTTGAAACGAATAGTGGGTAGAACGACACTTTCTCTGGAGGAATTTAGCACAGTTGTGACCCGCATAGAGGGAATCTTAAACTCCCGTCCATTTTGCGCACTTACAACGTCACCTAACGAAGGCACGGATGCCTTGACTCCGGGCCATTTTCTAACTGGTGGGCCTTTAATTACGCGGTGTGAAGTGGACCTACAAAAGTTCCTGCGAATCGGCTTAGTCGTTGGCAAATGTCCCAACAACTTGTACAGAGCTTTTGGAAGTGCTGGTCCATAGGGTACTTGCACAGCTTACAGCAAAGGCCTAAGTGGAACACCCTTCCAAAACCATAGAAGAAGGGATCTAGCACTTTTTACTCCCGATTCACCCCGGCGTATTGGCCTTTGGCGAGAGTGGCGAAGCTTTTACCGGGTAAAGATGGTGTAACAAGAGTTGTAAAGCTAAAAACACCCACAGGCGAAGCGGTCCGCCCAATTAACAAGGTGGTACCACTTCCTTCACCATAAGTAATTCAGCATTCTAACATGCAATTTTTATTTTTTTTTCTTCTTTCTCTACAAATTATGTTTTATTTTATATTTTAATGCAGGAAGCAAAAATGCAGAGTACTCGATTAATTTATACATACTTAAACATTTTTTTTTAAAATTTCTATTTTCATTTTTTCTCCCATTCATTTCACGGTATACAACAAAATTTACCATTTTGGGTGGGGGGTATGTTAAAACTTCATACAGTTGGAGGTCAGCGATTGACAATATAGATGGCCTTATCGTATATTATTGTTGTGCTATACATATGGCGGAGCGATAAAGCCTTTTCGCTTGACCAACATGACACTCTCTCGTATCGTTTCACCGACTCAACACCTAGTAACTATAACCGCGAGTGCATAAGTGCTGCTGCCCGACCAAGTGCGTCGACCGGTAAACAACACCTATCTTCGCGGGAGTAAATTGGTGAACAACATTGCAAGGTAAGCAAAACATTAATTACGGTTTGACCTATGTTACTGTTTTTCGCGTCTTACCTCCAATTGCATACAGTCCATTTGCTAAGCTTTACGCTTTGGGAAACGTTCTGGAGCTATCCCGAATTTATACACTCCAACGTATACCACACACTAACCTTAATAGATGTATTAAAAACACATTTTAATGTTAAAAGCAAATATGTCTATAAAATGCAACCCGTTTTGCATTAAAAAGCAATTAAAGTTTAAATTAATTACCCTGTGGATTACAGAAATTTATTTTAAATAAAGAATTTTCTAGAATATTAGAAATATAAAGAATGAGTCATCAGTATTTAGAACTAGGTAAATAGATAAAATATTTATTTCGAAAAGCGGCCGGAACACAGAAAACCCACAAAATCCATGAAACAGCCGATAGAATTGTAAATACTTCCTGTATGTTTGTTGTGGTTTGTTTAGCATTTCTCTTAATCTTCGTTGGGAATTAAACCACTCATAGTTTTTAAAATCATCTTTATTTACATTTCGATCCATGACCTACGATCGCTGTCGAAATAATAAAAACTTCAAGTTTGACATTTATGACATAAATTGAAGGTGACTTTGATTATTGATGTTCGAAATATTTGGTTTGAGTACATTAGGTGGAAATTTTTAAGTTTAAAAGAATGATTGCCTTTGTGTTGCGGCCTGGGACCGGTTTTTTAGGTAGAATTGATTATCTTTCGCATTAGTATGCGACGCCACAATAATCGTATGTGTGTTAAACAAGGACAAACAGTGCGCGTCACGAATAAGTAGAACGAGATTACGAAGTAATAAACTCAACAGATTTGAATGCTAACGAGGATTTCCAAAAAATTACGTAAGATAGGCGTTTATTATTTAGAATGGAATGGTGCGCATTCTACTACCTTCTAGAAAATAGATAAATTAGTGTATATAAGGAAATGTTTATTAAAAACGAGGATTCACTCGATTCATCTGATTCATCGCAAAATGTTATTTTGATTTAAGTCGCGAGCTGTTGCTTTGAGAAGATGATATTTGAAGTATGCAGTAAGTATACTGTAATTTAATAATTACGATGAACAATGAATATAGAAGTGATGTTTTAAATGCAAATTACATAAAAAATGGAATTTATTAAATTACAATGAAGAAGGAAGAATCTTCAACATAACGCTATTTTAAAAATTTTATTGAATAATTGAAAAGAAAATTTAGACATAATGTACTTTGGTAACTGCTGTTTGAAATGAGAATTTTAAATATGGAATAACTTGTAAGCGGATTTGACGTGAATTTAAAATAAAGAGATATTTAATTACGAAGAGAGTTTTTGTGGATTCTGCTAGTAGTACTTTTATATTTATTTCTAACTGATATCGGGGTATTTGTATTTAATTTAAGGTAGAATATTTTTTTGTGAGGATTTCTACCAGGAAAGTTAGTGTTTAGATTTCGAAACACTCTAATCTTCTAATAGATTATCTGTCAAGGATTTTTTTGGCCAAACAAACCTAGCGTGGGAATAAACAGTCTGGTAAAAAATATCCATAAAAAAGAAATTTAGTTCTGTAAATTTAAAATAAGGTAAGGGACATACTATTTGTAATAAATGCTTCTAGCAAACTATTTTATGTTTGAAAGAAACGATGTTGTAAATGTTCTATATGCTTTTGTATGAGAGAAAATATTTTATACTGTATAAATTCTTTGTGATATTGCTGTTTTATTTTATTTTGAAAACTTCGTCGATTCCGTTGAGCTAGCCAGGCGAAGTTAGAAAGGAAAGTAAGTGAACAATTTCAAGTTTTGCAAATTGTTGTATCAGTATCGAAGTACTCTTTCAGTGGCGCTCCAACGCGAGGACCTATCATGTCAATATATATTACTGCGAAAGCTTATGCTCTTATACTAATTTGAGCTCCTCCTTTGGGCGTCAAAACGCTGCAAACTGCGGTCTGATAAAGACAGCTAAAAAAACCCTCAAATGCTACAACTACGGCCCCACTATTTGGACTTTATTAATTGCTGCGATCTTCGGAGCTGATGAAGTGTTGATATGCTGTGCCTGAAACGCTTAAAAAAGAAATACATGTCACAACTGCTCAGCTGCTTTCTGCAATTCAACTAACACCTAAAAAAATAGCTGCTACCGTAAATCACATACATTTATTACATACTCATAAAAAATATTCACGCCAAATCACAAGTAAACTCCTCCTTCACACAGTATTTATACATTATATACAACTTCTGATAAAATAATACATTTTGAGATTATTAATTCCCCAGATTAGTTATTTTCCATTGATTATCTAAGAAAGAAACAGGACTTTACCACATGTTCACTTTAACCTAGGTTTAATAAGAGCTTCTAGTAACCATAACCTCTCGTGCTACTTTTCGCACATCAAACGGCAAAAGATCTCTTTTACTTTGTACCAACAAATATTATTAATATCCTAAACTTTTTCTCTTAATATAAATTACCACATAAAAATACAGTAAAATAATACAATATAAAAAAAATTCGATCGTAACTCTTTCAAATTTTATCCTTTTTGTTTGTAAATTATACCCACAATGCACAAAAGTCATTGAACACCAGTTTATATATATAGGCAATAAAAACAACAGTTAAAGCAACAGTTACTGGATACTAATTCTGCATACAGCCTGCTACCATTCCCTCAGAGACTACGGCATACAGGAACACCATCTTGACTTGCAATAACCATAACTACCAACAGCAACCATTTGACCATGACATCAACTTATCTACCACATTGAAGATGAATCCAAATTTCTCAAACTGCGCTACTAATACCATTAAATGTTGATACACAACCAAATTGACCAACCACTAATATCTATTCCATCTACATTTGCATGCTTTTTCACACTTAGTGCAAATTAAAATTAAAATAATCTTCACTTACGAAAAGTACTCT
Organism: Platerodrilus igneus; assembly: GCA_036346225.1. Taxonomy (NCBI): domain Eukaryota; kingdom Metazoa; phylum Arthropoda; class Insecta; order Coleoptera; family Lycidae; genus Platerodrilus; species Platerodrilus igneus. The sequence continues at coordinate 4,083,064 of JARFIW010001104.1, read as the reverse complement.
TTTATTCAACTCTAAGTATTTCACTCTTGGCGCCATCAGCTAGTTGTAGACTAAGTGAAAATTTTCAGCTATTCGAACTCGGAGATTCAGAAGAACTAAGAGAGCTCCACAACAATCTATTGGGGTTTATATCCTATTTCTCACCTCACAAAAGCCTATCAATTACTGCAACTTTCATCAATACAAACATTCACTTCCACGTAAAACTTTCAACCGTTCAAAATTCTTAAAATTCCACTACACAAACAACTTTAACGGCCACCGTTTTCCAGTAATATTCTAATGTACGTTCAAAATTCCTTGTAATTTCTCTAACCGCCACCAATTTTTAAAACATTTCCTTGAAAATCCAACTAACGCTCCTAACCCACACTCTTACTTGACTTGTTTCCCCGTATTCAAAACATCTTTCACCAATCACGTTGTGTATATTTAAATCCTAACTGACAAAGTTAACCTTTAATACGCTCCTAATGCAACAAGTCTAGTATATATCTTACTCCAGCCTACGACCCAAAATCACCTCTCTCTTACTTTGTGCTCACTCCACTTGGTATATTCCTAACACGTGTTATCCTCATCTCATTTTAACATACACGCTAAAGCATTCTTTCTTTACTTCATCTGCCTTCCCCGTTTTCAACGAACGTTAAGCGTTCAATGTACATTTATTTTGCTCATACATATTCTAACCAATAATCTTTCCTTGTTTCTGGTTTGAAAGTTTTGTTGTAAAAATCACCATTTCCTCTTAAGTTTATTATCGTTTTAACGAGGCTATAAATTACTCGATAATTGACGTCGGACCTAACAAGTCCCAGCAATTGTTGTTTGTTATTTCAACGTTATCACGACCCTCTTTATTAAAATCCAAGAACTTTGCGACAGTTACCTTTGTTTAGACTTTAACAAATATAACTGCCCCTTTGCTTTTATAAACCATACACAAAAACTAAAACGGTTTCAAATGCTAAGAAAAGCTTTTGAATAAATATCCATCCCTATTAATTACTCTTGCTATATACAACGGTAAAATATGTTTACGCTATGAAATTTAGACGCTTGTTTCTTCACCTACACGATCTAAACGCTTTTGGAAAATATTCCTATACTTAAATACGACTGTTGAAATATGTTTATGACTTATTGAATGCTATCTTACACGCGGAATGTTTATATTATAACCCACGCTAAAGGATTATGCAAAATTACATTTTAGCTTCTTAAACTATTACTGTAGAATTATTAATTTCCCAAATAATGAATTTCAAAGGCGTTTCAAATTTGTTATTTGTATTTTCACATGCTAAATAACGAAATAAATTGCAAATGAATGCTAATGCTCTTATAACCGTGCATTTATATTTCCAATGCTCCACCAGAAGGTACTACATTGGCCAGGAGGCGAGTTTTTTTTGTTGCCGGGAAATTTAGAATTTTGCCGAACCCTTGCCGCTCCAGGCAAGGTAGGGATCTTTAACGTGCGTGACAACACTCACACACGGGACCTCCCTTTAACCTCTCATCCGAACGAGGGCGTAATTTTTGTGAAAAATGCTCACCTGCCATTTTTCAAGCAGTCGGCCGTGTCGGGATTTGAACCCGGGACCTTGGGATCCGTAGTCTTACACTTACTACATTGATCCACGGCGACGCCTAATGCTCTTATAACCCCTGAATATCACAGTAATATATATATATATATATATATATATATATATTGACGTGATAAAAGGTCAAGAGAGGTCAAGAGAGGTCATTGAAACCTAAATTCTACAAATAAATTCTACCAAGATATAAAAGAATCCGGAAAAAATAGAAATTTTCGAAAATTCATAATTACGTCCTGTATAATATAAGCGTACTTTTATTCATTAGAGTGCCAAACGAAAAATTTAATTTCCCGTGTATAAATAATCACCCTGTATGAAATAAGCGTATTGTAAATACATAGCAAATAATGTAAACCGTACATGTAAAAATAATTATTTTAAGATACCTTAAAACGCATTAAATTCAAATTCAAATCGATCACTCTAAGATAAATACAATGCCATTAATTGTCATAAAAAATACATTTCCCGTTACATATAAAACGTTCGTTCCATTTAGCGTAAGAACTGTATCAATCTTGTTAAATAAAGATCAAACGCTTTAATCTTAATGTGTATTAAAACACATTTTATCGTGACAGCAAATATTTTCTATAACAATGCGCCTCATTTGTATTATACAGCTTTAAATTAATCACATAAATTGATTTTTATATAACATAAATTCATTTTAAATAAAGAATTCTCTGGAATAAAGGAGATTAAGAAAGAAGTTTTGGGAGAATACGTCAATTGCATGTGGACTCATTAATAAATAAACGTTTATTCTAAGAATTTGCCGGAACATTAGAAAATCCATAAAATAAATAAAAATTATTAATTATCTTTTGCATTAGTATGCGACGCCACAATAACCATATATGTGTTAGAGCAGGACGGTTCAGCGCACGTCACTAATAAGTGGATCACACTAATGAGAAATTCCCAAAAAAATTGCATCAGATAGGCGTATAGTATTTGAAATGCAATTCCATACAATGCTCGAACGTACAAAAATATAAATAAATTGTATATAAGCGAGAGAATTTATTAAAATTCATCCGCTAATTAATCCGCGTCAACCAAACAACATGTAAAGAAATTCGATTCAATTCATTTAAGTCGCGAAGATATTATTTAAAATATGCAGTACGCATACAGTACTTTAATAATTACGATGTTACAATGAATAGAGAAGTGATAAAGTTAAACGAAGCGTGTACATTAATATTAAAATTTTTAAGTACAGATATTTGATTATGCAATATACAATGAAAATGGAAATTTCTTCGATACAACGCTACTTAGAAATAAATTTAAATAATTAACTTGAAAATGGATTTTGAAAACTGATGTTTCTAAATGGAAATTTAATGCAAAGTTTCGTAAACTGGGATTTGACGTCAATTAAAGAATAGAAGCCGAAGATATTTAATACTGTTGACTACAAATTGGAAAAACGCTTCGTGGATTTTGCAAGTATTTTTATTTTAAATATTGTTTGTACCTGATATTTGAGTATTTGTCATTTAAATCTAAAGTAGAATACGTTTTAATAACATAATAATTTTTTTTGTAAGGGTATATTTACCCGGAAGTTTGTGCACAGAGTTCGAAACACTCTGATCTTTTTTTGACCAAAACAAACCTTACAAGCGTGGGAATAACAAACGCGGAAACTATCCATAAGATTGGGTGCTGTAAATTTAAACCTAGTGTCACACCTTAAATGCGAGGAGTAAAGTATAAGGCCCCGCTAAAGGCGTACTAGGAGTGAATTGTAGCAACGCTGTGCTCGAAACGATGGAAGTGGCTCGAACTCGTAGATATAAATTTGTTGCTTCCTGTTTCGCGGCTAGTCAAAGAGCACGTAAGGGTCGTAGGAGTGCTACATAAGAGGTAAGTAGATATGGGCCCCAGGGCTAGGTTCCGCCCCAGAAAGCAACTCAGGCAAAAAGTCAACCACACCCAACCCGATTAGGAAGACTATGTGATCCAGGTTAGAATTTCCAGGGGTAATTATCTTAACAGCTTCTGATTTCCAACTAATAAAAGCTTTGTTTCGTACACACTTACACAACCTCTTTAATATTTATAAATAAAGCAACCAGACAGATTCAAAGCCGTATAAGATAATGTGAACCAGTGGCAATATAATCATGACACTGGGTAATTCAATACAAAAGCCCCTAGATTCGTATGAAAAGTTTAAAATTGGGGGTTATGAATATAAGTCACCAAATGTTTATATCCCACAATGTGCGCAAATTGTGTTCACAATAAGACTTAAAATAATTTTTTTTTTATACGCTTTACACCTATATCGATAGTTAATTGTCAAATATAAATCCTTTTACCTCCCACTAATTATTCTCGGCTATAAAAAATTGAAGGCCAAGCAATATTTTAATTTACACAGAGTGCATAATGTTACTTACGATGATCAATTTTCATTTCCCCCTTTAACTCTTACCTGTGTGAATTGATAAAACGAAGTCAATCAATATTCATACAATGAAAGGAAATGATATTTACACTTCACAATTTTTGTAATCCTTTAAATCTACCCTTCAATCAATTAATATTATATGGATCATTTATCCCAAAATTTATATCCTTTTAATTTAATTTAAAGTCACCAAAAACGACACTTTTTACAAAAAAATCTGGAACGTTTGAGACCCTTTTATGATTTTTACGTAAGTTTCAACGTATTCAATGTTCTTGTTGACTCCTTACAAACTTGTGAGAAAATTAATATATTCAGTGTTAAAATTTGAATTTGAAAAGATTCCTTAAAACTAGCCAGTCCTGACCTGTGATATTTTGATGAGTTGTTGCGTGTTGTGGATCAACACCCCTTGTTATCTTCAATCGAAAACCAATGCTCTGCTTTGTACTCCTTAACGTACGTTGAACCAATATTTTTGTTGCTCCGTATTTCCAAAATTCTCCTCGTGCTTTATTCTATATTTCTCTGTACACGCCTTGGACCTCTTCACTTAAATACCACTTGGAGTTCGTGGGTTTTTTAGTATTATGAATTTGTAAATACCAGACTTAGTATCATGAATTAGAATTGTCTTAGAAGTGAACCAGAATTGTATTAGACGCGGATTAGAATACCAGCCTTAGGACCATGGATTAAAAGCCCTATATCATTATAAATAATTAATTTAAATTAATTAACCAATTTCTACTCACGTTTTCTGCAAAAGCGGCAAAAGCCTTTCATATATTCTTAACGCAATTCTTACACAGAACTGTTTTGCACTATAATATAAAATTTATTTATCTGACGCGTAAATATTTGATTAAGAGTATTGTGGATTCGACGTGTTTCAAATTGAGACTGACTGTTTCTTATTACTTCTGGGCGTTATATAGCTTTTTCCCTCTACATTTGGATTGGTTTTCCAAGCAGCCTTGCAAATTGTTGTGACCAACCATATTTGTCCTGAACATTCCTAGTATATTTTCAAGTTTATTTCTGATTAAACTATTTTGGAGTTTTGTATCATGCTGTTATTTACGATCTTTGATCGCCTTGTTCTCGTTATCGTCGCTGGAGTTTTAGCTTATGTCTGTTGTTTTGTGTAGATAAAGCTTTTGGAGAATTGTACAAAAATAAATGACGTAACACGATTGCTGTTTTCGTTTATGTATTTATTTAGACTCATCTTTGAAAGTGCGTTTTCTTATCAAAGTGCTTATTGTTTCCTCTAAATTACAAGCGTAATTGCATAAAGATTTATTAGGTTTTATCTTATCTTCTGCGTATCTGTTTTATAAACTTGTAGAACACTTCTCAACGTAGTTTAATTACATGTACGATTATTTCTCTGCTGAATACGTGTTCTATTATTGGAAGATATGCTTATTGGCATTGATTAAAGTTAATTATGGTCCTATACAGGGTGTTAAATACTTGCTATTTACATAATGTGCGAATTATTTAATTTCCTGCTAAATAAATGCAGTTTTCTGATTCCCATTGCTATTTACAGTTACTACGCGACTCTTGGTACTCATTACACCTCTAAACAACTCCTTATCACAGGAATATATAAATATATATATATATATATATATATATTATTAATTATTTCTTATTTATATTTATTTAAATACTTTATATACAAAATTTTGACTCTATTTTTCGTGCTTTAATTATGTCTGGTCGGTCTACATAACAACACTTATATAAGTGTGTCTCGACTATTTTGAACCTCTCTTTCTCAAGGTATCTATACCTACCTACCGTGGGTTCGGTGATAGGTAGATGGTCACAACACCGACCAAACAGCACTACCTTAATTTTAGTATACGTAATCTTTTTTATGCGTATATGCCAAATCTAACAAACAGATTCGCGTAGCCTTGTGCCAATTCAAATACACTTACCAAAATGACTTTGACGTTCCGAAAAACACAGTACTCACCCGATTTATCCTCGACTGTAGGCCTTTCCCTTAACTCTGGCTAACGATCTCGGTCACCGGATGTGTCTTCACACTACGCTCCACTATCACAAGGTCTACTTGGTTTTCCAGACACCAGGTTTTTGATATATTTGATTTTATTATCCACCCAAATCTATAAATATTTACTGAATTTAGAATTTAGAATACCTTTAATTTTAACTTCCCCGCGCTAATTTTCTTCTACTTATACCGTCGTTCTGTTTAAGCACTTCTTCTAATCCAACAATATACGATCCAATACCAATCTTTAACCTGCTCCTTCAAATTCTGTGCTGCTTTATACTTTCCACCCAATACCTTTCAATCGCAATGTAATACCCAAATCACTTCCAATTCGTCGTCCTTCGGTCTACTAAATCCACTCCAAATCTTACGTACCTCAATCCAAATCACTCTAAATACCCACTCTTATTTACACCTGTCTCGGTGCCGCTCCAATATCTAATCTTCTAACTTTCCACTCTTCTTGACTAGTACTGTTCTCTCTGACTATCTATACTCTTCTCTAATTTAATCAAAAGCTTTAACTTCCAAAAGATTTTATTTCGACTTTCAAATATTCAACTTAGTACATTTATACCAAAACACGTTTTTTTACTAAAATTATTCAAATCGTTTTCCTTTATTATTTACCTAGGTGATATCGCCACCTTCAAAATTATTATGCCTACTCTTTATACATTTCTAAAATCCCAACACCCAATTATATCGTCACAACTAGTGTTGTGTCACTAATACCTATCAGTTATCTTTTTACACTATATAAATAACTGTTCGATCATTTGTACATATGATCGCGTCGCACTTAAATCACTTTTGATATTTTATTTTCACATATAATTTTGATAATACAAGTTTGTCCAAAGGTTGATTCTACTAAATACGTGCCGAAATGTTTCACATATAATCCTGGCCCTGTGTTGTGAACAGTGGAACTTACACAGACGCAACCGGATTTTAGACCAGCAAATTTACACTCTATGGATTATCAACGTACAACTTAGTATAAATCCTGGAATACTGAGTTTTCTCACGTCATCAAGTCATTCTTTCACGTATTGGCACTTTACTCTGACTAAACTACTTTAAATACTTTACCATTTGTAAAGTACGGCAAACACAAAATTTACAATTACGTGATCTGGTCATTGGCTTGTTTTGGCATATACACAACCTTAACACAATAAAGTACTCTTTATACCCTTTTAGCTCCTACGTACACTTCATGGGCCCCACTGATTTTATATAAAAGTGGAAATTTCGTCGGTCTTTATAAATCTTCTCGTGATGTGAGAAATTTCTAGTTTTATATAAAATCACTCTACGCATTTTATAGATTAATTATTACACCACCCCTAATTTCATCTTTCTTTCACGTCTGTATAAACACGCTATATAACAACTTACACTATAGAACAAAACAAATTTAAACTTTCCGTCTTATGAACTCTCGTCATGCTAAACCCTCATCTTGTGCAATTTTATATGGGTATAAATTTTCTAAATGAAACCGCCCACGACGTTCCCCTGTTATAGTATCTAATTCGAACGTATTTCCCTCGGCAAAAATACGCGTGATTTTGTACGGCTCCTCGTAAGGAAACAGCAGCTTTGCGCAAATGTTTCTTTCGCGGTCTGAAACCCTTAATCTTTTGACTACCACCATATCTCCTATTTCAAAAATCGTCCTTTTTTTAATCCTACTCCGCCTTCGCTCGATGTCCCTACGCTGCATCCTTTCAATTCTACGTCTAACGTTACCCAACAACTCTGTGATGTCTTCCACCTCGACTTCTCCCCTCCATGGTCTAGCTAGTACAATCTTTCTAATCAACGTTATTGGACGTTTTTGTAACAGAACTCGGTACGCAATTCATATAGTTTTCGATCTGTGGCAGATATCTAACCCATCTATTGTGGTGCTCTTGTGTTGCCAACCGTAGATATTTTATGACTTCTTGTATAAAACGCTCGCATGGATTTGCTTTCGGATGCCGTATGCTGCAAAATGATACCTTAATATGCTCTCTATTTAACCCGTTTCTGAATCTTTGGTTATCGAAATATGTCGTGTTGTCTACCAAAATCCTATCCATTTTCCCAACCTGACTTCCAAATTCTCTAATTGACTGTAAAGCATGCACCGTGTTACTTCGTCTTGCCGGAAATAACTTAACAAATTTCTAAAAAACGTCCACCATCACCAATATGTGCCGATACCCCTGTTCACTAGGAATTAGGTTGCTCATGTAATCAATAGCTACCAATTCTAACGGTCCACTGACGCTCACATTTATCGGTATGTTCTGCAACAACATGTTTTTGTCTTTCCCTAAAATGCAAATCTTACACCGATTAATCCGTTCTTTAACCACAGTGATGTCATTTCTTGTATAAAATGCCTCTCTAAATACCAAAAATGTTTTTCTAATGCCGATATGCCCAAATTTTAGATGAATTTCGTTTATAATTTCCACCGCCGTGTCTCTGGATAGCACCAACAGTTCTGCATCCCCTATCCTCTTTATCACAAACTTGCCTACAATTGTAAATTCTCGGTATTCCTCCACTTTTTCAGTCGTTAATTTATCGCGTATCGAGCTCACCTCACTGTGCTTCTGCGTCTCCATAAGCTTGGCGTTTGTCCACCGGCCAACATCCCTGAACTCCTGCAAAGCAACTAAATAATCTTTTCCGTTTTCTTTACTCGCCTCCCCCTGCTGTCTGCTTAGAAAATCCGCCGTCACATTTTCCTTTCCTGGTTTATGTTTAATTTCGAAATCGTACTCTTGCAACACTAGTGACCATCTATACAACCTACTGTTTAAAAACTCTTTTTTTCTCATGAATGTCACAACCGTGTTGTCGGATTCTATCAAAAATTTCTTTCCTAACAGATAAAATCTTAACTTTTTTACTGCATACACTATCGCCAACATTTCCTTTTCTGCCGTCGCATATCTGGTTTCGCAGTCTTTTAACACCCTTGAAATAAATACAATTGGTACCTCAGCTCCGTCCTGGATTTGCACCAACTCGGCCCCAATTGCATATTTCGACGCATCCGTCCTCAGAATAAATTCGTCTTTGAAATTTGGATACTTTAACGACAACTCTTCATAAAATGCACATTTTAAATCTTGGAACGCACATTTCCATCTTTCATTTTTCCTTAACAAGCTCACCAACGGCACACACAACTCAGAATATTTCGGTATAAACCGTTTATAATAATTTAAAACCCCTAAAAATCCTCGTAATCCTCTTACATTCTTTGGTTGAGCAATATTTTTTAATTCGTCTAGCCTTTTATTACAAATTTTCATCCCCTGCTCACTGATTACAAATCCTAATTACGTGACCTGGCTCTTAAACAATTCACACTTCTCCACGTTTAACTTCAACCCTCCTTCGTCCAGCCTTTGTATTACCTTTTCTAAATGCCCCATATGTTCTTGCTCGTTCCTGGAAAAGATCATCCACATAGTGCGTACAGAAACATTCATACTCGTTTAACAGCTTCTGCATGGCCCTAGCAAGTGCTGCTGAAGAACTACTTAACCCAAATGGAACTACAGAAAACATATAAATCTCCCCTTCAATACTAAACCCCGTAAATTTCTTACTATCCTCATGCAACGGAATCAACCAAAATGAATTTTTTAAATCTAACTTGTTAAAAATCTTCATCTCGTACACCTTGTATAACAAATTATCCAACCCTTGTGGTTGTTCGTACTGAGCTTTCGTAATTGAATTTAACTTCCTCGCGTCCAAACAAATCCTTACATCTATTTTGTTAGGTTTAGGTACAATAACGACCGGGTTCACATATGGAGTCTTCGCTGGTTCGATGATTCCTTCCTTTAACATCTTACTAATCTCGGCTTTTAACTCTATTTCTAATTGCAAACGGAATTGGATACACCTTGGTACAAAATCCGCTGTCTTCCGTGACCTCTAACTTGTGCGTATATCGCTTCGCAAATCTCGGCTCTTCATTAAATAACCCCACAAATCTATTAAATAATTCGCCCAGCTTTTGTTTAATATCATCACTCACTTTTCCTATCTGTCTATCATCAATTATTTTTGCAAACATATTACATAATCTCACCTCAACCGGTCTATATTTACTTGCCCTTTTCATTCCTAATCCTAACTTATCAATATCATTTCCCTCCCTATATTCCGAACTAACCGTAGGCACCACCCATAACTTATCTTTATTTAATATACGAATCGATCTATCATTTCCATCACTTTTCAATCCAAAACCCTCTATAAAATCCATCCCTGGTATAAAATCTAACTGTAACCCCTTTGTTACCAAGAACTCAGCTTCCCCTGCATTTTTATTCCCTACAAATATCGGTACACGGACTACCTTGTAAATCGTCGTTAACTTTTTATTCATCGCCGAACATAAATTGACCCCATCAATAGTTTCCATTCGTCCTTTTAAAAATGCTGCATGTTATATTACAATATTTTCATTAACCAGCGACAACTGTGAACTACTATCAACTAAAGCAACATATAAACAATCTCTTAATCTAATATTAATAAACAACAAATTCCTTTTATTAACTGTATAATTATTCAACAATAAATCACTTAAACTATAACCTAGATCTATATCTAAACCTAACAACTCTGCCTTTAGAAAATTGGCGTTTTTTTTTGGTTCGGTGGTGCTTCGTGCACTTGTACCACCTCCATCTTGTCTGGGTCATTCATCGCAGCGCTGGTCGTTATATGATGGACGTTTATGTCCCTGTCAGTCCGTCACGCGTTCCGCCTCCAGTAGTGCGGCCGTCACACGTGTTGTCGCCGTGCTGGAACCTATTCTGTTCCCTGTAATCGTTTCCCCGGTATTCTCTATTGAAATGCTGGCGTCTATTGCCGTCGTGTCCCCAATGGTTACGATGTCCGTTGTTGAAGCTTTCCTGTCTGTAGCTTTGTCTGTGCTCGTTGTGGTATGCCTGTCGTCGGTGTTCGTCATTATACCCCCGACTCTTTTCCCAATAATTCCACGCGTCTTTGTCTCTAGTGCTGTCGCCAAGTCAAAATTCTTCATCACCCCTAAAAATTCTCGTAAGGTCTTTACGTTTTGCACCACAACCACCTTTGTCACCTCCGGCTCCATATGTCCCGCAAGTAGTAGTGTGATGTCGTCCTCTCCCAATTTCGGTGCCAGATGTTGTGCCTGGTTATATTTGTCTATAGCGTATTCTTTGCGTGACCCGTTTAGTTTGCTGTAGTGTCCTGTGATTAAGTTAGTCTGTATGTTAGTCTAGTGCGTGTTACTCCAAAATTGTTCAATGAACAGTAGTCTGAATTCCGCGTATGTGTAGTACTGTCTTCGTATGACGTTGTGCCACATTTCCGCATTTCCTGTTAAAGTCGCCCCAACTATTTGTAACTTCGTCCGTTCGTTTTCTGTCACTACTATTTCGTCTAGTTTGTCCAAAAACCCCATCGGTTGTTCTGTCCGTCGTCCTTCAAATTTCGGTAGCGCGTCTCGGTTTAGTCTAATTTGATGTCCGTAGTCCAGTCCTCCGCGTCTCCTTTCTAGATCGTCTAACTTGTCTTGTAGCTGTCGAACTTCATCGCCAACCCAGTTCTCTAATGTCGTCACGTTGTCTTTAAGTCCCAACACCCAATTATATCGTCACAACTAGTGTTGTGTCACTAATACCTATCAGTTATCTTTTTACACTATATAAATAACTGTTCGATCATTTGTACATATGATCGCGTCGCACTTAAATCACTTTTGATATTTTATTTTCACATATAATTTTGATAATACAAGTTTGTCCAAAGGTTGATTCTACTAAATACGTGCCGAAATGTTTCACATATAATCCTAGCCCTGTGTTGTGAACAGTGGAACTTACACAGACGCAATCGGCTTTTAGACCAGCGAATTTACACTCTATGGATTATCAACGTACAACTTAGTATAAATCCTGGAATACTGAGTTTTCTCACGTCATCAAGTCATTCTTTCACGTATTGGCACTTTTACTCTGACTAAACTACTTTAAATACTTTACCATTTGTAAAGTACGGCAAACACAAAATTTACAATTACGTGATCTGGTCATTGGCTAGTTTTGGCATATACACAACCTTAAAACAATAAAGTACTCTTTATACCCTTTTAGCTCCTACATACACTTCAATATATATATATATATATATATATATATATATATATTATGCTGTGATAAGGGGTTGTTTAAGGGTGCACTTTATGGTAAAGGTCATTTAGAAATGAGAAATTACCATAGGCAGCAGAAAACTGCATTTATTTAGTAAATAACTGAGAAATGGAGATAGTTTGTAAATAGTGAGCAGTCAACACCCTATATATAAAGTATAAGTAATTTTAAGTGACGCAAATAAACATAGGAAGACGCATAGTTAGCGTAGAAACCAGGAACACATGCATTAGGTAAATAGTAAATATTTAATACCCTGTAGATAGAGTTTTAGGTAATTTAGGTAAAGCAAATAATAATATTTCAGTGGAAGTACGCGTATATTTATATGTAAACATAATAAAGTGTATTAAACACGCATTCAAAAGAGTTCTAAACGATTAGATTAATACGGAGGTAGAAATAGAGCTTCAGGAAGCATAATATAAATGCGTACAAATAGTTAACCATTTTTGATAAGAAGGAAGATTAAAAAATTGCGTAAATAACATGTAGATATGAAAATTAAAAGTCGAATTGCATCAGTTGTTTATGGAAAAGCAATTAGATTTATCAAAACACCGCATGTTGATAACGAAGACAGCTGCAAGCAGGTTACAATTATTGGGAAGCATAGAAAATTACATCAGAAACTACTTTAAATGTAATTATTTGATTGGTTAAAAATGAGCGACGAGTTTCTAGACCATACCCACTGACGGAGTGGGACCTCAATGATATATTAGTAGGTGCAGTGATAACGAGGTCAGTTTTGAACTCAACAAAGGCCGAAGTGCGCCACTATGAAATAAAGTGATACGTAATAATAATAATTCAAAGTGAAAATTGCAAAAGTGCTAAAATGAAAATTACGATTGCAGATTAAACGTAAGTAGATTTTGGTGAATTTATTTTAAACTAGAACATAAAACTAATAGGGCTGCTAAGTCCGGGGCAACAGACTACGATTTCGAGTACGGGGAGAAAAATTCAATCTACGAGTAAGGGGAGAAAATAAACTACGATATTCGACTACGTGGAGAATAAATGCAATAGGGAAAATAAATGATGATAATACAATTCTAAGTTTGAAATGAAACGACAATAAATTGGGGTGCATAAGTTAATAATGGTAGTCCAGAAGGTAATGGCAATAATTTAAATGCAATGGTTTAAGCGTGTGGATAGACAGTATTTCGAATGGGCATGTAATAATCCTACTTTGGGGGAAGATAATTTTTATTCAAATGGATGCGTCAATGCGAAGAAAATAGACCAGGTCAGATTTTTAGTTATAAGACATTTTATTTTTCTATATTTTTTATTTTGCATATTGAATTTGCTTAATATAATATGAATGTGAAAGTCAACAAAAAGAGGATTTGAAAACGTATAAAGTGCGTGATATGATAACAGGTTTAGAACGTTCTACACTTAGTTTATAAAGATAATAGGTTTTTTGGTGACTTTGGGTTTTGAGTAAAAAGTATATGATTTTTAATAAATGAGATTTATAACATTAATTAATTGAAAAGTGTATTTCAAATAATTTACAAAAGCTGTACATAATATTGGTTTCATTATATAAAATCGAATTACCTGAATTTTATAATTGCAAATAAATGCTAGTCGAGGTCATAAGATAAAGGCAATGGGAGTAATTTGATAATTTAAACAGTTCAAGGAGGAGCTACAAGTTGAATAGGAAATTGATAACGAGGAAGGCGGTAACGTATCAAATTTTGTTATTGGTAGACAAGGTTGGTTCAAGATAAAATCCAGTTAAGTTTCTGGAGGGAATTTATAGCGATATTAATAAGACGGCCCAACGTCGGAGGAGATAATTACAATCTTGTTTATACATATCAATAAATAATATGGTCGCTCAAATGATGGGGCGCAAATAATTTAGAGTTTATAGCAAAATTAATATAACAGCCCAACGTAGGGGCTCGATAATTCCAGTAGTATCATAGCAATATATTCTTGATATCTCGCTCCTCCTTTTTTTAAAACAAATTTTATTATACGACTTTTGTCGTCGTCACAAATTTACTACTTAATGCCTGATTTCAAATCGAGGTGCTTTAGCAAACGTTTGGTTGGTTTTTCTTTTACTATTTACTATATTTTATATGCCTCGACTATTTGAAACTTTAATCTCAGGGTTTTCTCACCTACTCACCGTGGGTTCAATCGTGAGTAGATGTGCACTACCCAACCAAACTGCACCCTCGTTTGTTTTACCACTTTTTAATAAACTGAATTTACTTTTGTATGCCAAATCTAAATAGATCAAAGATGCCTGATGTCAAATTAATTTATGTAACTTTTATGACTTTAAATTCTGACGTGCTAATATATTCACGGTACTTACCAGAAATATACCGCGCTGAAGGCCTCCTTTGACTGCTGGCTCAAGTTCGAAATAGCCGTACGCACTTTCACAACAGATTCTCCAAAATTGTCCTCTTGCGTACTGCCTCCAGGTATTTGTAAAACAATTTTGATGACCCAAACCTGAAATAATGTTACCCCAATTTAGAATTTAGTAAAAACCTTTGTCTACTTTCCTGCGTCAATTCTTCCTCGCCGTATCTTGATCTCCTGTTCCTCTGCTCCGTGTCCCACTTAAATCTTTCTTCACACAACCAAATCAATCCCGCTGTCTTAATACAAATCACTCCTAATCCTGCTATTCCAATTATCCATGCGATGTCCTTACTGCCGTTATATCTTCTCAAACCAATCCAAAATTATTTATGTCGACGATGCCTTCTTAAACCACTACAATATCCTGCTGCCGTAATACCCAAATCTATTCCAAAACCAACACTACTCTTCTCAAATAAATATACCGTCGCTTTCTCCTTTGCACCAATAACCACTTCCAAAATCTTCTTTAACTACACGCTGACTTTCCTTTGCACTTCTAAACACTTTTACAACTCTTTTAAAATATTCGTCGCCTTTATTTATTCGAAGCTTCTTATCTCTTTCACACTTGGATTAAATGATACTCGATGATACAAAATAAACTTTTATTTCGAAACACTTTTACAATTTTAACGCAGGTTTTATAAATAGGTCTTTATCTGAACAAATTCGAATAAGAAGTCCCTTATTTATTTTGCTTAGTTATTAAATCAACAAACTTAGCTTACTACAATAACATTTTAAACATATAACATCCAATCACAAATCACTTATCTTTCAGTGTCCAACATACCCTCGCTATAGTCTTTATAATAATTTTAAATTTATACCATTGGTCCAAAACATTTCACTAAACCCCAATAACCTTTACATTTTGATTCACTTTAAATTTTGATTTACAATTCGTCTAAAAGTTTGATTCTATAAAAGGAAAAGCCAAATAATTCATACACGACCTGGACGCTTTGTTATATTGCAGATATCCATAAATGCGTCCGGCTTTCCGACGGCAAATGTACTCTCAACTGGCTCATGAAATATCAACTCAGTATAAAACCTCAAGTACCGTGCATTATATCAACGTCATAAAGTCATGTTACTACCTTTTGGCATATAAGTTTCAATCTGAAAAGGTACATACTTTAACGTATGTAAAGTATAACAAAATTTATAGTTTTTTAAATTATTAAATCTGAAATATTGACTCTATCGCTTGGCATACACCCCTATTAATACAAATATACCTTTAGAAACCTTATAACCCCCTTACACAATAATATATATATATATATATATATATATATATATATATAAATATTATAAGTAGTTTTTTACACAAGGTAAGTTGATAAATACTAACGTATTGCAATTAATAAGATGAAATAATAACCTAGACTTTTAAGTATATATATATATATATATATATATATATATATATATATATATATATATGACATTTGACATTTATCAAAGGTTCTACAAAGGTAGTTCGTTAGTGCTACTGATAAACCATAAATTTTCCATTTTATCAAGCTATACTAAAAGTTAAAAACACTACGGTTAACAAAGATTGATGAATAGTTACTTGTTGAAAGCATAAATAGGATATTACGTACTAGAAGTACAGCGTTTGAAGTTTATAAAAGCATTATTATTTGTTTGCATATACGAAGGGTATCTAATGCATCTTCGTTTGAATGTGTATAGGTTTTGTCTTCAGTTTAGCATTTGTAATTTTGCAAGATACTGTATGCCAATTATAATTTTGAGTTTCCTAAAATAAGATATGTTTAATACATTGAAAATATAAATCAATATAAAATTTTGAAATGTCAAATAATATGTAAAATAAAACAAAACTGTTCTAAAATAGTAGTTAAGTAGAATTAAGTTTTATATGTTGAATGCACCTTTATGTTATATTAGTAGTAGGCTAGAAATAAGTTTGTTTTTTTTGTTGTTGTCTAGGTGATAATTGTTTTAAAATTAATTAATTAAAATTTTTGAAAAGAGAGTTTGACTAAATTTTGGGACATTGAAAAATTGTTTTGGCTCAAGAGCTTGTAATTAAAAATTGTTAAAAATAATAGACGTGTTAATTGTGCATGCATTTTGATTCAAAATAATAAGGAAGGAAAGTGAAAAGTTATACGACGAGGATAAATTCAAAGAGGAATTTAAATATATACCAACATCAGGGCATCCTTTGTTGTGGTTCAGGAGTTGCAGCTGATCAATTTTAATTGGTGACGTATAAGGTGTTTGTAGTTTGTAGAGTAATAAAACAATTAGTGGTTGAAGGAGTTTCCATAAGAGAACCTAACTAGAGGAAAACATATTTGTATTTTATATTAAAACTTATATATTTAGGTACTCACTGAAAGCGTTCAAGGCAACTCTGTGTATCCTGTATCCAACCCTGTACAACCAGACACATTCAACGGAGTTACAGGTATAAAAGTTAATATTATCTACTCTTCATATTAAGTAATTTGGAATAAATTAAATTTCAACGTTAACCAGAATAAATAATTGCAGAACAAATTTATCAATCTTTGTTTAATCGGTATACGAAAGCACAACTTAGAGGTTAAATTGATTTTGATCGTATACGCTTTAGGCGTCTGTGTTTCAATACCTGTAAGGGAATAAAGAACCTACTTCTCCTTACAGAGTTAAAATCCTAGATTCAGTTTCCCTGAGAGAGAGTTTCAAAAAAGCCGTGGAATAATTGAATTGAGAGAGTTTTATTTTATCAATTACAGACTAACACCATATTACAGGTTGCACCTATTATTTTACTCTTATATTAAAGCATCATTACACATAAAATATCAACATACATAACAATATATATATATATATATATATATATATATATATATTGCTGTAATTCTCGTTACTACGGTGAAATCTCCTCTGATATTCGATTTATTACCTGAATATCGCCTCTTGAATCCTTCCGCCTCGGCTGCTTACCAACTTAGAATTTTCATCCTCATTCATAAGAAAAAAAAACACATTCCTACCACAAACATCAACGTTAACTCTATTTACACCAATATTCACAATACATTAAAATTTCAAAATTAAATTTCAGCATAAATTTCAGTATCATAAAATTTCAAGTTCATATTTGTCATCCTTTTAATTTGCATCCGGAATTAGAGTCCTTGTAGGATGCATACTAATTAAGTTAACAATATTTGCAGACCTGAGTCTGAATAAACGGGAGCATCTCCCATCCCTTTACGTTAATTTAACAGGTTAGTCTAATTGAGCTCAAAGACAGACCCAAATTTTTATCATAATCAAAAACATAAACCTGATAAATACTCCTTTCTACTTATACAGAAAATTTTACCTTAAAATTCAAAATTTGTTGGTTATACAAATTTACTACTGTCCATCTTTATCAAACAAATTATAAAGATATTCAACACACGCCAAAAGATCAAAGATCAAACAACAATGCATAAGTTACCTGAAGGTTACTGCACTCGTGGCTCCAATGGACATCGTCTTTGCTAATCCCCCATTCCAGCTGGTTTATGTTTACGTCTTCGGATTTCTGACCGACTTTAAAATTTTTCTACACCACCATTTGTCTAAAAAGGTTTCAGGGCTTCTCAGGGATTCATCTATGTATATCTAAATCTTGTTTTGTGGATCCAATCACGTTTACGAATAACATTTGATTACTAACACTCCCGAAAAATAGCACTGAAATTCATAATTCTTTCACGCTATACCCAAAACTGCATACTTCTATTTATTTATTTTCTCTAAGTGCACTAATGCATAATAACTGTTTTAGTAGCACGTAATCACCATCTATTCTGCTGGACGTATCGAATAAAATCAAAAAATAAAGAGCAAACCTGTTTGAAGTATCGCATAAAATCAAAAATTAAAAAGAGCTAAACTCCTATCAGCACGGGTTTATATAATGGCTCACTTGCAAGTCGAATTTGTCCCGCGATGGACGATTTTAAGAAATTCGCATTCTATTTTCACTTCCGATGGCTCGGCACAATGATTCTACTGAAATTTGCACTCGTCTCGCAACACGTCCGAGAACAACTAATTTATTTTACATAAAAATTGTTGTTTCCACCTCTCATGTTTGCATCTTATTTCAACCTTAATCGCCAATCTAGTCTGTTCATTCTATCTACAACATGTGCTCTTGTTTTACATATTTCCCCTCGTTTAACTACCAATGCATTCCTCTCGCTTGTCTTTATAACACAAACTCGCTTTCTTCCTTGCACTCGTATAGCTTGGAGCTTATCGACTATCATATACATCGTTATCTTTACAGGTGTTCCTTGTTCTAATACGCTGAAGGCTTTTATGTGACTTCCCCACGTCTTTTATAATTTCTCGATAGCTTTAGTACTAGGAAAGATTAAATTACATACAAGTTGAACATCTTAACTCGGCTTCTTTTTATAGAAAGCGTCCAGTGAATAATCTAAACCCCTTTATTTTTAACGAAACGAATAAATTTTTATGTTCCACGGTTTTAATAATGCGTATTATCTAATGAAATTCTACCTTACTTCCTTCTACACGTTGATTATGATTATATACAAACCCTACATTCTAATTAAATGATTAAATCTACACAGTAGGCCTTTAATTAAGCGTACTATTTTCCACTGCTTTGATATACATGGTGTTTAACATTATCTAAACAATATAAACCCTATGTTTAGAAGTAAATGACGAATTTATCCAATATGCCTTTAAATGAAGCGTATTAGTACATAAAGCTTCCTTATACACGGTGATTAAAATTATTTGATGTCGTTAATTAATTTTCTACCCTGGTCTAAATTTGAGTAATATATATATATATATATATATATATATATATATATATGTATATACAATAACTGTACTAGGTTTGTAACGGTCATAGAATGACTGTTACAACTCCCTTTTACTTTACCTTAAGCCTCCTCCGAAAACTCAACCATTTGTTCCTATAGCCTGTTACAAAGTTTCGTTCATTTCGGCTACCATATAATTTTATATCTTTAAGGTGCCAATGGCCTAGATCACGTCCTGAGAAAAAGTCTGCTAACTGATAAACATTCGGCGAAACCTTCCCCTTCACGCGACACAATACAAATTAAGGATTGAGTTTGGCAACAACAAAGTCTGCCTTTTTGGACAGGGTGTAATTCCGTTTCCAAACTATCTGGAGGACTTCCAGAAATAATGGACGATATCTCAAATTATAGCGATTGCTATTTTTCTCGTAAGCAATCTTCAGTTTCTTTTTAACCATCGGCATCAATTCCTTGATAGATTTCAAATGATCGGTTACGTTTTCTTTTGTGCTAAAACCTATAGCACCCTCTTTATCCGCTCCCCCTGCGCGGAATGTATCTCCTGATAACTGGTCTTCACGACCGAAATTCAGATAACAGGGACTAAAACCCGTCACCTCGTGTACAGCGGTGCGAACCGCAAAACCTAAAGCTGGAAGCTTCGTATCCTAATTTCTGTAGTCTTTAGAGTTCGTTTCACCCGTTCTGTAGGGTTAACCTGCGGATGGTATCTTGCCATAAAAATGATTTTAGTTGTATACCCTTTAGCCATATGCTTAAACTTTGAACTTACATATTGGTTACCGTTGTCACATAAAATTTGTTCTGGAGCCCCATAGACCCAGAAAACGTCTTCCTCGATATGTTTTACTACAGCCGAGCTAGTTGGCAATTTTAATGGGAAAAACAAGACATATTTAATAAAACAGTTTGCGACAACTAGAATAATTCTGTTTCTTTTTTTCGACAAAAGAAGGAAACCAACTAAATCTGTAACAACCACTTTCCACGGTCGAGAAATCGTTTGTTTGTACATAACCCCAAGTGAAGATTTCTTTTCTACTTTTTGTGCCTGACGCACTTCACATTTCCTAACATATTTGGCAATGTCGTAATTCATACCTGGCCAATAATAATTTTGGGAAATCCGTTTCCGTGTTCTAAAGTACCCCATGTGGCCACCCATATGGGCATCATGATTTTCTAACAATACCTTAGACCTTAATTTTTTGGGACAACAATTTTCCAAGCATCGTCATCATTTGAAAAAATTCCAGTACTATCAACCAATTTAAAAATTCGATCCTCGTGCACCCGCCACCTCGGATATTTACCTGGATTCTTTAAAATACTAGTTCTTAAGTTTAAATACCACTCGTCTAAATTCTGGTTTGTTACACAAATTAGTGAAATAGCTCTTGACAAAGCATCGAGCACTTGGCGAGAAGTCCCATTTCTGTGAACTATATTGAAATCGTGCCCTTTCAACCACAATGCCCGCCTGGCTAAGCGACCTGAACGATTCTGAAGCTTGTGCAGCCATAATAATGAAAAATGATCGGTCATTACTGTAAAAGAAACTCCCTCAATGTAGGGTCTAAATTTTTTGATCGTCCAAACTACGGCTAAACATTCGAGCTCCGTTGATGAATATTTCCTTTCTTGTGCCGTTAAGCTTCAACTGGCAAAGGCGATAATATGAACACCATCTTCGAAATCCTGTGTTAATACACTCTCTACACCAACTTAAGACGCATCGGTCTGTATACAAAATTTCTTTGAAAAATCAGGACAGGATAATATTGGCGATGATATAAAACATTGTTTAATATCTAAGAATGCCTTATTAACCTCTTCATCCCAAACAAATTTAGCAGTTTTCCTTTTTAAGCGATTTAACGGGGCCATCTGACATGAAAAATCCTTAACAAATCTTCTGTACCATGAAATAAGACCTACAAACCGGCGAACGTCCTTAGCGCATTTAGGTATTGGGTAATCTACCATTGATTTGATTTTTCCAGGGTCTGTCCTTAATCCATCTGTGTTCACGACAAAGCCCAAATATTTAAGACTACTTTTAACAAACTCGCATTTTTCGGCATTCACCGTAAGTCCTGCTGCCGCTAATCGTTGAAACACCTCTCTTAAAACCTTCAGATGTGTAGAATAATCAGAAGTAGCGATAAGAATGTCGTTCAAATAAATTGACACATATTTTTCCAATTCTGGCCCTAAGATATTGTTTACCAACCGCTGGAAAGTTGCGGGTGCGTTATATAAGCCATAAAGTAATCTCGTGAACTGATATAACCCTTTGCTCGGTACAACAAAAGCCGTCTTCTCTTTACTACCCGCTTCCAGTGGAATCTGATGGTACGCTGATTTAAGATCAATGGTCGATAAATATTTTGCATCTCTCAGACGATCTAAGATACTAGAAATATATGGAATAGGGTAAGCATCTCTCTTAGTTACTTGATTTACCTTCCGGAAGTCTATACAGAAACGGTACTCATTGTTGGGTTTTTTGACCATCACAATGGGAGAGCTCCAAGGTGATTTTAATTTTTCAATTACACCTAACGTTAACATTTTATCAACCTCTTCGTTAATAATATTTTGTACATACGGTGATACCGGATAGTACCGCTGTTTGATTGGAAAATGATCACCTGTATCTATAATGTGGTGCACATTTTTAGCACAGCCTAAAGATTGACCTATTTCCTTAAAGAAAAATGTTACAAGCTCATCTAGTTCTATTTTCTGCTAATCCTTTAATGAGTCTCCCACAGAAATTCCGTTCAGTTTGATATTTTTTCGAAATTCCCACTTGTTGTCCTTCACGAACGGTACAATATCCATCTGATATAGAAAATCAATCCCCAAAATAATGTCTTCGACAACATCGCAGATAACCAAAGTCTTTATCACTTTAACGTTACCCCCCAAATTGATCGGTAGTTAAACGCCTCCTAAAACATGACATGTCATTCCATCTGCCACTCGAACTAACGAATCGTCTTGTTCTAAACTAATACCAATTTCTTTTAGTTTACTCCACCCCGATTTCCCTATTATCGTTTGACTAGCTCCGGTATCGACCAAACCTACCATTTTAATATCGTATACACCCACAGACACGAATGTGCGATGATCCCCGCTTACCCTTACAAACATTTCATTAGGCTTTGTTTTTTGAAATTCCACCCGGACTAAGTCTAACCATGATTTCCAAGAACTATCTAATTTTGCTGCCGAATTTGTGTTTGAGATCGACGTCCGGCCTCTCGACGACCTGAATACTGGTTTTCCTAGCACCTATTACACGCACATTTTGTTACACCTTCTTGGTCGCAACCAAACAAAACGCCCTTTCCCTAGGGCGAGAACAGCGTTTAAAGGAATGTTCTGTGCAAGGCGGAGTTTATGGCTGCTTATATTTTCAACAACGCAAATACTAATACAAATAACCTAAACCATAAATACAATTAATTTGTTAAATTTTTATAATATCTGCACGCGTGTTTTAACTACTGTTTATAATATCTTAAAAATCTTATTTCGAAGAATCCTACTACTTGAATTTTAACTGTTAAGATTAGCGAATTCAAATTTAAATAAATGAGGTAAGTTAATTCTTTTATTTCAAGTAATAAACTTAATCTGTTTACATACGAATAAAATTGTGATACTTGTGGCATTCATAATCGTTTCAGTATACTCTTAATTGTTGCTAATTATTAACTCTAACATACAATCAAAGTTGCAACAATGGTTTAACGAATAATTAAATACTTATTAAATAGTCTTCCAGTTTTTTCCTTCAACCAAACAATAAATAACCATACACTAATTAAACTAATTTTTAAGCAACAGTAGGAAATTCTGCGTTTTCATACCAATTAGGATAATATAAATTACGGGTATAAACTGGTCTTCTATAATAATAAGGGTAATAATATGCAGGAGCACTATAAACCCGCCGACGATTTTCACAGCCATTGGAAATTCTTTCTTGGTATATTCTGCGTCGGTTGGACATCTGTTTTCTATAGGTGAATAATGGTCGAAAAACTATAGATTGAGCTGCTTTCATATCGTTTTTATCTTCAGCATCTTCAGATGATGTAGTCAGCGCATGATCGTCTTCTAGTACCACATCTTCATCGTTTAAATTAAGATCTTGAACTGGTTCCAGATCATTTTTTGAAGTATAGTTGTCAGTCTGCAAATGTTTATCGTTGCGGAAGTTTCCTTTATCATTACTTGAATCGGTCGTGTTGTCAGTACTTAATGGAAAAGACCACGACAACGACCCACACAATACCATTATCTTTCAAAAGAATCAAATTATTAATGGAACAGAAGAACGTTTGGTACTTACCAAGATGGTATTCATGTTTTAAAATGCTATACCCTCAGTCACTGTCTTTGAATAACATAATTTCCAAGCTGTTGGGATTTATATACAAAACCAAACAAAGATCGTCCCCGTTATAAACCACTATTCAAAGAAATGCCAAAAAATCAAATGCACCTTGTATTTACTAAGTTCATTAAAATCCAGGTGTTTCAGGATTTAATGCATAGATGTTTACAGTCTGCATCCATTAGTATGAAAGAGTATGTTTACTTTGGTTAATTAAAGAATTTCACGAGTAGTATTGTGGTTATTAAAATTTTTTGCTCATTGTGCATTCATTGAAGTTTGTAATAAAACACCAAAAATAATTTACCACAAAAAATTTATTTTGACCACTATGAAATATTTTATGAACAATGTAAATAAGCAATTTACATGAAGGGGATTTTATTAGTTGCTTGACCTTAATTTTGAAAACTATAATTCTTCTCAGAATAATTTTAATGTTAAGAGGGTCTTCAATCTTTGTCTTTATCTAGTAGTGCAAAAGAGATAGGTAAAAAAATCGTGCAAACCTAGACAAGTTTAATAACAAAGCAAAACCAACTGTAATGTGTTTGGTACGCCACACTCATCACTTTTTGAAAATTCACAAGTTTTCCCACTGTAAGAAAATCCGTTCTCTTGTAAAAACCATTAAAATAACATGAGTTCATTAAAAAAGGTTCTAAAGGCAGGTTTTCACTAGGAGAGTTAGCAGTAGAGTGATTGGATGGGTCTGGCGCAGCGCCTCCTTACAACGCCTCAGTAGTAGGAAACCAGGCGAATCAGTCCCTCATTTGCTCCAGCATCCTCATTTGCTCCCTCATCTGGACCAAATTTACATGTAAATTTTCATAAGGAGCAAATGAGGAGATTCATCTCCTCATTTGCTCCCTCAATTAATATTAGATTTTTTTCAGCTACCCAAATCTCTAGGAATTTTTTAGATAGCATCATCTCCCAGAGAGCTACCCCAATTTTAAGATTTTTTATCGCTAACATTCTGAACCAAATAGCTTTCTTCGACTAGCCATTACTTCTTTCGAGATAAACCTATCTGGTTTGGTATCAATTAATATTAGATTTTTCTCAGCTACCCGAATCTCTAGGAATTTATTAGATAACATCATCTCCCAGAGAGCTACCCCAATTTTAAGATTTTTTTATTGCTAACATTCAGAACCAAATAGTTTTCTTCGACTAGCTATTGCATCTTTCGAGATAAACCCATATTGTTTGGTATCAATTAATATTAGATTTTTCTCAGCTACCTGAATTTTTAGAAATTTTTTAGATAGCACCATCCCCCAGAGAGCTACCATCATTTTAAGATTTTTTACAGGCAGCGATTTCTGACCGTCCTTATAAATTTTTTAACCATGCGATACATCAAATTAGTCTAGAATTTTACGCAAAATCCGAATCTGTAAACAGATTTGAAATAGGACTGCTTCTTACAAAGTTACACTTTAAAGCTCCGGAACCTCTAAATTTTTTGCTCATCTATGACATATGCTTTAACCAAATTCTTAGAGGTATTAACACAAAGAAATTAAGCACACAAAAGTTTAATAATTCATTTTATGCGATTTACAGTTTAATAAACTAATACAATACAATTTTTGCAAAGTATAACATTATTTCATTTTCTTCGTGTAGTAACAAAAAAAGAAATTAATGTCTTGTTTAAAAAGACCTATAACAAAAAAGAGATTAATGTGCTGTTTAATAAGAGAGGAAACGTGTTTTCGGTCAATAAAACATGTTGTTAGATTAACGACAATATGTTTTACCGTCCAGCGAGACCGCGTGGAGGTAAACACATGTCGCCGTGAGCGAAGGCATATGTTGATGTGCTGTTTGGGATGACATAACGTTTGTCATCGTCACCCGACAAACTAACTTTATTAATTAGATGAGTGTACAACTGATGCTTAATACTGCGAATGCATACCATCGTATGCATGAGAGCATTGGAATTATCGTTAACTATATCTCTAAAACTATCTACACCAATTCCCTTAACAACACTACGGGGAATTCCTTTAATCTTTTTTACGACGTCTTTCTCACTTATTTACAGTACGACTTCGTCCTGGTGCCAACAAACTCCAAGACCAAATCACCACAAAACTCGTCTTTAAATTTTTCAAGCACTTTCTTATTAACTAAAGGAATATTGTACTTATTGGTGCGGGGGGGGGGGGCGCGAATCACTTGTATCAAAATGGTCTAAATTTGCGCGAATGTCACTGTACAAGTCGTTAGTTTCGATACTATACAGTATACACAAGGGAATCAGTGTCTGTGTAAGGAAGCGAGATTTTGGAATCATACAGATGATTCATGGTTCCATAATGAAAATCATACATTAAAGACTTGGAAAATCTAAAACTGACAGGCCCACATAAATCGGCTTATTATAAGTAACTTTAACTCGATTCATCTGTATGATTGCCAAATCCTCGCCTAGCACTAAACAACTATTAAAACTAGGTTTAGCAATCAACTTACTAACGCACAGATTGTTACTATTGGACTCCCACTGCGTGATGATCTTGACATCAACCCGCTTGTTTACATTCTCCATGGTTTTGCCAAATATAGAATTATTCATCAGTTTGAAAAAATCTTTTTCAAATGCATTCTTGGCGGATGTTGTCAAAATTGGTGTTTAAATCTATATATGGTTTAAGCCATGGAGCTTGATCGAATTCCAGCACTCGATGTACTGAGGTGACTTTAAGACCATACTGTAAAGCCTGTTGTAGATTGTGGTAGTGCACAACGTACTTCTTTTTATCCAAAAGAGTCGCAAGCAGATTTCAGGACAAAATGGTAAATCATTGTGAGCGTGGTGAAAATTTTCCGGATATTCTAAATCAACCTCCAGTATGTACCCTTTGTCACTCGTGGAAGACGCAGATAAAATTTGATTTCGAAGGCGATCAAGTTCTTCATTTAGGTAAAAGCACCACAACGCTACGCTATCGGCTACCTAGTTTCGGCTACTTTTCCAAGGTCGTGGTGACGTCATAACCTTTTATAAATAAAGAACAATGTAATACTATTCTGAAATTTTTATTCTGCCATTATACATAACAAAATTTAAAAATATTTAATGCCAAGCATGAAGCCATTTAAAATTAATTTTAATAAAAAATTATACACAGAAAACAGTCCTTTCTTTATGTTTGTTTGGAGTGGTTTTAATTTTATCTAATTTTATTTGCAGCTTAAAATTTAAATCGACACCCAACTCCTTTATCTCTTTTTCTAACCAATAGTTTGATACATAGAGACCGTCTAGGTTTTCGAATTATAAAATGTACCGAAGTTTGCCTTTATATATAAAGTCTTTGATTCCACCGACACCCAGAACCATTCCTTCGTGTAATTCTTGCAGCTTGTGACAATCTTTTAATCGCGGCTCTACCACTATATCCTGCATACGTATCTTGTTAGCTTGATGCTTGATCGACTTCTTCTTGTCGGTATTGGAAGGAATCCTTATTCTCCCACTCACTGTTGCGTAGTTGCATATCCACCACTTTTGGGAATATATGGTTGTTATAGGTTGTAAGACCCTCGGTTTTAAATGATCCGAAAGGTTCTTTACTAGGCAAATATACAATGTTTAGCGGAACCCATTTGCATGGTGTACGCCAAGGTTACGAAACCCGCATTCCTTAGTTCGTCTTTTAGAATAACCTTTTAAAAACTATACGGATTTAGTACCATCCTTTTCCGCAAGGACGCCTACATAACTAAAGAGTCTTTCTTACAAACCACAAAGGCATACAGCTTGTAGAAACCGGAAATATCTAAGTCAGTTCATCGGCACATAAAATAATCTTTTAATTCTTCCTCATTTTCTCTAATAGGTTGTTCTTTGTCTAACACATCTTTGTATTGTTCGCAGTGTTTTCCATGTAGTACAACTTTCGACTTTTTGCGTCCATTTCCTCTAATTCCAACTGTCTTTTGCTTCCGTTTACTGCGTATGGCGTGCATAATGGGGCAATTTCCTTTAGAGTAAACGGATAGAGTTTACTGCCAATATTTACGCGTTGTCGTACAACCTCTGGACAAGATTGTAAAGTATGTACTACCTGCTTTAATGTAGCACTTGTGTAAGATTTTTATTTTATCTTGGCTTCTTCCTGTGCTATCTTCAAATAATTTACAGGTAAATATTTAAAACTAAAAGCCGAATGCACATAATTTATCAATTTTCGGACAACTTAATTTGCAAGCCAGTCAATTTCTTTGTATTGCTATTCCTCCAATATACGTACTGTAGTAGGTTAATATACACTAAACAGCAACTATTTTGTAGATTGTCCGATAGTTTACTCCACATTTTGGCAAGTGGTACGGAGTACAGTAGCGCCTTTAGGAAGTATAACTTACTATCTTACAATCTTCCTTTAAGGGATTATACACCTGTTCCGCACTGCATAGTTTCTAATTGTACAGTTGTATATTGTCGCTTTCAATCGCGTAATACCATGTTCTTTAGCCAAAGTAGACGCGAATATTTCTCTTAAACATGCATCTGGACAACGTAAAAAATCTAGTATATAATTTCCAAGTTGTTTATTAACACCAGGACTTGCTATCTGATACAAATTTGTCGTATATCTTAATTCTTGCATTGGTTGTTAGCCATGTTAAACAATCGATTCCCACAGTTTTATCGTTGTCAACTATAATATTGCAGTTTTTTTCGTATTCGCCCTTGTAGCAAAAGTTATGGCTTGTAGTTAAATAATTACACATTTCCATCTTGCTAAATATACTAGCAAAATCTTGGGTTACATCCATGTCAAAAAGATAGTAATAATCTTTTTTGAGTCCGTTTAATATATCTGGTAGTTCCTCCAATAAAGTTTCCAACTTAACATCTGCTAGTTCCACTTTGTACGGAACACATACAAGATTTTGGAATTTTTTATTAATGCTTTCGAGGCCTTCTTTTCCGATAATTTCTTTTACTCCCAGGCCCATCTTTTTACTGCTTCCCAGAGAAAACGGAAGCTTAGCTTTAACACCATGCCTAGCGGAAACAAATCGGACGAACTTTCCTCGTAGATAGCTGTTAAATGCACCACAAATTTCTTTTTTTAGGATAAACATCCTTTTGTTTGCAGATGTTTGCTCGGCGTCAGAAAGATCGCAAATTTTAACCAACATTATATTGTCACAAAATGGTTCTGTAATTGGTGTGTGTAGTCCACCAGTCAGCATCTGTTCGCCTTCGACATAGCAAATATCACCAATATCTGTCACCAGATTATTGTTGCACATATTTTCTGCCAGCAGCCACAATCCAAGCGCTCATTTGTTGGTTTCACTTTATTCCCACGAAGTTGGGGAACGTTAATCACCTTAGAGACGCTCATGTTTACAGTTTTAGCTACTGACGAATACTAAATTGCATACAAAAAATTGCTCCGTATGTACCCTACAGAGTGGGGGCGTATATTGCCGAAGATACTCGAATACACCCGACGAAATGCACAACGGCTAATCCGACATAGGTCAGATTTAACCCGACCTATCCGATCTAGGTCGGAAATCGGATATATGTAGGATGTTAGGATAGGGTGAAATTGCCTTATAGGGTGAAATTGCCTTATAGAGCGAAATTGCCTTATTGGGTGAAATTGCCTCCGACCTAGGTTGAATGTGGACTTGTCATATAGGTAAAATCACCACAACGCTATGCTATCGGCTACCTAGTTTCGATTACCTTTCCAAGGTCGTAGCTGCTGTTTAGTGTATAATAACCTACTACAGTACGTGTATTGGGGAAATGGCAATAGAAAGAAATTGACGGGCTTGCAAATTAAGTTGTCCGAAAAACCAGAGGAAAGGGAAAAATTGATAAAGTATGTGCTTTCGGCTTATAGTTTAACTATTTACCTGTAAATTATTTGGAGATAGTAGAGGAGGAAGGTAGCCAAGATAAAATAAAAATCTTACACAAGTGCTACATTAAAGCAGGTAGTACATACTATACAATCTGCAACACCATATTCTACAATTCCAAAAGAAATAATCATTTCGGAATTGGGGTTGATAAATACGCCTAACATTTGTCCAGAGGTTGTACAACAATGCGTAAATATTGGCAGTAAACTCTTTCCGTTAACGCTAAAGGAAATTGCCCCATTATGCACGCCATACGCAGTAAGTGGAAGAAAAAGACAGTTGGAATTAGAGGAAATGGACGCAAAAAGTCGAAAGTTGTACTACATGGAAAACACTGCGACAATACGCGAACAATACAAAGATGTGTTAGAGAAAGAACAACTTATTAGAAAAAATGAGGAAGAATTAAAAGATTATTTTATGTGCCGATGGACTGACTTAGATACTTCCGGTTTCTACAAGCTGTATGCCTTTGTGGTTTGTAAGAAAGGCTTTTTTAGTTATGTAGGCGTCCTTACGGAAAAGGATGGTACTAAATCCGTATACTTTTAAAAGGTTATTCTAAAAACGTATTTATCGAAATAGCAGATATCATAGACGAACTAAGGAATGCGGGTTTCGTGACCTTGGCGTACACCACGCGCAAAGGGGTTCCGCTAAACATTGTATATTTGCCTAGTATAGAACCTTTCGGATCATTTAAAACCGAGGGTCTTACAACCTATAACAACCATATATTCCCAAAAGTGGTGGACATGCAACTACGCAACAGTGAGTGGGAGAATAAGGATTCCTTCCAATACCGACAAGAAGAAGTCGATCAAGCTAACAAGATACGTATGCAGGATATGGTGGGAGAGCCGCGATTAAAAGATTGTCACAGGCTGCAAGAATTACACGAAGGAATGGATCTGGTTGTCGGTGGAATCAAAGACTTTATATATAAAGGCAAACTTCGGTACATTTTACAATTCAAATACCTAGACGGTCTCTATGTATCAAGCTATTGGCTAGAAAAGGAGATAGAGCAGTTGGGTGTCGATTTAAATTTTAAGCTGCGAATAATATTAGATAAAATTAAAACCACTCCAAACAAACATAAAGAAAGGACTGTTTTCTGTGTATAACTTTTTATTAAAATTAATTTTAAACGGCTCCATGCTTGGCATTAAATATTTTTAAATTTTGTTATGTATAATGTCAGAATAAGGATTTCGGAATAGTATTACATTGTTCTTTACTTATAAAAGGTTATGACGTCACCACGACCTTGGAAAAGTAGCCGAAATTAGGTAACCGATAGCTTAGCGTTGTGGTGATTTTACCTATATAACGTGTTTAGAGATTAAAAATGTTAAACCAGAAAATTGATAAATTTTTTTACTGTTTAAAATTTTAAAAGTCGTGGTTTTGAATATTCTAAAAACAGTACATTGCTGTTTGAAAATGGTTTTAACTATTAAAAACTTATGACTTATAAAGGGTTCATTTCTAAAATCCCCACGGTTTTAGATTTTCAGGAATGGTTAGTTAAAGCATATGTCATAGATGAGCAAAAAATTTAGAGGTTTGGGAGCTTTAAAGTGTAACTTTGTAAGGAGCGGTCCTATTTTAAATCTGTTTACAGATTCGGATTCTGCGTAACATTCTAGACTAATTCGATGTGTGAGATAATTAAAAAATTTATAAGGACGATCAGAAATTGCTGCCGGTAAAGAATCTTAAAATGAGGGTAGCACCCTGGGGGATGGTGCTATCTAAAAAATTTCTAGAAATTCAGGCAGCTGAGAAAAATCTAATATTAATTGATATCAAACAAAATAGGTTTATCTCAAAAGATGCAATGACTAGTCGAAAAAAACTATTTGGTTCAGAATGTTAGCGGTAAAAAATCTTAAAATTGGGGTAGCTCTCTTGGGGATGATCCTATCTAAAAAATTCCTAGAGATTTGGGTAGCTGAGAAAAATCTAATATTAATTGAGGGAGCAAATGAGATGAATCTCCTCATTTGCTCCTTATGGGAATTTACTTGTAAATTTGGTCCAGATGAGGGAGCAAATGAAGATGCTGGAGCAAATGAGGGGCTGATTCTCTTGGTTTCCTACTACTCGCCTCACAGCGCCACCGATCCAACCTAGGTTTTTACATGTAAAAACCCACTACAAAGTCTTATTTTAAGGGATTTCCATCTTGTTCCCTCCTTGTGGACCTCCTTGTAGGATTTTTCCCCAACCATCTCTACCCTAAAAAATTGGTAACCTAATTTCTAAAATTTAGGATCAACCCTTATCGAGTTACAACCCCCAATTTTATAGCTTTTTTATTTATAAACAGTTTCTAATCCTGTATGGTAATACCGATTTAATTTTTCTTTGAAGTTTGAATCTACCATTATTTTAACCTCGATTTAAAAAATTGGTGTAAGCAAAAAAGTAGTACACATTCCTTTAAAACAATTTTATTTAATTATAAATATACAGTGTACGCTTAACATCGATTTTCATACACATATATTTTTAGAGACAGAAATTTTCTGACGTAATTTAAGTATAAAATTTAAATTTTCATTTTGGTATTGCAGGGTTCTTTTCTTCATTCCACTGGATTCTCACATCGGCTTATACTTATTAATATTTATTTCTAAATAGAGCACTTTTTCCAAAGACCAACTGGGCCCACGTGCTTCAAATTCCTCTGATTTTGTTCTCATGGTTTCGCTTAAGAACTCGTATATATTTTCCAGATTACTAGAAGATGTTATAGTCATATTTTTTGTGTTAAAGGATTTCACATCGGTAGTCTCTTCTAGCATTTTTGTGTAGACGCCGTAGAGTTCACAATTAACTTTTATTGCTGTATGTTGTATTCTTTTTCCATTAATTAATCGAATAAGCCGTTCTTTCTGCTTCCAAAGAAACTCGGACACTCCATCGTCGGCAAAGTCGTTCTTTATGCGATAGCTATCCATACGGTTGTTAAACCCTGTGCTAACCATTTCTACACCATCTTTGCCAGTAGCGGTAACTGTTGCATTTTTATGTCTGTTGCTTCTCAAGTGTGCAGAATACGTCGTCTTTTCCACTTCCAAATCGCACACTTTACATAGAATTCGTGGTTGTTTCGGACAAGACCCTTCAACAGCTGGCGGAGCTGAACGTTTACGGCTTAAAGACATACCGTGATGTTTTTTCTTGTGTCGCTTTAAGTTGTCCATTCTTGTAAAAGTGATACCGCAAGATAAAAATTTTAAGTATTTGCTGCTGACGGATGTATAAGCTTAACCATGGACGATGTTACACCACGACATTTGTTCTGGTGCCGTTTGAAGGCATCCTTCCTGGTAAAGTAAACGTGACAGGGCTCGCATTTAAAAACGTTTGCAGGTACCATTTTAGTACAAAACAAAATCCGCACTATAGGACTTTGGTGAAACTTGTAAGCGAACTAAATTATAACCATGTATAAACACCCACCCACAATAAATGGCCAACGGCCTAATACCAACTTCTTATAAAGTTCATCACGACCTCTTGCGGGCGTAGTCTAAACAACTATTGTGGCGATAATATTTAAATTATGTAGCTTTTACCAGATTGTATCCTTTTTCTTGAAATAAAGAACCACGTGCAAAGAAAATATCAGTTATCAGACGTTTTCAGAAATGAAAACTTGGATAAATACTATTTTCTCAAGAAAAAGAAACTATGAACATGAACAATGGTCAAACTTCAATATTTTGGGTAAAATTATATACATATAGATTATACATAGTAAAAGCTACAAATTTGTTCTGTTAAACTGAAATTTTAATTTGAAAGAGTGTCTGTAATTTTATAACAACATTTCAAGTCTTTATTACTTAATTATATTCAGTAACATCAGTACAATATCTCACAATACGCAGAAGTTGTATAGGAATTTTACAATTTTATTTAATTATTTTACAAAACTTACAATGTCATCAGTACGAAACCGGTGCATTTTCGTTTCAGAGTTTTTCTTACAACACAAAGGCACACAGCACAAGAAAACCATTGTTCGTATAGATTAATCTAACTTGCACTGAAGTTATCCTTTTTAAATACAAAAATTAAGTCAATAAACTCGAAACACAATAAATTAATCTGCAAATAAAAACACTAAATATTCCAAATGAATATTCAACAAATAACAATAATGTCACCATAGACAAAAAAATTTATCTATGAAATGTCATCTAACGTCCGACAGTTTTCTGCATTACAAATTACACGTACCATCTCGCGGGCGTAGTATGAACTAAATCAGTGCTAGAATAGCAGCCATAAATGTTAGGCGTCGCCGTGGATCTATGTAGTAAGCGTAAGACTACGGATCCCAAGGTTCCGGGTTCAAATCCCGACACGGCCGACTGCTTGAAAAATGACAGGTGAGCATTTTTCACAAAAATTACGCCCTCGTTCGGATGAGATGTTAAATGGAGGTCCCGTATGTGAGTGTTCTCACGCACGTTAAAGTCTGGAACGGCAAGGGTTCGGCAAAATTCTAAATTTCCAGGCAACAAAAAACTCGCCTCCTGGCCAATGTAGTACCTTCAGGTGGAGCATTGGAAATGTAAATAAACGGCCATAAATGTTACCCATCTAGTGTGTGGTTTTATCTATGATTATAACTAAAAAGTTTACTCTTGCGTGCCTGCTTTATGTACCCTATAGAATGCAAACCGAAGATTTCCGAAGACAGCCGAACGAAGTTAATGATTCAGAGGTGAACTAAATGGCGTCAACTTTTGTCAATTCTTGCTGCTCGTCCAGTACATTTAGCACCAATGCATGCGCCCGGTTCGCATCGTCCATGCTGCGAATGCAGTTAGTAGAAACACCGGAAACGTCTTCCATGTTATACGGATCAACAATCGCATCGCGTGCATATTAAAAATCCAAAAGAGTGGTAGCTTTGACCAATTGAATCCTTTCTTCGTCCGTCGTATTTCCACATACATTTTTAATATCACCTATAAATTTTTAGTAAAATTCTGGAATGTTTCTATACCTCAACTCCTCCATTTTAAAACAGATTAATTCTCGCAAATTTAATAACTTGATGCACTCGTACTCAGGTAGCACAATAACTTTTCAATCTTTCGTAATTTCCACATTATATAAATTTTTTTCTTGTAATTTATTTGCCACCCATACACTTCTATTAGATGTTTCGGCAATCAGTTTCAATCTGACTTCACGATCCAATAGTAATTCTGAAACATCTCCGCCAGAAAAAGCATTCGATCTTGTTTGCTGCTTCTTGGGTAAAATTGTATGATTCTAAATTCCAATTGAAAATTGCAAAACTCTCTCCATTTAAAATAGTCCATTTTTATAGCATAATTTTGGCGCATTCTACTATTGCAGATAATTTGTACGACTGGTCGCAGACCACGGTATAAATCAAAACCAATTTCTACGTTATGGTGGGCATGTTATTGGTTTGATGAAACCCATGGCCATCTCCAGGCGTCAACATTCGCATCATTTATTGCTGATTATATACGAAGACACCTTAATGAAGGAAAACCTATTGTTATTTATTCAGATGGTTGTACATACCAGAACAGAAATGCTGTCGTGTCTAATGCTCTTCTTTATTTATCGAAAGAATTAAACGTTACCATCCAGCAAAAATTTTTTGTAAAAGGGCATATACAGATGGAATGCGATAGTGTTCACGCTACTATCGAAAGAAAATTGAGCAATAACAAAGTTATGTTGCCGAGCAATTATACTCGCATAACTGAAGATGCAAGATCATTACTAGAAAAATATTTAATGAAAATGGTAAATTATGCATTTTTTATTCATTTTAATCACTCCCTGGTATATGCTTCCATAAGGCCTGGAAGAAAATCAGGAGCTCCTGCCGTTGTAAATCTTAGGTCGCTGAAATATTCACCTGAAAGGACAATATTTTATAAGATAAATGTTGACGATGAATACAAACGGTTACCACGAAGAGTAAAACAAACCGGAGTTCCAACAGAGACCATTTTTAGAGAACTCCACAAGCAAAGACTAAAGATTAAAAAAACAAAATTTGATCATGTTCAGCAACTAAAGCCTGTATTGCCAGAGGACTGTTGGTTATTTTACGATAATTTGCCACATTATTAATACCCAACTGATTTATTGTTAGCTAATTTGAGGTTTTCCTTATGTATAAACAATTTCTTTGTTTGTGTTAAATTTAAAAACCATTAAATAAAGTTAAATAAACATTTTTGTCAATAACTCGTAACCCCCCTATTTTTATTATCAATACCTCGTAACTCCAATTTTGAATAGAACAAATTCAAATATTGAACAAATCGCCTCATAGTTCCACACATCTTTAAAATCCTTGCATTTGTTAACTTATATTTTCAAGTCGTTGACTTTATTATCAAATGCAGACAGTTATTTGCTTCTACTGAAAAATGTCAGATTTTGACTTACAAGGAATTGATTTGAGACCATCGGTATGATTCATGAGGCAGGGCAGGTAAAATGTTAAGCTGGTTGGCACTGCTTAAAACGTTTGCATTACTCATTGTGTCTTGAATCTGTTAAACAGTGTAATTTGAAACCAACACTACGCTAAAGTTGATAAACTATCGTTTATAGATAACAGAAGCAGTAATTTTATAGCCTTGATAGACCTTATAAATGTGTTGTTTTTTTATTATCGCCAGAGTTTATTTAAGGACAAACTCGAAGTGCCCGGGTTCTCTACGTGGTCCGAACTTGGGGATCTATCCCTACGATCCCTGCTGTCTTGACGACACATTGTAAATAATAAACATTCTGCTTTTTCATTAACGTTATTATCCCACTCCACGTTTCCACAAAGTCTTGTAACATTCCTTTAAAATGCTTATAATCGTATTTTATTTAAATAGTTTCTGCATTGGTAAATCCCAACAATAGGGCGAGGATTACTTTTTAAAAAATAAAAGTTTTAGTTTACTTACATCTTCGATCTAAAGAAGTATTATTTATCTATTGTTCATACTCAAAGGTTGTCAAATTCATTTTGGTGGTGCTAAGGTTAGAAATGATAACATCGTTACTTTGTATTCTAAATTATTACAGTTTTATGATTCAAAAAAGAAATCGAAAAAAGTAATGCCGCGCTAGCTAGAACGTCGTAGAGTGAGGCAAGTCATACAAAAAGAGAAAGAAAACCTTAAAAAAGAAAATTTATTTACAAACCCTTAAGAAATCAATATGTTATAGAAGGAAAACCAACTCGCATAGAAAACAACATTTATCCAGTATATCCCAGAGAATTTACATAGTGAAAAATGTTCGCAAAAATAATAAATACGTTTCTTTAGTTACCTTAACCTAATGTTCTATCTACTAAACGACCGCATCACCAAATTTCATTTCGAATTTCCATTCATCAAAAAGTACGATGATGATTTGATTTGTTGTGTACCTTCTGATAGTGAGGAATACGTAAATCAAATATTCAATAGCTACAATCCTGCCATACAATTTACCATAGAAAAGGAATCAAATTACTCAATACCTTTTTTAGATATGAAAGTGTTACGCACTGATAATATATTAATTACAGACTGGTATCGCAAACCGATATCTTCTGGTAGGTCTTTGAATTATTACTCATTTCATCCGTTAAGCATGAAAATCAACACAGTTTTAGGCCTAAAACGAAAAATTGAATCTGTTACACACCCTACCCTGCGATACAAAAATTTATTATTACTCAGAAACCTACTACTTACTAATTCATATCCGAAGCCTCTAATCAACAAACTCATTTTCAACACAACCGTAAGAAAAAATACCACAATAATTGAAACTTTCCCCAACAATACTAGAGACACTAATATCAGCTCCACGTCTCCTACAATGTTTATCGCACTTCCATACATTGATAAACTTACCGATAAACTAAAACATCTTTTTAAGGATCTTCCAAACATAAAGCTTATCAAACAACCAGTTATAACTTTAGATAGAGTATTATATAGTAGTCTTAAAGACCACACACCTACACTCCGACAATCAGGAGTAGTCTACAGTATACCCTGTCACAACTGTAGTGGTAGGTATGTTGGTCATACATCAAGGTGGTTATCTGCAAGACTGAACTCACACAAAAGTGATTGCAAACTTAACAACAAAACATGCGCACTTGCTTCCCATGTAATTGATACGGGTCATGTAATGAATTATAATGACACCAAAATTATATTCAGAGAAACAAACTATAGAAAGTGTTTATTTCTTGAAATGATCGCGATTTCTCTAGAAGACAACCCTATAAATACAAAAACCGACACACAAAATTTAAACAATATTTATTCCTACCTTATGACAATAATAAAGAATAAAAATAATTCCAAACTTCTATAAAACTACCACACTATACAAGACTTATAACACCTTTAGTACAATACGATTAGCTGTATTTTTAAGAACTAGTATAACACATTTTAGTTTCTATTTTTATTTTTATCAACTAGACCTATAATAACTATTTTACTTTAGTTCATTTAATAATATCTTTGCTACATTAACTTTAACGTTAATTTTGCAAATGTTTATAAGAAACTTTTAAATGTGCACGTATGAACAAAAACCTGTTCATGTCATATAGATGTCATATTATGTTTGTATAATTGTAAACTTTATAATCGTAAGTAACTCACATTATTTTTTATATAAATGTTAAATAATAGATTTTTAGTATCCTGATGAAGAAAATAAACGATTTTCGAAAGCTTGAAATGGTTAAAAGAAGTTTATTCTAAATAAATACGCAATCTGACTGTATCCCCAATATTTATCTTACATATATATATATATATATATATATATATATATATATATTATTGCTGTGATCCATGTATTTGAATCGAGCCTCACGAATTGGGCGTCAAGAATGCTGTGAAACCTACAAAAAGCTATTAACTTAACTTGTCCGTCGACTTTCTTCTGTTAATCGCCTCTTTACTCTTTTCCGCCTCGGCTGCTCACCTAGTTAAACCTTCATCCTCATTCATAAAAAAAACAAACACATTCCTACCACAAACATCAACGTTAACTCTATTTACATCAATATTCACAATACATTAAAATTTCAAAATTAAAATTCAGCATAAATTTCAGTATCAGAAAATTTCAAGATTAAATTTTGTTATCATTTTAATGTGCATCCAGAATTAAAGTCCTTGTAGGATGCCTACTAATTAATAAAACAATATATGCAGACCTGAGTCTGAGTACAAAGGGAGCATCTCCCACCCCTTTACGTTAATTAACCAGGTTCGTCTAATTGAGCTCAAAGACATACCCAAATTTTCATCATAAACCAGAACATAAATACTAAATACCCCTTTCTACTTAAACAAGAAAATTTCACCTTAAAATTAAAAATTTGTTGTTAGCACAATTTCACTACTGTCCATTTTAAGTAAATCAATTATAAAGCTATTCAACACACACCAACACATCAAAAATCGAACAACAAAGCATAAGTTACCTGAAGGTTACTGCACTAGTGGCTTCAATGTACATCGTCCTTGCTAATTTCACCATTCCAACTGGGTTATGTTTACGTCCTCGGATTACTGGTCGCTTTTAAACATTTTCTCTACACCACCATTCATCTAAAGTTGTTTCAGTGCTTTTCCGGAACTCATCTGTGTATATCTGAAGCTTGTTTTGTGGATCCAGACACGTTTACGAATCATTTAATTATTAACACCCCCGAAAAATAGCAAAGAAATTCATACTTCTTTCACAAATATACGCCAAAACTGCCTACTTTTGTGTATTCATTTGTCGTTGCAAATTTGACTAATTGGTACAGTGATACTAAAGTTTATTACCTTGTATCTTCTTTTCTAAGTGCACTAAATTACATTCATTGTAGCACGTAAAGAACAAACTGTTTTAAATCACCAAAATATACGAGCAAACTGTTTAAATTATTCAATCAAAATCAGACAACTAAAAAGCACTGTTTAACGCATTGAATCAAATCGAACATCTAAGAGAGCGAAACTCATATTAACCCGGGTATATATAGTGGTTAGCCTGTCTGTCGGTTTTGTCCTCAAAACGGCCAGTTTCTAGAATTTCGTATACTATGTTCCCATCTCGCTCGCCTGTGCGTCGGTTCTTATTAAATTTGCACTCGCACCAGTTAAATCTCAGAAATTTCGACAGGGCTCGCAACGTCTGGAAATAACTAATTAATTTTTATACATAAATGTTATTTTTACCTTTCAAGTTTGTCTTTTATTTTCGACCAATCGCAACCCAGTGACGTTGCTCCACTCACGCCTTTTACTATATGTGTCTCGGTCTTGCGCATATTATCTGTCTCTATCTACCCTGTTCTTATTGGTGCAAATTGATATTCTTTATTATCGATTATTTCAGTCCATGTGGACTGTGAAATAACCCACCTTATTAGCATTTCTCGTAACTATTAAGCTACGGTTTCTCCAGCATTCTCTGTAACCATTTGTTATCTGCAAATTTTACGCGGAACATAAAACATTTAAAAATACGCAGGTGTTCAAACATAATACTTCTACGATCTGAATATTATTGGGTTTTTACTAGCTTTTATACATATTATATGTTACTAATGGTTCAATTAACTCCAATTAAAATAATACCCTTTAATTTTTAGTGACTCCTAATCAAATATTAATTATTATCTGTACATTTTGTTTAATACCGGTTACTTAAAATTGAGTTAATTAATATAAATTTTGCACGTGATTTCCATTTGTTTCTTTACTCGGAATAATTAAATTACACGTAGAGCATTTTAATACTGCTTCTTTTTATAGCAAGCGTCTTGTAAATAATTGAAATCTCTTCTTTTTAATGAAGCGATTGAATTTTTATTCTCCACGGTTTTTTTTAATAAAGCGTATTATCTAATAAAATTCCTTATACACGGTGATTAAAATTATTTGATATAATATTTTAATTTTCTACCCTGGTCTAAATATGAGTATATATATATATATATATATATATATATATATATATATATATAGTGAATGGTTTTCAGTCAGACTCTTCATCCTGATATTTACATAAACCAGCAAATTAAAATAGTCATACAAACCCTATACGTACATATTGTCCACAACTAATTCTTGATCAGTCGAAATGCATTTAATCGTCTCTGCAAAAAAAGTATTCAAAAAAAACATCACACTTAAATCGGTGTGTACTCTAAATTTTATATAGATAGAAAAATGGATTTTATAATTAATATCCAAACAAGAAAGTTATTTTCATTAGCATATTCCAAAAGTTTGAGTGAAGTAAGTTTAATTTTAACATCTTCAGTTGTGCGATGAGTAACTTGATAAATCTAGACGCGTTCTCAAAGCGACGCAGAAAAAAAACAGCTAATCTTACAACTTAGTATGACATTCCTGTTATCAACTTATTACAATGTGAACTTGAAAGTTATAATAATTCACGGTTAGGTCGCAATAACAACTCTTAGTAGCCGACGCCTGCGAAATCACATAGCACGACATACTGATGATTCGAATATATAAGGTTATCCTACTTGATATATTTTACACTATAATTTAGAAATCAACAAGTCCACGAAAACTTTCTGTTATAAATATATCACGTAGTAGTATTTCTGAAGATAGCAATCATTTTCGCTGCGATTGACTAAATTTTTGAATCTCCAGTCGAAATGAACAATGATCGATAACATAGAAAAATCCTGTTTACCTTTTGTTTCGTAAAACAGGTCGTTAACGTTCTAAACAACACGAAAATGACCTCAAATTCAAGGATTTTTAAGTACGCGAATCATGTGTTTCCTACCTTCGCGTATAAATTTATAGAATATGTAATATAAATCCAATTAATAAAACGATGTTAAATATAGTCTAGCGAAAAGCGACCAGAAATAACCAAATTGTTCTGATAAACAACTCACGGCCTAAACTTATTTAAACAAGTACATATTGTTACGAATAAATACCACGTTTTAAACTTATTACAATTTTTCCGAAGCAAATGTTTTGATAAATAAAAGCCAGATTTAATGCTATGTCCAAAATAAAATAAATTTTCGTACCTTGTTAATAATCAAATCCTATGTTTTCACGTTATCAAAATAGAATAGATTTAAAATATTTAAATTTATAACTGAATATTTAATAAAAATGCTGCAGGATGTTAGACGAACACTCGTTTAAATTGAAAGAAAGTCGAGCCCGTTAATAAACACGTAAATAACCGCAAACACAATAAGGGATATGAAAATCCAAATTAAATATGAGCAATAATATTTAGATACAGGGACGGCAAGTAACAAATAGGTACTGCTAACCCTTGAATATTTTTCTTAATTTATCTTGGGTATTAAACCACTTAGAGTTTTTAAAACGGTGACGCCGCCTTTTATTTTATTGTAATTATGTATTCCAGTTTCCTTTTTCAAAACTTTGAGTGGTTTAATACCTACGACAAATTAAGAAAAATACAAAACAAACCATAACAAACATGCAGGGAGTATTAACCTTTGAAAATATAGGTATCAAACTTGATTAATGTTAAATAAAGTTCGTAATAATGTCCTACCAGGTTGGTGAATTTTACTTTTAGGAGGAATTGGTTCCTGAAATAAGAACAACTTTGTGTTGGAAAGGCATGTTGTTTGATAAACATCCAAGTCTTAACGAAATTTCATAATTTGCAGTAAGATTTGGTTAAGTCGACTGAATATAGTCCGAAATAGTTTATTTTAGTTGTTTGCAAACAATTTGTACGACTGGTCGCAGACCACGGTGTAAATCGAAACCAATTTCTAAGTTATGGTGGTGAAAATTTGATGTAAATTTGCCTAACCTATAGGTTGTCTTACCTACCAGTTTGTCGATACCTAATGGCACTCTTAAATCACTTGTAACGTCAGCACCAGAAAAATCCATCTTTAACTTGTAATTTTGATCTACTCGACGATACTTTGACAACTAATGCTCTGGAGCATGACTCTTTCGCTTTTTATGCTGATGGTCGAGTGTGTGCAGCTCCTTATTATGTTAATTGATGTTATATGCAAGTCTTGACCGGAAAAGTGACGCATATCATTGTTTTATAGTGAATTTTACCTGTTTGTATTTAACCACCAACACCATTTTTAGAATTTTTATAAAAAAATTACTCTTAGCGGTATTTTAAATATAACTCCGTCGTGTAAAATATCAATTATTATTGTGGTTTTCCTCAGATTCTCAAATCTATTTCTATACAGCATTGCTCTGTCTTTTGAGATAAACCCATCGTGTCATCATCATCATTTTCTTTTCGACCTTACTTAAGGTCGGTTTGACGCAGCTCTAACTTCTTTTCCATTCTGTGCTAATCTAAAAAGCTCTACATACCCTTCACAACCTAAATTTCTAATAATTTGACTAATATAGTTTGGTCTAGGTCTTCCTATATCCTATCTTTTTCCTATCCACCTGGCTCTACATAGATATTAGCAACCTGATATTTGTTAAAGAACTCTAACATGTTTACATGATTACCATTTATAAGGAAATGAAAAATAACCTGGTTATCCGCTTCAAAAATGAAAAGTGTTAAATTATATGTTATGGTAAGGCTTAAGCAACGAATCGCTGCCAACATGCCAGACCGCTACCTAATTGTGAGTTATGTCATGGTGAGGTTTATTAAATTATATGTTATGGTAAGGCTTAAGCAACGAAACGCTACCAACACGCCAGACCGCTA
Organism: Platerodrilus igneus; assembly: GCA_036346225.1. Lineage (NCBI taxonomy): Eukaryota > Metazoa > Arthropoda > Insecta > Coleoptera > Lycidae > Platerodrilus > Platerodrilus igneus. The sequence continues at coordinate 4,039,372 of JARFIW010001104.1, read as the reverse complement.
ACTAATTGTGAGTTATGTCATGGTGACATTTAGTTACCTGATTTTTATTTTTTTTGTTTTGTTTTCGAACTTAAAGTCGGTTTGACGCAGCTCTAAATTCTTGTCTATTCTGAGCTAGTCTAAAAAGGTCTGCATACCCTTCACAACCTAAATCTCTAATAATTTGACTAATATAGCTTTGTCTAGACCTTCCTACTCTATTTTTATTTGGTAGTCTATAATCTAAGACTTTACTAAATAGTCCCTCATGTCTTAACTGGTGCCCTATCATTCTATCTCTCCTGACCTTCAATTGTTTCCACATACAGGGTTCCTCACCTATCCTACTATAAACTTCCTCGTTTGTTACTCTATCTGTCCAGCTAATCTTTAACATTCTCCTATAGCACCAAGTTTCAAAAGCTTCTATCTTTTTCTTATCTACTTCTTTAATTGTCCAAGTCTCACTACCGTATAGTAGAACGCTCCATACGTACGACCTTAAAAACTTTTCTATTATCTAAACTAATACTATTAGCTATTAGTAAGTTTTTCTTTTTTAAAAACATTTTTCTAGCTTGAGCTATTCTAGCTACTATATCCCTTCTGCTACGTCCATCCTTTGTAATTATACTACCTAAATAGCAAAATTCATCTACCTCCTCTTACTCGGTATTACCTATTTTTAATTTTGGTTTAGAACTAGGCTGTAACTCACTTGTCATTATATTTGTCTTTACTGAGTTAATTCTCATACTATAGTTACTCTGTAGTATCTCATCTAAAATATTTAAAAACTCTCCTAACTCTTTTCTAGACTCTGCCATAATGGCTATATCATCTGCAAAACGTAACATGTCTATTTTCTGTCCCTGTACACTAATACCTATCTCTTTTCTCTCTCTAGCTAAGTTTAAAGCTTCCTCAATATAAACATTAAAAATCAAGGGAGACAGTATACAACCCTGTCTAACACCATTTCTAATCTTAGCTTCCTTTTCTATTTCATCAAATCTAATTACTACACTTTGGTTTTTATATAGACTGTAAATAATTTTTCTATCCCTATGAGAGATTCCTATTTTTTGCAAAACCCTGAACATAACAATCCAATTAACCCTATCAAATACTTTTTCTAAATCTACAAACGCGAAATGAGTCTTTTTATTTTTTTGTAACCTTTTTTCGATAATTACCCTAATCATTAGTATCGGTTCTCTAGTCCCTCTGTCTTTACGAAAACCACATTGGTCTTCGCCTAAATAATTCTCAGTAAAAGCTTCTACTCTATTTTTAATTATTATTGTTAGTATTTTGGAAGCATGAGAAGTTAAACTAACGGTTCTAAAATTCTCACACCTATCAGCTACTGACTTTTTTGGGATTGGGATAATAATATTTTTTTCGAAATCTATTGGAACCTCACCTGTGTCATATATTAATTTCACTAGTTCATATAATCTATCTAAAGTTTTCTGACTTGCATATTTTATTAATTCTGCGGGAATATCGTCTATCCCTGGCGCTTTATTTAGTTTAAGATTCCGAACAGCTCTATCAAATTCCTCTCTTAATATTGAGAACCCTATTTCTACATCCTCTTCTTGGTCGTTCTCTAACTCATCCATATCGTCTCCCTTATATTAATCTTCTAAATATCTTTTCCATCTATCTGCTACCTCAACTTTATTTATTAGAAGCTCATTATTCTCGTCTTTAATACCATTATATTTTTTCCTATCTTCCCCAAAAAACTTTTTAACTGCCCTGAATGCCCTGTCTGTCTTACCTACTCTCAAATCATCTTGTATTCCCTTACAGTTCTCCTCCATCCATTTATTTCTAGCTTTTCTACACTCATGTACTATCTTATTTCTAACTCTATTATATTTTTGCTTACTTTCACTATCCACTTCTCCGAAAGGTTTAAGCTTTCTTCTATTCTCTATTAAATCTAATATCTCCTTTGTTACCCAGGGTTTTCTCGCTTCTATTTTTTTCTTACCTATAGTCTGTGTTGCTGTATCATGTACAGTCAGTTTTATTTCTTCCATCTATTTTCTACGTTCCCTCCTACAGCTATCTCTTTGCTCTTATTATCTATTACTTGTTTATATTCCTCTTTTACCCTACTATCATTAAGCTTACCTAGATCCCATCCTTCTCTTTTACCCTTTCTCAATTTTTTGAATTTTAGTTTACACTTCATTTTAACTAAGTTATGATCGCTATCTATGTCAGCCCCTGGATAACTACGACAGTTTTTAACTTGGTTTCTAAATCTTTGTTTAACTAAAATATAATCTATTTGGTATCTAGCCCTATCACCTGGCGCTTTCCAGGTATATCTTCTCCTAACATGTTGTTCGAATAGGGTGTTTACAGTTACTAATCTATGTTCCTGGCAAAACTCAACTAATCTTTCTCCTCTATCATTTCGTCTGCCATACCCAAATTTTCCTACCATTTTTCCCTGACTACCTTCTCCCACTGACGCATTAAAATCGCCCATAACTATTAAATTCCCATCTCCTTTTACTTTTCTCACTATACTATTTCTATCCTCGTATACCGTTTCTACTTCCTCATCCTCGTACTGAGTTGTTGGCATGTAAACCTGTACTAAATCAGTATCTGTGGGTTTTGTACTCAATCTAACCATAATTATTCTATCACTAAATTGTAAGTACTCTTTAACTTTATGCCCTAATCTTTTACCTAACACTATTCCTACCCATCGTGTAAGTTATCAAATTAGTATAGAATTTCTTGGGGAATCAAAATCAATTATCACGTTTTTTAAAATTAGCTCCAACAACGACCCGCATAGTGTTTTAATATCCAAAAACCTAACAGGAAAACACCTTTGCATTTTTATTTCGATTTAACACAATAATACAGCAATTTTAAAAAAACATTTATACAATATTTATAGTTATTACTATTTCTATGCACCCGTCTGCGCGGACGAGTCCATTTAATTAGAGGGGAGTCCGCATTTACTTTAAATAAAGATATTCAAGTCCGTACGTTTCACTAATATGGAATTTCAAGAATGTAAGTGACGCGCGTAATTTAATGCGATCTTGAACCAGGTAATTAGATTGCTATACCTTTAGGGCAAATGTTTTCATGGTCAGAGAATTAGTAAAATATTCTAAAGCTTTCCAATACTTTGGTTAATTATTGTAATTTGAAAAGGTATGACTAATAGCCTTGACGCATTAATTTTTCCACCTTTGAAAACTTCGGGGTAAGACAACATTTTAAAACTTGCATGTTTAACCTGCGATTTTTTAGTGTTATTCTGCAACTTTACCTGCAAGACACCTTTTATATTATCCGCTTGTAAACCTTGAAGAAATTAATATTTTCATGTATATTTTTTTCTAGAATGAACATTTCAAGTATCTCATGCAGCGTGTGTGAAAGCGTTTTTACTGGAGGTGACGTCGTAAACAGACACAACGAGAAGCACATCGAGATGGTTTATTTCCAGGAGGAACTAAAAATTACAGACAATATGAGTGACGGCAAATTAAGAATTTAGGAAAGCAGTCGACCGCAGCGCATGAAGAATAAACGCATGTTCTGCCTTATTCTGAATCGATCCTACATAATGGCATCCATATTCTAAATTTATACACTCAAAAATTAAGAATCGCTCCATCTCCTCCGTCAATAGATTTCTAATATTATCACCTAAAATATAAAAACTGTTAGTACATTTAAATTAAAAAATTATACTCACCAAGTGGTTTCCTACATACTGTATGTGTGACAATTTTTCTTAGACATCTGTTACACAATACATACTCCATCCCACATTGCGTAAGAGGCGGTACTGCTTTTTTATAGCAGATTGTACCCAGGAATAAAGCTGCCAGTTGAACATTTAAAGTTGCATCCATTGCTATAATAGAGGATTGATGTATACAACAAGTTCGTATACGAAATTATGATATCTAAAGATTTGAGTTTGGTTATATACACTATTGATAATTACAAGAATTTTTAATAATTGCAATAAAATTTGGAGAAATTCCAAGTTTTGGAAACAATGCATTTTAGCAATGAACAAAAATTTTTCATTATTTTCTATAATTCGACACAGCAGTCTACAATATTGTTTATTTATAGCAATATAAGATAAACCATATACCACATACATACAGTAGTCAAATAACGTCTTTGCAATTATCAAACTCGCATCCACAATTTTTATTCTTAACCTAGAACTTCTCACATCAGTTTATACTTATTAATATTTATTTCTAAATAAAGCACTTTTTTCAAAGACCAACCGGACTCACTTGTTTCGAATTCCTCTGATTTTGTTCTCATGGTTTCGCTTAAGAACTCGTACATAGTTTTCAGATTACTGGAAGATGTTAACAAAAGAAAATGCAAAAGCCATTCCTAAAACTTTCTATTACAGACAATTTTCATTAATTACAGTTAAATTCCAGTCAGCATGCAGCTATCTAAATCTCACCAACTAACCAATGATAGTGCATCCAAACTCCCTCTATTCCTCTACTATTTCATGTACCTTCAGCAAATCACTCCCCGATGCATTCACAATTACAAATCCATCTTTGGACGCCTTGCAATCTCCAACAACCAGAATAATTGTAGTCTATACTTACATAACTTACAGAAACTTTGTTTTTATTTGTATATGTACTTCAAGATCTTTCAAACAACAAGTGCTACAGCACACCCACTTGTGTGTAATAACAACTTTTGATAAGCACTGAATAATATTTACTAGTATTAGAATTCACATCGATGACAACCGAAAAAAGAAGAGAGTTTTTCGCCCCCTTACAGCTGGTTATATAGACCACAAACATCCCTCCTGTTGTTTAAGTTTCTATCACACATAAATAAACTTTCTTGGAATCACCGTATGTAACCCTTGGCACACTTCTCAAAACACAAACTCCTAACCGACACAAAATTCAACATAATTTTCCCACCAAACATCAATGGTGTTCACCTTCCCGGAATATTCAAGCACGTACTCCACAAAATACCACGAAAATCGTTTCTACCCGTGTAACGGCTGGTCCGCTTCGCCGAAACTAGCCTCAACTGAAAACCAATTCCTGTAAGATTCACGCCCCACATGTAAGACAAACCTAGCTCTTTTTTCCTTTATCTCATTTACAACCGTTTTCTTTCTCATGCTTCGTTATACAAATCCCACTCAGATATGTACCCACTCTAAATCTTAGACAGTCACGCGTCCCCTTTCACCTGTAACGTCCAATTACATTTCTTAATTTCTCTCCCTAATTAAAATCGATATTTTGTACAAACATCTTCCACCCCTATCCTGCTTATAGCTTCAAAATCGTCATTGTTCGTTCGTCACAAAATCTAACCGATATCTGACATTTGCATCTCCCTCCTTTATATACTATAACCAGTCTGTCTTTGTTTTCCTATTGATCCGTGCCTGCCTTAACGTCTATTTGCATTCATAGAAAATATTGATTTTTTGATTAGGTTTTTGACAGCACGCGCCCCACACATGTAAATAATCGTTACTTGTTGTAACCGTCGAGTTTTCGTTTATTAATTTTCTTTCCTATCTCTATCTAACAAGCTCGTGTTTTTAAATGCTAAATGATATTGAAATGTTTCTACTTCACTAAATTATACCCGTAATTTATTAATCTTAAAGTAAATTAAATTGAAAAAGCTCTTTAACTATTGTACGCCGTTATGCCATAATTAAAGCTGCACTCTCATCCTGTACACAAATGAATTAACTTGTTTGATAGTCGCTTAACATTTATTGACTCTGTTCCCTACATATTGAAATTTCTTTGCAAATTAGTGCAAAGCTGAAACTAAAATGAAATTAATCTTAAAATTCCTACATTAAATTACTTAATTGTTAGATTAGATTTCTTAGATACTTGATTAATTTTTTAATAAGCGGTATTTGCTTACGCTAGCCCACCCTAAACTGACCTATGACATATCTATTTGCTTCTAACCAACAAATTACATAATATATATATATATATATATATATATATATATATATATATATTGTTATGGATTCAAAGAGTTAAATTTGGGGTAAACAATGCAATTTCAAACACCCTGTATAGAGAAACGAACAAATTATTTAATTTATTTAATTTATTTAATTTATTTAATTTATTTAATTTAAACGGACAAGTATTGACGTATTTTTATAATTAATAATTGAAAGATTAAAGGTACATAAAGAAAACCAGTTTTAAAAACAAATAGAAACGCATAATTAATTTAATTTATTTTAATTCAACATATAAAAGCATTGGAAACACACCAGGGTAAAGAAAATCGATAATCCCAAGGCAAAAGGTTTCTTGGTAACAAACAGACGTCAGTACGGTGAAATATAGACTCCAAGAATTGTTGTTTTAAAAGGTCTATAATTATGAACACCTGCATGTTTAAAAAGTTACCTTCTTTGAAATTATCAGCATAATAAAGCGGGTTTTATAGAAAATAGTGTTCAACCGTCAGTTGCTTCAAATAAACAAGCTAACAAAGTTCTTAAAGAGTAGGTGAGATGCATGATCAGTAATATGCTACAGATACAGACTGATATAAAAGCATTGGTTTCAAAACACACGTACTGAATCCACGTGGAGTGATGAGACGCTGTCAGCAATATCGATTTTCTACAACTCAAGTGGGGTTTGGGACGCGACATCAAATATGCATAAGACAGAGATAAAAATATTACAGGCGGAGTTTCATGACGACACAGAACAGAATCATTGGTTGAAACGGATAGTTTTACAAACGGACGAATATGCGACAGATGGAAGCGAGTTTTGGATTATACGGCGCGTCCACGAGGTGAATTTTTGGAAACTTTAAGTCAGTTATATCAAAATTTGCAGAACTGTTATTTTAAAATAAGTTTTTCGCGTGAAGTGTGGCCTAGAGGTGGCATGTTGAATGATATAAATACTCTGAAAGAATTGGGAGCTTTCTCTTTATATTCTCATCGCTTTTAACTACTTACGACGATAGACCAACGTTATAGTAGAGTTATTGTGAGTATTAAATATATTCATTATACCGTAAATGTACTGTTAGCACTTATAAATTGGTAGTTATGACCTTCTAGTTATTAACGTAAAGATACGAATAGTGTAGTGAAAATCAAATTAACAGAGATCCAATTACTGCCATACCAGGCTAGTAAATCAATAAATAGACGCATAATATACGTGAGTTTGTATGCGGTTATGGAATGGCATTTTGAAGCAATGCTTGGTAAATATTGGGGTTTTCATCTATAAATATGTGGAAGAGCAGAGCGCATAATCACGAAGCCGAAGGGTTCTGGAAATCATCGTCTGAAGGGATGGAGGCTTGAAGCATTTTCCAGTTAGCTTATTTGAATTTTCTGTTATCTGATAAACATTTGGTATTATTTTGGCGATGTGTTAGTGAATATTGGAGTTATTTATAGTTATTAACGCAAGATGCGTGTACTGGAGAATTATTGGGGCTATTTAAATTATTGAAAAAGGGTGTATTGAAAACTTATTGAATTTTGTTATGAATATAAATTGGATTGTTAGGGGTTCATGGGTTTATTAGTTTTGTAGTAATTTTATGCAAGGTAAAAGGCATACATTAATAAATTGGGTTATTGTGAGCTCACCATACTCTAGTGTGCAATAAATATAGGGTATTATTTGGGGCCCATCTACTCATATTGTATTGAATGTGTTTGCAAATAATAATTTAAAACAAGGACTTTCAAACATATCACTTATTGAGGTGTAATTAGTGTACCAAACTGTGTATACCTGAGAATAATTTGTTTGTAAATAGCGGTAAATAAAGATAGTATGATTGTTGTATTATTTGGTTTTATTGAATCGTGTGCGAGTGGGAAGGAATAATGATTGTAAATTTGGGTATCCGAGAAGAGGCACAGCTGAGCTAGCCAGGGAAGCTGCTGAAGAGATTGTTGCAGCAGAATAAACGGGTAAGAATATTTTTATAAATTTTTTTACTTTTTAAAAATAAGTGTTGACACTGGCGATGTCAAACCCATAAGTCCACGAACCACAGCAATCTTATGACGGCCCAACGTTGGGGCTTGAATGATTTTTAGGGAGATCCAGAGCTAATGTCCCATACCACAGCACTCATATGGCGCCCAATTCGTGAGGCTCAGGTAAAAGACCGATGTTAAAAGTGTAAGTCCCCGATCCACAGCAATATATATATATATAATATATATATATATATATATATATATATATATATATTGCTGTGATATCGAGCCTCGTTGGTTCGACGTTCCAGCTGTGATATCGAGCCACTTGTTGGTTCTTCGTAATTTCTTTTCCTAAAACCTTTTTAATACCTTACCATATGTCCTGATAAATGAGCCTCGATTATCTATGCCTCGACTAACTATATGTCTCAATTATATGCCTCGACTAAATATATGTCTCAATTCTATATGCCTCGACTAAATATATGTCTCAATTATGTATGCCTCGACTAACTCAGCTTGTGGAAAACTATTGGTAGAATTACAAAGTAACACAACCATAACCTGATAGTGCTTCACAAATTTCTGTAATGATATATAGAACCTTTTTCTTTTTAAGATATAAAGAAATAAGATTTTAAGTAAAACATAAATTTATCTTCTCTTGAGTTTCTTTTAAATAATTACGAGTATTTACAGCAAGTTATGATGTTAGAGTCTCCATAAATTATCAATCATGGTGTTTTACAGCACCAAACAAAATTAATGAATCTATTTAATGTATATCAAATATTTGATGAATTATTTCACATAAGAAGGCCTTTGCTTCGTTTACAGTACTGTGACCGAATTTACAATAGCCACTATTACAAGTGATTTGAAATTGTCTTTACTTTAAATTTATTTTCAGAATGAATTTCAACTTTTAAATAATATCCTAGTACATAATACAAATTAAACACATTGACTTACTTGTTATATTAACATATGGTCAAGCAACAAGTTATTTTGTTACCTTCACATAAAATTATTCTTGTATTAAAATTACAGTAAAAAAAAAAGAATTTCAAATTGAAATTAATCGCTCTTGTTACAAAATAATACGCTCTTTCCAATATTAAAATTCATGATGCACAAAATTCTTACAACTTTGACAAGCTTCAATTTATAGAGCGACTAGATAAAATATGGAATGTTCTTACCAATTAATATAAGTTTAACTAACAGGATCCAGGATACCCATCTAATTTGCTCTTCAAACCAGATTTAAAACTGAACTACTGCTGAACCCCAAATTGCAAATAACCACATGTCCTTGCAGGAACTTTATTTTCTTTAAAAGACTTCTTTCCAAATCGTGTACATCTCAGTCTGAATTATTCCTATTTTTACCCAAAATATAGTTTCTTCCCCTTTTAAACAAAATAAAATTTCTTCCCAAGCGTACACCTGCAGCATGCTTTGTTCCTTTACGAGTGCATGCTAATATTGAAGCCATCTCAATGCTACGCCATTATTCGAAAAAAGCCTCGCCTGACCAAAACCATCCGTATCTCTTTTATCCCCACGCCCCTTTTAGTTTTTTCATATCTGTTGTTGACGTACATTTTAACATTAAACCACTTTTTTCTTTCTCATCTGCCAGGCCTCTTTGGCCATGTTTATCTAATAATAAACCCACTCAACGACCTTTAATCTAACGAAATTAAATTAAAAGTGACAAGTCTTGTCACTTGACAAATGCTTGCAAATTATTATTGTACACACTTAGATGTAAAGAACTCTAGATCCTAACCTAATACTGATGTCACCATGCTATATTATGTCACCACAGTGTTACTAAAAATGTTTATTTTTATTGAAAAAGATTTGTTAAGTGTTAAGAAATATTATTGTCCACTTGTAATTTAAATTGTTCTTTAATTTATTTAGCCAAATACTATCTACTATTATTTATATAGCATTATAATGGTTTGAACCGCAAAAGCTAGAATAAGCTTATTTATTTTTAGACTCGGCATATCAATATATATATATATATATATATATATATATATATATAATTTGTTACATGCCAAATTGGCCATGTATCATGTTTTAGGTTTAGAGATATATTTGTAAGTTAATTGCCGTGTATTTTTGAAATAATACGCTAACTTCCGTCGTCGCTGACAGTCGAGTCGGCGCAGAAGGAATGGGGATGTGCGCGTTTGGACGAAAGGACATTAAGCTACGAGACATGGACTAAACAACAAGTATCTAGATGCGTAGTAATTTTTTAAGAAAAAGGTATGTAGTTTCCCTTTATGTTTCCTTAACTTATCGTTCCGCTACCTCATTTTCTTCAACCTTCTGCGAGTTGCAATAGAAGTTCAGTGACGGATAACAATTTGATGTTCAACATGGCGTAATCAAACCCAAACAACGTGCCTGACCCTGAGAGGAAATTTCGAGATACCCATCACGTAAGTAATTTGATTTTACCTAAATTGTGCATGCAATTTGACTTAGACAGCGATTGCAATATCCGGTAAAACGTGGTCTGTATATGTTATAACAATGGCATTAGAGCCACGCCTAACGTGTAAAAATAGCGCGGGTAAATTATGTTCCGTAATTGTAACAAATTCAGGATGCAAACTTATTTTATAAAAATATCAAAAAACATGTATTCACATTATTTTACATTTAAAAGCTAAAAAAATGCATTTGTGTTTCAGGCTTTCGCGAAATTTTTGCACAATTATTAGAATAAAGCCAAATGTATATAGATATATTAACACAGGATTTAAAATAAATAACTACAACTTAATTAATAAATAAGGTACTTTTATACAAATATAAACATACAGCTTAACGTCTGCAAAAGTTATGTATTCGTCACTCTACAGACTTTAAGCAACGTAATCATAAGGAGCATCTACATAATATTTGGGATAACCATGTGACAATAAATATTTTCTTTCTTCTGTATTAAAGGTATTTCGCTTTCTATCTCTAACTTGACGCTTATATACAAATAAGGGGCGAAATACTACACTGCTTTCTTCCACGCTCATATGGTTCCCCTCCTTAGAAATTTCCTCATAAATATTCGCATTGTTTATTTCTTCATTTCTATATACACTCAATATAGGATTTAAGTTAGCCTTCGTAGTAGCTGAAGATTCTGTAGAAATATCCTGAGACTGACTAGGAAATGCAAAGATATCTCGATAGTTGTTAATAATTATCAAAACAGCCCCAAAGAGGTAGCGCAGGCTCTGAAACATAAAAAATGCATTAGTATAATTTTCGGTGAATGGCTTGATGCCATATCGACTATGAAGTGCCAGTACCTCCTATCTAACACTTTTTGTGATATACACTTTCTTATGTAGTCATGCATGGTGAGTTCAATTTGACATGAAATGCAAATACCTGCTATGTTGTAATAGTGTTATTATTGTAAAAAAAAATAGTAGTAGAAATACTTCCCAAATTTTTATCATTAGCTTTTGTGCAATTTGTTAAAGCAATAACTCCTAACTATATCAAAGTTTTATTGCATTTTCTCTAGTGCTACAAACGATCAAAAATCTGTCTTGTGAAATACTGTACAACAAACCACGCCTATCCTTTACACCACTATAGTTCCATCATTGCATTACTTAGAAAGCAATTATGTTGTATACTAGAAGAAATTTTATATTAATTTGGTTTGCTCTTTGTTTATTTATTTTGACCATTTCATCATTATTTAAAAATCTGTAGAAGTGGACTAAAAGTGTGTAAATCAGCTAGTAACTTTTAAAAGGTATGTACAGTTATTCTAATAATTTCTGTAAATTTTTTAAGTGCACATAAATTTATGAAATTTGTAGATAGGAGATATTTCTTAAAAACTATTCTCCTTATGCAATAATGATGTACATGCAACCTAATGGAGTAATTGTATTTTTTCAAACGAAATGTCTGGGTTGCCAAAACATTTTATGGGACGGCCACACCGCATGTTGGAACGTACTTTAAATTCTCAAATAGAAGAAAACTCGAGACATATACTTGCTATTCTATCCAATTTGCCCGAATGCAGACAAAACAAAGATAATTAAGTTTTAGAAATATTATCTGGACATGAGCTAATCTGGATATTTGTAGAGAATAGAGAGAATGTAGAATTGGATTAGGTAAAAGGGCTCGCAGAGTTACAGACTACGAAATAAAGCGGTATTCTTTTGAAAAAAGTTCTATAACTATCATCAATAGAAACAGAAGTTTGTTTGTACCGATTAATTACAAATCCCTGATTTCTAAAAACAATTATATTAATGATTCAAAATGTGCTTATAACCGAAAAACAATCACGTTTATTGAGAAAAAAATCTTGTTCAGTGGCTGATTTTACTATTTGCACCAGTTTTGTAGGTAAAACCTTGGAGTGTGTGGTACCTTCAACTGCAAAGGAAAATACTTTGGTACTAAACACAACTGATGCTGTAAGCGAGGCTGGTACTTCATCCAGTTCTTATCAGCCATCGACTTCTGCCTCTGATGAATCGGATACAAAACGTCTACTTCTGCCAATCAAGTGCATGGCGTTGCTTATTTTGGAGATATGAATGAGGGCAGAAGACGCAGAAAGATAAGTGCCCCATGTGAATGGAAGTAAAACAAGAATAAAGAGCTGAGAATGAAAGGTAAGCAGTATTTGGGCTACAGAAAGCCAAAGGAGTGTAAAATGCAGCATGACATAAACAAGCTTTCTAGACAGTTAAAACAAACTTGCACTTTAAGATTTTGCCAAAAAAGCACAATTAGGAATTGTAATAAAGTAACAGACGAAGTTCGTAGGAAAATTGTTGACCATTTTTGGCAATTGGGATCAACGAAAAGTTTATATAGTTGGTTTGGTTAATTGTAGCAATGTGGCTAGAAATACTTCTAAAAGTGAATTAAGACGTTCTCGGACTTCACGTTACTTCTTGCCGCTTAACACGTCCTCTGCTCAGAAAGTGCAAGTGTGCAGAAAAATGTTTCTTTGCTTAGAAACTTTTACTGTGCAATCGTGGGTTAAACAGTCCTATTTTGGTTGCCTGTTGCCTGTAAGGAAATTCAGAATCAATCGCAACTTCAAACGCCTAGACGAGGCACAGAGAGAAATTTATTAACACTACACAAAGATACCACAAGAGTGTTCATAGAATTATTTTCCAATCCATAACAGATTTGCACAATTCCTACAAAAATTTTGTACTGAAAATGAAGAGTCGGCGGTTTGTCGATTCATGTTTGAAAAGACAATCCGTGACAATAATATTTCGCTATTTATTTTAAACAAAGACTAGAAACGGCTTATAGTTCCTTCAGGATTACGATGGGCGTCAAATAACCATTCTGCCCAAAACCCCTTTAATAGATGTCGTAGAGACCACTTGGCAGAGTCAATCGCACCAAAACCACTTTGCCCTAATAGACTTCGTCAAAACGACTTCGGAGAGTTAACCGGATCTAGATCACTTCGTCCTAGTAGATTTCGTTGAAACGACCTCGGGAGTAGATCGGATGAAGGTGATTTTGCCCTAGTGGACTCCGTTGAAACGACGTCGGGGTGTAGACCGCATTAAGTACACTTCTCCCTAGTGGACTTCGTCGAAACAATTTCGGGGAGTTGATCGGACCAAGGTCGCTTCGCCCTAGTAGACTTTGTTGAAAGGACTTCGGGAATTTGATCAAATCAAGTTCATTTTGCCTTAGTAGATTCCATTGAAACGACTTCAGGGATTTGATCGGTCAAGATTACTTCGCCCACGTAGACTTCGTCGAAACAACTTCGGAAGTTGTTCGCAGGAAGATGACTTCGTCTTAGTAGACTTCGTTGAAACGACTTCGGGGAGTTGATCTGGGTAAAAGAAATGCATTATAAAATAAAAATAAACAGATTGAACAAGGCATAGAACCCCGGACGGGAGCGCATGCAGATTGGAGCCTTAAGCCTTGCGTCACTGAGGTCAATGTGAAACGAAATGACGTCCGCTGTATGCTTGGCTTTGCACACGCCACATCAAAGGTATAACTTTTTGTGAATAAATCACGTCCAATTGTAATTGTTCGGCCGGGCTCGTTCGTTTGCGTAAAATTAGTTATTTAATGTTTTCTTTAAAAATAGACCGCGTGTATTAAAAGGTTGTAACTTTCAAGATTTCTAATCAATTTATAATACTAAAAATATATTAGTCATTTTATAAGCTTTAATTAATAAAATTTGGAAAATAATTGTGTCACCAAAAGTTTCCATGGTACCTTTTCGTGCGGCTACGCCGGCCTTTGTAACCTGCTTTCAACTTTTCTGCAAATAATTATACAAATTTTAATTAGAATTTGCAAAAAGAGTATAGAACATGCGCGCAAACGGTGCAAAAGTCAGGTTGTACGATAACGACCGCGTCTCTTTGTATATATTAGGAATTTTTAGGGACCGAATACGAATTTTGGAAACCAACTAGATTGGTCTTCTCTCGCCAACGATTTTCGACTTGTTGTTGATTTTGTTGAACAGCAGCGTGTTTGGGTTTTCTTTTCAGAAGAAATTTAATGTTTTTAACTTTTTTAACACGTAAGCTGAAACGTTGCTGCAAATTAAACAATTCCCGGAAAACCTTTATTTCTCCAGTATCATTCGCTTTTTTGCCACAAAAACTAGCCAATGCAACATATATTTTAATCCCTAGCCCGACACATACCCTCTCGCTCCCGTGGCACTGTTGCTCTCGGCGGAGATATGCGATTAGCGATCGATTTGCACTTCTCAACTTTAGAACAAAAAGCAGCTACCACGTTTTAATTTGTGGTGATTAGAAGCGGCTTGTAGTCCCTTCGGGACTGCGTTGGGCGCTAAAAACCTTTCGCGCAACACTGCCTAAACATTTGACCTGGATCACACGCCGAAAAGATTGCTTCAAGATGACTTCGCCCTAGTACACTTCGTCGAAACAACTTCGGGGAGTTGATCGGATCAAGACCACTTCGTCCTAATCGACTTCATTGAAACGACTTTGGAGAGTTGATCGAGTGAAGATCACTTCGCCCTGGTAGACTTTTTTGAAACGACTTCGGGGAGTTGATCGAGCGAGAACCACTTCGCCCTAGTAGACTTTTTTGAAACGACTTCGGGAAGTTGATTGAATGAAGACCACTTCGCTTTAGTAGATTTAGTCGAAACAATAGTGTTGATTGTATCATGTTCACTTCGCCCTAGAAGATTTCGTTGTCACAAATTTGGGGAGTTGATCGGATCAAGATCACTTTTCTCTAGTAGACTTCGTCGAAACGACTTCGAAGAGTTGTTCGTATCAAGATCACTTCCCACTAGTTGACTTCGTTGAAACGATTTCGTGGAGTTGATTGGACCAACTTCACTGCGATCTATTAGGCTTGGTCGAAATGATTCCGAGGAGTTGATCAGATCAAAGTCATTTCGCCCCAGCAGAGTTTGTTGAAACAACTTCAGGGAGTTGATTACATCAAAACCACTCCACCCTGATAGACACCAAGATCATTAATTTGTAAAGTTAAGTTTGTAAAGTTAAGTTCGTAAAGTTAAGTTTGTAAAGTTAAGTTTGTATAATTAAGTTTGTTAAGATACGTTTGTAAAGTTAAGCTTGTAAAGTTAAGCTTGTAAAATTTAGGTTGCAAAGTTAAGTTTGTAAAGTTAAGTTTGTAAAGTTAAGTTTGCAAAGTCGAGTTCGTAAAGTTAAGTTTGCAGAGTTAGGTTTTTGTTTGCGAGTTGGTTAAGTCCGTTAAGTTCAGCAAACTATTTAACTTTGTTAAGTTCGTTAAGTTTGGTAAGCTGTTTAAGTTCGCTAAGTTCTTTCAGCTCGTTAAACCCGTTAAGTTCGTTAAGTTTGTTAATTTCGTTAAGTTCCCCAAGGTCGTCTACTCGCTTAAGTTCGTTTATTTAAGGTCAATAATCCCGTCATACCCACTGAATCCGTGCCCGTTAAGTCGGTTACGTCCGTTAAGTATGTCAAGTTCAGTACATCAGATTAAGTACATTAGATTAAGTACATTAGATTAAGTACATTAGATTAAGTACACTAGATTAAGTACATTAGATTAAGTACATTAGATTAAGTACTTGAGATTATGTTCATTAAGTTAAGCCCATTAAGTTAAGCCCATCAAGTTAAATCCATAAAGTTAAGTCCATTAAGTTAAGTCCATTAAATTAAGTGCATTAAATTAAGCCCATTAAGTCAAGCCCATTGAGTCAAGTTGATTGAGTCAAGTCCATTGAGCCAAGTCCTTTTAGCCAAATCCATTAATCCAAGTCCATTGAGCCAAGTACATTGAGCCAAGTACAATGAATCAAGTACATTGAGTCAAGTCACGCCGAACAATTTATTTGCCAAGTGATTACATTTCTGTTACCACAGAAGCACGTAACACTCTTTCCCTTCTGAAGTTGTGGACGTTTAGTATAATATTGATAAAAATGTTAATTCATCAACTTGGCGATATTCAAGTTTAAGACAGGTTCAAGTTTAAGGCAAGAGATCCAACAGTTATGGATTATGGATTATGGATTCGAGTCATAAAATACAATGCTGATATCGCAACAATTAACGTAAAACTCGATTTTGATGAAGAGTGAACAAATTTTCCTTAAAGATTTAAAAAAGTTCCTGATGAAATCAGCTACGCGAGTTTGCATAATTCCCACTTCCCATTTCCTTCACAAAATTTAATCACCTGCAGTTAAAGTTAGTTCTTCCATCGGACTGCCACATGTTTTATGATAATCTGCCTTTTAAATAGATGCACAAGTGTTAATTATTACGTTATAATTATTTTTATTTGTTCTAGCAATAAAACTTTGGTTTTTGATTTTCACTCCATTTAAAATCATTATGCGCTAACTTAAAATAGTATAAATAATTAATTTTGTTGACGGAAATATCTCTTAACTGTACAAAAAAGTCTGTAAAACAGCCTTTTTACTCCATGTCAGTATTACACCATAAATGTATATTTTAGAGATAAGTTTCGTAATATATCGAAACCATCAACGTTTAATTGTTTCCTGTTTAAAATATGGTGTTTTATAGATAGAGGTTTTGATACTGCATCATCGATATTTGAATTGGTCTTCTACAAAAACAACATTTTAAATTCGAAAGGTACAGAGTTGTTTTTGGCGTTAATAACTTAACTTTAAAAACCAACAAGTGCCGTTGGAAATGTCTTTTTTTGTATCGAATACTGTTTGGGTATTTCTAAATAAAATAAACCTGTTTTATGTTAATTTAGTTAACAACTGAATTTATAGTGTAACATTATGCAACACAGTGTTTCCTTACGCACTATGAAATAAGTAAATTGTAACACTTTCGCGTTATTTAAGCAAGCATTAGTTAATTGAAAAGAATATACTAATGTCAGTTACTTAAATAATTTAATAAATTACGGAAGTTTTGTCCAGTCTAAGAGAAAAAAGCGAACTGAAGAAGCATTTTAAAGTCAGTTGTCGAAAATTCTTGTACTGCTCTTAGACAAATTCAGAATGCAACAGGCGTTGCTCACTCTACAGCAAGAACTACTTTAAAGCGTTTTAGGTACCATACCATGAACGAGCACGTCAGGGATTACGTAATGAAAATCAAATTTAAAGAATGGAATATTGCGTTTGGTATGTCAGAAGTACAACAAAAATCCAATGTTTAACTATAAAACTTTGTGATCTGGCAAAAGTTGATTTACGAATTGTGGTATATTCATTGGTAAAAATATTATTTTTTGGTCAGATAAAACTCCACAAGTCAAGCAGTGATTCAACGTCCGGATTGGTATTATTGAAAGGTACTTGATAGGTCCGTATCTTACTATGCAAATTTAATTTCTGCTAGATACTTAGATTTATTACAGGGAAACGTCTCAGATAGACTAATGGAGCTTACACTTGCTACATTGCAATGTTTTTTCAGAATGATGGCGCCTATCACACAATGCCATACTATTGCAGATTTTTGTAATTCTAAGTATAACGAGCGTTCCGAATGAACCTGCACCTTGATGAAGTTCTACATCACTAGAACGGGTAGAACGGCTTAGGTACTTCAATGAGCTAAATAACCGAACCAAAGCTTTTACCAAATTGGTGGGGTCTTTGGGGAGGAAGCAGAGTAAGGCAGTTCCTCAAAAGAGAGCAGCAGCTCCGGACTTAAAGTGGCAGAGACCATATGGGTCGGTGTAGAAGTCTAAGGCACACTACTGCGATGTGAAAGGCAACGAGAAACCACCACATTACCTCCCAAGTACACAACGTACTTAAATTGTAATAAACATGATGACATTCTCTGGGATAAAAGATTCCGGAGTTAAAATAGTCCCCCGTTCGAATCTCCGACAGGGAACTAATCTGGAGAATGCAATCAGAAAGTTCAAAATACAAGTCGGAAACATACTGCGAGTAGGAGCGTAGAATGTTAAAAGTATGAAGCAAGTAGCTAAGCTAGAGAACTTGAAATTTGAAATAAATAGGTTAGCACTCAACATAGTAGGGATCAGCAAAGTTCGGTGGCCAGAGGCGGGGGATTTTTGGAGCGGAGACTTTAGGGTAATTTATACAGGAGCAGAGGAAGGAAATTTGGGTGAAGGAATAGTTATGCGAAAAAAGATAAGACACTGTGTAGAAAAGTACTTAAAAAGATTAGAATCTAAACAGGTAATCACAGTAATAATACAAGTATACATGCCCACCTCTAGCTACAGTGACGAAGAGGTAGAAACGATCTACAAAGATATTAAAAACATACTAAGATACATACAAAGACATGAAAATTTAATAATTACGGGGGATTTTAATGCAGTGGTATGTGAGGTTAGAAAAGGAGCGGTAGTAGGTTTATTTGGTGTAGGTACGAGAAACGACAAGGAAAATAGGCTGGTAGAATTTTGCGACAAAAAATTATGAAAACCGCTCTTAAATTTAAAAATTTGAAAAAAGAAACGGAAAAAAAGCACTTTGACTTTGAGACACTAAAAGATAGATATCCACGAAAGATTTGAAAAAAGTCAAATGAATTGCTGAAAGATATCGGAAAAATTTCTGATACTCAGGAAGTAGAAACAGAATAGAATAACATTAAATACAGCTTAGACATGGCAGCCAGAGATATTCTGGGGTATACACAAAACGAAAATAAGAAACCATGGATAACAAAGAATATCTTGAATTTACTCTTGAAATACTCAATAAGATTGGAATGAGTTATAGAGATAGACGAATAGTACACATCTTATACAAAGAGCAAACATCAGTAATAGAATTAGAGCAGGAACGTAGAGACGTAAACATTAGGAAAGTAGTGAGACAGGGATATGTCCTCTCTCCATTAAATTTTAACATGTACATTGAAGAGGCAATGAATACTGTCAAATGTAGAAAGACATTTGAAATTACTATGCAGGGACAAAAAATTGATATGCCTAGATTTACATATGATATAGCGGTATTAGCATCTAGCAAAGAAGAGTTAGCAACTGCTCTTAATGAAATGGAAACAGTTCTAACAGAGAGATAAGAAATGAAAATTAACAAAAATAAAACTAAAGTACTAGTATGCGAAAGAAGGGAAAATAAGTCAAAAACAAAAATACAAATAGGTAACGTGAACTTAAAATAGGTTAAGGATTTTTGCTATCTAGGAGGCCAAATAACGCAAGATGAGAAAAGTGCAAAAGATACAAAACAAGGATTAGCACAAGGTCGTGCTACATTTAACAAGAAAAAGTAACTACTGTGTTCAAAGACAACAAAGATAGAAACAAAGAAAATATTGCTTAAAACACAGCATTGTACGTCTGTGAAGCCTGGACAGTAGGAAAAGCGGACAAGAAAAAGGTAGACGTGTTTGAAATGTGGTGTTACTTACGTATGATGAAGATATCGTAGACAGACAAAGTAAAGAACAAAAAGGTACTGGAAATGGTAGTAGAAGAAAGAAATGTGTGGAAAACAGTAAAAAGTACGAGAGATAGGATGATAGGCCACATACTAAGACATGAGGGAATAGTGCGGAATATATTAGAAGTAGAAATAGAAAAAAAGAGAAGTAAAGGTAGACCTAGGTTAGACTATTGCACACATGTAACGTTTGTCAGAAGTATTCTGGTATATGCTTCAATTATTTGGAGCGCATATTACAAAATTCGGTAGTGCAATATAGCAAGAATCCAAATTAAATTTCTGAGATACATCTACTATAAATCGACAGGACACTATGGCTAATGTATTGAGGTTGTTTAACTTACAAACATTGAAATCCAGAAGAAATGTAAGCAGTATATTGTACCTACTTAAGCCACTATAAAGAACGGTCGATAACCCACATATTTTGCAGTACATTAGTATACATGTTCTGGCTTACCTAACGTGACCATACGTCCCGCTTTGGGCGGGACAGTCCCGCTTTCACACTGTCTGTCCCGCTGTCCCCAGTAAGAGCAAAAATGTCCCGCTTTAGCTTTTGGCTAAATGAATGCATGCTATAAGTATGTTAAATTTGAAAATAGCGCGGGCGACAACACGCGGCTCGGTACGAGCGGCTGGTGTGGAGAAAGCGAATGGAATGAATGACGAGAAAGCGGGATGGATGATTGGTTCCCGCTCCATCTCTACTCAGCGAACAATCATAACAATGTTTTGTTTTGGTTAGAGCCAGTGTTTGAAGCGCACTATCACAGTTTTGTAGTTGTAACTATTGTACTTTACAAAATGCCTAAACGCAAGTGTACCTTTAATATTACTTTACAAAATAAGTATCCATTTATAAAGCAAAGGAGTGGTGCAGCAGATGTTAGGTGTGAAAAGTGTCGAACTGATTTCAGTGTTGGGCATGGTGGTGTCAGCGATATTGAGAAACATTTGAAATTCGAAAAACACAGGTTTTCCAATCACGCTGCTGCTTCAAGCTCGTGTTTATGTAATTTTTTTAAATAATCGATTTGCTGACTTCCAAGATTTAGATATAGCTGCAGCGGGGGGTGCGTGGGCGTATCACACGGTGCAAGAAAATCACAGCTTTCGTTCAAATGACTGTGCTTCTAATTTAATACAAACATGTTTTGAGCAGAAATTTAGATGTGCTCGTACAAAATCTCAAGCTATTGTTGTAAATGTGCTAGCACCTATCGTGACGGATGAATTGAAAGTGCATCTTCGCGAAGCCCACTGCATAACATTATTAACGGATGCTTCAAATCATGGCGCGACACAATTATTCCCTGTTTTAATCCGCTATTTTTTACCATACGAAGGCGTGAACGTCAAAATTTTAGAGTTTCAAAATCAACCAGGTAAAATATCCGACATTATTGTCGATTACTTAAAGGAAGAATTATCATGCAATGATCTGAATGAGAAAATTGTGGCATTTTGTGGAGATAATACGAACTGCAATTTTGGAGGAAAGGATAGAAAGGGAAAAATAATGTATACGCAACATTAAACCTATTTCTCGGAAGACAGCTCATTGGAATTGGATGTGGGACCCACATAGTTCACAACGCGATCAAAAAAGCCGCCGATTGCCTTCCTGTTGACTTAGAATGTATCATTGTCAAAATTTATTAATTTTTCTACATCTATACAGCGTTCGAGTAGAATCTTTGAAAGAGATATGTGATTCCACTGAGAAAAGACACAGAGTGTAACAAACTCTTGGGCTGCAGTAAAACTAGGTGGCTTGCGTTAGAGCTGGCGCTTGAGAAAGTTTTGAAAATGTTTGAGCCTTTAAAAAGCTATTTCCTGGGCATCGAAGAATGTCCAAATATTTTAAGAGCATTCTTCGAAAGTCCCAGCTCTGAGTTGTAGTTTATTTTATGCATGCACAAACAGCGACTTTTCATCAAGTCGTGTTGAAAGTCGAGGGTCAAAAGGTGTCTGCAATGGAGACTTTGAAGGAAATTAATCGTCTACGAGATAACTTGGCACTTAAAGAGAATATACATTTTCTTCCTCGCACTGTCCGTAATCTAATAGTAAAATTGCAGGAAACTGATCAGAAGAATGTGAAAAGTGTGGCGGATGAATTTTATAAGACAAGTAAGGAATACTTGGAGCAATGGTGTCAGTTCAATTTAGAACTAGAGGTATTTGAATGAACAAATTTGACAAAAATACCTACTAGGGAAGAAGTTCAGAATTTGACGGATTTGCTGATCACGTAAGGATTTCTTAGCTGCGGCCAAGATACGGAAGTGTTCGACGAGTTTTAGCTTATTTGCCATTACGCTTCAGATGCAAAAAAAACAAGCTGGAACGGTAAGAATGTTGCTGCTGAAGACCGTTGGGTGGAGTTGTTCACTCACTTCCGTGCTAACAATCTCCAATATATGAGCTTTCTTATAATTATCGAGTACGTTTTATGTTTGCCTGGCGGTAACGCACCTGTCGAAAGAGTTTTTTCTCTAATGAATAAAATATGGACAAGTGAAAAACACAATTGAGTATTGCCGTTTTGAAAGCCACATTGATCACCAAGACAAACATCAATAAATCATGTATACAGCTCCATTCTTATTTGAAAACGAAACCCGAAATTTTTAAACAGATTTGCTCCGACGACAAATATAAAACAAATCTCTAGAGACGTTATATTAAATAAATTCATTCACTTTCTTATTATTATTAAATAAAAAGCAGTTAAAACGGCAATTAGTTTTTGTTTTGTTAAAAATTCTGCAGGCGTCCCGCTCTGACAAAAAATATAAATGGTCACGTTAGGCTTACCCCATTCGATCACCTAACACCTTTCATTTCACATAAATTCCCAGAGCAAATCTTCAAATTAATTTACAGCTATACACTACGTGTAGGTTGTACAATGATATAGCGAATCAATGTGAATGTTAAGTAAATAAATTAGTGGAATTTGAGTAAACTATTTTATTAGAACACCAGTACATAGAAAATAAACTGTTTTCATTTACATGACATTACCCGATTCTTTTTACGACTGCAGCGTCTGCCTACTACGCCACATACGTTACCTTTTTTCAAGAGCATGGCAGGATTGCCAATTCTATTAATATTAACACCCTCCCTCAAGCCTGGCATTCTACAAGAAACTATTATTATTAAGATAATCCTAACATTTTAATAAAATTCGAGAACTTCACCTGACCCAATGATTTTGTAAAAATGTCTGCTAATTGTTCGTTTGTACAAATATAATTAACCTGTATAGTGCCCTTAATAATTAAGTCAAACACAAAATGCAATTTAACAACTATATGTTTACATCTTTTATTATTTTCAAAATTCTGCAAAAGTTTAATTGCACTTTGGTTATCTTCGTACAATATAAATGGTAACTTATAATCTAAACACAAATCAGTTAGCAAATTTTTAATATGCAATAGTTCGCACGAAGCAGCACAAACAGCAACAAATTCTGATTCGGTACTTGATAAAGTTACAATACATTGTTTTTTCGAACTCCAAGATACTAGATTATCAAATAATTTGAAACAGTAACCACTAACTGATTTTCGATCTTCAATATCATTAGCCCAATCTGAATCCGAATAACCTACCAGACCAGTATTGGAATAGTAAAAACGTAACTTATAATTAATTGTAGACTTTAAATACTTTAAAACTCGCAAAAGGTGTTTAAAGTGTTCATCAGTCGCACAATCTTGAAAACGACCAAAATAACTACTACTAAAACAAATATCCGGCCTAGTACCCATCATTATATACATTAAACATCCTAGCAATTCTTTGTAAGGTAATTTCGTATTTAATTTATAATCATAATTTCTTTGCAAATTTAAATTTTTCTCCACTGGAGTATTAACATGTTTGCAGTTTTCTATATTAAATCTTTTAACCAAATTCTCAATTGAATGCATTTGATCAATAGTGATAACATGATTATCTAAGTCTTGTAAAATCCTCAAACCTAAGAAATTATTTACATTATCTAAGGACCTTATTTTAAAAGTTTGACATAATTTTGACTTAAGCAAGTGTGAAAATTCAGTACTATTACTCGATATTAAAATATCATCCACGTACAGGAGTAAATAACATCTCACATTTTCATCAACAAAACTATATAAGCAGTAATCTGATTTTGAACGAATAAAACCCAAACTAGACATAAAATCATTAATTGTTTGGTTCCATATTTTAGGTGCTTCTTTGAGACCATACATTGCTCTTTTTAATAGGCAAACTTTAGTTTTGTCAGTACATTTAACCTCCAACCCCTCTGGTATTTTCATGAAAACAGTTTGCTTAAGACAACCATTTAAAAAGGCATTCTTAACATCTAATTGCTCCAATGCCAAATTGTAATAATTGCTAACTGATAATAAAATTCTTAATGTTGAAAGTTTGGCAACTGGAGCATGCAACTTAGAAATGTCAACAAAATTATTTTGTTCAAAACCTCTTACTACCAACCTTGGTTTATAAAGTTGTTGTCCATTTCCATCTTCTTTAATACGAAATACCCAGTGATTTGTCAATACTTCTGAATTGCCTGGATTTTCAACTAACTGCCAAGTCTTATTTTCCTTCAATGCTTCTAGCTCGTTCATGATCGCCTGTTCCCATAAATTCCATGCTTTAGATGCTTTTGCTTCAGCATAGGACTTTGGTATATCTGTAAACTCACTCAATAATGCTAAACAACTTATGTCGACCTCATAATCATTAAATCTGGATGGTAATTTTCTATTACGTTTTGGTCTTTCAGAATCATTTTTAACTTCCTGATCAGTCACACCATTTTCAACATCATAATCGCTCTCATAATTATCTTGGCTGATGCTATTTATGGTATGTTTTAATTCATTTTTATCTGGCTTGATTATATTAAAATTGCATTCATCAAATACTACATTCCTGCTGTGAATTACTTTATTTTCATCTTCTTGCCATAAGCGATAACCATTTTCAGCATAACCAATAAATCTGCATTTCAAGCTTTTATCATCTAGCTTATTCCTCAATAAATCTGGTACACGAGCATAAGCTGTGCACCCAAAAGTTTTCATGTTTGAAACATTTGGCTTTCTACCTAGCCATAATTCATAGGAGTTTTATCATAAACAACACACGATTGTGTTCTATTAGTTATGTATGCCGCAGTAAACACCGCATCTTCCCAGAAAGTTCTGTCCATGCCCGATTGCATGATCATTGATCTTGCTTTGTCTAATAATGTTTGGTTCATCCTTTCGGCAACACCATTCAACTGTGGAGTATATGGTGGAGTGTAACAAATTTCAATTCCTTTTTCAGTACAAAATGTTTGTAGTAATTTTGAACAATATTCGCCACCATTGTCACATTTTAATCTTGATAGTTTCTTGTCACAAAGTGCAGATACCTTTGCTTCATAATCCTTAAAACAGTTTAAAACTTCACCTTTGCTTTTAATTACATAGATCATTACAAATCGAGAATAATCATCTACAAAGGTAATAAAATAGCGATTTTCATTATGTGACAGTGGTGTAATTGGCC
The DNA here is from genome assembly GCA_036346225.1 of Platerodrilus igneus. Lineage (NCBI taxonomy): Eukaryota > Metazoa > Arthropoda > Insecta > Coleoptera > Lycidae > Platerodrilus > Platerodrilus igneus. Next base: position 4,013,840 of record JARFIW010001104.1, on the reverse strand, counting down.
CACACACGTCGGTATGAACCAATTCTAACACTCTACGGGACCGCGTCTTTTTGGAATAATACGGCAAACATTTTTGCTTAGATTTCACACAAACTTCACAAATTTCTTTACTTTTCTTATCAGTAAAATTTAACCCATCAACTAAATTTAAAGTATTAATTTTTACCAACGAATTATAGTTCAAATGACCGTAACGTTTATGCCAAAGTTCAATATCAGGTTTCATAGCTAAATTTGCACTTTCTGTTTTATCAGCCACATGAAACGCCAACTTGTACAGATTATTTACACGTTTACCTAAGGCATAAACCATTTTACGCTTTCCAATCAACACATTACCGTTACAATAAACAATCTTGTAACCGGTTTTTTCTATAGTTGAAACTGACAATAAGTTCACTCTTAAACCAGGAACACACATTACATTTTCCAAAGTAACTAGTATTTTCTTGTTTTCAACAAGTGATATAACATTTATATCACCCACACAGGTTGCAGTCATAGACTTGTCCTGAGCAGCTAATTGAATAAGCTTGGGATCTTCAAAACTTCTTTTATTAAATAAAAGACTCTCATCATTCGTATAATGATGCGTAGCGCCCGAATCGGCATACCATTCTATTACTTTTGTTGATGCCAGTTTTAATGCGGCACAGAAAGCAATAGACTGTCTTGAAGATTCACCACTTGATGTAATTTCACATTCTGCATAGCTAGCTGTATTTTTCTTAATATCCTTCCTTTTCTGGTTGCATTGATTTGCCTTATGACCATATTTATGACAAGTATAACATTTAATTCCACAAACACTTTTCATGTGGCCATGCTTGCCACATTTAAAACATTTTATAACTTTTTCTGCTGAAAAGGATGATGCAACACCTTTTTCACTTTTGCTAGAGTTTTTATTCACATTGAATTCTAATAATCTGCTTTTAACAAACTCCAGCTTCAAATCGTTTTCAGATAACGTTCTAATTGCAGTCACAACATTTTCATAATCGGGTGGCATAGACAATAACAAAAAACATGCCATGTCCGATTCGTCAAAATTGCTTCCTAAATTTTTCAGTTCACGAAATATTTTATCAGATTTAGCAAAGTGATCTTGTAAATCTGTATTACAGACGTATTTTAAAGAAATTAATTCCTCTAACAAATAGAACTTTGAACATGTGCCACGCTTAGCAAATATGCATTCCAGCTTAGCAATCATCTGTGCAGCATTCTCTATACCTTTCACGTATTCTAAATGCGAGTCTGCTACACTTTGCACAATCACCATCATTGCTTTGTTGTTCTTTTTGTGCCATGCATCATTTTGCGCCTCCAGCTTAACATCTTTCAAAACTTCATCCACCTCCATCGCCTTCAGCACTGATTGCATTCTAAATTTCCAATTGTCGAAATTAATTCCCGCAAAGGTACAATGCCGTGTTTATTTTCTAGTCGGATTCCATTTCAAAATTAAGTAGAAAAACACGGCGGCAGAAAATTGTAACTTAACCTCAAAACGATTCCACGTGTTTCCTGCAACTTAAATGCAGCTAATTATATATATATATATATATATATATATATATATATATATATATTACTCTTTCCTGGGCCCATAACCAATGTTAAGTAAATAAATTAGTGGAATTTGAGTAATATATTTTATTAGAACACCAGTACATAGAAAATAAACTGTTTTCATTTACATGACATTACCCGATTCTTTTTACGACTGCAGCGTCTGCCTACTACGCCACATACGTTACCTTTTTTCAAGAGCATGGCAGGATTGCCAATTCTATTAATATTAACAGTGATCTCTTTATGACATCTTACAACGTATTAATCAACTTGGTTACTATAGATTTTAGAATGTATTTTATGTACCGTTACTCTGTAGTTGTGTTATTCCTGTTGAGTATCTAATAATAAATAAATAAATAAACGTTAATGTGAGAATGCAACATTTGTTTATTTTTTTAAAATATTGTCAACTAACGTTTTTGGATAATTATTTTCAACTAGTACACATTTTGTTTTTTAATTGCGTTTTTTTGGTATTTTCCGCCCGACAGCTTAATAGCCCTATCACCTTCCAAAAATCACTGCTTTTTTTGTCATATTATTCATCATCATCATTAGGTCTTCAGTCTTAGAACTGGTTGGACGCGTACCCTCATTGTTTCCTAGTCTGAACCAACCTACACATTTTCCTGAAATTTGCACAATCTGTATCTATCACTATCTGTGTGCGAAAGTCTGATCTCAGTCTACCTCTACCTCTCTTTTCCTATTTCTGCTTGCAGTATATCTCGTACAATTCTCCAGAAATGCCTTAGAACGTATTCTGTCCTTCTATTTCTCCTATTTTTTCATTTTCCACAGATATTTTTATTCCTCTACTATTTCTACAACCTACTTGTTATTAACTTTGTCTGTCCATGCTACTATTCTCATACATCTGAAGCACTACATTCCAGAAGGCTTCTATCTCTTTCTGTCTGTTTTTCCTACTGCCCCTATTTCATAGATGTACTGTGCTGTACTCCACACTATGCTTTGAACAGTTTTCTTCTTGTATCTATGTTCGTTGTTTTTGAACATAGGTGCTGTTCTTTCTTGTTTGATGCAGTTCGATCACCTTCTATTGTTTTACAGTTATATACCCCATTTCCCCGATATTCAGTGGTATGTGAAGGGGGGTTAGCAGTCTGTGACTGCCAAGTTCCCCCAGCACCTGAACCTTTGTCGAATTAATAGTTTTTCCAATTTATCCTTTCGCACAGTTAACATTAGTTGAAACTATTTCACAACCAACGCCTGTAGTTATTTATAATAATCATCAGATTTAAGAGCATTTATTTTTTCATCATTGGGTTTTACATCTTGCAACTGGTTGGATTTGTACCTCAGCTTATTTATGTTCTGAGCTAGTCTACACCGTTTCCTGCAATTCTCACAACAGCCGATATACAGCTCGATTCCCTTCTATTGTTTTCTAATTATATGCCCTATTTCACCAAGATTCAGTGGTACGTTTGTATTATGTGGTGGTATGTATTATTTTGCGATTCAAAATTTAAATACCGCCCAGATCATTCCGTTTTTATTGTGTTATTATCAGGTGGAGTGTGACATCTAAAAAATTTATTTTATTATTCGTCTAATCTCCATAGTAAATGCATGCTGAATCTTTTTGTGGAAGTTGTTAAATGTTTCTATGGCATAAGTGCATTTTTCCTTCGGTATGGCACAAATGCAACCATCGACGTATGTATAAAAGAACGGAAGGTTAAAATCTGATTTTTGTTACATTGTTCTTTAGTTGTTCTAGTACCAACTGCGCGACGACACTCGACAGAGTTTTGCCCATCGCACATCCGTTTATTTTTCTGTACGTTTTTCCATTGTACGTAAAATATGTAGAATTTAGTGTGAGCTCAGCTTAGTCGATCCTGGACCTCTCAGGCCAACTTCCTTTTACAGCATTAATCAATATTGATTTTGGCTGTCTTGCTATCTGCTGTTACAGATTTTGCCATGTTTTGGCGGGTGGTTGATGAGGTGAGTAGCTTCCCGGATCTTCCTCTTGATTGTTCCCCAACTATACGATATCCAAATCCTAGGTCCATCGGCCTGTGGTTTTCGACCGTCAGGATGGCTATTAGCCACAGGCCGCTCCATCGTCAGGTAGCTCGTCGAACAAGACTGACGGATGTGCATTCTCAACGATTTCGCTTGTGTCCCCATTCCTTGGCACCCCGCATAGCTGGAAAACGCCCTCGAGTTGTCACCGTTCCGCTGCTCACCTTGTTTCGTCCGGAGACAAAGGTAGGTAGATGTTGATTCCTCGAGGTAGAAATCTATCAGCATCACCTTATTAGGTGAAAAATCAAATATGCACATTGACTGCTTTAAAAAATTTATTGCATTTTAAAAATCGCTAAAAGTCTATTCCACGATTGATTTCGTCTCTGAGCATATTATTAATCAAAGGAAAGCACATCCATGGGCTGTTTTTCAATTGATAATTTTTTAATATAGAGCCCGGCAAAATTTAACGCTAAAGGTAGAAAATAACAAGCATGTTTCTAGCAGCAACAGCAATTTTCTAGAATTGAAACAGTTAGTAAGATTGAGTCTATTACGAGGCTTGTTCAATCAAAACCCATCTTTGGTCAGGTTGGCCTTGGAAATAATTGTAATCATTCAACTGACGTTTTGCAACGTTAGTGGTGTTTATAAACTTCCCACTGGTCAGTTTCTCTCGTATATATTTAACAGCGATTTTAGGTATTATGATTTTGAAATGACGATTGTTAACAATCCGGCCAAATGTGTTCCGCATGCGGTCATTCAATTTCTGTGTGCTGAAGGTTTGCAAACATTGGAAATTCATACACGAATGCAAGCAGTGTATGAAAACGCATGTTTTGCGTATCCAACTGAATGGTGTCGAAAATTTAAGAATGGACGCGAAGGGACGAATGATAAGTCGCGATCAGGTGCAATGTGTACTGCGTCAACAGACAGGAATATGGCATGTGTGGAAGGCCTGATTAAAAAAATCGTCGAGTTTCAATCAGAATAATTTCAGAAAATCTCGGTGTGAGTATCGGATCTGTTCATTGCATCGTATACAAACTAGGCAACAACAAAGTTTTTGAGAAAATGGGTTCCTCGCCTTTTGTCAAAAAACCAAAAAGCTTGCGAATGGGCTTATCTTTGCAACACCTCACGAAATACAGACAAAATGGTAACGATTTTTTCTCGTCAATAATTGCTGGCGACGAATCTTGGTGTCATTATTTTGAACCATCCAGTAAGTTGTCATCGATGCAATGGAAACACGCAAATTCTCCACCACCATAGAAGTTTAAAGTTCAACCTTCTGCCGGTAAGGTCTTGTTGACATTTTTTTTCGACCATGAAGAACCCTTGTTGATAGAATTTACAGAACCTCGGGTGCATATCAACGCAAACCTGAATAGTGAAACTTTGAACAAGCTTCATCAAGCAATAAGACGAAAACGTCCTGGGAAGCTTTCACGTGGTGTCATTCTGCTTCACGACAATGCTCGACCTCATGTTGCTAACGTAGTGAAAGAAAATCTACAGCGAAAGAAATGGAGGATATTAAAGCATCTGCCCAATAGTCTCGATTTATCGCCTTGCGATTTTCACATCTTTGGGCCACTGAAAAAAGCGTTAAAAGGTAACCGTTTTCAGTCGGACGAAGAAGTACAAAACGCCGTGAAAGAATTTTTCGAGCAGCACCCACAAGATTTCTTTAGGCAGGGTATACATAGGTTGACGAAACAATGGGATATGTGCCTTAGTCGTAGTGATAATTATTTGTAAATTTAGTTGTCAATAAATTTTTTCCTGAACCAAAGATGAGTTTCAATTGAACAAGCCTCGTAAAAGAAAACAATTGAAAGGAAAAGGCATGACACACTATTTAGGTGACAAAATTTAAATTGAAATTATTCATATTCTGAGTGACAAAAATCAAACCAAAAATTTTTAATATCTTGCACAGTACAAAATTTTATTGGATAACATTAGACGGTACTTCTGATATTTTCTATCACAAATAACAATTATTCATTTTAATAACAAAAGAAAACCTTTAAATTTACGAGTATTATTTTAAGGGTTTCTTTTTATTTCAGACAGATCTGATTTAACAATATTTTTGAATAAAATTTTAAAAAATGCGAGTGGCATAGAGACGAGGATGCGAAAACAAAATTAACATGGGTACAGATCTATATTAGTCATCAAATTTAGAGCAGTTTTTGTCCCTTATTCCACCCACTTCTTAAATAGCGTCACAAAAACATCACAAGAAACTTAGTTTTTTGGGATAATCCTAGAATTTTATATTTTTCGACTTCAAATAATTGGTGGAAAGTTTTAAGAATAATGTTTCGCAATTAATTTTGCCACGTACAATGACGTAGCCAGAGGAAACGTAAGTACCAGGCTAGCTATCAAACGCGGAGAGTGGGGGGATTCACCTAAATACAAAAAAAAATAGAGCACAAAAAAAATTAAGCACATCGTCCACGATTATCTATTAACAACTAAAAATAAATAAAAACAAAACAAAATTCTTGATTCGCATGACAAATAAAAGTATTAAATTTTAGTGTTATTGTAAAGGGCAAATTTGATAGTGGATCCACGAAGTGCGCATTTCGCGGCTAACATGTAATAAAATTCAGTGAAATAAAAAAAAAAGATTAATAATTCGATTTTCTCAATAGCAATAGCAAGTTTTAAATGTAGCTATTGTCAATATTACGGGTGTTATATTTAAGCATTAAATGTAAATTTATTCCATACGAATTATGTTAAAATTAAAAATAGCGAATGTTGATTTTCTTAATAGTACAGGTGTTTAATTTAAGCCTTAAATACAGGCCAGCTAAAAAAAGCTAAAAAGAAAATCGGATTAGAATGAGTATACGCGGGAAAACTCACAAATACACGCAAGCCATCTCTATCTTGTCAAACAAAAAAAAAGCGTGCATTGTTTTCAAAGTACGGTGCCGAACCATGCAACAAACATCTCGACGCATAAGCTGCAGAGTCAAGTTCAAAAATGAGTTCTAATAACACGAATTTGAAATGCCAACATTCGCCTTATCGAACGATTGAAACTGGAAAATACGGTTTTATCGGAATAGTTCAATACACTATTTAGACAAAGGTTTAGAATGAAACAACAGAGAAAGTAATTATATGTTATCGGAATGTTGAACAAATCAACTGATACCTCAAACAAGGTATCGACTAATTAATTATAGCATCAAGTTTCGTTTTAAAGCACAATGGGTTTGAGTTGCGGAATTATTAGAAAGCGTATTCATTGTAGAAAAATAAAATATACCGGATATAAACTATTCCATCGAACAAATTTTCGCTTTTAGCATGAATAGATTTGAGTAGAAATATTATGACTGCGCGTAATATTGTAACGAGGTAAAAATACAGCATGGGGTTTTAAATAGATACAGAAGCTAGATGAATGAAAAACGAATTACCACAAAAAAGGACGCATCTGAATCCATTGTCGAAAATAAACGTAACAATTTTAAAACCATTATCAGGCACTCGATAAGAAGGCAAATGTACAATGACGTAGCCGGACGAAATGTAAGTACAAGGCTAGCTATCAAACGCGGAGAGTGGGGATTTACCTAAATACCAAAAAAAAATAGAGCACAAAAAAAATTAAGCACATCGTCCCGATTATCTATTAACAACTAAAAATAAATAAAAACAAAACCAAATTCTTGATTCGCATGACAAATAAGAGTATTAAATTTTAGTGATATTGTAAAGGGCAAATTTGATAGTGGATCCACGAAGTGCGCATTTCGCGGCTAACATGTAATAAAATTCAGTGAAATAAAAAAAAAAGATTAATAATTCGATTTTCTCAATAGCAATAGCAAGTTTTAAATGTAGCTATTGTCAATATTACGGGTGTTATATTTAAGCATTAAATGTAAATTTATTCCATACGAATTATGTTAAAATTAAAAATAGCGAATGTTGATTTTCTTAATAGTACAGGTGTTTAATTTAAGCCTTAAATACAGGCCAGCTAAAAAAAGCTAAAAAGAAAATCGGATTAGAATGAGTATACGCGGGAAAACTCACAAATACACGCAAGCCATCTCTATCTTGTCAAACAAAAAAAAAAAAGCGTGCATTGTTTTCAAAGTACGGTGCCGAACCATGCAACAAACATCTCGACGCATAAGCTGCAGAGTCAAGTTCAAAAATGAGTTCTAATAACACGAATTTGAAATGCCAACATTCGCCTTATCGAACGATTGAAACTGGAAAATACGGTTTTATCGGAATAGTTCAATACACTATTTAGACAAAGGTTTAGAATGAAACAACAGAGAAAGTAATTATATGTTATCGGAATGTTGAACAAATCAACTGATACCTCAAACAAGGTATCGACTAATTAATTATAGCATCAAGTTTCGTTTTAAAGCACAATGGGTTTGAGTTGCGGAATTATTAGAAAGCGTATTCATTGTAGAAAAATAAAATATACCGGATATAAACTATTCCATCGAACAAATTTTCGCTTTTAGCATGAATAGATTTGAGTAGAAATATTATGACTGCGCGTAATATTGTAACGAGGTAAAAATACAGCATGGGGTTTTAAATAGAAACAGAAGCTAGATGAATGAAAAACGAATTACCACAAAAAGGACGCATCTGAATCCATTGTCGAAAATAAACGTAACAATTTTAAAACCATTATCAGGCACTCGATAAGAAGGCAAATGTACAATGACGTAGCCGGACGAAATGTAAGTACAAGGCTAGCTATCAAACGCGGAGAGTGGGATTTACCTAAATACCAAAAAAAATAGAGCACAAAAAATTAAGCACATCGTCCCGATTATCTATTAACAACTAAAATAAATAAAACAAAACCAAATTCTTGATTCGCATGACAAATAAGAGTATTAAATTTTAGTGATATTGTAAAGGGCAAATTTGATAGTGGATCCACGAAGTGCGCATTTCGCGGCTGACATGTAATAAAATTCAGTGAAATAAAAAAAAAGATTAATATTTCGATTTTCTCAATAGCAACAGCAATAGCAACTTTTAAATGTAGCTATTGTCAATATTCCGGGTGTTATATTTAAGCATTAAATGTAAATTTATTCCATACCAATTATGTTAAAATTAAAAATAGCGAATGTTGATTTTCTTAATAGTACAAGTGTTTAATTTAAGCCTTAAATACAGGCCAGCTAAAAAAAGCTAAAAAGAAAATCGGATTAGAATGAGTATGCGCGGGAAAACTCACCAATACACGCAAGCCATCTCTATCTTGTCAAACAAAAAAAAAGCGTGCACTGTTTTCAAAGTACGGTGCCGAACCATGCAACAAACATCTCGACGCATAAGCTGCAGAGTCAAGTTCAAAAATGAGTTCTAATAACACGAATTTGAAATGCCAACATTCGCCTTATCGAACGATTGAAACTGGAAAATACGGTTTTATCGGAATAGTTCAATACACTATTTAGACAAAGGTTTAGAATGAAACAACAGAGAAAGTAATTATATGTTATCGGAATGTTGAACAAATCAACTGATACCTCAAACAAGGTATCGACTAATTAATTATAGCATCAAGTTTCGTTTTTAAAGCACAATGGGTTTGAGTTGCGGAATTATTAGAAAGCGTATTCATTGTAGAAAAATAAAATATACCGGATATAAACTATTCCATCGAACAAATTTTCGCTTTTAGCATGAATAGATTTGAGTAGAAATATTATGACTGCGCGTAATATTGTAACGAGGTAAAAATACAGCATGGGGTTTTAAATAGAAACAGAAGCTAGATGAATGAAAAACGAATTACCACAAAAAGGACGCATCTGAATCCATTGTCGAAAATAAACGTAACAATTTTAAAACCATTATCAGGCACTCGATAAGAAGGCAAATGTACAATGACGTAGCCGGACGAAATGTAAGTACAAGGCTAGCTATCAAACGCGGAGAGTGGGGATTTACCTAAATACCAAAAAAAAATAGAGCACAAAAAAAATTAAGCACATCGTCCCGATTATCTATTAACAACTAAAAATAAATAAAAACAAAACCAAATTCTTGATTCGCATGACAAATAAGAGTATTAAATTTTAGTGATATTGTAAAGGGCAAATTTGATAGTGGATCCACGAAGTGCGCATTTCGCGGCTGACATGTAATAAAATTCAGTGAAATAAAAAAAAAGATTAATATTTCGATTTTCTCAATAGCAACAGCAATAGCAACTTTTAAATGTAGCTATTGTCAATATTCCGGGTGTTATATTTAAGCATTAAATGTAAATTTATTCCATACCAATTATGTTAAAATTAAAAATAGCGAATGTTGATTTTCTTAATAGTACAAGTGTTTAATTTAAGCCTTAAATACAGGCCAGCTAAAAAAAGCTAAAAAGAAAATCGGATTAGAATGAGTATGCGCGGGAAAACTCACCAATACACGCAAGCCATCTCTATCCTGTCAAACAAAAAAAAAGCGTGCATTGTTTTCAAAGTACGGTGCCGAACCACGCAACAAACATCTCGACGCACAAGCTGCAGGGTCAAGTTCAAAAATGAGTTCTAATAACACAAATTTGAAATGCCAACATTCGCTTTATCGAACGATTGAAACTGGAAAATACGGTTTTATCGGAATACTTCAATACACTATTTAGACGAAGGTTTAGAATGAAACAACAGAGAAAGTAATTATATGTTATCGGAATGTTGAACAAATCAACTGATACCTCAAACAAGGTCTCGACTAATTAATTATAGCATAAAGTTTTGTTTTTAAAGCACAATGGGTTTGAGTTGCGAAATTATTAGAAAGCATATTCATTGTAGAAAAATAAAATATACCGGATATAAACCATTTAACCATTGAACAAATTTTCGTTTTTAGCATGAATAGATTTGACTAGAAATGTTATGATTGCGCGTACTATTGTAAGGAGGTAAAAATACAGTATGGGGTTTTAAATAGGAACAGAAGCTACGTGAATGAAAAATGAATTACCACAAAAAGGACGCATCAGAATCCATTGTCGAAGATAAATGTAACAAATCCGTCCCAGCAAAATTAACCGGTCGGGGTAGAAAAGCAACGGTAATGGAAGTGGATAGGACCAAAAAAAAACGAGCAAAAACCTCAAAGAGAAAACAAACAAAAACTCAAAAAAAAAAATATCGCTTAAGAAAAAAAATTAAAAGAAAATTTGTTTACAGAAGCAAAACACCAAAATAAAAAAAGATACACCCCAAAATCCAAAAAAAAAGAAGAACTCTCGTCCGGCTCGAAGGACCAATAATAGAAGAGGAAAAACGAAAGGAAGGAAGGGAAGCAAGCAACGAGGACTAAGATGGAACGGCCTTAGCAGTGCGGAGTCGTCAACGGACGTATGTTTCGCAAGAGAGAAACAGAAAAGGTTATCAACCTCAAAAGAAGAAACGGGACGAGGAAGAAACCTCAAGTAAACAAAAGGACAAGGGAGAACGAGAGGAAGAGAGGAGGAACGCTGGTAAAATAAAACTGCATACTGCACACAGTGGTAACAAAACCGAAGAAAAGATAGGCTAACTAGTTCTACAGTCAACTAAGTCGTGGTTTCTGAAGAACGAAAGACGGGCTAGAAAGCACCTACCACAGGAGTGGATGGACGACACACAATATCGGGACCGACAGCAAAGAAGACCAGCGAAAGAATAGGGAAAGGACAAAATAGAAATTAGAATAGAGCTGTAGAATAAAAGAAAAATCGTAGGAAAAAACTAACCGTAGACTTGATGGGGAGAACAAAATATACAGAAAGGGAAGGAAGAAAAATCTTTTCTATGGTCGAGGATTATTGGCGAAAACACAAGTAAAATAATCTGAAATTAACCAACTAATAATATCGAGCGATTAGAAAAGAAACAAAACTAAAATTTAAGAAGATTGAACCGCTTGTGGGGGACAGTAAAGAGCTGAAAGAAAAATTAATAACAGTCCGAACGTAAAAGAAGAAAAAATAAGTAGCATCAGGCCGAGAAGCAAAACAAAAATTGGGGCAGAAATTAAGCTAAACAAAATCGAAGCGAACGGTAACCAACACCAAAATCTAAATCGAAGCAAAAGTTAAGCCAACGTTACACAGAACAAAATCAGGACACAAAAAAATTAATTAAAACTAATTCGCAGTTGAAATTAATCACCAAAAAAGAATAGCAGCCCCACGCCAGAGCGTCAGTATTTATGTTACATATAATGACGTAGCCGGACGAAATGTAAGTACAAGGCTAGCTATCAAACGCGGAGAGTGGGGGGATTCACCTAAATACCAAAAAAAAATAAAAATAGAGCACAAAAAAATTAAGCACATCGTCCACGATTATCGATTAACAACTAAAAATAAATAAAAACAAAAAAAATTCTTGATTCGCATGGACAAATAAAAGTATTAAATTTTAGTGATATTGTAAAGGACAAATTTGATAGTGGATCCATAAAGTGCACATTTCGCAGCTGACATGTAATAAAATTCAGTGAAACAAAAAAAAGATTAATGTTTTGATTTTCTCAATAGTAATAGTAATAGCAACCTTTAAATGTAGATTTTCTCAATATTACGAGTGCTAAATTTAAGCATTAAATGTAAATTTATTCCATAGCAATTATGTTAAAATTAAAAATAGCAAATGTTGATTTTCTTAATAGTACAGGTGTTTAATTTAAGTCTTAAATACAGGTCACGTTGTTGTAAGGACTAACGAAGTATAACCAGAAGCACCTGCGCAGCCAGCTGTTCAACAAGTAAGGTGAACTGGTTTCACACCTTCAACTGTTGATAAATAGAAATGCCTGACATGTATAAAAGAAAACAAGGCATATACCTCTATGCGTCAGGTTACTATCTTGCCAACCGGGGGGGTGAGTCAACACAGCGACGTAAAGGCCATCGTAACTGCAGTAGTGATACACCTAAAAAGCAGCTGCTTCACGGCGACGAACAGTCGGGCCTACACAAAGAGAGGACCCCTTTGCCTCCAGCTAAAAAAGGCTAAAAAGAAAATCGGATTAGAATGAGTAAGCGCGGAAAACTCATCAATAAACGCAAGCCATCTCTATCTTGCCGAACAAAAAAAAAGCGTGCATTGCTTTCAAAGTACGGTGACGAATCGTGCAACAAACATCTCGACGCCCAAGCTGCAGGGTCAAGTTCAAAAATGAGTTCAAATAACACGAATTTGAAATGGAAACATTCGCGTTATCGAACGATTGAAACTAGAAAATACAGTTTTATCCGAATACTTCAATACACTATTTAGACGAAGGTTTAGAATAAAACAACAGAAAAAGTAATTATATGTTATCGGAATGTTGAACAAATCAATTGATACCTCAAACAAGGTCTCGACTAATTAATTATAGCATAAAGTTTCGTTTTTAAAGCACAATGGGTTTGAGTTGCGAAATCTTTAGAAAGCATATTCATTGTAGAAAAATAAAATATACCGGATATAAACCATTTAACCATTGAACAAATTTTCGTTTTTAGCATGAATAGATTTGACTAGAAATGTTATGATTGCGCGTACTATTGTAAGGAGATAAAAATACACTATGGGGTTTTAAATAGAAACAGAAGCTACGTGAATGAAAAATGAATTACCACAAAAAGGACGCATCAGAATCCATTGTCGAAGATAAATGTAACAAATCCGTCCCAGAAAAATTAACCGGTCGGGGTAGAAAAGCAACGGTAATGGAAGTGGACAGGACCTAAAAAAAACGAGAAAAAACCTCAAAGAGAAAAGAAACCAAACTCAAACAAAAAAAGGTTCGCTTAAGAAAAAAAATTAAAAGAAAATTTATTTACAGAAACAAAACACCAAAATAAAAAAAAATCAAAAAAAAATGAGAACTCTCGTCCGGCTCGAAGGACCAATAATGGAAGAGGAAAAAAGAAAGGAGGGAAGGGAAGCAAGCAACGAGAACTAAGATGGAACCGCCTTAGCACTGCGGAGTCGTCAACGGACGTATGTTTCGCAAGAGAGAAACAGAAAAGGTTATCAAACTCAAAAGAAGAAACGGGACGAGGAAGAAACCTCAAGTAAACAAAAGGGCAAGGGAGAACGAGAGGAAGAGAGAAGGAACGCCGGTAAAATAAAACGGCATACTGCACACTGTGGTAGCAAAACTGAAGAACCGAAGAAAATATAGGCTAACTAGTCCTACAGTCGACTAAGTCGTGGTTTCTGAAGAACGAAAGACGGGCTAGAAAGCACCTACCACAGGAGTGGATGGACGACACACAATTAATATCGGGACCGACAGCAAAGAAGACCAGCAAAAGAATAGGGAAAGGAGAGTGAAAGAGAGGAACGAGAAAAAAAAGAAAAAACCAACACCAAGTACAAAATCCAAAAAAACTAAAATCGTACAAAAGAAAATAAAACAGAATCCCAGTGTAATTATCTATGAGTAAGTGTGAACGTGTACGTGCGTGTGTGTGTGTGTGTGTTGAGGTATGATTAGGTGAGTGTGTGTGTGTGTGAGAGAGTGTGTGTATGTGTATGTGTATCTGTGTGTATGTGTTGTGCGTGTATAAAGCGAGCGTGTGTGTATGTGTTTAACCGCTGTAGTCGCCTCTTACGACAGGTAGGTCGTACCATGGGACTATTTTATTCCCGGACCCACACGGGTGCAAGGAGTACAAGGAGAGAAAGGAGGAAAGAAGAACCGAGAAGAGAACGGAAGAAAAGAGAACCAAGTAGAACTGTGTGTTTATGAAATGTGTGGCTGTAAGTATGTGTGTATGAAGTGTGTGGGTATGGATTGGACGTGTATAAAGTGTGTGTATGTGTTGAACCGCTGTAGTCGCCTCTTATAACAGGCAGGTCATACCATGGGAGTATTCTATTCCCGGACCCACACGGGTGTAAGAAAAAGGAAGAAAACGAAAGAAAACATAGCTACACGGGGAAGTAAAAAGAAATCGTAAAGTCCAAAAATCAAGTCCTAAGGAGAGCAAAGTCGTCATAATCTGGGGCGCAACGACTAGATATTGGGCTTAAGGCGTTTACGCCGTCAGAAGGAAAACAAAACGAGATCACGAGGATCAGGATTTCGTTGACCAACATCTCCAGGTTCTGAATCAGTTTATACAAATTTCTGCCCCTTAGGGGCAGTTTTCCGCAAACGAGGGACAGCAGGGGGTGTGGCAGTTGTAGCACGCGGTTTATTAGGTGGCGAGAGCAGTCTAGGAAACTCGAAACGAGTTAAGGAAGAAAATTGTTTGTTGTTAGGGTAGGAGGTAAGCAAGTCAACGGTAGAAAAGAAAACATGATGGGTTTTCAGAATATCCACGGTAGAAAAATAAAAAGTATTGGCTGTACGAGAATCAACCTTACGAAGAAAAACACAGACGGAGCATACCTCAGTTACGTTAACTAGAGGAACAGAAGTAGATAAAATTGCAACGACGTTAGATAAAGGACTAGAAGTATCACAGTTAGGACAGAAAACAGCATTGACTGTAGGAATATCAACCTTAGGAAAAGGAGCAGAATCCGCTAACACTTCAGTAACATTACATAAAGGAACAGAATCGGGTAGAACTTCATCAACCTTACAAAAACAAACAGCATCAGGAAGAACTTCAACAACAGTAGATAAAGGAACATCAGCTAGAAGTTCATTAACGTTAGCTAAAAGAACAGAAGCAAGTAGAAGTTTGTCAGCATGAGATAAAGAAACACAATCAGAAAGAATTTTGTCAACATTAGAAAAATGAGTAAGAGCAGGAACGTTTCATCAACGTCCGACAAAGGAGTAGAATTAAGTAAGATTGCATCACTATTAGACAACGGAGTAGGAACAGACAAAACTTCAGCCACAATAGAAACTGATTCCTTAACAATAGTAGATAACGAAACAGAATCAGGTAAAACTTGGATAACGACAGCAGCAGGCATTATAGCTATGGGCTCACTAACGTCAACAGGACCTCCTCTATCCGTATTAGAAGTTATCGTCAGTTCAACTACAGCTGTTATTGTGGACACGAGAGAAATTTCTTGGGTAGAATAATTTAAGAAAGCAGGAACAAGCTTTTGAGAAGCTACCTGCAAGTCACTAATTCGAAGTATGGGTTTTAATGGTGGTGGAGGTACAGTTTGGGGTGGAAGTAAAAAAGTAGGGCGAGCAGAAGGAGAAGTAGAATAGGATGTAGAATTAGAAACGGAGGAAATTTTGTTCGAAGTTATATTTGCCGAAGAAGGGTATGTTTTGATTGTAGGAGCCGGATAACCTAGATGAGGGACAGAAGAGAACGTAGAGTGAGAAGCAGGAGAAGTTTGGCTCCTAGAGCTGAGAACAGAAGTTGAAATAATATTTGGGGAACTATTGGTAGTAGGATGACAGTTCGGACAGTTGCGGCGAGTAACTCCCTTATATCCGCAACCATGGGAATGGAGGACTTGAGAACGAGTACAACGTGTCGAAACATGGCCAGGTTTGTCGCAATTAAAGCAGATGACCTGACGAGTAGAACTAGTAGAAGTAGAAGTAGGAGGAAGAACAGTAGAACGTACTGAAGAAGTATTGGGTCTACTCGTAGGCGTCGGAGAAATTCAAACAACTCGGTCATGTGAAGCAAAAGTATTTTCCTTAGTAGTAGCAAACTTATAAGTAAAATCCGGGGGTTCAAAATGTTGAATCAGTAAATTAGACAACGACTTCCAGTCAGAAAACCTATGCCGGTAACCACGATACCAAAGTAACGCTTTCGACTCAAACATATCCACTACAGACTCAAATAACTGCACTTCCGACACATGGTGAGTTCGTCGGAGTTTTTCGACCCGTCTCAAAAATCATATACGGTATGAGTGTTTGGGACACCAGAAAATTTCAAGTTCCACTCCCACACAGGAAGATCTTGGTAGGAAGCCGAAAAAGAAGTCATTTTTAGTAATAATAAAAAAAGAAATTGGGAGAAAGTAATTAAATAAAGACTAACCGTAACTCGGTAGAAGCTCAAAAGAAAAAAAAATTATTGCGAATACAGGACAATCTAAAATAGATCCGACGGATTAACTTCAGGGACACCAATGGAAGCGAAACAACAAAATAGAAACTAGAATAGGGCTGTAGAATAAAAGAAAAATTGGAGGAAAAACTAACTCTAGACTTGATGGGGAGAACAAAATATACAGAAAAGGAAGGAAGAAAAATCTTTTCTATGGTCGAGGATTATTGGCGAAAACACAGGTCCAATAATCTGAAATTAACCAACTAATAATATCGAGCGATTAGGAAAGAAACAAAACTAAAATTTAAGAAGATTGAACCGCATGTGGCGGACAGTAAAGAGCTGAAAGAAAAAATAAATAACAGTCCGAACGTAAAGGAAGAAAAAAATAAGTAGCATCGGGCCGAGAAGCAAAACAAAAATTGTAGCAGAAATTAAGCGAGACAAAATCGAAGCGAACGGTAACCAAAATCAAAATCTAAATCGAAGCAAAAGTTAAGCCAACGTTACACAGAACAAAATCGCGACACAAAAAAATTAACTAAAACTAATTCGCAGTTGAAATTAATCACCTAAAAAGAATAGCAGCCCCACGCCAGAGCGTCAGTATTTATACTACATACAATGACGTAGTCGGACGAAATGTAAGTACAAGGCTAGCTATCAAACGCGGAGAGTGGGGGGATTCACCTAAATACCAAAAAAAAATAAAAATAGAGCACAAAAAAATTAAGCACATCGTCCACGATTATCTATTAACAACTAAAAATAAATAAAAACAAAAAAAAAATCTTGATTCGCATGGACAAATAAAAGTATTAAATTTTAGTGATATTGTAAAGGACAAATTTGATAGTGAACCCACGAAGTGCGCATTTCGCAGCTGACATGTAATAAAATTCAGTGAAACAAAAAAAAAGATTAATGTTTCTATTTTCTCAATAGCAATAGTAATAGCAACTTTTAAATGTAGATTTTCTCAATATTACGAGTGCTAAATTTAAGCATTAAATGTAAATTTATTCCATAGCAATTATGTTAAAATTAAAAATAGCGAATGTTGATTTTCATAATAGTACAGGTGTTTAATTTAAGTCTTAAATACAAGCCACGTTGTTGTAAGGACTAACGAAGTATAACCAGAAGCACCTGCGCAGCCAGATGTTCAACAAGTAGGTGAACTAGTTTCACACCATCAACTGCTGATAAATACAAATCCCTGACATGTATAAAAGAAAACAAGGATTATACTTCTATGCGTCAGGATACTTAGCTTGCCAACCGGGGGGTTGAGTTAACACAGTGACGTAAAGGCCATCGTAACTGCAGTAGTGATACACCTAAAAAACAGCTGTTTCACGGCGACGAACAGTCGGGCCTACACAAAGAGAGGATCCCTTTTGCCTCCAGCTAAAAAAAGCTAAAAAGAAAATCGGATTAGAATGAGTATGCGCGGGAAACTCACCAATAAACGCAAGCCATCTCTATCTTGTCGAACAAAAAAAAAGCGTGCATTGCTTTCAAAGTACGGTGACGAATCCTGCAACAAACATCTCGACGCACAAGCTGCAGGGTTAAGTTCAAAAATGAGTTCAAATAACACGAATTTGAAATGCAAACATTTGCGTTATCAAACGATTGAAACTGGAAAACACAGTTTTATCGGAATAGTTCAATACAGTATTTAGACGAAGGTTTAAAATGAAACAACAAGGAAAGTAATTATATGTTATCGGAATGTTGAACAAATCAACTGATATCTCAAACAAGGTTTCGACTAATTAATTATAGCTTAAAGTTTCGTTTTTAAAGCACAATGGGTTTGAGTTGCGGAATTATTAGAAAGCGTATTCATTGTAGAAAAATAAAATATACCGCATATAAACCATTTAACCATCGAACACATTTTCGTTTTTAGCATGAATAGATTTGACTAGAAATGTTATGATTGCGCGTACTATTTCAACGAGGTAAAAATACAGTATGGGGTTTTGAATAGAAACAGAAGCTAGGTGAATGAAAAACGAATTACCACAAAAAAGACGCATCTGAATCCATTGTCGAAAATAAACGTAACAATTTTAAAACCATTATCAGGCACTCGATAAGAAGGCAAAACTGACCCCATAATCTTAAATACAACTTTTCAAATTTACTATTTGCCTTTAAAAATATGCAACAGCCTCAAACACTGCAGGTCAATTGTAATGAAAATAAAATTCTTTAAATTTGTGTTCCATAGTAGTTTGGTACAATATTTTTAACAAATGTTAGTAAAATACTTCAAAACGCCGAGATAGAACTTTGGATAATTTGCAGAAAATGTAGATCACAAGCCCAATTTAAGTGTATTTTGATATTGCCGAGGGTATACAAACCGAACAAACATTTCCAGAAGTACAGGCAGCCAAAAATTGTTAAATTAAAGAATAGTTACAATACAAACCTGAAGAACAAGCTGTTGTAAATTCACAAGATAAATTTCAAATCAATTTTGATTTTTTATTTAGAATCAGCTATAATTTCCGGCCAGTAAAATTTTCTCTCTTAAAAGGACGTCATGATAACACTTTCATTTTTTATATGACTTTGGAAAATTAATTTTTATGGATAAAATTACCTTAGCAAAATTTTGAAAAGATCTATAGATAGCAATCATTGGGTTATTTGCGGTATTGATTTTGTAGATAAGATTGAAACACCAAAACTTTTTAACTACTGAAAAATCACTATCTAGAAATATTGGAATTTATTTACAAAAATTATGTAATACTTTTCCAAATCTAACAACTTTTATCCGCATTTTGTTAAAAATGTTTGTATCCGTTGCAGAAGTGGAAGTCTTTTTCACAAATAAAAAACAAACTCTGTTCTGCAATGGATCAGAAAGAACCGATAAACCTCGTCACCATTTCAATCGAATCTGATGTGGAAGAAATAATTCATGAATTTGCAAGGATTAAGCATTTTTTGAATGTATTATCTTATTTCTGTAGTTTAGTTATATGCAATTTGTAATCTTAATTTTAATTCAACATTTAATTACATGGTTTGCGTATATGTTTATAATGAGGTCTAGAATAATTTAAAATTTCATTTAGTTCATTGCTATTAAAATTGAATATTTATTAAATTGCTGTAAAGTTAATTTGGTATTAAATTACTCATATATATATATATATATATATATATATATATATATTGTGTGTGTGTGTGTGTGTGTGTGTGTGTGTGTGTGTGTGTGTTGATCGTATCGTATTAAAATATTTCAAAAATTGCTTCAAAACAGTCAAAAGTTCATTGTAGATGAAAAGCAGTCATTTGCACACGAATGGCAAAAAGTTCATGCGCGGCCCTGCCAATATTATTCATTTTTAGTGACGTCATTGAAAATTTTGCGTCGTAAAATGCTAAAAATAACTTTAAATTATTTTGTGAACAATTGTGAATTCTTATTGGGTTTATACTTTGAAAACCGGTTTGCATTACTATTTATATATGTATTTCTAAAGTGTTTTCCCTTTATTTAAAGTGCACTATTTAATTACTCCTACTTTTGGAAAAAAAGAGGCCCGTTCGACCTGGGGACCGGAGACAATGTGAAACCTTAGTTAATTTTTTAAAATAATAATAATTATAAACTAGGTAACAAATTACTTATAATTGACAAAAGTTAGAAATCCTAATAAAATTGATAATAGCATTTTAACCCTTAATTTCTAAAAACAATACGTCTTTAGCACAAATATAAAATCAGTAAGGTTTCTTACGTTAATATTTTTATAAATAATGCTGCTTTGACGACTTATTACAAAGATCTTTGATAAATAACTCACCTTCATCGCAGAAAAACTAGAAATTGAGTTACAAGTACTGGCAGTAATAAAACATTAACGCGCATTTTGTTTAGAAATCTTTATATACCTTAAGAACTAAAAGTAAATAAATATTGCGTTTCAAATTCTTTCTATAATTAAACCATGAACTTGGTACTTGCAATATTTATTTATCAAATTAGATTCTTTTCGGGTATCAGTGAATAATATTTTATTTAGACGCAGTTAATGTAAAACTATTTGAAAATAAATTTTGAGAAGTAGTGTTAAGTTGAAAGAAGTAGTCACGTCACTACTGCATTTCTTCTAGATCTTCCATAGTACAGAGATTTTCTAAAAAACTTTAAAAAGAATATTTACTATTATTTTGTTGATGATTCATCTTTAAACTATTAGGAAGCAAACATTGTTTATTTATGTCCTAGCAGGAGGTGTATGCAAATCTAATTTGAATACCTTGAAAATAATTGACTTGTTCGTTATATCTATGATAATTAATAGATATCTTCCTGCAAAGCAATAGTATGCAATAGAATTTTTGTAGTTATTGGAATTGTAATGATAGAAAATTCTATGGAAAACCAAAGTATGAATAATTAAGCAAACAGGAATACCGATTTGTGATAATGAATGTCATTGTGCATTGGCTAAATTGAAGAGTAAGCACCTACCTTGACATAATTTGCCCAAATGTATATTTACAGTCGAAAGTATTAATTAAATTAGACTTTAAAACCGTTTCCTTCTAACAGATGTACAAAAATATCGTTTTTTGTTGACAACATTACAGGAGACAAACTACAGTGATTATAATATACCGCTCTCCACTACCTCACTCCAACTAATATGCAAAATGCCATTCATGTCGTCGACAAGGACTTTCCACCTGAATAATCGTTTCAGTACGCAGAGGTCAAATATAGAACTTTTCACATGGTTTCAGAAGGATTTACTGTAAGAGCCATGTGATCTATTTGTTATTAATCCCGCCACAGGAAGGATTGTAACTATAGCGGGCATGATCAGATTTAAATTTGCCACCAATCTGCTTACTCTTCAATAGGTATAACACAACGGTGGTCAGCATCTTAGTTGAAGGTCAAGTTTCTTCAGATAAGTAGTTTCGTGGAAGATAACTGTATGGGAAGATCTCCCTCAACAATTGTGGTTTAAAAAAACATGGTTCTTATAATTTTAGTAGGCTTTCAAGTAGAATAAAAATTATAGAGTGCAGAATTCTGCGAAGCACAAACAAAGAGCTGTACGTGAAGTTCCTAATGAGTTTTAGAAACAACTGCTAATAAATAAAATTAAAAAATGAGTCAGAGAGGGTTTGTTGTGAAGTTTAAGGAAAACGAATAAGAGACAGTTTCTTACAAATTTTGCGCGTTGTTAAATTTTTAATCCCCAAGATAAAAAAATAAAAAACGAGATAAATACTTTAAAACGTATATTAAAGACCCATTGGGCACAACAAGAATTTCTGAAAGCAGGTAATAAATTGCGGAAAACAGATAAGTGACTAACAGAGTAATAACAAACAAAAACCCAACAAAAGTAAAGATAGGTATTGGTTTTGTCGAAAAGACTTATTTTTACCTTCTATTGCATGAATTGTTATTGTTTGCATTTAATAAATATTTCTTGTCACTTTTAGAATGGAAAGAGTATAAGAATATATTATATACACGTAGGGTTTGCAATTTTTTATTCATCATCATTAGGTCTTCAGTCCTGGAACTGGTTAGACGCGTACCCTCATTGTTTCCTCTTTTGTGCTAACCTACACATTTCCTTGAAATTTACACAGTCTGCATATTTCACTTTCTGTGTGTAATAGTCTGATCTAGTTCTAACTCTACCTTCGTTTTCCTATTTCTGCTATTCCCTAAAAATGCTTTACAACGTATCCTGCTTTTCTATTTCTCCTATTTTTTTCCACAGATATCTTTATTCCCCTGCTATTTCTATAACCTGTTTGTTATTAACTTTGTCTGTCCATACTATCATCCTCATACATTTGAAGCACAACATTCCAAAAGGCTTCTACCGTTTCTCTGTCTGGCTTCTCCTACTGCCCCTATTTCATGGACATACCGCGCTGTGCTCCACACATATGCTTTCAACACGTTTCTCCTTGTTTCTATGTGTGTTGTCTTTGTACATAGCCGCTGCTCTTTCTTGTTAAATGCAGTTCGGTTCCCCTTCTATTGTGTATAAATACGAAGGCGGTCTAATAAGTACCCATCCGCACCGTCCGATGCCGCCACTATCGCAAAAAAAATTTACTATCGTATAGTACATTCTCGTAGACGGCTACTGTCGAAATTTCAACCGCATCGGACTCGTAGTTTTGTTTCGATCGCGTGTGGAATCGGGTGTTTAAAAAAATGCAAAAAGAGCAATATCGGTAGGTGATTCGATTCTTGTTTTTGGAAGGGAAATCGCTCAGCGAAATCAAAGAGCGCTTGAATTCTGTGTACAGTGACTCTTCTTCTTTGATGGCGACCGTCAAAAATTGATTTAACGAGTTTCAACGTGGTCGCACGTCGGTTTTTGGTGAGCCACACTCAGGTGTCTCGAAAACGGCTACCACGGAGGACAACATGACAAAATCCACGATCTCCTATTGGCAGACCTTACATGTGATTTTCCAATGCTCTACCCGAAAGTGCTATTTTGAATAATATCAAAATTAGACATTGCTTGTGGATTTTCGTCCAAATAATAATTATAATTT
Organism: Platerodrilus igneus; assembly: GCA_036346225.1. Taxonomy (NCBI): domain Eukaryota; kingdom Metazoa; phylum Arthropoda; class Insecta; order Coleoptera; family Lycidae; genus Platerodrilus; species Platerodrilus igneus. Next base: position 3,990,655 of record JARFIW010001104.1, on the reverse strand, counting down.
TCAAATATACTCAATACTTCGAAATAGGGTTGGTAATTTTTTGACCATACTTGGCAGGTATATTTAACTATTTAAAGGTAATAATAGATTAAAATCGCCGTTTCCTGAAATTCCCACAGCCTAGATACAGCTCAGTTCCCCTTCTGTTGTTTCCTAATATATAATCATCATCATCATTAGGTCTTTAGTCCTAGAACTGGTTGGGCACGTACCTTCATTGCTTCCTAGTCTGAACCAACCTACACATTTCTCTGAAATTTGAACAGTCTGCATCTATCACTATCTGAGTGCGAAAGTTTGATCTCGGTCTACCTCTCTTTTCCTATCTGTGATTGTAATATATTCCATACAATTCCCCAGAAATGCCTTAGAACGTTTCCTGTCCTTTTATTTTTCTAACTTTTTCGTTTTCCGCAGCTATCTTTATTCTTCTACTATTTCTATAACCTATTTGTTATCAACTTTGTCTGTCCATGCTACCATCCTCATACATCTGAAGCACAACATTCCAAAAGGCATCTATCTTTTTCTGTCTGCTTTTCCTACTGTCCCTATATCATAGATGTACTGTGCCGTGCTCCACACTATGCTTTCAACAGTTTTCTTCTTGTATCTATGTTCGTTGTCTTTGAACGTAGCTGCTGTTCTTCCATGCTTGATGCAGTTCGGTCACCTTCTATTGTTTTACAATTATATGCGTGGTATGCGAAGGGGGGTAAGGTGCCTTTGGCTGCCAAGTTCCCCCAGCACTCGAACCTTTGTCGAATTAATAGTTTTTTCAATTTATCGTTCTGCACAATCAACATTAGTTAAAAATATTTCACAACCAACACTTGTAGTTATTTATAATAATCATTAGATTTAAGAGCACTTATCTTTTCGTCAATGGGTTTTACGTCTTGAAACTGGTTGGAATTGTACCTCAGCATATTTATATTCTGAGCTAGCCTACACAGTTCCCTGCAATTCTCACAACACCCTGTATACAGCTCGATTCCCTTTTATTGTTTTCTAATTATATGCCCTATTTCACCGAGATTCAGTTGTATGGGAAAGAGTTAAGCAGCCTGTGGCTGCCAAGGATCCACCAATACTTAGACATGTGTCATATTAATAGTTTTCCAGTAAATCCTTTCGCACAATTAACATTAGTTGAAAGTATTGAAAAACCAATATCTGTAGTTGTTTATAATATTCACCATGTTTAAGTACAGTTATTATTTTTGTTATTAGTTTTTCCATCTTGCGACTGGTTGGAAGCGTACCTCCATTAATTTCTATTTTGAGCTAGCCTACACATTTCCTGAAAATTCTCACAGCCTACATCTTTTACTATGTGTGTGCAGTCTAACCTAGGTCTACCTCTACTTGTCTTTTTCCTATCTCTGCTTCTAATATATTCCGCACCATTTCCTCATGTCTTAGTATGTGGCCTATCATCGTATTTCTCCTATTTCTTACTGTTTTCTACATATTTCTTTCTTCCTCTACCATTTCTAGTACCTCTTTGTTCTTAACTTTGTCTGTTTATCATATCTTCATCATACGTCTGTAGCACCACATTTCAAAGGCTTCTACCTTTTTCTTATCTGCTTCTCCTACTGTCCATGCTTCACAGCCATACAGTGTTGTGCTCCACACATATGTTTTAAGCAATCTTTTCCTTGTTTCTATGTTTGTGGTCTTTGAACACAGTAGCTGCTTTTTCTTGTTAAATGTAACACGACCTTGTGCTAATCTTTGTTTTATATTTTTGTGCTTTTCCTATCTTGCGTTATTTGACTTTCTAGGTAGCAGAAATCCTTAACCTTTTGAAAGTTTTCGTTACCTATTTGTATTCTTGTTTTTAATTTATTTTCCTCTCTTTTGCATACTAGAACTTTAGTTTTATTTTTGTTAAATTTTATACGATATCTCTCCGTTAGAACTGTTTCAGTTTCATTAAAAGCAGCTTCTAACTCTTCTTTGCTAGACGCTAATACCGCTATATCATCTGCAAATCTAAGCATATCAATTTTTGTCCCTGCATAAAATGCCTTCTTGCATTTGACAGTATTCGTAGCATCTTCGACATACAAGTTAAAAATTAATGGGATAGGGTACATGCCTGTCTTACTCCTTTCTTAATATTTACTTTTCTACGTTTTTGCTCTAATTCTATTACCGCTGTTAGCTCTTTGTATAAGTTATGTACTATTCATCTATCCCTGAAATTCATTCCAATCTTTTTGAGTATTTTAAACATTTTTTTTCCATTTTACATTATCCAATGCTTTTCCAGATCTGCGAACCCTATATACACGCTCTCCCCTTTTTTTATTGTTTTCTCTATTATCACCCTCAGAGCTAAAATAGCCTCCCGTGTTCCCCTGTTTCGTCTAAACCCAAATTGATCTTCTCCTAGTACTTCTTCAGCTCGTTTTTTCATTCGTCTTTGTACAATTCTAGTTAATATTTTTGACACATGTGCTGTCAAACTTATTGTTCAAGCCTCTTTTTTTGGTATAGTTACTATGATGTTACGTTTGAAATCTTTGGTTATCGCGCCTGCCTCAGTTGGAAGAAACGTTCTGTTACTGCTTGTCCGGCAGTTTCTAGAGTTTTTGCTTGCACCTTGTCTGTGCCAGATGCTTTACCATTTTTCAGACCTTTTAATTATAATTCAAACTCATCTTTAAGTATGTTGGGGTCAGTGTCTATATCTGTTTATGTGTAGCTTTTACAGTCTTTTACTTGATTCCTAAATCATTGTCTAACATGAATGTCATCTATTCGATATCTTCATATATCTCCCGGCATCTTTCATGTGTATCGGCTTCTAGTATGATGTTGGAACAACGTGTTTGTGATGGTTAAATTGTTCCTGTGGCAAAATTCTACCAGACTATTTTCTTTGTCATTTCTCGTGCCTAAACCAAATAAACCTACTACCGCTCCTTCACTATCCTCATCTGCCAATGAATTAAAATCCCCTGCTATTATAAAATTTCCATGTCCTTTTACGTATCTTGTAGATCGCTCCCACCTCTACCTCACTGTGGCTAGACGTGGGCATATATACTTGTATTATTACTGTATTTACCGGTTTAGATTTTAATCTAACCATGAGTACTCTTTCGTTCTTTTGTAAGTAGTTTTCTACACATCGTCCTATCTTCTTTCGCATAACTATCCCCACACCTAAATTTCCTTCCTCTGATCCGGTATGAATTACCCTAAAGTCTCCACTTCAAAAATCCTTCGCCTCCGCCCAGCAAACTTCCCAGATCCCTACTATGTCTAGTGCTAACCTATCCATTTCAATTTTCAAGTTCTCTAACTTACAACAATCTATGTACGCTGTGTACTTGGGAGGTAATGTGGTGGTTTGCCGTTGCCTTCCACGTCGCAGTAGTGTGACATAGAATGGCATACCGACCTGTAACGGGCATTTTTGTAATTTATCATTTTACGCTATCCTCAATTCATAAATACATTTCTACAAATTACTTTTTTTATATTTCATATTTATTAACTCCTTAGGCGAGTGCATAGTATTAATTATAGATTGCATCGTCCTTGTCTTGCCGTAAATATAAACTTTGTTCCTTATGTGGAAATACAAGAGTAGATAAGAGACGATAAACAGTTGTAATGGAACGAATTAAATAAACAGATTAGCAGTCGAGTTCTGTTGTGGAAAGATATGGGAGCCTACCACAATATTTCCCAAGTGTGCGTGGCCTAAAACACGAAATACATACGATGGAGAGCTCACAAGTAAAATTCTTGTCCGGAGGTAAAATACTCCCTCATTCGGATCTCCGGGAGAGGGTACTTGGGGCTCGGCATCGTAAGAATATAAAACAACAGTTCGATTTAGTGATAGGGACTTGGAATGTAAGGTCATTACTTAGAGTAGATAAGTTAACGAATTTATTAGTCGAAATGAGAAAGGAAAAGCTGGACATTTTAGGTATTAGTGAGGTGAGATGGCCAGATAGTAATGACTTTTGGAAAGATAATTATAGAATAATTACAACTTCTTCAACTAATGGACAGGCAGGCGTAGGAATAGTGTTAGGTAAAAGATTAGGGCATAAAGTTAAAGAGTACTTACAATTTAGTGATAGAATAATTATGGTTAAATTGAGTACAAAACCCACAGACACTGTTTTAGTTCAGGTTTACATGCCAACAACTCAGTACGAGGATGAGGAAGTAGAAAAGGTATACGAGGATATAAATAGTATAGTGAGAAAAGTAAAAGGAGATGAGAATTTAATAGTTATGGGCGATTTTAATGCGTCAGTGGGAGAAGGTAGTGAGGGAAAAATGGTAGGAAAATTTGGGTATGGCAGACGAAATGATATTGAGGAAGCTTTAAACTTAGCTAGAGAGAGAAAAGAGATAGGTATTAGTGTACAGGGACAGAAAATAGACATGTTACGTTTTGCAGATGATATAGCCATTATAGCAGAGTCTAGCAAAGAGTTAGGAGAGTTTTTAAATATTTTAGATGAGATACTACGGAGTAACTATAGTATGAGAATTAACTCAGTAAAGACAAAGATAATGACAAGTGAGTTACAGCCTAGTTCTAAACCAAAATTAAAAATAGGTAATACCGAGTTAGAGGAGGTGGATGAATTTTGCTATTTAGGTAGTATAATTACAAAAGATGGACGTAGCAGAAGGGATATAGTAGCTAGAATAGCTCAAGCTAGAAAAATGTTTTTAAAAAAGAAAAACTTACTAATAGCTAATAGTATTAGTTTAGATAATAGAAAAAGTTTCTTAAAGTCGTACGTATGGAGCGTTCTACTATACGGTAGTGAGACTTGGACGATTAAAGAAATAGATAAGAAAAAGTTAGAAGCTTTTGAAACTTGGTGTTATAGGAGAATGTTAAAGATAAGTTGGACAGATAGAGTAACAAACGAGGAAGTTTATAGAAGGATAGGTGAGGATCCCTGTATATGGAAACAATTGAAGGTCAGGAGAGATAGAATGATAGGGCACCAGTTAAGACATGAGGGACTATTTAGTAAAGTCTTAGATTATAGACTACCAAATAAAAATAGAGTAGGAAGGCCTAGACAAAGCTATATTAGTCAAATTATTAGAGATGTAGGTTGTGAAGGGTATGTAGACCTTTTTAGACTAGCTCAGAATAGAAAAGAATTTAGAGCTGCGCCAAACCGACTTTAAGTAAGTTCGAAAACAAAACAAAAAGAAAAATAAAAATCAGTTAACTAAATGTCACCAGGACATGACTCACAATTGGTTAGCGGTCTGGCATGTTGGTAGCGTTTCGTTGCTTAAGCCTTACCATAACATAATTTAATAAACGTCACCATGACATAACTCACAATTAGGTAGCGGTCTGGCATGTTGGCAGCGATTCGTTGCTTAAGCCTTACCATAACATATAATTTAACACTTTTCCTTTTTGAAGCGGATAACCAGGTTATATTTCATTTCCTTATAAATGGTAATCATGTAAACATGTTAGAGTTCTGTAACAACAATCAGGTTGCAAATATCTATGTAGAGCCAGCTGGATAGGAAAAAGATAGAAGAATATAGGAAGACCTAGACTAAACTATATTAGTCAAACTATTAGAAATTTAGGTTGTGAAGGGTATGTAGAGCTTTTTAGATTAGCACAGAATGGAAAAGAAGTTAGAGCTGCGTCAAACCGACCTTAAGTAAGGTCGATAACAAAATGATGATGAATGATTCTGTTCTTGGTTCCTATATATTAATTACGTTAAAAATACTGCTTCTTCTTTGCTTTGAAAATAGTGAGGATGAATTTCGAATTGTTCATGAACAAACACAGCACGATTTTAGTTGTTTTTCTTGTGAAATAAAAATTGTATATTAACTGTATAAAAGTGGTAGTACGTGTTTACTCGACCGCACGTGCTTGTTTACGGAACATTGACGGACGGTTTTCGTGATGCGCTTTGCTTTACTAATTGTGTTTTGTTAGTTAATTTGTCTTTTTATATTTGAACTGTGTGTGCGATCTAGTTTTCGTGTTCCTTTGTTTTATCAGATTAGTGCATACTTTGGATTATTTAAATACAGTGGATACTGTAGTTTCTGCATTTTTCTAACACCAAAGAATCTAAAATAGATCATTGCTTGCGCGAATTTCGTTATTTGCGAAATATAGCAGATTACCGGATTACAAAGGTATTGGTTGAAGTTTCTCACTGCTTTTTGGAGGTTTATAAAAATAATATACATTTGATCCCAGTTGAAATTAAACTAGTGTTACAAAAGATTTCGAAGTTATTGTCTCAGGAAATAGAGTTAACAAGAATTTATCAATGCTACATAGTTCCATCAGTATGATAATGTCTGCTGCTAACCCCAGTGAAATACATAGGTGTGATTAGTGTAAAGTGTAAGAAATTCCATCAACACCCTCACAGTCAAGGGTGAAGTGCTTCGTTAGCGTGGGACATCGTGAATCTTACACTTCCGTTGCAAGGAAGCTTTGCTGAAGGACTTTTGTAAGTTGAACTATTTTCTACTTGTTATTACTTTAAATATCTACCCGTTGCTTTACTATATCTTTGTCGTTCTGATACCTTTTACAAAAGACTTGCATGATATTTTAAAACATAAGAAGAAAAAAAAAGAAAGAAAGAAAGAAAGATTAATACTACTGAATTACTCATATCAATTGTGTCTTACCTATTTATCTTTTGTTAACATTTTGTCTGATTTATGTTTAATTGGTGTGTGAGGAAACGTTTCTGCTACTCCCCAATATTACCTCACTTTGTAATAAAAAATTTAATAATGCTTTTATCGTGATTATATTATATAGTTTATCTAAACCGTTTTATTTACATTCTACAAAGTACTGAATAACTGAGACTTTTCATTGCTGCTATGCTTTTTCTTTATTTCAGGTTGGCAGGACTAATTTTTTTTATTGCAGGTTTGCTATTCTAGCTTCTTTTATTGCAGGTATTGTTACTAATTCCTTACAGCCTCGTACGTTATATGTTGGTCTGCTTTCTACAACCCCCCCTAATCTCCGATTGAGCCCGGTCATTTCTTGATATCTTTGTGTTACGCACGGCTACGAGCCAACGTAGCATAACTTTGGCGCCCGAACAGGGACTGCCACGAATTACGTAACGTAACATAAATTTTTGGCGCCCAACGTGGCTGCCACGAAAAAAAACGTAACAAAACTTTGGCGCCCAACGTGGCTGCCCCTAATAACGTAACAGACCCCTATGGTCTCTCTCACTATAAGTACCGAAAAAGCTGCTGCCCTCTATCGGGGACCTGTCTTAGTCTGGTTCCTCACTAAAGGCCCTACTAATTTGGTTAAACCTATAGTTAAGCTCTGTAGCTCACTGAAACACGCAAGCCACTCTACCCGTTCTAGTATTTTAGAACTTCTTCAAGGTGCAAATCCGTTCAGGATAAATTTTTTTATTGATAACAATAAAGAAAAATCGTTCCCGTTTGAGCACAAAAAATAAAATTTATTTATTTATTGCTCCAAAATTTAAAAAGAAATTAGAAAACATCTGATAACTATACCAGATGGCTATCAATTGAGAATGTAAAAACCTTTGAAGCAATTATTTTTGTTACACAAACGAAACCGTAAACTTTACAACTTAGCTAAATGCTACATATATTTGTTGCTTTCTTGCCCAAAAACTAAGATAATCTAACCTAAGTTAAAACACTCTTCGTTGAGGACACGTTCTTTTTACTACTAAGGAACTTAGATAAAGTTAGATCTTTTGCATTCCCGTTATCCCAGATAAGGTGCCAATAGATCTACCTTAAATGCTAACTTCCTTCCCTGAGTTTATATTGAGGATATATTTTTCGTGTTGTGTATGATATAAATTTTTATTGCACATTTATAAAAGCAACTATAACATAACAGTTAATACCAAGTTGATTCTTAACAAGAATCAGTTGATTTTAATATTATTTTCAAACTCTTTATAGGTTAGTTAGCTAAAATGCTAAGTTGTATCTTCTAATAATCAAATACTAATGAAGTTAGGTAAGGTTAGATTTTCACCTAACCTAATTTTAAGCTATTCTTAGCTAAGGTGTAAATAGAAAGCAACAATTATGTACGTACATAAGTAATGAATACTAACAGTTTTTCGGTATATTATACGCGAACACCAGCTTATTCGCAAACATGTGGGAGCACGAAGAAGTTTTCAAAATACCTTCACTCCACAACGACTTAAACAACATTGCTCGTGGGTTATCGCATTGTACGGGACACCGACTATAGACCTATCACCAAAAAGATATTACACTTGTTAATTTACTGCCTCTATATTTGGAACCGCCAAACTACAAAAGAAGCATTCGCACAACGATACAAATCACCAAACAGCATAAAAATTAAGGTTCAACTGACTTCAAATAAATTTATAGAATGTTTGCAAATTGTGATAAAACTGCTGTTGGGGACTATAGAAATACTAGCATGTGAAGTTACTTCGCATTTATGTCGAGAACTACTTTTGTGGCGGAAGAGTTGATATTTTGTTAAGTGCTTCGTTTCCAGAATTCATTCGCATTTAAGATGTCTGAGGGGTTAGCTCGTGACAGCTCATACCCCTTCAGTCTAACGTATTTTACTTAAATTTTCAATTATATTCAGTTACAATAAATGTATTCCACGTTCAAGCATTCTTTACAATTTCTATCTTAACAAGAAACAAGTTTTCAGTTTTATTGTTAAGTTGGTCCTAAGAGTTAATACTACAACGATTCGTATAGAAGACGTACAATTATACAAACATATCCCAAACATATGGTTCTTTTTTTCAAGCCAGATTCTAGCCTATTTGGATAGCTCCATTATAAAAAAGTTTCCTGCATTCCAAAACTGTACGTATATTCAACGCCTGCAGGCACAAATTCAAGGTTCAATGTAGCTAATGAGGGTTGCACGCTTCAATTAAACAAGACGTTTAAACTCGTTTACGACGAAATTTCAGGTATTATAAAACATCCCTACCTTTACTGTTTACTCATAAAATTCAATATCGATTTTTATGCCACTACTTTCGTTAAATATTTTTAAATTAAAGCTTTGCGTACTGGCATATCTAGACAGGTTACCTAGTACATTTCGTAATTAAAATTTACTTCATTCAACAACGTTAGGTAGTTATTCATGATTACTACAAATTTTCTATTGTTATTGTATAACATTTTACAACATTTCAAATTGTTCAAGTTGTCCTATTTACACTGATAACAATTTCATATTATTATCCAATTTATTTATTTTAGTTATTTTGAGGATAGTAATTAAAATACCGTTAACAGTTATTATTCTTTAGTACAGTTGTGAACCTTCAACTGATTTCGCTATTCCTTCGTACATTTGTACAAACACCTTTATGTAATTATTAACAGATTTCAGTAAATATTCAAACATGGAGTTACTCGTACAAGAACGTGGAATTATTGAAGGCAAACTTACACGCTTTATCAATTATGTAAATGGCTTCAAAAATACTTTCGACTCTAATCCTGATTCAGTTACAAGAGAATTAATCATGGAATTGATCGCTTGGTCATTTCAAAATAATTATTGCAGTCCTTTAAAGATATTCATAAGCAAATAATTGCTATTTCAGGCGACTCGGTTCATGAAGAACAATATATTTTCTTTGAAGAATTTTTCCTTAAAATTATTTCTGTGCATCAATGATTCTATAAAAAGTCAATAATTCCGACTTATCCGAATTTCTTGGACCATCTCGTTCTTCAAGTTCGCGATCAAATCATTCAAAATCGCACAGTTCGCATTTCATTAAACTTCCGACGATAAATTTACCGCGCTATTCTGGAAATCTAGAAAACTGACTGGAATATAGGGACACGTTCGATTCTTTAATCAATAAAAATACGTCCATTAGCGACATCCAGCGTTTTCATTACTTGAGGACTTCTCTTAGTGGATCGGCACTTCAGGTTATACAGTCTCTAGATTTCGTTTCGTCCAATTATCGTCTAGCGTGGGACACGCTGTGTAAAAGGAACAATAATACACGCATGATTGTTTATAATCATGTCCAATCTTTATTCCACTTCGAATCTCTTTCAAAAGAATCACCTGACAAGCTACGTCAAATACACGAGTTCTTATCCAAACATGTTGGTGCTTTACGCTCATTGTCAGACGACAAATCTCTGATTGAGATATTTCTCATTTATGTTATTGCCAACAAACTCGACCCTACCACTCTTAGAGAGTGGAAGTCTGTTCGAAAATCCTTACCTCAAGTGCTACTAACTCTTGCGGAATTTCAAGACTTGTTCAAGTCCCAAGCAGATTTGCTTTCCACTTTAAAAGAAAAGGTTGTGCACCAGAGGCATGTGTTACGGTATTCCGCGCAAGCACAAAAGAAAACAGTAAAAGCAGGTAAGGAAATCGTTTACGCCGAATATCGCAACAGAACGGGGACAGAAAGGTAGAATTTGGGCTGAGCTCAAAAACGTCGTAGAGGGGCGTGGGTGAAATAGAAAAACACATTGGAAACCTCTGAGATACTCTATTGATAACATCGCATCTTGGAAGATTATTTACAAAGCAATAAAATAAATAAGTTGCGTAATTGTGATTGTGTCATAACATATAAAAATTGGTAAGCAAATATAACATCTTATGATCTAAATACCTACTTAATGGTTCACCTTAAATACATAGAAAAGAAAATACAACAAACTATACAGTAAATCTAGAAAAAGAAATATACTTAAATTATATGTACATGCTGCTTTGTGAAGTGCACCTCCTCAGATATAATATAATATTAAAATTAGACACCCTAACTTAAATTAATCAAATATTAATCTACTTTTAAAGTGATGCGTAAGTTCTTTTAGTTAAGGTTTATACAGAAATACAAAATAAACAGTGAAACGGACTCTAACAAAAGCTTTGAGCAATTAATTTTTAATTTAAAGAATAATAACATAGTTTTGCGTACATCGTGCAGGTAAGTTGTGTAACGGGGTGGTGCCAATTTATCGGATAATTATACGCAATAGCAGCAAATGAAAAGTTTATTCTTCACGCAGCAAAAAAAGAATTATGGAAATAGCAAAACTGTACCTTGAGCAATCAGCTTCATGCTGGTCTCATCTTAAAGCTGCAAAAATGGCTGCATTTCTCTATGGGCTGCCTACATGCTGGAACCACCAGCTTCACTTATACAAGCATGGAGAGCATTTCTAATAGCGCGACTTTACATCATGTATCTTTTCGGTAATGGTTAATCTTTAATTTCCCTCTTTCAAAGCACGGTCTCTATTTTATAAGGCCAGACTCATGTATGGGGGTAGGGTATTTGATTTTCAAAGATATCGCCGAATTACTATGTGTGCAGAATTTCCAGACAACAGATGCCGAAATACAAACTGTAGCAGCTTGCCAACAAGCAGATAACGCAATTATCGAAGGGTTTTAAACAAATGAGAACAATTTTGTTATTTTGTAACGTCTTAACAGCTGCAGAATACCAGATAACAAGTCCATTGTAAGCAGATGTAGGCAGGTGGTAAACGGTCTTATCTTTTAGAAGAAAGCTGTACATTTACATGCAGATTTTACTTAAAATGTAATCACTGCAGATGCTAGAATTTATTACAACTAGTTTGTAACGTAATGTTTCCTAAGCAGCTGTTTAAAGCAAACCTTAATACGAAGTAATTAATTGAGAAATTTTATTAAATAATACTAATTAAAATGGCAGGAAATCAAACTTGTTGAGAAAATTTAGGGCATTATAAAAATAATTGCAGGAAAATTTGTTTGCAGGATTTTGAACGTAACACATGAAAAATTCAAGGCTAGTGTCAAAACATTTGTGACATCTAGTAATTCACGCGATTGCTTTAACTGCTATGGTTCTCATTTACTCGGTAATTGCACTGAATTTCTAAGGTTATCAGCACAAAACAGAATTTCAAAGGCAAAGGAGTTGAAACTATGTCTCAATTGCCTATACAAGGGACATTCTGTCTCACAATGTTCTTCTCGTTTTACTTGCAGGAAGTGCAAGTCAAAGCATCATACGCTTTTGCATAAGGACGTTCAACGTTCGCAAATTTCTACAGTCTCCGCAGGACAAACAAACACTTTGCTTTTTGTGGGTAGCGCTTCTTCGCATACAATTTCTGCCTTTTCTAGTAATACTTCCTACCGTGTGCGCACAAACTATCGATTCCAACGGCAGATTGTTCAGAGTTAGGGCTCTGTTAGATTCAGGCTCTTAATCGAATTTTATTACTTCGGATATTTATAAGAAGTTGAGACTCCTTACAAAACCAGTTGATGTTATGATTTCCGGTCTTAGCAAGACCCCTTCGCAAATACGTTCACGTTGTGACATTACGCTTTATTCTTTGAATCATTCGTGGTTCAAATTGACAATTTCCTGCTTTGTCATTGACAATATCACCAGTAATCTACGTAACTGGCATGTAAATATTACCAAGCTTCACATTCCTGACAACATTCAGTTATCAGATTCTTTATTTTATGAACCTGGTAAAATCCACATCCTTCTTGGATCGCCAATCTTCTTTAAGATTTTATGTTCTGGACAATTTCAATTAGGTCCAAGTCTTTCTACTTTTCAAAAAACTCAATTTCGTTATGTTGTTGCTGGTCCGTTAGACTCTGACATGCTGATTCGAACAAAATGTCTTCACTCGGTTATTGATCCAGTTCAAGAGCAACTCGCTCGTTTATGGGAATTGGAACAGTATCAGTCCGAGAAGGTCCTCTCATAGGAAGAAAATTTCTATGAAAGGCAGTTTTCTGCAACTACTAAAAGGGATACTGATAGTCGTTTTATTGTTTCCATTCCGTTTAAGGAAAACCCTTTTGATCTGGGGAATTCTTGGCATACAGCTTTGAAAAGATTCAAATCTCTAGAAATGAAATTTCAGTCAAATCCAGAATTCAAAAAATTATATACCTTCTTTATGCAGGAATATCATAATCTTGGACATATATCGCCTTTCAACCTCAGTTATACAGGTCAAGTTTTCTATCTTCCTCGCCATGGCGTAGTTAAAGAGGAAAGTCTCACAACCAAACTTCGCGTTGTATTTGACGGTTCTTCTAAAACTTCCAGTGGACATTTGTTAAATATTACTCAGGAGGTTGGACCTACTATCCAAAAGGATCTCTTTTCAATTTTATTACGTTTCCGCAAACATACGTACGCCTTGTCTACTGACATTGAGAAAATGTACAGACAGGTTCTGATCAATCCAAGCCAAAGACCTCTTCAAAGGATACTATGGTGATCTTCTTTTTACGATTTAATTTCTACTTTTGATTTAAATACCATAACCTATGGTACCGCGGCGGCTTTATTTCTAGCCATTCGATGTCTGACTGAGACAGGTATTCTCGTTAAAGACACACATCCTCAGTTTTCCAGAAAAATTCAGGAAGATTTCTACGTAGATGATCTTACAGGTTCTGATGAGCTTCGCCACCAAGGCTATCCACCTAGAATTAGTGACTAATCTTTCCGGTGATTCATTTCTAATGACTTTCCGCAGATTATTGCAGATAGGGTAACTGGTATGGGCATAACTTGGCATTTCATTCCTCCTCATTCTCCTCATTTCGGGGGACTATGGGAAGCGGGTGTAAAATTGTGCAAACACCACTTACGTAAAGTTTTAAGCTATGCTCTCCTTACTTATGAGGAGTTTTCCACCATGTTGGCACAGGTGGAGGCTATTCTAAATTCGACACCCTTGTCTCCTATTTTTTCTGATCCCAACGATTTTCTACCTTTAACTCTAGGACACTTCTTTATTGGTCGATCCATGACTTCTGCTCCTGATCCTTTTTTAAGTCACCTTAAAGAATCCAGACTTTATACCTTCCAACGAGTTCAACTTTTTCAACAACAAATATGGTCACGTTGGAACAAAAAGGATGTATCCGAACTCCAACCACGACAAAAATGGCGTTCCAATGACTCCGATCATCAAAAAGGCACATTGGTGCTAATAAAGGAGAATCTCCCAAGTGTTACAGTGGCGTCTTGTGAATGTTCATACTGGTGCCGAAGGTGTTAATCGCGTTGAGTCGATTAAGATTGATACTGGTCTAGTTCTTCGATCATTTTCCAGGATCTGTCCGCTACCTATTGACGACATGTAAATATATTTTAATGTTCTATACTTATTATTATTGTACTGTACCTATTCATACTATTTCTATTGTACTTTTAAGTTGATGTATTTAAACAATTGTTAGTTTATTGAAAGTTAGTGCTTTCAACGCTGGGAGCATGTTGCATATGCATAAATAGGTAAATGTCTAAATAGGAGATATTCTAAAACGAATATTCAGTAATTTGAAATTATAAAATCATTTAAAACAAGTAGAACGCTTAAACATGCTATTGTATAAAGCTTAGTTTTTAATTTTTAATTACTACTAAATTGCGAACTAAATTTGTAGTTAACTTGGTCGTTTAACGTCAGATGAAAGTGTCAAAATTTTCGGTAACGTCAAGATGTTCTAAAATTTTAGGATATAGTAAACGAAATTGGTGAGTAAATGATTATTATTAAATAAGTACGTGATTTATAGTTTAAACAAATTTGAGATTGAGACTATTGAATCGTTAATTATTATTCTTATTAACTATAATATTATAGCTACGCTGTCATTTGTGACTTTGAAATCTACGTAACCCCTAGCGTATTTTCTAAAAAAGGAAACCCTGTAAGTTTTTAAAACTTACTGCATAAATTATTTTAAAAGCACATTTGTACATTATAGAAACATAAATTATATAAAAAATTTAATTGGTTATTTGCGATAATATAAAAGCTGTTATGGGTAAATTGAGCGCTACGTTAATAAATTTTAAATTACCCTGAACGAGCGAAAAAGGGTGCTTCGGCTAACTACAGTGGTGTGTAGTGAATTTCTGTGCAAAAAATGATAAAAAAATAGTAGGAAAATTTGTAATAAATGTAATAAATGTAATAAACACAAAATGATAAATAAAGTGGCTGAAATACAACAACTATGTTACATTAATTACATCCTGAAAGGTTTTCGGAATTCATAATTGAGAGAGGCCAAACCGTCTACCATAGCAAAACATTCGACATTATTCTTTTACAATGACCTAATTTTTATCCTAGTTCATAGATAAATGCAAATAAAATTTAATTTAAACTTAGACTCTATTGACATTAAATAATTGAAATGTACACCCCTGTGAAGATGGCACGACATTCTTTAAATTTTAAAAAACAATGATAGTTCTTGTAGCACTTTTCATAATTCTAGAGTTCCTGATAGAAAATAAAAAAAGTTCTGCATTTTTAATACCAAAAAAAAGAAAATGAAAAATTGTCGTGCTAACTTCGCGAATCTATCACGACACTTCCTCCTATAATCTATAAGAAATCGATAAATATAACAACTTTTAGCAAGAGTTCCGTTAGTTCTAATTGAGTTCCATCTCACTATGTAATTAAAATAAAAAATTGCAATAATTAGCTTATTTGCATAAACAACGTAAATTGTACGCAGCACGACACTCGACGAAAAAGTGTAATGCTGATCATTTCTAGCAAATTTTTCGATATATAACAATAGTTGTACATGAGTTCTAACAACTACAACCCCTTTTAGCCTGAGTTCCAATGGCTAACCATTTTTAAATAATTTTTTAATTTTCCGCCTAGCACGACACTCGGAAAAAAGTGTCGTGCTGATCATTTTTAGCAAATTTTTCGATTTATATCGATAGTTCTACATGAGTTCTAACGACTACAAGCACTTTTAGTCTGAGTTCCAATGGCTAACCATTTTTAAATAAGTTTTTAATTTTCTATCTAGCACGACACTCGGAAAAAAGTGTTAACCACTGGAACTCTGGCTAAAAGTGGTCGTAGTTGTTAGAACTCGTGTAGAACTGTCGATATATAACGAAAAATGCGCTAGAAATCATCAGCACGACACTTTTTTTCCGAGTGTCGTGCTAGACCAAAATTAAAAATTATTTAAAAATGGTTAGCCACTGGAACTCAAGCAGAAAGTGATCGTAGTTGTTAGAATTCATGTAGAACTGTCGATATAATTCGAAAAATGCGCTAGAAATGATCACCACTACACTTTTTTCCGAGTGTCGTGCTAGACCGAAAATTAAAAAATTATTTAAAGATGGTTAGCCATTGGAACTCAGACTAAAAGTGGTTGTAGTTGTTAGAACTCATGTACAACTATCTATATATATATATATATATATATATATATATATATATATATATTCTTAATTTCGCTCCTCCTTTTTTTTTAAAACAAATTTTATTATACGACTTTTGTCGTCGTCACAAATTTACTACTTAATGCCTGATTTCAAATCGAGGTGCTTTAGCAAACGTTTGGTTGGTTTTTCTTTTACTATTTACTATATTTTATATGCTTCGACTATTTGAAACTTTAATCTCAGGGTTTTCTCACCTACTCACCGTGGGTTCAATCGTGAGTAGATGTGCACTACCCAACCAAACTGCACCCTCGTTTGTTTTACCACTTTTAATAAACTGAATTTACTTTTGTATGCCAAATCTAAATAGATCAAAGATGCCTGATGTCAAATTAATTTATGTAACTTTTATGACTTTAAATTCTGACGTGCTAATATATTCACGGTACTTACCAGAAATATACCGCGCTGAAGGCCTCCTTTGACTGCTGGCTCAAGTTCGAAATAGCCGTACGCACTTTCACAACAGATTCTCCAAAATTGTCCTCTTGCGTACTGCCTCCAGGTATTTGTAAAACAATTTTGATGACCCAAACCTGAAATAATGTTACCCCAATTTAGAATTTAGTAAAAAACCTTTGTCTACTTTCCCTGCGTCAATTCTTCCTCGCCGTATCTTGATCTCCTGTTCTTCTGCTCCGTGTCCCACTTAAATCTTTCTTCACACAACCAAATCAATCCCGCTGTCTTAATACAAATCACTCCTAATCCTGCTATTCTAATTATCCATGCGATGTCCTTACTGCCGTTATATCTTCTCAAACCAATCCAAAATTATTTTTCTCGACGATGCCTTCTTAAACCACTCCAATATCCTGCTGCCGTAATACCCAAATCTATTCCAAAACCAACACTACTCTTCTCAAATAAATATACCGTCGCTTTCTCCTTTGCACCAATAACCACTTCCAAAATCTTCTTTAACTACACGCTGACTTTCCCTTTGCACTTCTAAACACTTTTACAACTCTTTTAAAATATTCGTCGCCTTTATTTATTCGAAGCTTCTTATCTCTTTCACACTTGGATTAAATGATACTCGATGATACAAAAATAAACTTTTATTTCAAAACACTTTTACAATTTTTAACGCAGGTTTTATAAATAGGTCTTTATCTGAACAAATTCGAATAAGAAGTCCCTTATTTATTTTGCTTAGTTATTAAATCAACAAACTTAGCTTACTACAATAACATTTTTAAACATATAACATCCAATCACAAATCACTTATCTTTCAGTGTCCAACATACCCTCGCTATAGTCTTTATAATAATTTTAAATTTATACCATTGGTCCAAAACATTTCACTAAACCCCAATAACCTTTTACATTTTGATTCACTTTAAATTTTGATTTACAATTCGTCTAAAAGTTTGATTCTATAAAAAGGAAAAGCCAAATAATTTATACACGACCTGGACGCTTTGTTATATTGCAGATATCCATAAATGCGTCCGGCTTTCCGACGCCAAATGTACTCTCAACTGGCTCATGAAATATCAACTCAGTATAAAACCTCAAGTACCGTGCATTATATCAACGTCATAAAGTCATGTTACTACCTTTTGGCATATAAGTTTCAATCTGAAAAGGTACATACTTTAACGTATGTAAAGTATAACAAAATTTATAGTTTTTTAAATTATTAAATCTGAAATATTGACCCTATCGCTTGGCATACACCCCTATTAATACAAATATACCTTTAGAAACCTTATAACCCCCTACACAATAATATATATGGAAAAATTCGCTAGAAAGGATCAGCACGACACTTTTTCCGAGTGTCGTGCTAGACCAAAAATTAAGAAATTATTTAAAAATGGTTAGCCACTGGAACTCAGGCTAAAAGTGGTTGAGGTTGTTAGAACTCTTGTACAACTATCGATATATAAAAAAAAAATTGCTAGAAATGATCAGCACGACACTTTTCTTCCGAGTGTCGTGCTCGACCGTAAATTAAAAAATTATTTAAAAATGGTTAGCCACTGGAACTCAGGCTAAAAGTGGTTGTAGTTGTTAGAACTTATGTAGAACTATCGATATATATCAAAAAATTTGATAGAAATGATCAGCAGGACACTTTTTCCGAGTGTCGTGCTAGACCAAAAATTAAAAAATTATTTAAAAATGGTTAGCCATAGGAACTTATGCTAAAAGTGGTTGTAGTCGTTAGAACTCATATAGAACTATCAATATATATCGAAAAATGCGCTAGAAATTATCAGCATGACACTTTTTCCGAGTGTCGTGAGTTAAGGTTCGTGGCTGCGAGCGGTCCTTTTTAAAAAAGATTTCTTGAACTTTGTAACACATTTATTTGTTTATACAGAAATTAACATTGAATTTTGACAAACTTGAAAATGAATTATTCCAAGTCGAAAATATATTAATTAATTGTAAAAAGTGAGTTATCTACGAACTGCAATGTTAAAGCTGAACGATGGATTAACTGACTGCGAGTGGAGCTCCCGGGCCTTTTATAATATCCCTACCCCCTCACATGTCTGTGGGAACTTGCAGACCTAATGTCTGCTTACACTTGACTCTATTCATAATACAATGTTGTGATCTTAAGTCTATTCATAATTACTTTGTTGCGAGCTTACTTCTCAGTAATCTCGGTACGTGACTGTCTGCGACCGCCTGTAACCTGACATCTGCAGTGTCACTTATCTCTGTGCTACAAAGTAGCGCTTCCGTTCCCATGAACGTTAATAAACTGAAATGAATTGTCCTTCATTACATTGTTGCACATCACTTAGCACATTTTCTAATATTTCTAATAACTCGTGCTAGACCAAAAATTAAAAAATTATTTAAAAATGGTTAGCCACTGGAACTCAGGCTAAAAGTGATCGTAGTTGTTAGAACTCATGTAGAACTGTCGATAGATATCGAAAAATGCGCTAGAAACAATGAGCACGACACTTTTCTTCCGAGTGTCGTGCTAGACCAAAAATTAAGAAATTATTTAAAAATGGTTAGCCACTGGAATTCAGGCTAAAAGTGATCATAGTTGTTAGAACTCATGTACAACTATCGATATATATCAAAAAATTCGCTAGACATGATCAGCACGACACTTTTTCCGAGTGTCGTGCTAGACCAAAAATTAAAAAATTATTTAAAAATGGTTAGACACTGGAACTCAGGCTAAAAGTGATCGTAGTTGTTGGAACTCATGTAAAACTGTCGATACATATCGAAAAATGCGCTTGAAATGATCAGCACGACGCTTTCTTTGGAGTGTCGTGCTAGACCAAAAATTAAAAAATTATTTAAAAATGGTTAGACACTGGAACTCAGGCTAAAAGTGGTCGTAGTTGTTGGAACTCATGTAAAACTGTCGATACATATCGAAAAATGCGCTTGAAATGATCAGCACGACGCTTTTTTTGGAGTGTCGTGCTAGACCGAAAATTAAAAAATTATTTAAAGATGTTTAACCACGGAACGCAAACTAAAAGTTATCGTACTTGTTAGAACTCATGTAGAACTGTCGATATATATCAAAAAATGCGCTAGAAATGATCAGCATTACATTTTTCGTCGAGTGTCGTGCTGGGTACAATATACGTTGTTTATGCAAATAACCTAATTATTGTAATTTTTTATTTTAATTACATAGAGAGATGGAACTCGATTAGAATTAATGGAACTCTTGCTAAAAGTTGTTATATTTATCGGTTTCTTATAGATCACAGGTGGAAGTGTCGTGCTAGATTCGCGAAGTTAGCACGACAATTTTTCATTTTCTATTGTATTAAAAATGCAGAACTTTTTCTATTTTCTATCAGGAACTCTAGAACTATGAAAAGTGCTACAAGAACTATCACTGTTTTTTTTAAAATTTAAAGAATGTCGTGCCAACTTCACAGGGGTATGCAAATACTCCTAAGAGAACATAGCTTTTTAACCAGGTACTACTCTGACCAGGTACTACTTAGAGAAATCCTTACACTGCTAAATTAAATCCACGCTGCAGTTTCTGGAGATGCCTTTAGTAATAAACAAAAAATATTAAATGCCAACTCTTCCGTTTAAGCTTTCATTGTTTAGACAAAATAATTGAAAGCCAATAAGGCTATAATAGCTAATATTAGATAAATTATTTATATAGTTGAATCTTTTAACTTTACGTATTTAAAATTATGTATTCTTAAATTCAACCAACACTCGTTCAGTCGCTAAATCATTGTTCAACAGAATAATCACTTTCATGTTCGATTAATGTGCTATGTTGTAATATACCAAATATTTACATTTACAATCCATATGTGCATATGAATGTATAAACATAAAAACTCACTATACTCACTGTTTAATTCTACCTTAAAAAAAAGGTTAAGGATTTTCAGAAACCATTAATATGTCAATTTTCTACTTTTCTCCACTAACACGCCTTTCTTAACACAACATACCATTCAATTCAAATTATTGAAAGTGCAAACTCTCCAAATTATTTACCCCGTTTACTTCGGTTGTCACGACATTATATCCCGCCCCACACGTATGCAAAATTACCTTACACTTGCAAGCGTATTTGAACTTTGTCGCCCGTCGCGTTTTTCTTTGCAGTAGCTCTATATTCACATCTTAAAACTGTGTTTCTTGTCTAATTGCAACTTTTATCTTGTTTTTATACAAATCCCAACCGCGAGACCCTTCCGCAGTATTAGTTCCTCGTATAGCTATAATTTCGGTCTTTCTAATTACATGCTCAAGAATAAAATAACTCAATTCTTATCTCTCCACTGTCCAGCGTTTGTCCTTTTTCTAGTGTTTCTTGTGTTCATGGGGATTATACCATTGTATAAGCATTTTTGTTGCACGTGGATCAAGCATGATGTCATACGGTATACCTAAGTGAGCGTCTTCGGCAATGTAAATGTGCTCAATTCCAGCATTTTTTAAAAAAATTTTAATCAAATATTTAACAACCAACAGGATCTAATATTACATTGCATTGTATAAAATCATTAAATTTTGCAACTTGACATTCGTAAATTTTACTAACAAGGCGTCTAGTTTTAAGTAATTACTACATTGTATGAATAATTTCTGATATGATCTGTGATTTACTAGGCATTGCAACTAGATAAAATTAATTCTACTTCATTTAAGTAAAATTTGTAAAAGGCCTTTCTATATTTGGAATAATTATGATATGAAACGTTTTTATTAGTCATTTCACTATTATTTATTTCATAATCCTAAAGCCTTTTTAAAATAGCTAAATGCTTATTCTATTTGTAATTTTAAAATAATTATGAACCTAAGTTCCGTTCCAAAATGTATTTAGCAAATACAAAATGAGGTTTTTGTAATTTTAAGTTGACTACTTTCAAACAAACTAAAGTCTTGCTAAATGAACACTACTATTTATGAATTCAGAATTACAGCGTATATCAGTTTGTCCGTTTAAGATTAATTTTGCTCTTTTTACATTTGGCTTCTGTTTAACGTAACACCAAGACGTTACAAAATAAATAAGAAATGTTCTTATATTACATTTGTATAATGAACAAGAAGTGCACAACTTATTGAATATATAAGATTAAGTAACTAAAACTACTATTTACTTCAAGTCCCTCATGTGACTCTAAGATGAATTAATGACGATCTACCACTGGTTCATCAAAAGCTTTTAAAATATTTTTTGTATTAGTATAAATAAATTCATTTTGCTCAAGGTGTATAAATTTATTTTGCAAGAATTTTTTTAAAAACTTCACCAAAAAATTTTGTTTTTGAGCTATGGCCAAAACCGATATAATGTTGTTCTTTGTTTTTTCGACTTGAAACTTTAGTCACAACATATGTAGGAGGAGTGCTCCATATGTGCCGGTAATAAGTAACAAAAACAAAACTTAAGGTGTAAACGTGTAAAACGTGGTGTAAAACGTCTTTTGACCCTCAAAGAATTACTATCACACTATCGTAGAGCTTACTATCAGATCGTCATCTCAGACCCGTGTCCAATGTTTAAACGTCCAACAACTTGAGAGTGAATTTGAAGCCCTTCAGAAAAATTGTTGTTAAGAAAATTGCGACCGCAATAATTATTTATAAAATTTTAAGATGAAAAACAAGCGAAATATGAAAAAAAGCTGCTGCGTTAAACTGTGGATTCAACGTAAATCAATATTAGGTGCATGTTTGGCGTTGATCAAAAAATTTCGTATTGAATATGCTCAGCAGTTTCGTAACTTGATCCGTATAAATTCAGTACAGGTTCAGTATGTAATAGAATTGGTGGATCCAGAAAGTGTTAAGCGTAATACACTATTGCGCCAATTGGGTCCACTAAATTTTATGATAATCTTTAGATTAAGGAAATTTTTTAATCCAGCACGGGGAAAGCTTTTTTCCGATTCATAAATTAAATACTTTGTTACATGCCAAAATTGACGTTACGATGATGGTAGGGGGGAAGAGGCATGAACAAACACGGTAAGCTCAAAGGAACGAACTAAACCGCGGCTCTGCTGGCTGCAGTGGTGACGGGCGGGGTAAAATGGGGAGGGGAGTGGAGAGTAATAATAGTTGTCTTGACTAAACCGGTGAATTCTGGGCACCACCCTTATTTTAGTAGAGTTCTGCCTAAAGTGGCATGGATTCCCTGTCTTTTATAGGAGAACGGCAAAATGTGGGAAAACTTATTCTTCTCGGACAAGAAACCTGTATGACAAAATATGGGAATGACACTATTTCCAAGTTATTAGCCAAGTTGTTGTACACCTCCTGGCTGTTTAAAAATTATCAAATACAATAATGCAAGTTTAACACTAACTTGTACTTGTAATAAAGTTATCACTTAAGATATTCTGAACTAGGGGGATTGAGTCTTTAAATTAAATATATTTGATCTGAATCCCTGTTCACAGTATTACTTAAACTCATAAAATTATAATTTTAGGACGACGGAATTTGTTCTAATATAACCATATAGAAGTCTTTAACCGAACACAAAATCCACATTAGTCACACTTCTAAATTATACACAATTACTATAACATGTTTCTATTAATTATGACCAGTAATAATGTGTTGAGCAACAAACAATTCATGTACATTTAATTTTCATTAAATCCTTCTACCAACCCTAATGGATCCTCCTATCGCTGTATCAACAATGATTAAATTTACTAAATAAGTTAACGTAAAATGAATATTTTAAAATAGTTTTATCCGTACGAAATTGAGCATAATACGGAATTGTAAACAAGTTCAGTTTATAAAATAATATGGCAATAATAACTTACAGTACAGATGGTGAAACTACCGCAGGAATTCAGTTTTCAGTCTTCAGTTTACCTTAATCAATTGCGGGCACTGGTGTACTCCAGGACGGTACCTCAACCAACGGCTTAGAAAGAAGAGGAATTTCGGAACAAACACCAAAAATCCCGTGAGGTGTTCTTTGATATAATGAGCTGCAAATATCCAAATTTACCGGATTAAACTGGTTCGAATACTTTTGGGACAGCCAACAAAGGATAAAATACGCGATGGTTCGCTGATCCAGTTCCGTGAATTGTCGGGTTAATAATTATCACTCGACACACATTAACTTCTCTGATAAGCACTAAACTTATTATTAATCTTATGACGATAACAGTTTCCTAAATTAACGTAAAAACTAACTACGCGAGTCCGTCGGGCTAGGGTTTTATTTCTTCACAAAAACAATCTCAATGCAAAACGCCTCCGTGCAATTTAAATATTCCGTTACTTACTATCAACTAGAAACGTGCGGTTTTACAACCCGTTTATTCAACGTGCTTAAAATCTTCCTTAAAAAGAAATCGGAGCAACTATGTCGCAAAAGAAACCATTTGACTTTTACACGACCGAACCAATTAATTATTCACGCGAATGTTTATTGCACTTCGCGCCTAAAAGAGCTTTCTACAATTACATCTCGCAACTCTTCGAGTACCCAACGTGAACTAATTTAAAACGACGACGAATTCTTCTTCCCCTATCTTCGCAAATTATCGGTAAGTGAGACGAGAGTATCCCACTATTGTATTGAAGGAACAGTGTTTAATCCAGGGGGTAACCGGGAGGGAATTCCCCCCCCCCCCCGAGCGTTATAGAATTCCCCCCCGGGTAACATTAACCCGAGTGACATTAACCTTAGTAATAATGCGTATTATATTTATAGAGACCAAAGCAATATTTTGATATAAACACAGTTAGTCAGGTCTAAGTGCATTAAGCCTTTCAAAATAAGCTTTTTCACTTTTAAAACACGCCAGTCAGTCTATGAAATAATTCTTTGACGTTGTATTATACCCTTATATGAATAGAAGGAAGGGTTAAAGACAGAACTGAAACGTATTTTTGTACGTTGAAGCGCAAGTGAAACATATGCCCCACGTTTCAGGCGTCAGTAAAACATATTTATGTACGTTGAGGCGTCAGTGTAACTTATTTTTCTTAATTGGGCGCCAGTGCACAAAAATCTTTCGACATAGCTAGGGGTCTATTCCTGGGTAGAGCAATAAGAAGTGGGGGGGGGGCAAGTCGAATTTTGTTTGCAGACCAAAGCTAAACTAAGTTAACAAGGCGCCAACAAGTCCTGAGATAATCACGGTAAGAGCAAAGCACAATTCTAAGGGCGGACGTGGAAACCCAAAGATAATACGATCGCCTTCGTTAACAAAAACCTGTCTTATAAAAATAAGACGCAGCTCCTGTAAGAAATTACAAAGATTAAATACATAAAAATGTAGAACACCATTTGTGTCTTATAAAAGTATCAAAAATAAAAAGTGTATATCCAATATGATATTGGCATAAAATTATTACTCAAAAATTCTACCTTTATGTTATCAGATTCGATCGCATTTGACCAAAATAAAAGTCTCAAAGTTTAACTAATTGTTTACTGAAGTAAAAAAAAACTTTCTTTTAAAATTTCATAACTTTTAACAGGTAAAAAAAATTCTCAACAATAAAGTTTATAACAAAATCAAAATTTAGTTTTTTTAAAACAAAAGACAGCTCACTAAACATAAGCTTGTTTTAAATATTTGATCAAAATAATTCATAAACTCAATGCATTGAATTATCATTTCTATCCTGGGCAGATCTTATCAGATAGATTACAATTTCATAATTAGTTCGTAGCGTGTATTTAAATTTTCATACTTAGATTTTATAATTTCTCTGTAAATAAAAGCTAATTACAAGATTGAAGAATGTTTAATTTGAATTTTATGAATGCTGCACGAAGCATCTGCTTTCACGGCAACATCTGTCAAATGTGCTACAACACAAAAAAGTATGACGTCGAAAATATACCTTGAAATTTATCTGAAGTTCAAATGGAACAAAGCTTACAATTATATATACCTAACTTGACAAAATTTATTTCTACGGCTTGTAAAACCAGTTCAACAATAATTGAAAATGAAACAGATTATATGTTCGTAAACATGATAGCAACTTTCGTGCTTTTTATATGATAGTCTGTTTGTCAAATTTTAACGACATTCAAAACATATGCAAAAATTTCTTATATGTAATAACGAACCAAACTGCCTCTGTTTTTCCAAGACAAATCCAAACGGAAATTCATACGCTCACAAACAATGCTACAAGCCATTTCAAACTTGGAATGACAGCAATCAAAATCAAAATCTTCACTTGTCCTTATCTATCGTTTTTCGTAGGTGAATTCTTGTACAAAACCATACAAATTACAAAACCAAAATCTTACTTGTACCTTATCTATCGTTCTTCGATGGCGAATTCTTCGTTGACGCGCTAAATAAATGAAACCAAATTAAATTAGTTCGTAAAATGTATAATTTACAAACCGTTAGTAAAAGTTATCAAAATTGTTCCAGGTCTAGCACGACCTGACCCGCTCACACAAATAATTCAACCGAAGTTCGCATGCCTCTAGACGGGAATACATCTTGATAAGTCGGTTGCTAGGGAGCGACTAACTCGACAAGGCGAGGAACGAACGATAGCGACGTTAGAGGTGGGGAAATACGATAGACTCAGCATTGCATAGAGGTGCTCGCCAAAATAACTTTATGTGACACAGATATTTTACTATAAGAAGATTATTAAAACGAAGCGTTCCGTTATGTACCATATGAAACCTTAATAAAGAATAAGGCACGCTTAGCGCATTATCCTCGTAATTCAATGCGAATAAATACTGAACAAATTAAACATGTTACAGAACAAGCGCCAGAGTGAAGAAGTCATTGTAGAATATGAATTCTTACACTGACTTGTTGGCTCGTTGTTTATTTATTGTCATTCTACTTGAGACATTAGTGTCTTTCGTGTTAAGAGAATGAATTGAATACTGTTTATTTATAGCGAATATAATTATCAGACTAATAATTTAAGTTGTTTTGTGATTTAAAAGTTATTGACTACAATTATAGTACTTGAACTATTACAATTATTGTAAGTTACAAGATTCTGGTAATAGTTCTTAATTTAATTACAGAATTTTTTAATCTAGTTTTGCCATGCCAGAAATTAAAAGACAAATGGGTATACCAAATTTTTTTTCCAAGAGACAAAAAGTAGACACGGTTAAAATTAAATCGAAAACCGAATATCCACATCGGGATGGTGGCTATGCTGTTGAAGCTGGTGGTGCGGCTTGTTGCTCTGTACGGACTAACAGTGATAGTATTGAAGTAAAGAAAATAATTCCGCGTGCTGTTAATAATGATAAAAAAAGCAAGTTAATTTGAATAAAAATTGGATGCTCAAGTATAACTGGCTGTATTACGATGAAACTCGCGGTGGGGAATTTTGCAAGCATTGCAAAATATTCTTCAAAGGAGATTCGAATGCCTTACAAAACACGTCAGATGTATTTATCATTCAGCCGCTTATCAACTATCGGAAAGCTACTGGTAAATCAGGAAAGCTTGAGAAAGATGCTAATTCTGACCTTTACACACGTAGTCTGTCTATGGAAAAAATGCGTTTGCAAAATGTGAAGGTACCAATTCATGCTTTATTAACCACTGAAAGTAAAATGCAAATAGCCGAGAATAGACAGTCACTATCCGCTCTTATTAATTTTCTAGCTAAAGAGGAAATTCCACATACAACTAAATATGAACCTCTTGTTAAAAAGTTATTGCTAAAAAATAATATTTCATTAAATAAATGGGTGCAATCTCAAAGTCATCGTTCAATGTACATTAGTAAAGCAACAGGAATTGAATTTCTTCCCTGTATAGGCGAGGTATTGAACATACAAGATTCAAATAATTTAAATAATTAATACTTCTCTTTGATGGCAGATGAGTCCACAAATGTAAATAATGTAACAGAATTAACTATTCTTTTGCGTTACATAGATGAGAATAAGTTAATTAAGGAAATGTTTTTGTGTTTAGTTGAACTAAATAATTCAGATGCAAACACGATTACTGAGATTATTCTTAATGAACTATTACGTAGAAACATTAGTTTGAATCAAATGGTGGCATGCGCATTTGATGGAGCAGCAACATTTTCTGGAAATATATCGGAAGTGAGACAACGTTTATCGGAGAAAGTGCAACGGGAAATTCCTTATGTTCTCTGTAGGGCTCATATTTTAGCACTATAGCGTTAACTAGTGCACGTAATAAATACCCCCAAATTAAAAGAGTTTTGCATGTAGTAAAAGACATTTACAAATTATTTCATAAATCGTTCAAACGTGAAAGAGTACCACATGATGTCCAAGCCATATTAGAAGAGCATATTTTAAAAATTCCAGAATCAATTTATGTGAGTTGGCTTAGTCACTATAAATCAATAAATGCTGTAAAAAAAATTATGTGGCAATAATGATGACATGGGAACATATACATAAAGATGGAGCAGATCTTGCTTCTTTAGCAGGTGGAATTTTGCTAGAAATAAAAAATATTTAGTTTTCTTCTTATTTTGTGTGTTTTGGATGAAGCTTTACTTGCAGTTTGTAACTTGAGCAAAGTTTTGCAGAAAGAGGGTTTAGTGCTTTCAAGTTTACCGGCGCTCGTTTTTGCAACTTGTAGTCATCTAGAAAGTATTTCTTCGCAATGCAGTGAATTCAATAAAGATGGTGAATTATTTTAAAATTGTGAAATATGAATTAATAAATCCTCAATTTATCGAAGAATTATTGAAAATGAACCCAAAAGCACAACGATGAAGTCGGCTAAAAAATTTGTTGATACTATGATAGAGCAAATGAAAACTCGTTTTAACGATAAAACAGTTAAATTAATAACATTGAGTTCTAAATTGGAATCAGTAGAAGCATTTGTCACTCTGACCATCGACGATATCATCGAGTTGTGTTCGTATCTTAATATTAATGATGCTGAGACAGTTTGAACAGATATTCGTTCCTTTAAGTATGTTTTGAACACTGTGCAACAAAACTATAGCAACATCGTTTCATATATACTCGATTCAAATATAGGATATGAATATCTAAAAGATTTGTGCATTCGCTTATGGTGCATACCAATTTCTGCTGCCAGTGTAGAACGATCATTTAGTACAATGAATAGTATTTGTACGAAGCTTCACAATCGATTGGAACAAGATACACTAAATTCAAGTATGAAAATTAGCATTGAAGGGCCGGAAGAGCTATCCCAGGAATTAATTAACAAGGTGTTAGATTTATACGCCGTGAAGAAACAGCGCAGAGTAAGACTACTCAAGTGAAATACATGTTGTTCATGTATACTTAAGTTAATTTGTATAATGATAAAAAATATATCTCTCTAGAAGTTTCTTTCCCTCCCTCACCGACATGTAAAAGGGTCTGAGTATAACACATACGAATCCCTCCCGATTCGATATAAATCCCCTCCGGTAGAAGTGGTCTGAATTCAACACTGTGAAGGAAGATAGCAAATGCTAAACTATTTAAAAACTAACATGCAGGTGCTGCGTGTTTTCTTGGAAACCCAAGCGACCACCTGCCTTACAATCAACTATTTTTCAAGTTTTAACAGGTTTTAAAATATTACGTTAAAATACTATTATAAGAATATGAATTTTAGCATGAAATTATGTAAGGTAGTTAATGCGTATTTATAAAATAAAACCGAAGGTTACACCCTCCTTGCAAAATGAGAATTTTACCTAAAATTCTTGTGCAAAAAACAAAACAAATACCACAAGGGTCCAGTGGAAGAACAGACCAACGTCATCTACTATAAAGAAAATTAATCTCCTAACACTACGATTTACTACTACTAATAGAAAAATAAAGCTTACGATCGGCATGAAAATAATCATATATATACTTCCTATTCTGGAACAGATACTTGTGGTGTTTGTTTTGTTTTTTGCACAATAATTTTAGGTAAAATTCTCATTTTGTAAGGAGGGTGTAACCTTCGGTTTTATTTTATAAATACGCATTAACTACCCTACATAATTTCATGCTAAAATTCATATTCTTATAATAGTATTTTAACGTAATATTTTAAAACCTGTTAAAACTTGAAAAATAGTAGATTGTAAGGCAGGTGGTCGCTTGGGTTTCCAAGAAAACACGCAGCACCTGCATGTTAGTTTTCAAATAGTTTAGCATTTGCTATCTTCCTTCAATACAATAGTGGGATACTCTCGTCTCACTTACCGATAATTTGCGAAGATAGGGGAAGAAGGGATTTGTCGTCGTTTTAAGTTAGTTCACGTTGGGTACTCGAAGGGTTGCGAAATGTAATTGTAGAAAGCTCTTTTAGGCGCGAAGTGCAATAAACATTCACGTCCATAATTAATTGGTTCGGTCGTGTAAAAGTCAAATGGTTTCTTGCCATGCCACTTTAAGCAGAACTCTACTAAAATAAGTGTGGTGCCCAGAATTCACCGGTTTAGTCAAGATAACTATTATTACTCTCCACTCCCCTCCCCATTTTACCCCGCCCGTCTCCACTGCAGCCAGCCGAGCCGCGGTTTAGTTCGTTCCTTTGAGCTTACCGTGTTTGTTCATGCCTCTTCACCCCTACCATCATCGTAACGTCAATTTTGGCATGTGACAATTGGCGCCCAACGTCAAATTTTTGGTTTACTAGTATTTTCACGCAACAGTTGGGCGCCAATTGTTACATGCCAAAATTGACGTTACGATGATGATAGGGGGGAAGAGGCATGAACAAACACGGAAAGCTCAAAGAAACGAACTAAACCGCGGCTCTGCTGGCTGCAGTGGTGACGGGCGGGGTAAAATGGGGAGGGGAGTGGAGAGTAATAATAGTTGTCTTGACTAAACCGGTGAATTCTGGGCACCATCCTTATTTTAGTAGAGTTCTGCCTAAAGTGGCATGGATTCCCTGTCTTTTATAGGAGAACGGCAAAATGAGGGAAAACTTATTCTTCTCGGACAAGAAACCTGTATGACAAAATATGGGAATGACACTATTTCCAAGTTATTAGCCAAGTTGTTGTACACCTCCTGGCTGTTTAAAAATGATCAAATACAATAATGCAAGTTTAACACTAACTTGTACTTGTAATAAAGTTATCACTTAAGATATTCTGAACTAGGGGGATTGAGTCTTTAAATTAAATATATTTGATCTGAATCCCTGTTCACAGTATTACTTAAACTCATAAAATTATAATTTTAGGACGACGGAATTTGTTCTAATATAACCATATAGAAGTCTTTAACTGAACACAAAATCCACATTAGTCACACTTCTAAATTATACACAACCTCTATAACATGTTTCTATTAATTATTACCAATATTAATGTGTTGAGCAACAAACAATTCATGTACATTTAGTTTTCATTAAATCCTTCTACCAACCCTAATGGATCCTCCTATCGCTGTATCAACAATGATTAAATTTACTAAATAAGTTAACGTAAAATGAATATTTTAAAATAGTTTTATCCGTACGAAATTGAACATAATACGGAATTGTAAACAAGTTCAGTTTATAAAATAATATGGCAATAATAACTTACAGTACAGATGGTGAAACTACCGCAGGAATTCAGTTTTCAGTCTTCAGTTTACCTTAATCAATTGCGGGCACTGGTGTACTCCAGGACGGTACCTCAACCAACGGCTTAGAAAGAAGAGGAATTTCGGAACAAACACCAAAAATCCCGTGAGGTGTTCTTTGATATAATGAGCTGCAAATATCCAAATTTACCGGATTAAACTGGTTCGAATACTTTTGGGACAGCCAACAAAGGATAAAATACGCGATGGTTCGCTGATCCAGTTCCGTGAATTGTCGGGTTAATAATTATCACGCGACACACATTAACTTCTCTGATAAGCACTAAACTTATTATTAATCTTATGACGATAACAGTTTCCTAAATTAACGTAAAAACTAACTACGCGAGTCCGTTGAGCTAGGGTTTTATTTCTTCACAAAAACAATCTCAATGCAAAACGCCTCCGGTGCAATTTAAATATTCCGTTACTTACTAACAACTAGAAACGTGCGGTTTTACAACCCGTTTATTCAACGTGCTTAAAATCCTCCTTAAAAAGAAATCGGAGCAACTGTGTCGCAAAAGAAACCATTTGACTTTTACACGACCAAACCAATTAATTATGCACGTGAATGTTTATTGCACTTCGCGCCTAAAAGAGCTTTCTACAATTACATCTCGCAACTCTTCGAGTACCCAACGTGAACTAACTTAAAACGACGACGAATCCCTTCTTCCTTTATCTTCGCAAATTATCGGTAAGTGAGACGAGAGTATCCCACTATTGTATTGAAGGAAGATAGCAAATGCTAAACTATTTGAAAACTAACATGCAGGTGCTGCGTGTTTTCTTGGAAACCCAAGCGACCACCTGCCCTACAATCAACTATTTTTCAAGTTTTAACAGGTTTTAAAATACTACGTTAAAATGCTATTATAGGAATATGAATTTTAGCATGAAATTATGTAGGGTAGTTAATGCGTATTTATAAAATAAAACCGAAGGTTACAACTTATGTGAGAAATTCATGAATAGTTTCTTACGAATTCGAGGACAATCGACCCATGGTTTATGACATGTAAATAAATCGCATATGCTTGCGTTTCTAGACTAAAGGCCCGCCTTGAGAAACATACAGTGGTGGGAATACTACAGTTCGGGGAAATGTGGCTTGAAACTAAGGGACTTGGCTATCGGCGATCAAAGAGATCGAACGTGTGTGCATGCTAATTCTCGACGAAGTAATTCCCCTCGTGTCCTTGTACCTTCCCTCTACCTAAAGAAACTATTTCGTGTTCTACCATAGTGTAGGCACATTCGCTTCGCCTATAGAATTTGTCCACATACAGAAGATACCATCCAGCGGCGATCCGAACTTAAAAATTAGCGGAGGCGTCCTTTGGTTCCAGCAAAACCAGGTAAGCCTATGGCTTAGTGTTAGTTGTGGATTTTACCCGTTACGGTAGTACATGCAACTGAATTCCAAGGTTGTGCATGATTGGCGATGCGAGTAAAGCGTAAATGTACTTGTAATTTGCATTATTGTAACAAGTGCGAGAGGCTATTTCTGTTTACAAACGTGTTACGGTCACAATACCATTTTGGCAACAGGTAATTATACAATTTGTACCAACTATCGGCAAGATAGTAAAAGATGTTCGCCCTGTTATTTACAACGCTCTAAATAACAAATATATAAAGGTGAACAATTGCTATTTAATTTACAGATTTTGCACAAATACAGTAAAATAAAATTAATCTTCTATACAACAAGAAAAACAGGTTATAGCTCAGTATAATTGAATAATGTAAAGAAGTTCGCATATGTCATTGAATTGGCTTCATCTGGCAGTGACTGCAATTGTTATTGAGGGTATGGCACCCATGAAAGAGCTTCTAACAAGTTGGATACTGACGAAGTAGGTTTTGGTACATATCTAGTTGGAGTTGAGAAATCAGTATTGTCGTCTTCTTCTGCAATACGAATAATGACCTGCTTAATTTCAATTTTTAATCTTCTTTTATGGAATACCGATGGTAAATCTTTCGAGTAAAATGACCGTTACGTTATCAATTTAGATTTCGTCTAAAGGGACAGGAACCCTGTAACAATTTTAAGGTTTCCTCGGCTAACTACAGTGGTATGGGATTGAAAAAATTTAAATAACAATAATAAAAATAAACATTTGATATGACTGAAATACACAAAAGATACGTTACTACAACTACTGACTCTGAAAGGCTTCTTTTAGTGTCATATTTAAGGGACGCCAAACCGTCCCGTCTCAGCAATTCCTTTCGATATTTTTTTCCTACACGTAAGATGGTTATTCCGAATAGATTTCCTTTGCTTTGGATTTTCTAAAGTTTCACGTTATACTCTACCTTGTTCGACAACAACCTAAAAACACTCATTAGATTTAGTCATTTCAAAGAACATTTCAAATTAAAGTACTTCTCCAAATAGGACTTCATCTCTAGGGTGACTGGATATCCATTTGTAACGCGTTGCGTTAGGCTAGCTATAAATTATATGGGAAAAAAAACATTAGTAAATTTGAATGGACAGACTAAATATGGAACCGCCTTGTATAATCGATTACACGAATTATTAATCTTAATTAAGCATGGTATTTTTGGGCCTTTGGGAGCTTCTTTTTAAAAAGTTTTGTCGCCAAAAACACTTCTATCAAATTTATTTTTAATTGTATAATTACAAAAAATGACTTATTTCTGTTATAAGACGATTTCTGTTACTTAGACGTTTATATTCATTAAACATTAAGTAATTGAAATTGACCAAAATACTTGAAGTTAATAAATTAATAATTAATAATTGAAAATTACGGTGAGTAGCTTACACCACCAACAATGTTAGAGTTATGAAGTTTGAACACTGACTGACGATCAGAGGCTCCCTAGAGTATTTATGAAGCTTCTGGCCTAACTTCATCTTGTGGTAAAGTGCAGATCTTGCTGTCTGCAGTTTCTCTATAATCATACAATGTCTTATTCTACGTAATTTTAATTAAGACTGCTTTATTGCAGTTCATTGTTTCTGCATCTGCAGTATCAGGTTGCGTCTGGAATACAAAGGAGTTATTTCCGTTCTCATGTATATGAACTTTCATTAACCTTTAATTATAACCTTCATTTAATACAATGTAACATTCTATTACTAAGACATAATAAATGCGTTTAATTTTATATACATTTTCATATGGGAATGTAACTCGCGGCACACAATGATTTACTAATATTGCACCTAAACAGTAAGGTGACCCTAAAAAAAATTATATGTACAAATTTATAGAACATGCAATGCCGATCTGTTATCTAATAGATACTCAACTAATAACAGCTGCCACATCAGC
This sequence comes from Platerodrilus igneus, assembly GCA_036346225.1. Classification (NCBI taxonomy): domain Eukaryota; kingdom Metazoa; phylum Arthropoda; class Insecta; order Coleoptera; family Lycidae; genus Platerodrilus; species Platerodrilus igneus. The sequence goes on along the minus strand of JARFIW010001104.1, from coordinate 3,955,996 downwards.
ATATTTCGACGATTTTAAGCGAAGTAAATACAATTTCTACATCGAAGCATCTTTGATTGTGCGATGAGTAACGTAAAACTTAAAAAAGAAAATCCAGACTCAATTTTTCATGCGGAAAATTATCAAAACAATGTTGAGAAGAAACAGCAAGCTGTAGAGCTTAGCATGACTTTCTGGTTTTAACTGTATCACGGAGCAATCACGTAAGTTCTGCTAATTCATTGTAGGGACTCTGTAACTGTTTGTGATCAACATCTGATAAAATATATTTTAAGCAAAGTTTTAAGTTATATTCTAGGTACGCTACTCACTTTCCGTAATAATGTTTTGGGGTTATGATTATTCAGGTAATCGAAAATGTGTGGTGAGATTGTGTTGGAAATAAATCTAAGTTTATTTGTGAAACAGAATAGCATTTTTATTTAAGAAATAGTCCGAAAAAAGCCTACAACAATTTACATAAAACTGAAATTATGTATCTTTTACCAAAATGTGTTAAGTCCAACTTCTAGATACTAGAATTGCCATCTTATTAAAGGAAATCGCTTATTGCTAATTTTACACAAACGAAAGTCAAACTGTTTCTTAAAAAGGAATTGATGAGATAATCCATCGTACAACCAACCTGTACCAGAAAGATAACGCGAATGCTGCAAACTCGTTACTTTGTCCTAACAAGTGGAAACTAAAATCTATAAAAAAAAAACAAATTAACGTCTGCTCTGTAGAACCAGTTGAAGCATTCTCAACAAAGAATGTACATCAAATTCAAGGAATTATTAACGATATGTAGGGAGCGTTGCCTAGCTTTTCGCATAAAATTACAGAAATTAAACATTTCAATTAATAAGTAGTTTAAAAATAGCGAAGCGGGAAAAACCTTGCAGAAACACGTACACCGCATTGCAATATCTCTGAAAACAAATTTTGTAATAACCAAATATCATGCTTGTCGATGCTATACCAAAATAAGATAGATTGAAACATTTAAAATTATAAGTATATATATTAATAAAAATCTACAAGGTGATGAATAAGCAAACGTTTAAATTAAGAATGCGGTTAAAATTGTTAATGAATACTTACATGACCGTGAAAAAAAGCGCAGGAAATATATGATTTAATTACATATGAACAAAAATATTTTTATGCAGGGACGGCACGTAACAAACGGGTTAAATTTACCTACTGGAGACGAATGACTTTTTGTAGGTAAAACTTTCCGTTGCGTTGAGATTCTTCATTACCCCAGAACATGACCGGCTACAAAAAATAACAGAATAGAACAACAGCGAACTTAACCGTTGTGGTATCGCATGTGACGTAATCCTAATTTCCTACAATCTCCTCTTCTGATCATAATAATTAATTTTCTTTTTCTTGTGCATTATAATGTGAATAAAGGCCGCTATACTTGCGGCCACGTCCCAAATGCTTCACCCGAAGATACTACATTCGGTTTAAACGCGAAAATATAAACGTGCTTCAAATTAAACCTAACTTCAAAATTAATCCATCCTAAATAAAAATCTAACAACCTGAAATAAAAACTACAAATAGGGTTTGAATAAAGATATCCCTAGCGTTGATTTTTTCTTGTGCAGTTGTTTCTAGTAACTATGATATTTTATTGATATGCATCCTAGATATATGCATTTTTGTTTAATTACAAGCTTTTGCGCTTATGACTATTGTAAATTTGCATTTTCACTTTTCGTCAGAAAGATGATACGTAAATAATATACTTGTTTATTTAAAGAGTTTATGCTATATTTGTTTACGTCACTGTCCGATAGCAATAGAGTGTGTTACAAGTTGAAGCATAATTCAGGTAGACATATCAAAAGATACGTGTCATCAATATTAAAAAAATTAAATTTGAAACCGAAATGGATCTTGTAAACTTATCAACTTTGATTAGGAAACCCAAATTTTGTGCCTGTTTTAACGTACACGATAAACCATGTCAGTTTTGCCGTAACTATAGATATGCAGCTTTCACTAAATTATAATTTTAACCCCTAAATACTGTGACATTTCTTTGAATTGTTTATAATCATAATTGATTTTAAATTGGTGAATTCCAGGAATAGAGTCACGGTAATCACCTTTAAAAAATACAACTTTTATGTTACATGTATTCTTGATCTAAGGAAGGATCAGTTTTTGTATCTTATATTGTTCATATTCAAAGATTGTCAAATTCATTATGGAGATTGTAAGATTTGAAATATCATGGCTACTTTATACTTTAAATTATTACAGTATTATGATTCATTTGTTCTGATTAATAATGTATAACGCTGGCACCTATGACCTAATTCTCTTGGTACGAAAAACTCACACACTCAATTTACACTGATCCAAAATTTTTAAATGTCCCGTTCTCTAGGTTTAGTTAAAAATAAAATAATATTCCATATATTTGATAGAGAAAGAAAGAATCAAGTAATTTTAATTTGTAGTCTTAATTTGTTTCTCTGAATTTTTCGAAGAAAGCTTTGAATATGGAGGAAAGCTGTTTGGTGAAGCATTTATCTATACCGTCCAAACAGGTAACATTTAACATGAGTAGGTCAGCTAACCTTGAAGAAAATATATCAAACTGATTAAGGACGTTAGTCGATAAAGTTTGTTCGTAGCCTATCAGATTGGTTTCTTTTAATTTTAGGAGTAAACGATTTTCCCTAAATTGTCAACCTGAACACAATAATATTAATTTAAAACTTCTAGATTTTTCAAAGTCCCAGTAGGATTTTGTGAAAACAAATTCAAACCAAAGAATAATGGGTTTCAGTTGTTTCAGAGTTATCTACACTATACAGTTAAAAATCACTGTATTTATTTATGATTAAATTTCTAAAACTATAACTTACAGTAACTGTATATGAATTAACTTTTCTCTATTTAACTATTTAAACTCATACACGTAACCACAGTGCGTTCTTGTTATTAGATTATGACGCAGATAGTAATTTTGTTCGCCGCAAACGTTTTCCGTTAAACTAAGTAAATTTTCATATATTTAATTTTTACTTTTTGCGTTTATAAGTTTATACATAGAAAAAAGTTCATTAATTTGCAGTTACTTTAGGTTGTAGTTTCAGAAATTTGATCATTGATACCCGGAGTGATTTTTACCTGTTGATTACTCGGAAACAACTAAAAGCCATTATCTTCTGGACTTAATTTGTTTCGACAGATCCTACTGGGACTTTGAAACTAAAACTAAATGTTCTGAATTAGCATGCTTTCGTCCAACACGAAGTTGACAATTTATGGGAACCCGTTCGCCCCTAAAATTAAAAGTAACCAACCTGGAAAGGCACGACTTCAAACTTTATGGACTAGCAACCTTGCTTAGTTCGATACCATTTCTTAAATGTAAACTGATCTACTCAAATTACATGTTATCTATTTGGGCGGTACAGACAAAGTGCTTAACCAAAAAGCATTCCCTCCATAAAACAATTAGAGGTTACCTTCTGTTCCGTTTGTATTTATAGTATTTACTGTTAGTTATAACATAAGATGAAGCTTGCAGGTAAACTCACATCCGCCCTATGGACATTAAATGTCATTAGATTTGTCGCGATTCATCCTTCAAGCTACTCTGTGTTATTAATGTACCGCCAATACTTAGTTAAAAGTATGCTGTGCGTCGCTATAGTATTTTTGTTAGACAGATACGAACTTCTGTCAAAAAGTCGACGTTTTTTATTACTATTTTTTCGAACACTGCTAAATCTAATAACTTAGGTAACTACTTGAAGGTTTCCTCTATTTTTATTGTTAAGTATACATGTCCACTAATCTCACCATCTGTGGTTATCGAAGTTAACCGCCGCATTAACACCTTTGGCAAAATTTAAAGAAATCAATTAAGACTGCAAATTGAAATTACTTGATTAGTTTTTCCTTCATTCAAAATATGTAATAGTATCTTATTTGGAATCTTTAACCAGACCTAGAACACGAGACTTTTCATTTTTTAAATGGGCAGAAATTTAGCATTTGAAATTCTTCGTACCAAATCGATAAGCTCATAGGCGCCTGCATTATACATTATTAATCAAAACAAATAAATCGTAAAACTGTAATGATTTAGAACAAAAAGTAGTCACAATATAATTTCTAATCTTACAGCCATTAGAATGCATTTGAAAACCTTCGAGTATGAACAATATAGGATACAAAACTTAATTCTTCCTTAGATCAAGAATGTATGTAACCTAAAATTATATTTCTTACAGGAAATAACCTAATCATATCGGTGGGATTTACCAATACAGAAACTATTAAAATGAAATATGATCATAAACATTTCAAAAGAATGTCACAATGTTCTCAAAAGTTTGTGGGGCTTTTGCAGAACGGTTGTAAAGTTTAGTACAGCAAGTTTCGACAAGTAGCAACACGGTTGCGAAGTTTTGTACAGCAACTTTTGACATGTAGCAAAAATTATAAATTAGAGGAGTGGGAGGATTTTGTAAATATGTTGACGTCTCCATACTCGAATTTTGGTAATCTATTTCTGTAAAAATGTTGCTACTTTTACATAATTTTGTACAATAAATGCAATATTTTTACACTTTCCAATGAAAATATTTTATTTGAAATTTCTTTCCTAATCATGTCTGTCCTTATCTACCGAAATTAGAATTTAAACTCCATTCATTTTTATTTTACTGCTAACACCATCTATATTGATTTTTTAGACGAAAAAAGAGGATTCCCTACAGTACAGAGTGTTTGATTAGTTTTTAAATCCACTTTAAATTAGTTATGGACTTTTAAGTTCCTTTTGAAAATCTGCTACTGTGAACAGTCATGACTACCGAAGTCATTTATTTAATGGCTGAAGACAATATTTGTCCCATTAATGGAAATACGATAATTAAACTAACTTCTGAAAATTACGAAAAACGACAGGGCGACAGCGAATATAGTGGTTTGAGAAATAATCCAGTCGCTTTAAAAGAACTTGCTGAAAATAAAATAAATGAAGCAAATTCTTGCAAACTTACTACAAAGAAAGTATCAAACGTGGTTAATGTCGATATGAAACCACGAATAGACTTCTTTGAACTACTTAAGAACCTGTCAGCTGTTAATGTTGGAGCACGTGGGTTAAGTCTACTGGCAGAATTTATTATTAAGGTATGTATTTAGGACGTAATTATTTTTACGGGTGTAAAGCAGATTTCAGAAATTTAGCTCCACCGCCACACCTTGTTCATTTAAATTTTTATTCAGTTTAGTTTTTAAAATTTTCTTTTACTAAAGCGGCCTTATATCTGTCTAGCTTTAACAAAGAGTAATTGACAGGTAGCGTAATACATACGGTTATTATCGAAGGGTTGGATGACTCACATTGTAGATACTTTCTCAATTTAACTAGAATAAAGGATTGCTGTATTAACCACAAACCTCGTTGTGACAGACTAGTGTTGGTTTGAATTTCGTCCTAATAAACGTTTGATGTACATAAATTTATGAATATATAAATTCGCTTACATGATAAAAATGTGTTAGACAAATAAATTACCAGTAAATTTAGTGCTATAATAGTATTTAATTCGTCGTACTAAGAACATTAAATTAGTCCCTACAAATTAGTTACTGTTAATGTAAACAATACTTGCGATTGTAAAAAATAATTATTAGACTCGTGTTTATTGGAAATAAAAGCCATGAGACAATAGAGAATTCGTTACACTGGTGTCAAGTGTGTTCCGGTTGTAGTGATAAAGACATTTGAACGATTTCCTTTACATGCCTTTCACTTGTAGTCAACAACAGAAATAAACAGCGAAATTTTTTCCATTTCAAAAGAAACCATGCAGAACTAAAAACCAACCTCCGCTAGCCTTGCAGAAAACCTGTAAGAAAGTGCAGCAAGTTTTAAAGAATAACTACAAAACCACGCATGAGAAACAGATCAAAAGCTCTGCGATCTTGGCAGCGAAATCAGACTAGAACGATAACGCCGTTGCACAATCAAAAGAGGAATGTATACAAGAAGCTAAAAAAACTGCAGATAAACTAGATCAAAACGTTAAAGCAGTTAAACAAAAACTAGTTGATAATGATAGCCAACAGAGAGAAATTTATACATGTAGATACAGAATCCGCGGAAAATCTTAAATTTTCCGGCGATTTACAGAAATTAAAAACGGGAATTTTTAGTGCTGGAAGCGAGAGTTTCAGAAAAACTTTCAGACTTCGCGAAAAATGGAAGAAGTGCTAAAATTGGAAGAACGAATTAAGTCGCTTGCAACTCCGGTGATACAACAGCACGTCTCAGAACTTAAGAATGCCGAGGAAAACAAGTCGTAGTCATCAAAGTTCAAAGTAAAACCGCCTACCGTTAATAAAAAGTTGCCTTACGCGACATATTTCAAACAAATTTAAGCTGCCGCGATAGTTAGCGGCTGGAATGACTGTGAGAAGGCAACTGCGTTGATACTCTCACTACGAGGTGATGCTTTTAGTATTCTACAAACTGTACAGGACCGCAGTTAAAGAAACTACGAGGCCTTAGCATCAAGGCTGGAAATGAGGTACGGCAATTCTCACCTACAACAAGTATACCTCGCTCAAATAAAGAAACAATTACCGAAAGATCAACCAAAATTTACAAGAGCTTGAAGCAGATATTGTTTACTAGGCGAGACTAGCCTACCCAAGAACACCGAACAGTTTCTTAGAACAGAATACCAAAGTTAGAAACGAGGTACGGCAATTCTGACTTGCAACAAGTGTACCATGTTCAAGTAAAAAACCGTTATCAGAAGGCCGACGAAAATTTATAAAAATTCGAAGCAGATATTGTTCAATTGGTGAGGCAAGCCTACACACCGAATAGTTTCTTGGAACAGCTGGCAGCAAGCACATACTTTGTCGAGGGAATACGGGGATGAAGAGATCCAGCAAATAATATGACGTCCGCCTAAAGTCCCTGGATAATGCGCTGACTAATACTCTAAAGTTCGAAGCTGCACCGTAGTAGTGGCAAAGTTTAATGCTCCTTTAAAGAGCAGGGACAACAGAGCATGAAGGAAATGATTTGACGGGTTCTTCGTGACCAGCGACTAACGGAGAAATGACCAAAATGCTAGAGTTGTGGAGAAGTTGGGTGTATCTAGCGGCATTGAAAGCAACCCAAGAACACATCAAGAAAAGCCGGAAAACTAGTGGGTACCGACGATGTAGGGTAAAAATCGACGTGCGCGGATTCTACCCTGGAAGACATCATCCACATTGCGCAAGCTAGGTGTGTTAACAGTATTTATACATATGGACAATATAAAAGTAAGATTACAATGATTTATGCCAGTGCTACTAGGACAATTATAAACCCTACCGTAGTGCGCTACCATGATAAAATGACTCCTATGACCACTCGCCTTCGAACACTAATTGGAAAAGACACGGGCGCAAGTAATCTTGCCGTTGGAAGCGTGTTGTTCCAGGCACAGGACGGACAAGAAAGTGATCAGCTTTTTCAGTAAAGTGCTCTTAGAACCCCAAAAAATCTACTACGTTACGAGAAAAGAACTGCTGACTGTAGTGAAATCGATAGAGCACTTTTATAAGTCTCAATGATTGAAAGTTTCACCTGAGAACAGATTACGTAGCGCTGAAGTTAGCTAGTACAGTGCAATAATCCAGAAGGACAAGTCGCAAGGTAAATGGAAAGGCCACAGGAGTATTATTTTGATAATGAACATCAAACCGCTTCAAGTCACCGTAACGCAGATGCATTGTCGAGATGACCTTGTCCTGAAGATTGTAGCTATTGTACACCTGTAGAAATGATATGTGGTTTTCTTTGTCTGACAACCGTTATTAACGGCGTTTGGCAGCCACAGAAAATGAGGTCCGAACAAAAGAATGACCCAGATATAAGCGTCATTAGCGATTGGAAAATCAGAGGAGAGCGTCTATCGTGACAAAATGTTAGCCCGCTAAGTAGCACACTGTGGTCGTACTGAGCACAGTGGGATTTCTTGAAGTTTATAAGACGGGATCATTGTGCGTTTCCTTAAAAAGGAAGATGGATCTGAGAATACGCTCCAGGTAGTGGTTTCCAAGAGCGGGATGTCTGAAATTTTAGGACATCTACATAATGGCACGTGAGAAGACCATTTCGGCGTCAAGAAAACTCTAGAGGAAGTTCGTAAAAGATTCTACTGGGTAGGCTGCAAAGAAGACGTCGGGGAATTGTACAGGAAATGTCAGTTATGTGCACCGTTACTTAACGGGAAAGCGCCAATGAGACAATAAAATGTAAAAAGCCCGTTTGAGAAAGTGACAATCGACATCGCAAGCCCATTCCTCAAACTGACTCTGGAAATAATTACATGTTGATGGTCATGGACTACTTTACAAAATGAGGCGTATGCTATGCCCTTCGGGAAGCAGCAATCGTCGCTGAAGTATTGGTCATAGATCTTTTCCGCAGTTTTGGAATACTTTTGGAGTTGCACGCTAACTAGGGTAGAAATTTTGTATCGGCGCTGTTTCAAGAACTTTGCCAGTTGCCGGAGATAAAAAAGACAAAACGACACCGTTGTAATCACAATCGAATAATATGGTAGAACGCATGATCCGCGCCTTAGGAAAGTATCTCTCTAAGGTAGCTTTGGAATATCAATGGGACTGGAACTATTTTTATTGGGCTTTTGATCTGCGGTTTACAAGGGTACTGGATAGACTCTTGCATGTGCTATGCTAGGAGGCGAGATACGTTATCTATGTGACCTTCCGTTCGGTAGTAGGCCTGGAGAAAATTATGTCGGGAGACTCAAGCGAATAATCCATGACATCTATGGAGACGTAGCAAAGAATATTCAGGATGCGAGCGACCGTATGAAAACAAAGTACGACATCATGGCTCAAGAGTTTGGTTTTCAAATGGAAGACCGGGTATGGTTTTTAATCCCAGACGGAGGCTTGGATTATCGCCAAAGTTACAAAGAAATTGGGAGTGACCTTATGAAGTACTGCAGCAAATCAACGATGTTGCGTGTAGAATTGGTAAGAACTCAAAGAACAGGACAATAGTAGTCGACATTAACAGACTGGCTCTTCACGACAGTGAAGACTACGACAATGCCTGAAGACATGGTAAAGTGAAGCGAGTAGGGAACTGGGAAGATAAACCAAGACCTGATACAAATTATGAATGGCTCATGGCTGTGTACAGCAGTATCGGCAAGTGAAGGTTTGAGATTACCGAATAAACTAACAGCGATGTATTTAATGTGCCGTAAACGTACTCTCTTCCGCATGCGTAGCGGCGGATCTGAATTTGACCCGAGGGATTGCTACGATGCTCATAAGTAAATTTGAAGAGCTGGACCAGCATCACCAACAACAACTACAGGGGCAAAACCATACAGTTTGGAGATGGACGTCGTCGCATTTATTAGCTAGTGACAAAGCAATTATGGAGAGCATTAATAGATCTAAAAGACCAGGTGCTATTTGGTGACAAGAAGTTGGCCATTCCTAGGATTTGTTCTGGACTCGATGGATTGGACTGGAGGGTAGTACGAAACACGTTGGAGGTACTATTCCAGAAGACCGGAATCCAAATCTTTGACCCAAATGAGACGGTTTTCCCCATTAAGAATGTCGATTGCTACTTCCATCAATACGGGAAACGTAAGAATAGCTCCGCTTGGCTTATCGTCACAGAAACATTTCCTTTCCGCTCGGCAAAATATTCTGGGACAAAGCAATTTAAAGAAGGAGGTCTAATAATTATTCCCCACGATTACAAATACTTACAAAGTCTTGTTTACGTTAGCTCGAGCTTAATTACTATTTGTACGCACTAATTTAATCTTCAAAATACGATGTAGCACAAATCTTACTGATAACTTATTTATCTAACACGTTCATATCATATAAATGAATTTATATTTAGATTAATTTATGTACATCGTTTATTAGGACTGAATTCAAACTAATATATTGACCATCGCAATGGTTTCGCACTTATACACAATAATCCTTTATTCTAGTTATACCAGGAAAACATGTAGATTATGCGTCTTCAAGCTTGTATTACAATACCTATTAATCATCTTTCTTATCGCTAACAGATATGATTGTAATACAATACCTATGAATCATCCTTTCTTATAGCTAAAGAGATATGAGGCCCCTTTAGTGAAAATCGAATAAGCGTAATTTCCAGACTGTTCTAGGTACTTTTTAATAACTGTAAGAATAGCATAAGTAGCACTGTTTGGCATAATAATAAACTAACTAGAAATGTTTCACTGAAACCCATCTGACTGCTAACGTTAACCATATAAGGAAGATCTATCACCACCTTGAATTATGTATTTGCTTTTTCAATAATTTTAATGTGTTAACGTAAAAGCTGTTTAATTTGTTTTTCACTTTCTCACCGCTACCATATTTTTTAGGTTATTTTTAAACTTTTGGACCTTTTGGTTTTTTGCTGCCTCAACAAGTACATACAAAATGTTGTGTACGTAATTTTAACAGTAACATTTGAAGTATTTGTAACTTTGGTCTTAGCAGTCGTCGCTGTATTTGCTGCAATCATTATAAATATTGATGATTTTAACCATGGAAACGTTTTGAAATATACTAATCACAGTCCACTTGAGCGTCAAGAAATATGTAAAGGTAGGTAAATATTAATTTTTTTTACTGTTGTAGGAGAGTAAGTTGTTGGTTTAAATGACGTAAAATTCCTGTTAGCTATAATTTTGTATTAAACTTAGATTGTCTTGGTTTGACTGTGAGTAGTTAGTTATGAGGGTTCTATTACTCTCTCAGGTTAATGATGTTATGTATGTCAAGAACGTGTGTCCGTATATCATTGTTTTACACTGTTGCTAGTAAAGGAGGACAGTTAGATTGCACTTTCTTAGAAACCTAATTGCTGGAGGCATGTGTACTGAAGAATGTTGATAATGACCTTGATATTCTATATACTTTGTAACTTAGTAACCATGTAACGTTGTTTCAGTGAACGACCTTTAGCATTTATACGCAGGAAGCTAGCGGCTAGAGTTAGCAGCCTAGACCCCGCCTTTCCAATTAGCCACGCCCCTTCTGCCATTCATAGTTAAAGCCACGCCTATTTTAACCCAACATTAAATAGTTCCACCCCTCTTTCTTACAAGTCAATCTATTGTAAGAAAGCACATATACAATAACCGTGTTTAGCAAACAAATCTAAAACAGAACTTTGCTAAATACCTATTGAAAATTGTGTTTTCTCAGGATATCTCCAGAAGCACATATATAATCTTACTAAAAATCTAAATTTCTGCATATATTCAAACATTATAGCAAAAGTTATTAACGTTTACGTGATATATATATCAAGTAGCCCCTACCTCTACTTTAATTTTTTTCTTGGTTTCTATTAAAGCAACGACTTTGTCAAAAAATCTCCATTTAGCCAAACCAGCGCCCGATGCGTATACGACAGAGTTTTAGATTTCAAGCCCAAATAAAACAGTTAATAGCGTTTACGTGATAAATATTAAGTAGCCGCTATCTCTACTTTAATTTTTTCTTGCTTTCTATTAAAACGACTTTGTCAAAATCTCCATTTAGGTATACTAGCGCCCAATACGTACGTGACAGAGTTTTAGATTTCAAGTCCAAATAAAAACGCTATTAATGTTTACGTGATATATATCAAGTAACCGCTACCTCTACTTTAATTTTTTTCTTGCTTCCTATTAAAGCAACGACTGTCAAAGGCTCTCTATTTAGGCACATCAGTGCCCAATATGTATTCGACAGAGTTTTAAATTTCAAACTCAAATAAAAAAGTTATTAACGTTTACGTGATATACATCAAGGAGCCGCTTCCTCTACTTTAATTTTTTTCTTTGTTTCTATTAAAGCAACGACTTTTTCAAAAAATCTCCATTTAGGTACGCTAGCGCCAACATGTGTGTGACAAAGGTTTAGATTTCAAGCTCAAATAAAAAAGTTATTTAACGTTTACCTGATAAATATCAAGTAGCCGCTACCTCTGCTTTAATTTTTTTCTTGCTTTCTATTAAAGCAACAACTTTGCCAAAAAATCTCTATTTAGGTACACCAGCTCCCAAATAAAAAAATTATTAACGTTTACGTGATATATATCAAGTAGCCGCTATTATTTTTTTTCTTACTTTCTATTAAAGCAACGACTTCTTCAAAAAATCTCCATTTAGATACGCTAGCGCCCAATATATGTGCGACAGAGTTTTAGATTTCAAGCCCAAATACAAAAGTTATTTAACGTTTACCTGATAAATATGAAGTAGCCGTTACCTTTACTTTAATTTTTCTGGCTTTCTATTAAAGTAACAACTTTGTCAAAAATTTCGATTAAGGCACACCAGCGCCCAAAACGTGTGTTATAGAGTTTTAGTTTTTAAGCTCAAATAAAAAGTTATTAACGTTTATGTTATATATATTAAGTAGCCGCTACTTCTACTTTAATTTTCAACCAAACTTACAAAGTAAGTTAGGTTAATATAATCGCTACGTCGTCGTCGTCGTCGCCGCCGTCGCCGCCGTCGTCCGTTGCCATATTCCCATAATGATACAATGATATATATATATATATATATATATATATATATATATATATATGTGATATATATGTACCTTGTTTAGTTTTTTACGCTGATTACAAATATGCTGTACATTTTTCGATATCTCATTTAGTTTTCGAGATAATCGAATTTATTTGAGAAATGTTAACAGTACAAACTAATATAAACTTTAATAGATATCCAAATGATTCTTATTCTCATTTCGGCTTCAGTATCACATCATATAATTTTTGTGCAAAAGAAGATCAATTAGTTCGCGAGCCTTTATTTTTCTTGCTTTCTATTAATGCAACGACTTCGTCACGAAGTCTCCAATTAGGCACACCAGCGTCATATATCTCGTCATATCCCGCCATATTTCCTCATACTCTTTTGTATCCCGTCATACCCCGCCATATCCCGTTATTGCCCGATATGCCGTCATATCCTGCCATATTCCATCATATCAAGTTATATCCCGTTATATCCCATCAGGTACCGTCATATTCCGTTATATCGCGGCATATCTTGATATATTCCGTCATATCACTTCATATCGCGTTATATCCAGTCATATTCCGACATTTTCCGTCATACCCCGTCTAATCCCGTCATATCCCGCCGTATCTCAGCATATACTGTCATATCTAGCCATATTCCGACATATCCCGTCATATGCAGTCATATTCCAACATATCCCGTCATATCCGTCATATCCCGTCATATATAGTCATATCCCGTCATATCCTGCTATACCGTCATACCCCGTCATATCTTGTCACATCCTGTCATATCCCGTCATATCCCGCTTTCATCTAAATAACACGTATGCTTGGTATTAAGTAGAAAAAGCAGTTAAATATTATACACAGGCTCTTGTATGAATTGCGATTTATACTCTTTTGAAACCGCTCGTTTTCAAAAGAAATCTTTTATTAATAATTACGCCTTTATGCAATTGAGTACTTTATAACCAAATCTAAATGAAACTCCTTGAAAAACATTATCTGTGCGCGGAATATTGTGAGTACTACCAATTTTATCTTAGAACAAACTTTCTTTATGTAATAAGAACGAAAATCCTTTTCAATCACGGTCTCTATGCATTCATAATTCACATACTGAGTGTTTTTCCAAATATGTTTCTCTATACAAACAATTTAATATTTATATAATTTTAGTTTTTCTTTAATTTCTCCAAACTTGCTCGGGTTTGCGGCGTTGTGTTATTACGAAATGATGCTAGAAGACGTTTTGATATATATATATATATATATATATATATATATATTGCTGTAAGTACCCGGTTACAGCCGTTTTGACTAATATAAGGATGCAATGGATGCTCGCTTAATGGAAAATTTGAATTCTTACCTCTACTGTGCCCGTATTCTCTTGCTAGCTCAGAGACAAATATGCAGTGGATTTTAAGAAAATGAAATAAAACAAAAAGAATCTCAAGAAAAATTTATGAATAATCCTCAATTCATTCAAAAACATCTTTCTTATACAAACTTTATCTAAAAAATCTACTTAGACACACAAATATAAATAACGCTTATTAATGCAATTTACAGCTTAAGTTTATAGCAATCCGTAGTATTTCCCAAGTCGATTCTCATTGATTGATAATTATTGCGAATATTATAGTGTGCATATTTGTAGGTATTTTTGAACAGCGCAGTAACCACTTGCGGGTTTTTGAACGCACTTAATGATATCCGAATTTACCGCTATAAGAGCGCGGGAAAGGAGGGGCGATCTATCACCTTCACAAGTTTTAACCGACATTTGGATTTAACTTCAGCATCTCAAAAATGGAAGGACGAACAAAAGCAAGAACAAAATTATAGTAGAGATAACGGCTACTTGATATAATACGTTAATAGCTTTTTTATTTGGGCTTGAAATCTAAAACTGTGTTGCATGCGTATTGGGCGCTGGTGTGCCTAAATGGTGATTTTTTGACAAAGTCGTTGCTTTAATAGAAAGCAAGAAAAAATTAAATTAGAAGTAGCGGCTACTTGATATAAATCACGTAAACGTTAATAACTTTTTTATTTGAGCTTGAAATCTAAAACTCTGTCGCATGCGTATTGAGCGCTGGTGTCGCCAAATGGAGATTTTTACAAAGTCGTTGCTTTAATAGAAAGCAAAAAAAAATTTAAGTAGAGGTAGCGGCTACTTGATATTTATCACGTACACGCTAATAACTTTCTACCTGGACTTGATATTTAAAACTCTGTCGCATACGTATTGGACGCTGGTGTGGCTAAATGGAGATTTTTTGACAAAGTCGTTGCTTTAATAATAACCAAAAACAAATTAAAGTAGAGGTAGGGGCTACTTGATATATATCAAGTAAGCGTTAATAACTTTTGCTATAATGTTTGAATATATGCAGAAAATTAGATTTTTAGTAAGATTATATATGTGCTTCTGGAGATTTCATCAGAAAACACAATTTTCCATAGGTATTTAGCAAAATTCTGTTTTAGATTTGTTTGCTTAACACGGTTATTGTATATGTTCTTTCTTACTTACAATAGGCTGTATTGTAAGAAAGAGGTGGTGGAACTGTTTAATGCTGGGTTAAAATAGGCGTTGCTTTAACGATGATTGGTAGAAGGAGGCTGCTAACTCTAGCCGCTAGCTTCACGGTCATGTATTCATTGTACTGCTTAAGTTTCATACAGTCACAACATGAACTATCCATAGTGTAAAATATAAGTAAGGGTTATATACGAAGCCCTCAAAAATTCGACAGGCGTTGCAGTGATGCTCTTGAAATTTTGATTCTAGCGTCAGAAGAATTTTGTATGATGATTTACACACACATCCGTTAAGAATTCAAATAGTTAATACTTTGAATCCCTGTAGAGAAGTGTATTCTATCCGCGTTAGTTTATGTGAGTATATGTTACAGCTGCTGAAAGACGATTATCTATAGCTGAATGATGAAACTCATTTTTGCCTCATTAGATATGTCAGTAAACACAATTTTTGGTTACAAGGCCGCTGCCAACTTGCAAAACGTGTAGTACATTTTCTAACGGTTCTTACCCAACCACCATTTCTTATGGTTGTATGACTCATTGTTTTACATTATTAGGTAAACAAGAAACATGAGTCAAAACATGAAAATGCAGACCAACTTCGACCACTTTAATATTTTTAGAAGCTATCACATGATTAATAAATAGGTGATCCGAGTTTGAACTGTCATATTTTTTTTTATAGTTGTCCAAACCTGGTGGAGTGGAAAGCTTTTATAGCCAAAGTGTGGGACTCTCCTAGCGGCATACCCACTAAAACCACTCCCCCTGGCGGGTGCGTCTGCCAAACGGCTCCGCCGCACACCAGCCTATAAGGCTTATTGTGCTGACCCTGGTTAAGTATCACAGCCAGTCTGCAAAACATTGCTCCGCAAATTGTAGAGTACAGGTCCCTCATTGAAAGGGTATCAACTTCCTTAGGGTCTCACTTTGGTCGTCCGAATAAGCGCTGTTTCGTTCTACCCAACGCCTCGCATCTGCAAAGTACATGCATTGCAGTGTCCGGTTCCTCTAAGCAAAGTCTGCATTCGAGGTCTCCGTTATATTTGTGCATCCTCTGGATGTGAACCTTTGCAGAAGTATGTCCTGTCAGGAAACCCGCAGTGATGCTGAGCTGTTCCCTGTTTAAACAAAGCAATTCCTGGGTTTTGTTTTTGCTAGGCCCCTTGACCAGCGCCTTGCTATGTGTTAGTCCTCGTCTGTTCTGCCAGTCTCTTAGGTGTTTGTTGCACTTCCTTTCGCTAATTTATCTACGGATGGCAGCTTTTGTGACTCCCAAGGCAGGTTAGGGACGGATAAAGGGACCCTGCGCCTCCTGTCTTGCAAGTTCGTCTGCAATTTCATTTCCCTGAGTCCTTCATGGCCTAATACCCACTGCAATGTAACAGACTTCTGCTGTGCTAGTCCATTAAGTGCCCCAATACATTCCCATACCGGTCTTGATGACACTTTCTGACTTATTAGAACCTTAAGTGCCGCCTGGCTGTCAGGCACAATATAGATATGTTTTTTAATAAAGGCACTTCTTATATTCTCCCGCACACTTTGCCGTATGGCGTATATTTCCGCTTGAAAAACGGTAGCGTTTGCCCCTAAGGGAACGCTTAAATGTACCTCCGGTTTCTCCCTAAAGAGTCCAGATCCGGACCCGGTTTCGCCCTTAGAGCCATCCGTGTACTAGACCATGCTGCCCGGAGGTAATCTACTCTTCATTTTTTCCTACTCCACATCCTGAGTAACAGGATTTAAGAGAGTATTCGGCGGATGCTGGGGAGTCATTTGGTCCGAACGCATCTCAAACAGATGCCCCCAATTTCTCCCAAGCAATCTCGTATGCTCCGTCCCTCCAATAATCCTAGACTGAAGTCCAAGCCTTGCCTCCCCCACCACCACCAAGTGTAACGGTGGAAGGCCAAGGAGAGTCTCCATAACAACAGTGGGCGTGGAACACATCGCCCCCTGTAATACTTAAACAGGCCAGTCTCTGGATCCTGCCCAACTTTATTTTGATATTTGGTTGTTCAGCCTTGGGCCACCATACCAAGGCTGCATATGTTATTGCTGGTCTGACCACCCTAGTGTACAACCAGTGTACCATGTTTGGCCTTACATGTGATTTTCCAATGCTCTACCCGAAGGCACTACATTGTTCCCTCTCCCCTCCCCATGTTTGGCCCAAGGATTTGCCACAGGTGCGTCTAACTTTTGCTAAAGAAGTTTCCGCCTTGCGTACGATCTTATCGATCTTCAGATTCCATGTGAGTTTAGAGTCCAGAGTGACTCCCAAGTACAC
This sequence comes from Platerodrilus igneus, assembly GCA_036346225.1. NCBI lineage: Eukaryota > Metazoa > Arthropoda > Insecta > Coleoptera > Lycidae > Platerodrilus > Platerodrilus igneus. Next base: position 3,938,558 of record JARFIW010001104.1, on the reverse strand, counting down.
CACTCCGCCTGACAGGTCGATTTCGTTACCGTTAAGGAAGAGGAGTGTAATGCCCGCAATCTTCATTTTCCGGGTAAAGGGTACTATAGTGGACTTTTGGGGGTTGACTCTAAAGCTTTCCCCTGTTGCCCACCTCTCTACTCAAAGCTTCTTGCATTCGGTCCCTGATAATCTTATTGAATTTACTATCCACTAAGACAGCCAAATCATCAGCATATCCTAGCGGGGTAAACCCTTCTCTGCTCAGCTCCCACAACAGTCCGTCTATGACTAGGTTTCACAATAGGGGTGACAAGACTCCCCCCTCGGATATCCCCTTGCCATCCAGACCTCCAAGCAGTTCTGTGACTACCACCCTTCCACTTAGCATGCAGTCTATCCACCTGCAGCAAGTTTCTTCTATCCCAACTGATCTGACCGTCAAGATAGTGCTGAAGATATATTATCAAAGGCTTCCTCGATGTCCAAAAAGACACATAGAAGGATCTCTTTGTTAGCTAGAGTCTTTTTGACTCTGGAAACCAGGTGATGAACAGCTGACTCTGTTGAAAGCCCTGCTCTAAAAGCAAGTTGGTTCGGGTGTAATAGGCTAGTTACCAAAACACTCCCCCTGATATGCCTGTCAAGCAGTTTTTTCATCGTCTTAAGAAGAAAAGACATAAGACTGATGGGCCTGTAAGGTTTTGCCTGTGAGTGGTCCGTACGACCAGGTTTAGCAATAAAGGCTACCCTAGTTAACCTGCAACTGCGCGGTATATATTGGAATGCCAAGCTAGCTCTCAAAACTCTGCAGATCCAGCTCAGCAGAACGTTTGATCCGTTTTGCCGGGAAATTTATATGGTTTGAAAGTATTTATAGCACATTTAATTTTTTTGAAGGTAATCATCTTCCTCGCTACTGCCCAGTCCACTTTAAATGTCCTCTTTTTGGGGACCTCAGGCCCCTGGAATGCCACTCAAAAGGTTATTGTTCCAGTTCCGTCGAACCAGGAAGGTGAGTTTAGAACAAAAGAGTCATCGTCTCTTTCTCATTCCTGGTAAAAGTACTGTCTCCCATGGACAGTGAGCCAACTGATCTCTGGGTGTCCTTCGAGAGAATTTTTTGAAGTCTGGCACATTCAAGATATCCTTCGATGTCTTTGCAGTACCTCCTTCATAATTCTCTCTTGGCCTTCCTTAGTAAGAGTCCGCTTGTACACCTCTCAATTACCTAATTTTTTTGCTTTATTAAATAGAGTCCTTACCTGTCCCCTCAGTTGTCTGAGCTTAGACTTCCACCACGGAACCTTCTTGGTAGTTCTCCTCTCCAACTGAGGGCAATTTTCATTATATGTTGAAGTAACCGCGTTGGTAATATTCCCCACGGCCATGCCAATATCTAGACAGCTTTTTACTGTTAAAACTTCGATTGCAAGGTAGCGATCCAGGTCCAACTTATAGTTCCCCAAGTCAGTTTTTGTTGGGTTGCTTATGTATGGCGAACTTATAGTTATATCAATGAACTCCATCCTACGTATTTTTACGAAGGTTGGTGCATTACCTTTATTCAAAATGTTTAAGTGATTTGCCATTATGAATTGCATTATTGCTACACCCCTAGGATTGGTCCCAGTACTGCCCCATACTGTGTGGTGAGCATTTGCGTCGCAACCAATGACGCGGTGAGATTCATCCGCTCTACACCTAGCCACCAGCCCCTCTAGTTCCCTTGAAGACGGAAGATTAGGGGAGTCGAACGGAGGATAGGCCGATCCGAGTATAATATCTTTCGGCCCACCTCCGCCTAGTCCCACCCTGATCGCCACAAGGTCTTGATGAACCGTCATATTAAATACTAACGAAGTCAACATTTCGGCCACTTCGGCAAAAGTCGCCATTTGGGCAAGATGTGTGGATTACTGCTTCTGGGCGTGCAGAGTCACATGTCTAATTAAACTGTTGCAAAGTAGTGGTTGCAAGAAAAATTAATTTTTTTGAAACATGTTTGCCAAACATCGAATGGGTTATGTCCCAGAACATTACAATGCAGGGAGGTGATACATCCTTTTCTAATTTAACTCATTGAGCTTATAGACTATTGACAAAATGGAATATTACATTTACTGAAGATACGCAAAAGCTAGGGGTGAACTCGAACTTGGGAATAATAGAACTGCGAACAGCACGAGGACTTCCACCTTAACAATTATTTCATAATGCTGTTGACCATTCTGATGGTCAAGCATTAATATGGTTTTTATCAATAAAAAATAATGTCAAGTACTTAAGCTGCGATGGAAGCAAAATTCAAACAAAATCTTTTACCGGCAGATTTTGATGAAGAGTTGTTAGACGAAATAAAAGGCCGAAAACAAACAGTAGATGAAAAAACCATTATTTACACAGCAGTTACGGTTGATTTATTTAATTGCGTTTTGTGGATTCTGCAAGTATCATTGTTAGATTTACTTTTAACTGATATTAGAGTATTTAGATCTAGTTTAAGGTAATCCCAATAATTTTTTTCTTGTGTTAGGGAATTTTTTTACCAGGAGTTTGGGTTCAGAGTTCGAGATACTTTGACCTTTTAATAGATTATATGTCAAAGATTTTTTCTTTAATTATAAACAGTCCGTGTGTAAGATAGCGTGTGTTATATCATAAACATATTTAACCATCATCATGTATAAGAGTAGAGAATAGAGGTAAAGCTTTTGGCATTTTAAATTTCAAAGTTAAATTATAGCAGAGTCAGATATTTATTTCAAAAAGCTTGAGCATTTTAAACCGTTGGTTTCGACGTATCGTTTACAGCAGCTAAGTAGTGAAAGTGCTTTGAAGCAACAAGTGTAACCGTTGCAGGGTTTCCAAGTATCGTTATAAGAAGGGAGATAAAACGTGCACAAGTAACAAACGAATTCTAAGAGTTGTTGCTCAGAGCTGTCGATTATAATGAATTTATAGACTTGTTAAAAATATATCACGTGTTAAGTGTTAGTTCATTTGGGGTGAAGACAGCAAAACAAAGAAAGAATATCATATATAATATGTAGAAGTGAGATACGCATAGTTTGAACGTTGTTTAAAGAAGGTAATATTTAGTTGGAGAGCGTTATTTTTGCAGGTTGTCAACAGCGAAACAAAGAGGAGTTATTTTGTAAAATGGATAAAAGTAGGATAGAAATACCACGGATTAACATAGACATAGTTTGAAGGTTGTTTTGAGTGAGAAAATAATAGATAGGCTGCAAATAGAACTTACAAACAAGAAACAAAGAGAGACTATTACATAGCATGAGGATAAGGGAGATAGAGTTAGATTGAACTTTGACAACGGGGAAGGCAGAAGGTAAGAAGGATAGTTGATGCAGAATGCGCGTTAAAATGAAAAGGATATAACTCGTGGTACAAATATGCAAAATGGAATGAGTAGGAAATAGGAGATAGGAAATTTTAGTACGTATGTTGAAGGGAGACAGATAAAATATGTTGCATTAGGGGCGTAGTTTAAATGGACAGTTGGAGAAAATCTGCACAAGATTTTAGAGTGGGATTGTTGAATTTCAAGGAAATGTTTTGAAAAGTGTTGTCAGTTAGAAGGGTACAGAGAATTTGTTGACGGTTAAAAGAATACGGCGAAAATGTTTTGTTTGTATCGTGCTAATTCCAAGATTTCGGTGGCAGTTGGTGTTTGTGTAAAAATTACGAGGAATTGTGAATGGTGATAAGTTGTTTGTTTGTATTGTTGAAAGTTGCCGGAATATAGAAGCTTTAGAGGGGCAAAAAAAGACTATTTAAACCCCAACGGATGGTAGTAGGGCTTTCTTAGATCTCTTAGATCTTATAGATCTCTTTGATCTCTATGAGATCTCTTAGTTCGAATAGTGTAAAGCTCTTACTCTCGGAGTTTTTCGACAAGCAGGCAACGCTTAGCGTACTATCAGCTAATGGCTCCAAAAAAAAGTACTTTTAGTACAAGTTGAAACAAAGTTAATGTATGTAAATACAGCCTATTATATTTTCGTTTGCACTAAGAGTGCCAAATATAAAAATCTGGAAATGAAGTAAATATCTGTTTCGTTCATTTGGTCAATTACCAACTATTGATAGAAGAGGCGTGAGACTGAATTTTATACAACAGATGTGATTAGATCTGATACCTTCGTGTTGATATGGTAGCAGTTTGCAGTCCTGGGTGTTGCGATCCAGATCGGGGGCGTTTTCCGAGGCAGCAGCCGTTGATGTTAGGATGATTGGTCAGTGTGCAGAGATTAAATCCAGGTAACTGTTGTATTTTTGTTTGCATTTTAGTATAAACTGGTGTTTTGTGCATTGTGGTACAAGGTTATGAACTAAAAGACAAATGGGGAAGAGTTATAGATTGAACTTTTTCTGTAGTATTATTTTACTGTATTTTATGTGGTAATTTAAGAGAATTCTAATATTTGATGTATGTACAAGGTAAACGGAATTTTTTTGGGGATTGATGTGCAAGATTTTTTTTGGGGATTGATGTGCAAATATTAGCACAAAGGATTAAGGTTTTACTATGAGCTCGTATTAAACCGGAGGTAGAGTAAGGAATGTGGTAAAGTCCTGTTACTTTTATGATAACTGAATTGAAATTTTTATGTGGGTTAATTAGAGATCTCAAAATGTATTTTAAAAATGTGTTATTTTAAAAAGGTGATGTGCATAATGTATCAAGAATGAGTGGATGAGGAATTTTATGTTGAGCTTGGAGTGTATTTTTTGACAAGTATGTTAATAAAGTTAAGAGATTTACTGTAGCAAAATTTCTTTTGAGTAGTTAGTTTTATTCAAAGAAAGTAGCTGAGCAGCCGTGGCATACTTCATTGCAAAGCAAAAATATTTTAAGTTTTTTTTTAAATATAAACAGCATTGAAGGTTTGTAGTCTTTTGGAGCCCATGAATGTAGGACTTCATCAGAACCGGAGATTGCAGAATTAGGGTTTTCCAATTTTAGGTGCTTTAGTAGCAATAGAGCTTGAAAAATTAATCAGGTTCAAATTAATTTAGAATTTTAGTATATATATATATATATATATATATATATTGTACTATTATTACTCCACCCCTCCGACCCTTATTTTTATTTTTATATATATATAATTTAATTTTACTTTTTATTTATTTAAAAAATTACGATACACGACTTTTGTCGTCGCCCCTAATTTTAGTATTCAATGAATGACTCCTATATGATGTGCTTTTGCAAAGTTTGGTTGGTTATCTATTTAACTGTTTACTATATTTTATGCCTCGACTATATGAAACCTTTATCTCAGGGTGTTCACCTACTCACCGTGGGTTCAATCGTGAGTAGATGTGCACTGCCCAACCAAACTGCACACTCTTTTGTTTTACTACTTTTTAATATTTAAAGTATATGCCAAATTTTACTGATCAATGTTGCTTGGTGCCAAATTAATTTATGTATACAATTTCTGACTTTTTGTTTGACGTTTTAAGATATTACCCGATACTCACCTGAATTATACTGCGCTGATGCCTTCTTTAAATGTTGCTGGCTCAAGTTCTTATTCGCCGTACGCGCCTTTACAAGGATTCACAATCACTGATGATCTTGCGTATCGCCTCCAGGTGTCTTAATATAATTTTGCTGACCCCAAATCTGAAATAATTTACCCTAATTTTAGAATTTTGAATAAACCGTAGTATTTACTTCCCCTTGCGTTAATCCTTCCGTGTTCCCTTTGTTTCTGCGTTGAATCCTCCCCTGTACTATGCTGCTCTTCTACTTTCTCTCTTCGTGCTCCAATTAATCCTTCGCCTTTCCGTACTCAATCCCACATCTATCCTGCTGTCCTGTTCCAACTCAATCTATGCCCTGCTATATCTTCAATGTCCACTCTATGTCCTACTGCCTTTAATCTTTATCCAAATCACTCCAAAATTATTAATATCGTCGTTGCTTCGCCGTCGCTTTGTATAACCACTCGAATCTCCTACTGCCTTTTAACCAAAATCGTTCCAATTCCAATACCAATCTCGTTCAAATCTAACTAAATATCCGTTGCTTTCCCGTCGCACTTCACTTTAAATATTCTTCAATTATCGTCGCTTTTATACCTTCACTTTAAAAATCATACTATTTAAACTCAAAAACATTTATTTTATCCAAATATTATACAACTTTAACGCAGGTTTGCAAAACACGTCTTTTTACTAAAAGAAATCAAAATAGAATCCTCTTATTTACTTCGCTAGGCAATAAGCATAACAAAACTAGCATACTTAATTACATTTTTAAATCATAAAATTATCCAATAACAACTTTTCTTTTCTCTAGTGTCACAAATACCTTAACTATAGTCTTTACATACAATCCTAATTTCTACCATTTGTTCTAAACACTTCACGATTCTCCAATTATATTTGATATTTCTATTCACTTATAATTTTGAATTTACAATTCGTCCAAAAGTTGATTCTACTTAAATGAAAAGCCAAAATAATTCACACAAAACCTGGACGCTTGGTTGATTGTAGATATCCGTAGACGCGTCCGGTTTTCCGACGGCAAATGTACTTTCAATGGCTTCTAAAATTTCAACTTAGTATAAAACCTTGAGTACCGTGCATTGTATCAACGTCATTAAGTCATTTTGTTTACCTTTTGGCACATACGTTTCAAACTAAAATGGTAAATACTTTAGCATATGTAAAGTACGGCAAAATATAGTTTTTAACTTACTGGATCCGATATTTGAATTATGTCGTTTGGCATACACCCTTTTTAACACAAATCTACCCTTAGAAGCCTTGTACCCCCCCCCCTACATTACAATATATATATAAAATGCTGTGTTATTTTTCGCCTCACCGTTTGGGTCTATCATAAAATGCTGTGTTACTTTACCAGCCCCTACGATGAGCACCATAAAATGCTGTGATTTAACCCTTTTTATTAATCAAGCACTTGTAAAATGTTAAGTTATAGATCTCTTTGCCTCAACTAGCTGATTCAATTAAATAAAGCAATTTAAAAATACACAATATAATGATTAAATATTTACAACCTTTTTAAATATCTTCCCCCTTTTCAGAATATTTACATGTGTCAGATTTTGAAAAATTGAAGCCAGCAAAACGAGCTTTTTGTTGTATTTAGAGACCTTATGAAACGTTTCAAGATGCTTATTGCCTTTCATAAATTTATCAAAGAACCCCGGTTTTGTTGACTCATTATTTGAAAAATTATTAAATTAAACAGTTTACAAAAATAAATTATATAAAAATATCTCACCTGGAGTGGGTCAGTTGCTTCTCTGCATCCCCAAGAGTTTTCTTCGCTTTTGAATGTTTAGAGTTAAATTTGGAAGTCGACATCAAACCAAAATACTATCCCAATCGTTATTCAAAATCCCATAAGTTAATCCAATAAAAGGCTCTCCATCTCCGTATTTAACAAAACAGTAATAGAATATTTACCATGTCAGTGATTATCAAAATTAATTTAACAAGAGGTAATCTTCCAGAACAGTCTCCAGATTCGTGTCCAGAGTCGTGTCCATAAGTCGTATCCAAAAGTCGTATCCAAAAGTCGTATCCCAAAAGTCGTGTCCCAAAAATCGTATCCCAAAAGTCGTATCCCAAAAATCGTATCCAAAAAGTCGTATCCCAAAAATCTTATCCCAAAAGTCGTATCCCAAAAGTCGTGTTCCAAAAACCGTGTTTTATTTATTTTTAGAAATTGTATAAATTCGCTAAATCTGGTTTACTTACGTCTGTAATAGAACAGCTTGTTTACACAATTTTACACTCTTATAAAAATGATTTTCACTTTACTTTTATTTTACCGGTTGTGTGAATAATTTAGCACTTTTGAGTATAGTGACTGCCCAGTTTCAAATATATACTAACTCGTTGCTCGATTGTTATCGTATTTATAGGCCTTGCCTCTTTTGTTTTCTATTCGTTAATTTTACGTGTTGGGCGACACCACTTGTTTTATCTCTTATGTACTTCGAAAAAATTTTACCAATTGTGTAGTTCAATTACTTAGAAGAACGCTCAAGTTGTCACGTAATTCATTCTCATAACATCACATTTAATTCAGAAATTCCAGGAACCTTTGTTCATGAAACCACGTATCATTGTTGTTTGCTTATTCTAATCTAGATAGAAATAAATTTGGTGTTTGTTTATTTCCTAGTTAAATTGGATTTTTGAACAAATGTAATACTTTTCTAGCATGTACGCTTTACAAATAATACATAATTTCTGCCTGCGTATATGATGATATATTAACGCACTTGTTAAATATTTATCTAGTTAATTCATACAGGTTTTCCATTGATTTAATTTCGATGCATTTCGTTACATTTTTAAATTCTTATCTTTGCTCGTAGCTACTCTTGGATATGCGTTTAATCGCTTGCACTGTTATATACAGTGTGCTCTCAACCAACAATATGTATAATGACCTATTTACTCTTCTAATATCTGTAATTATGTGCTTTTGTTACTTGGGAGTTTCTTTTGTTTATTCTACGACCCGTATGACTTAACTTACCCCTACATTAACCCTAAAATTAAAGCATATATATATATATATATATATATATATATATAAATAAGAACACTCATTCTGTTAAAAATAGTGCTTGGTCGGTATTGCTATTTCCTTTGCTTAAATTTATAAAATAATATTTGCATTGTTTCAGATTTATCTACATCCAAGAAAACTGATGAGTTGGTTATTAGCATACCATTGTGCTTACAAACACCTTTAGGTTTGCCTACTTCCATAAGAACTGCTATTGAGAAGTTAACTGCAACTGTTTCTGAAGGTATTAGTCAAAATAAAAGAATTGATCGTTCAAACTGCAAGAGTAAGTCTGATGCAAATGATAACAATTTACAACACATAACTCAAGAAGTAATATCTGAAGCTAAATCGGGTCACATTAAATCAAATACGAACAAATGTTCTGAACTTGAAAGTGAATGTCTAAAAGAAAATAACACCACTACATACCAAAACGTGCCATTGGACCTCAATAAGGTATCAAATATAAAGAACACGGTTAATATTGATTCAAGCAGCAGCAATACCGTTACAATATTTCACCAACCAAATTCTCAGGAAAGTACTAGTGAAGTTTGTTTATCACAAACCACAACAGATATCACTGACACTAAATTTAAATCGTATACAATTCTCGCCTGAATGCAGAGTGTTTGTCGGCATAATGTAAATTTTGTTTAATAAAAAGTTAATTCTGTACTTTTCAGAAGCGAGTTTAGTATTTTTGACTCCATGCGGTATATGGGAAGAAGCTACACAAAACAAATTTTTAAGTATGCCAACCTTAACTAATTTCTTTGCTTTATGGTCTTTTTGAGTTGGAAGTATGCGTGCGTCCATGTCTACATGCATTGTAACATCTGCTCTATGAATTTATTCTATATCACATCATCATCATTATGTCCTCAGTCCTGGAACTGGTTAGACGCGTACCATTATTGATTCCTATTCTGAACTAACCTACAGATTTCCTTGAAATTTGCACAGTCTGCATCTATCACTATCTGATCTAGGTCTACATCTACCTTATTTTTCCGATTTCTGCTTATAATATATCCCATACTATTCCCCAAAAATGCATTAGAACATATTCTGCCCTTCTATTTCTCCTATTTTTTTCCACAGATATTTTTGTTCCCCTACTATTTCTATAACATATTTGTTATTAACTTTGCCTGCCCATGCTATCATCTTCATACATCTGAATCACAGCATTTCAAAAACGCTGCTACCGTTTTTCTGTCTGCTTTTCAAACTGTCCGTATTTCATATGCATACTGTGCTGTGCTCCACACATATGCTTTCAACAAGGGTTAAGCAACCTCTGGCTGCCAATGATCCCCCAACACTTAGACATTTGCCGAAATAATAGTTTTCCAGTAAATCCTTTCACACAATTAACATTATTCGGGAATATTTGTTACATGCCAAAATTGACATTGTACATTTTTAAATATGTGACTAAATTCTCGCCATTATTTTTAAAATGGACTTGTTTATTTCCGTTATTTCGGACAGTTGCGTTTGCGCAAAAGGAATGTGCAGACGCGGAGTGATGGCGCAAGTGTGCGGTATGTGACACGTTAGGATTAGCCACCGAGACGTCGAACGGTGACGTTTACCTGTGTCGTTTTTTGTCCTTTCTCTTTTAGAATGTAGGTTTCCTCTGATCTTGCCTTATCATTGCCTTCACCTTTATTCCTTCGTCCTGCCTGCAAACAAAAGAAGAGAGAAGACTTAAATCTGGTTTCAACAATGGCATAACGCAACCCACGCCCAAACGAGGTACATGGAAATCAACATGGCCCCTGCGCAAGGATGACCCGCAAAATCGTAAAGAGTTCCACGATATTAAGTGAGTACATTTTATCTTTTTAAGGTGCAACTTGTATCTTTGTAAACATATTTGGTACGTCATACAGTTTGACACGCATTTATGTCGTAATATCTTTGTTGTGCAATAATGTGAACGTGGATAGTATCAATGTTGCCAACTGTGGTAATGGCTCTGAACACGCGACGCGGGAATATAACATATTGCCCAACCAATACTTGTAGTTGCTTATAATAATCATCATGTTTAAGTACAGTTACTTTCTTCGTCATTAATTTATCCATCTTGGAACTGGTTGGATGCCTACCTCCATTGATTTCTATTCTGAGTTAGTCTACACATCTTCCTGAAACTCCTACAGCCTACATTTTTCACTATCTGTGTGCAGTAGTCTAACCTATGTCTACCTCTGCTTCTCTTTTTTCCTATCTCTGGTTCCCTCATGCCGTAGTATGTGACTTATCATCCTATCTCTTCTATTTTTTCCATTTCCCACTTATTGCTTTCTTCCCGTACCATTTTTAGTACCTCTTTGTTCTTAACTTTGTCTGTCTATGATATCTTCATCATACGTCTGTAGCACCACATTTCCAAAGTTTCCACTACTAAAAATGACGTGACATATAAAAATCCTTATATACAAACGTTATCTCCGTTGTTGGCAAGAGTGCTTGAACTACCTAAGGTCTATGAATATAACAAATCCGTCCAAAGTTTATTCACAAAGTTAAAGGATCGTACTCCAAAATTATTAACTATTAACATCGTCTACAAGATCACATGTAGCTGCAATAATATTTACATTGGGCAGACGAGTCAGTGGTTAAAAAGTCATTTAACCCAACACAGGAGTGACTGTCGAAAAAACTGCTAAATGTGCATCGTCTTCACATGTTTTTTTAACCTAACATACACTATTATTCAATGATACCATCATTTTGGACAGCGAGCCCAATTATAAAATCAGGTTGTTTATAGAATCGTTTTATATCAACAAGGAAATCAATCCTACTAATAACAAAATGGATGTTGATAAAGTACACAACGTTTACTTGCCTTATACAATAATTATCTTTTCAAACATCGTTAAAAAAATGAATACTTATTGAAGTGTAACTGTTTCTGAACGTTCTTTTTGTCAATTTTAAATAATTTTGTTAGATTTGTTCTTACCATTTTTAACCGTCACCAGTAATACACGTGCCCTTCTGGCACTTTTTAATTTTATAATCATAGACCTACTTTTATTATGTAAATCATTTAGAATTCTCTATATATTTGTGTAAATTTAGATGATCAGAGTAAGTTATCATCGTCTTAATATGTACTTTTACTGATGAGCTTTCTTTTTATTTTAGTTTTTGATAATGGTATGAAACTACCGAAACATCAACTTTTGATTAGAACCTTCTAGTTAATTGTTTTATTATTGGATTATATCTCAAAAAAATTCTTTAACATGCCGTATATTCTATAAGACTGACCAGTCCATTATATATATATATATATATATATATATATATATATATATAAATAGTTTTTAAGATGAAATAAAAACCCAACTTTGTATGTAAAGTTGAATTACCATTTCAAATATGGATTATTCTTCTCGCTCTCTCTCTCTCTCTCTATATATATATATATATATATATATATATATATATATATACAGGGTTGTTATAAAGTACGGAACCAAGTGAATATCTTTAAAACGAAAAGGACGATATTTATGAAACTGATGTGATTTTTTTGTTAATAATGTACTTCCGGTTTAGCCGGAAATGCCCTCCATTTTTTTTAATTAAATGGGACATCCTGTATATTGTTGCAGATCTTGATAGATCTTGTTATTTCGAATTCGTACATACCAGGGTTAATGAAAATAATCTGTAAAAACGAGACACTAAAGCACTTTAGTACAATGACTTTTAAGTTTTTACGCATTAGAATAAAAACCATTTAGATTAAAAATTGATGTTTACTTTGTATTAAACGTGTACTGTTTAGTAAAGTAGCTGTTGGAAAAATGTCAAGACAAACTGTCAAGTTAATTGTAATTTACGGTAATAAATTGTACGGTTAAAAATGGTACATTTAAGTGAGAAAGGTCGAATTGAAATATTTTTAATGATTTGCATCCTGAAAGAAATCCTATATCACGTTCAACAGTTACTAAAACATTACAACGTTTTAATGCAACAGGGATGGTCAAAAATTTGTCAAAAACTGGAAGACCACAGACCGCAATGAACGAAGCTATTAGACAAAACATTGCTATTGAATTAAAGGAATCACCTCAAACTTCTACCACAGATTTGGCACTAAACCACGGTATAAGTCGACGTTCTGTAGGGAAGATATTAAAAAGTGAAAAATATCATCCGTATAAAATACAATTAGTTCAAGAATTGTCTGATGATGATTTTGACCGACGGCTGGAGTTTTGCGAATGAATGATGGACATCTGTAATGTCGACGAGCATTTTGCAAATAATGTAGTGTTTTCGGATGAGGCATCTTTTTGTTTAAATGGAACAGTTAATCGCCATAACTCAAGGTATTGGTCAAATGAGAATCCTCATTGGATTTACGAAGCCCATACCCAACATCCACAAAAGTAGAATGTTTGGATGGGAATTGTGAAAAATAGACTTATAGACGCATTTTTTATAGACGGAAACTTGAATGGTGACAAGTATTTAGATTTACTAAATAACCAAATAATTCCTGCACTCCATCAAAATGGGCAGTTACCACAAAATGTTTGGTTTCAACAAGATGGAGCGCCTCCTCACTATGATAGACGGGTTTTGAATTTTTTAGATGCAAATTTTCCAAATCGATGTATTGGACGTAGAGGATTTGTAGAGTGGCCTGCTCGTTCTCCAGACCTCAGTCCGTTAGATTTCTTTTTTTGGGGTTACCTGAAATCACATGTTTACGTTAGACGACCAACATCCCTGCAGGAATTAAAACAAAGAATCATCGATGAATGTGAACTCATCCATGGAGAAGTCTTGGAAAGAGTAATTCAGGAATTTATTAATAGACTTGCATATTATCAGGAAGTTAACGGCGAGCATTTTGAACATTTAAAATGATTTTGTTTAAATTAAATTCTATATTATTCTCATCTCGTTAATCTTATAAATAAAATTTATTATTGAGTAAATGTAAAGTGCTTTAGTATTTTGTTTTTACAGATTATTTCCATTAACCCTGGTATGTATGAATTCGAAATAACAAGATCTATCAAGATGTGCAAAAATATACAGGGTGTCCTATTTAAATGAAAAAAATTGAGGTCATTTCCGGCTAAACTGGAAGTACATTATTAACAAAAAAAATCATATCCGATGCATTTTGCCTCATTGCGTTTATCTACAAAGTTTTATAAATATCGTCTTTTTCGTTTTAAAGATATTCACTTGGTTCCATACTTTATCCCAACCCTGTATATATATATATATATATATATATATATATATATTGCCGTGGAACGCATTTAATTTACAGGAACTGGTACTTTCTAAAAAACATTTGAGCCCCACAGATTGGGCGTCATAAATTGCCTTTTAGCTCCGGACCTCACCAGTTTTCAAAAATTAACCATTTTCAAAAATATAAAATTTTTACAAAAATTTCTTACCCGGATTCTGCTTCATCAAATTAGTTTCTTCAGCAGCTTCCCTGGCAAGCTCAGCTGTGCCTCCTCTCGGATACCTAAATTTACTATCATTCTCTTTACCGTTCACACACCATTCAATAAAATCACAAAATAATACAACAATCATACAATATTTATTTACCACTATTTACAAATAATACTTCATAGTTATGTACAGTTCGGTGCTCAAGTTACACTTTAATAAATGCTATCTTTGTAAAGTCCTTGTTTTTAAAATTGAAATTTCAAACACATTTAATGCAACAGGAGTAAATGGGCCCCAAATAATACCTTATCTTTATTTACTACTACACGCTGGAGTATGGTGAGCTCATAATAACCCAGTTTATTAATGTATGCTTTCCACGTTGCATACTATTACTACAAACTTAAAAAACCCCATGTACTCTTAACAATTAAATTAAAATTCATCAAGAAATTTAATAAGCTTTACGTACACCTTTTGTTTTATATTCCAAAATACCATCAAAGTTCACTCACACATTACAAATAATTTCAACAGTTTATATAAAAAAACAGCAAATTCAAATGCGTTACCTGAAAAAAGCGACAAAAGTCCATCTCCGTTGAAGAAGCTCTATATTCCTGAACCCCTCGGCTTCGTGATTAGGCACGCTGCTCCACCAGCTATTTATAGATGACAACTCAGTTTAAGCTGAGTTTTGTGCTACCAATGAACACCAATTCCAACATCCAAATCCATGTATATTACACTTGTTTATTATTGCATAATTAATTTACGAGCTTGTTAAAGTATTCGTGGATCTCAGTTAAATTTAAATTACACTCTATTATACTCGCGTTACTAACTATAAGGCCACTAATAATCTAATACTATTTCACTGAATGTTACAAATTTTTAATGCTCACAAGCTTTGTCAGTTGATTATAATACATTGTTACGCGATGCAAAATTAAAGAGAGCCTTCCTAATTCTCCCCGAGTAATTATATCATAAACTAGGCCCCCTTGGCCACACTTTACGCGAAATACTTAATCGAAATTAATATTTCGCCAAATTTTGTATAACCGTTCTAAACTTCCAAAAATTTTCCTCCGTCAACACGCTATATCAGACAAACTATCACAACCGCCTGTCGCGTGTTCATCTGTTTTAAAACTATCTATTTCGACCAATAATACATTTCAGTGACGTCTTAAAACTCCGCCTGTGATATCTCTATTCCTGTCTTATGCATATTTAATGCGCATTCTAACCTTGCTTGCGTTGTAGAAAATCGATATAACTGCCCGCGTCTTTATGGACCCCACGTGGATCAAATACGTGCCTACTAAAGTGAATGCTTTTATGCCCGTCTCATTCTGAAGCATATTATTTATTGTTGATCCCTTCTGCGCTTTAAGAAACTTTTGTTAGCGTTTATGCGAAACCGCCGGCAGTTGAACAATATTTCTTTGAAGCTTGCCTTGTTATCTTCACAAATAACCGGAAGATGACCTTTCCAACGTGCAGCTGTGGTCAATTAACGTCTGTTTGTTTGTTAGGAAAGCTTTTCGCCTTGGGATTATTGATTTTTCATGCTCTTATGCGTTTCCTGACGTTATAACCCGTTGAATTAAACTAAATTAAATTAATTAATAATTTCTATTGGCTTATAAAACTAATTTTTTATGAACCTATTACCTTTTAATCCTTAATTATAAAATTATGTCTACTTGTTAATTTAAATTTTGCACGTAAATATTATGTTCCTCTCTTTACACAGGGTGTTTGAAATTGCATTGTTTATATCCAAATTTAACCCTTTAAATCCACTACAATATATATATATATATATATATATATATATATATTATATATATATATATATTATATATATAATGCTATGAGCATAAGGTTATTTAAAGTCATATACGGTCACACAGGAGGAATACCTTATGTAAATATCATAAAAACCACGAAAACCAAACATTTAAACCTAAAAATGTACATAATTCAATCATTATGGAAAAACAAATACAAATCACCCTGTATAAAATCAACAACAAATAACAATTAATTAAAGGAAGCTTATTCTGTAATAACTTTACTACATTTCATTAAAATAAATTATTCCTGAAACAGTTCAATCATTTTAGAACATTTAAAGATATTCTTAAGCCCAAAACACATAGAAATTCAACATATTTGAAGAAAAATAACCCGTGAAGTAAAATTTCTTACAATCTAAGCATATTTGCGTAAAAAAATTAATAAATGCGTGTAATTTATACCAGTGTGTAATAGTCAAACACTAAAAAATAAGCATATTAGAATAAAGTAGGGATATTTGAGGCGACGATGATAATACGTGCAATATAGAACGTACAGCAAATGCTATATACGTGTAATTTAGAACGTACATATTTAATATCATTTGTTAATCAAGTCTCTCTAGAAAGTTCCTATATTAGATCATCCAAAATACAACACCTTGCAGATATAACTATAATTGAAACGCATTTTCCACGTATAAACAACTGATAGCGTTCCTTCGATCAATGAGAACGCGTGGAATATTCGAAAAGGAACTTGATTCTATAAAACTAGCGAGACAGATAAAGGAGGATCATGTTATAATCCACGCGCTGACTGTGCTATTTTGAAAGAAGATTATTGCAAGGAAAGTTTGAGAAAACTATAAGGTCAGATCTATTTATTCAATTTATAGCATGTAGCATTTGTAATTTTACATAATATGTGTATTCGGAAGTGAGCTTAAAAATAGTATGTGATCATAATATAATGTGTAAAAGGTCAACAAAAACTTGGTTGTTACGCAGATTTATGTTAAAAAGGGGGATATTTCTTTGAACGTTCAATGAAGCTATTCGTAGTAAGATACATTTTTTTGCTGGCTTTAATTGCTTTAAAAGGTGTAAAAATTTATAATCTTCGTAAAGAGCTAATTCGATAGAAACATTTATTTTAATTTTGATTTAAAATTTCTATAAAAGGTAAGGTAAATGATATTAAAAAAGGCGTAGATTTGTAAATTATAATTTGATAAAAATTTTATTTAGTTCATTATACAAGTTTTGATGAAATTCGTTTGTCTTATTCAGGTAAATTGAGTGTTGTACAGGAGTGAGTAAAAATTCTTTGTTACTATGCCGTCCCTTCACTCTGTGCGTAGTTGAGTTGAGTGTTGGATAGGAGTAAGTAAAAATTCTTTCTTATTATACCGTCCCTTCACTCTGTGCGTAGTATCAGTAAGCTAGTCGAGACATAAATTTGATTGTGTTAATTTTAAATTATTTTGAAAGCACAGAGAGGTGGCGATCAGCAGGCAATTGATCGTTGCACACCTAGCGTAGCGGCGATATATGAATATATAGAGAAAAAACTTTTAGGAACATTTATTTGTATGAAGTATTGCATTGTATGGTGTTACAGGTAAAATACGCGTTATTAAGAAATTTGGATAAATATAAAGGTACTTAACTGCAGTAGTGTGGAAATGAGTTCCTATGGAGAAAACTATAAAGAAAATAAAAAACTTAAAATAAAAATAATAATATGGCTGAACTGCAAACAAGCTACGTTACGTTATTCACTTACCCTGAAAAACTTTTTCTCTTGTCATAACTGAAGGGCGCCAAACCGTCTGTCATAGCAATTGCCTCGATACTATCCCTGCACAGAAGCTAGTTATTCCAAAAGATTTTCTTCGCGAGGGTTTCTATATTTATCACGTAATACGTTACCTTTCTCTCAAATATTTTAAACACTTATTATGTTTTGTCATAACTAAATAAAATTGTAATAGAAATGCTTCCTCCAAATACGATTCCATCACTACAGTAGTTAGATATCCTTTTACAAGTCAGTCTGTTTGCCAAGTTTCTAAATAAATTCAAATAAAATTTAGCCTACAGTTAACATCTACTAAAATTAAATAATTTCAATATCAATAGAAATATACTTTCCTTAAAAAAAATTGAATTTCTTAACCTCACTCTGGTCAAGTCTTGCTCAAAGAAATCCTAGAAAGACCTTAATCCAACTCATCAATAATACTGTCACTCCAAATTTTTCCATTTCCTATAACATGACATTGAGAAATCTCAATTTCTGGAAATGTCGTTAATAACCAACATATAAAACATAAATACTAGCTTTTTTGCCATCTGTTTATTGTCCATTCCAAAATGCTTTAATATTAATATACACTAGTTCCGTCGCTAATGAGTCCAATAAAATAATTAATTTCAATTTAATTCCCTATAACAATAATGCACACTATTGAAATTTTTAACCACATGTACATAATTATTAAATCTTGACATAAAAGCCTATACTCACTCACTGTTTTATTTCAATTTCTTAAATCTGAGAATGTCCAGACCTTTAGTGTATTAATTTCAGCTAACACAACTCCTAAACCTTAACAAAATCTACTTATTTTCGTTATCCTGGCAAGTACGCAATTCTTTATTGTGGCACTCACACGAGTTTGCAAAATTCCACGCATGGTTAACCTCTTTGCTAAATATGTAAAGGAAGTCATACGAAAACACGCGCACCGTTAAATATTTTCCTTTTGAGTATTCCATTTTTATCTTGAAGCTGATTTCGTTCAAATTTCTACCATTCGTTCGTATTACTACATTTTTACTTTCTAAATTAACTTTTCTAAATTTTACTTTCTGCGCTTTACTTTTCAAAATTTAACTTTCCGCTATATCAATCTTTACCGCGCGGATTTACCACTGTATTACGCTCTCGTATGATTACATTTTGATCTGTTTGTATTACCGGCTCGCGAGTAATTATTCGTTTTTTATTTCTATCGGATGTAATAATAATTATTTAATTCTACTTTTTCTTACGGTCTTCCTATTGGGTTTATGGAATAAATCCCGTGAAAGTACTTGTGGTATCATGTGACTTATTGAGGATAGCCTTCCGTGTTTCATTTTGTCTTCAGCAATATAAAAAACACATTGTAACATCTTACATTGTATTGTATAATATGATTAAATTCAACTGCAATATGATATTCATAAATCCTACCAATAAAACGTCTGGGTTTTAAATAATTACTAAATTGCAATCTATAGCTATCATTGTTTCAGTGTAGTATTATATAGAATTGTTTTTATGACCGATGTACAAAAGCTTTCCTAATATTTCGTGAGGAATGCAATATCACTAAAATCTATTTTCCCTGTGTGTGGTGTTCGGTCTTTTTTATTATTTTATTAAATTTAATTTGAAGACGACTCGCTCCTGTATCCTATTAATGTAGACATTGGAAATATGCATCCTGAATATATTACCCCTTTTATCACGAAGGTTACGCGTGATCAGGTTTTAACAGGTAGAAACTTGTTTCAATCTGCCTGCACCCCTAAATAGAGTGTAAGAACAGTAGCCGTAGTTAATCGTTCGAAACGGTAAGACGTTATTAACGCAACATACAATTCGGTATGTTTTTGAAGCTCGTTTTATGGTTCGTTATGTAAAACATTAATAACCGTGCAGTGTTTGAGATAAAAGGTTGTAATTACACAAGTGTTATTTATGGCCATAATAGTGCGAACTTTGTAAGTGATAATAAACTGGTCGTTTAATGGATATTTCGTCTCGGCTTGCAGAGGAAGCACTACAACATCTTCGAAATACATTCCACAAATTCGTTGGTTATTAATCGTTGGACCAGCAAACTTCGTCCTTTGATAGTATCTCCAGGTATGTAAATTGCTATATTCTAGCTACAACCTCATAGGTACGTCCATGTGGTTTTAAAATAATTTATAAACAGGTGTTCCGTCCTAATATGTATTTACCACAAATAACAATCTGATTTTGTGGTTTGAGTTTATTTCATAACGCCCTGCATTTGAAACCTATTTAACATTGTACGATTTATAAAAGCTTGTATTTTATGGGTTTTTCTTATGGCAACGTTTGTCCTATTTAATGACTAATGCGCTATTTCAATGTTTTATTAAATTGTCCCAATTTATTTTAAGATAATTCATTTTTATTGCTTTAGTTGTAGTAACTGCCCCACTTAAAGCTATATTTTCTAAAAACAGGGAATTAAAATATGCTGCTTAATTAAGACTAACTATTTGCAAAATCTATTATATACGATGCGTCATATTTATTCTGTCCAATTAAAATATTTCTTTTTTCATCTAATTTATATCTAGCGTAATACAATACGTTACAATGGTTCTGACACTTAGACTACAGAGGAAACAAGAAAACTTTGAAATTTTGGGTGTAATAGAAACATGTTGAAAATTAATTGGACTGATAGAATAACAGATGAAAAGAGATTAAAACAATTGGTGCAACGTAGTCTATTTGGGAAAAATGTAGCAAAGAAAAGACATTGACTGATAAATCACCACTTACGACATCCGAGACTGGTATTGCTGATAATGGAAGAAAAGGTATTTGGAAAATTACATAGGTAGACAATGGCTTGAATATATTACCAAATTATAAAGGATGTGATTTGCACCACATTTGTATGAAGCAACTAGTACAAATTGAGACTTGGAACATTGTATCAAACCAACAAACTAGCCGGTAACAAAAAAAATGTTGCTAAAATTATACCAAACTATTTTATTATTAATAAGATTAAAAACATTTGAGTTGGTAATATTAATGTTACAAAATTTCAAATGTAGAGCACGATGGAAGAATTTATAAATTAGTCAACGAAAAGAAAGTCAATTCTTAAGAAGTCGTTTATTTAATTCCATTCATATTGTACATAAATTTATTTTTGTATTATTGCATTGTTCAATATGAAATATTTGAAATAAAAATATCATTCACGATAAACAGACACAGAGTGAGGTAATTATTAGAAAGTAAAAACGTTCAATTATTTTCACAATTTTTAAAATAATGTGTAAAGTGCTTACTTTGAATATCACATTAATTTTGTATTATTTTAGGTTAATTTATTTTTATATTTGAAAAATGTTTATGCCAAATATATTCCAGTTTGTGCATATCTTCGGTGAACTTTTAAGTTAACGAATATACTCTAAAACATATTAGAATACTTCATTTTTTAAAAATGCAGATCTGATTGTGCCCACAGAATTTGTATGGCCCCTTTATGCTCAGAAAATATTAAATCTGTTTTCTAAAACGGTTAAATTTAAGCACAAGCATGGTATACCCATCCATTAGCATAATTTTAATTAGCTAATTACTGTTTAATGTAAAGTACATTAACAAATGAATGTAATTAATTTGTACATTATTGAGTAATTGGAAATACTGATTTACAAGGTAAATATTTCAACGTCCTTTTCTTATTTGAAAATTTTCTGTTTAATATATTTGTGATTCATTGTGAACAGTGCATCAAATAACAATGGAAATACTCTCATATGCAGCTTTGGTAAGTATAATTTTTATAATTTTTCACTTACTGTTGCCTTATTATACGTATTTAAAACAAATGCTTATTGAACCAATATAAACTTGGTTCTGAAAAGATTCCTTTCCTAAAGTAGTCAAGAAAATCAAATTGTGAAAGCAATTTTGATTCAAGAAAGTTGATCTACCATATTATAATGACACTCAGTTGTAATACTTTCTACTTTATAAAAGTTTAGTGGTTTCAAAAACCTTTATTAAATAATATATTAACTTGTTAAGGAGAAATATTAATACTGTCGTTTTCTGGACATTAGATATATTTATGAACGGCACGACACTTGTAGATTTTCTTAATATACATCTATATCTGTATTTTGACTTACATTATTACCTAATTTTTTCCTTTCCTTAATTTATTCATAGTCTAACTAAAGCCCATCTGTTTCCCTGTGCATTTTCTAGGTATGTAATATGCATTTATAATATTTAATCAACATATTACCTACAGTTAGTTTGTTTCTGATGCAGAACTCCGTTACTATCACGACTTTCGTTTCACACTTTTAAATCATACTTACTACTACTTTTTCTCTGCCTTAATCTATAGTTGCACTAAAATCTATAACTAGCTTTTTCTTTCCTTTTCGAACGCCTTGACGATCATACATTCTTTATATTTCCTCATTATCATGATCTAAAGTGACCATTTATATCACCAACAGTCTTTTAGTCCGAATACTATTACATTGTTGCTAAATTGGTTCAAAACTTTTATGCTGTTTTCTTATTTGTAATATTTTCCATACATCACCATTAGACTTAAATGAATAAATATATTTTAACCAAAAGTACGTGTCTTATTGGCTATCTGCCTTCACTGAAGGCTGCAGCATAATTCATGTTTAAACGCACTTAACCATTAAAGCAAGTTTAAATTGTAAAATTCTTTTGCAGCAAACAGAAATGTAATTTAAGTGAGTTTTAAAATAAGCCCCCAACTTATTTGTCCGCTTAAATTTATGCATGATCTTTTGACTTTATAATAATGGTGACTGAAAGTAAAATATTTATTGATGATGATTTAAATATATTAAATATATTAGATTTCGAATTTTCAAGATGATTTTACATTCGCACTAATTATATTGCTGACATGGATGATTTTTTTTTAAACCGTTTTAGAACAAATAGAGCCAGAATTAAAATCGTTCACTACCTTTACCCAAGTGTGTGATTTTTCAGCTAAAGTGCTGTCCATTTGTTTGCCTTCTATAATATGCGAATATGTCACAATTATATTGAAGAAATGTTTTTGATCTCCAGTGAGATTTGCAGATCGAGGATGCATTTTAAATCATTATTGTTTAACTGACAACAGTAAACATTGAATTTTATTTTTCAGATAAAGTTCAATGACAGTAAATGGCTATATCTCAAATAAAATAAACAATTTAAACATCAAAGCTACCACTACAAACACTGATTTTTTTCTAAAAGAGTAAATTTCTTAACTTTCTACAATATTGTCAAATTATGTGTGCTTTACTAAACTACATAGAATTGTGTGGTGCATAACAGTAATAGTTGAAATAACAAAACCAGCTTACTGCTTGGCTGAACCAAAATATGGTGCATTTGATTAAAATTAGTTGTAGTCATTTTTAATTACAAATTGGCCAAACTTATTACCCTATGAAAACTCCTAATATTTCATATCCGATTCTTAGAGTATTCTTCCTCTTTGGTCACTTTTTCATTGTCGTTAACTTCTGATAAAAATGATTTTTTAAATAATATTTGTTGAATGAAATTATAAAGCAATTTTAAATTATGTACAATCTTCTGAAAAGTAGAAATAATTTGGTATTTGTATACCGTTATCAACAAAGCCAGAATCCTTTTCCAATTCTACACATTAAGTCCCTTACTGTTAACAAGATCTTTGTAGTGGACTTTAAAAGCATTACCTGTTTAAATGGTGCTAACAAGTTACGAGAGGATTATTAGAAAATCTAAAATTTAACGGTTTATTGCACTTTTGGTCGAAATTCTTTGTGCAGTAGTAGTTTTCTTAATTTTTAGATGTTATAGATATGTGCCTATAATTTTTGTAAATTAGAAATAATGATGTCTGATACACTTAAAGCATTTATAGAACAAGTGAACACATATTAAGCTATTTCCAATATCATTATAAAGTAGTATTAACCTTTAGTTAATATATATTTTGCAATTTTTTATTTCGAACACCCACATAAATTTTACACAATAATTTTAAGTGGTTTTTACAATGTTCAATTTAAATCAAGTGTTTTATACATTTTAAAAATAAAATAATCTTAAATTTTCTGTACTGATGTTATTGAAGGAATAATAATTATCAATAATTATGTGAAAGTCGGAAACAGACAGAAAAGTCTGAATCATAGATTACCAAAACTGCTAACTATTTAAAGTATTTATTATTCAATTTAGGGAAAGTTACTAAATGCTTTGCAAAATGTTAATTAGAACAATCCTTAGAAGTACTTAACAAGCTAATTACTGTTTAATGTAAATCACATTAAGAAAAGAATAGGGGTTATATCAGTCATCAGTATAATATGAGTTTACCATCAATATTTAAAGAATATGATCCCAAAGTTCTTATTTAATTGTTAAATGTTTCTATGTAGTACATGTGGTGATAAGTGAATAATACACAGCAAATATGGAGGTGCTTAATTGTGCAGTTTTAGTAAGTATTTGCTATTACTTTTTACCTGAAGTCTAAAACATCAAACTTTCATTGCAATTTTGATTTAAGGAAGTAGATGTTTACAAGACTAATACTGTAATGGGTTTTAACTGCTTTTCCAGTACCTACTACTTTATAAAAGTTGCGGTTTCAAGAAAATTTTTTATATAGTGCACTAACTTGTTGCAGAAAAATATTAATACTTGTGATAATGTTCTCGACATTAGATAAATTTATGGATGGTTGAACACTTGTAAATCTTTACATTGCAACACGACTGTTGAGAATTCACTTGACCTTTTCCTTATCCTAATATTTCTCAAGCCGTCTCTGGTTTCATATTAATTCAAATTCTGTTTGATGTGTCCTTTGAACGCTTGATCGTGTTTTCCGATAACATGGGCATTATAGTACAAGTGCAAGTTGTCTGTCCGTGTGTGTGATTCAAAGTAGAATCTTTCAATGTTCCAGTCTTTAAATTCAGAATTGAAATACTTAAATTCAATTCCTAGAATGCAATAATTATTGTATTTTATCCAAGTACAAATAGTGTTGTGTGTGAGCAGAAATTTACATGCAATTTTTAAATGCAGATAACAGGTATCGTAGTTGTAAGAATTAAACGTCGCCGTGTGGACTCAATCAACTTTATTTATCTTGTTAGAACACAGAAATAATACAAAGCCGATTTACAGCATATTTTCCTGTCACCTCTTTATAATAATTATGTATTGATTTAATAGTGTGTGTACAAAACGGCTGTCGTTCATTCTATTTTTCAGCTTTCGGATGCGTATCAGCGACCTGGTTCTTATCTATCAAACGAAAAATTAATAAATAAATTTAACTGTTGAAATTACTACTCATTAATTGAGAACAAGAAATTCGAAAAGGAATTGTTAAAACCCAATTTCTTTCCAACGACTTTCAGTTGCTGTCATGAAAGGAATTAGGCACTTACATCTGTCAAAAGTTAAAGAATTCAGTCGAGCCCTATAATTTAAAACTGCCTAAATTATCAACCGAGAAACTACTTTCATGAGTAGAAATATTTTGCAAACAACTAAGGTCCAAAAATAAATCATGCCATATATCTAGCAAGCTGTAAACCCAAGAAATTAAACAAATTCGAGTCATTACACCAGAATAGTTCAAGGTCCTGTTATTATTAAAAAATTTAAAATAAACAATATGTGACCCGAAACTAATTATTCGACAAACTGCCTTTCAGAAAATTGTTTGAAAAATAACGACTTGCAAGCATAGGTTGAGAAAATGGACAATACATCAATCACTAGTTTTTTTTTAAGAGTTATAGGTTTTTGGGAGTTGTTCTTATTTTACATTCTACATTTTTTAAATTGTGTTCAATATTCGATCATTATCAATTGCATCCAAGTCCTTTTTATATCGAGAAATTTTTGTATTCCTGTGGAACTAGACTGAAAACCAAAATTAATTGCATTTCTAAATTTTCGAACTAGAGCCACTCAAAAATCTTTATATTGAGTTTATCTACTCTCGCGGTATCATGATATGAAATAAATTTCGATGTTTCTGCAGATTGTCCAAATTTTTTAATCCTTGTAAAAAGTTTGTTACTTCTCGTCAGAATTACTACATAAAATTTTTGTATTATTTCAATATGATCTGATTTTACATAAGGTTTTAATCTAAGAACTTTTTATTTGGGAAATACTTAAATGCGTTAGAAATAGAATCGTGGTTGAAGACTTTTAATTTAACTGCAGTTGCTTCCATTAAATCGAGCATAATAATAACTGTTCTATTAATACCTTCAACTTAACATTTACTTCGTTCAAATATGAGCCTAACGTAGCAAAAAACATGAATTAATATAGCCATTTTACTATCAGTAACTTGACTACATTTTTTCATAATTTTTTGATTATGAAAAGAAAGTCTAATTTAATCTAAACAGTCCATGAATCTCTAAAGAACTTTTCTGCGACTTAATGATTCAACATTGTTGTACTACGTAAGTAAACCATTATAGGACCCAGATATAAAATTCACCACTGGTTTTTACAACATCATAACATGTTCCATATACCTGAAACTAGTCTTAGCACATAGAACTTGCTGGTGTATAATACAGGGTGGATCCGTGGGGTAATTGCATGTGACTACTATGCCCAAGGTCTTGGGTTTGAATCCCGACATGGTCCAGTTGAAAAACGTTAGGCGAACATTTTTCACAAACGTACGCTCTCGTTCGGATGAGAGGTAAACTGGAGATTGTGTGAGTGTTGTCACACACATTAAAGATCCTACCTTGCTTGGAACAACAAGGGTTCGGCAAAATTCAAAATTTCCAGGTACAAAAAATCTCGCTTCCTACCTTCAGGTGAAGCATTGGAAAATTAAATTTAGTGGTGTATAATTGAGAAAAACCCAAACGGAGTAACCAATTTGTTTGCTATATAAAGAAGCCGTTTCCTTTCCAATCACAATACGAGCACCATAGTAGCAATTGATACAAATTTATTAAAATCGATTTCTTTTTCTGTTAGCAAATCTAGAATTGTGTTGGAAATATCCACCCCCTTTTGTTGTTGTTGCTAACGATGTTATACTAATCGATTTCACCTGAATATGATTTCCAACACAATTACGAATGAAAATTGCTAAACAAGGTGATTCAGTTATATCAATACTTTCATCAAGATTGAGAGACACAAAATCCGAAGAACTTACATCCATTTTTTGCAAGTAAGTTATATTTTTAACCACGTCCAGAATTCTGTCTTTCACCATGTTCCTAGCCAAAGGCAACTCTGAATAATCTTTTCTTTGTTTTCAAAATCTTCAAGAAGAACGTGTGCTTACTTCTATTATGTCTACTTCACATATAACCTATCACTAAAAGGTTTTCCGCATTTAGCAATTGTATTGGAGACATTACATGTGATTTTTCCAATGCTCCACCCGAAGGTACTACATTGGCCAGGAAGCGAGTTTTTTTTACCTGGAAAATTTTGAATTTTGCCGAATCCTTGCTGTTCCAAGCAAGGTAGGGATCTTTAACGTGCGTGACAACACTCACACACGGGACCTCCATTTTACCTCTCATCCGAACGAGGGTGTATTTTTGCGAAAAATGCTCGCCTAACATTTTTCAAGCGGACCGTGTCGGGATTCGAACCCGGGACCTTGGGCGTAGTAGTCACACACATACCACTACGCCACGGAAGACAACAAAACTAGAAATGGTTGTAGTTAAGGTACTACTGATAAATTTTATTAGAGATGCCGATTGCGTATTCTTGTTTGTAATTGCTTGAGAAAAGTATGGAACATGATATAACTGCAATTTTGGGATTCTATAGCTAAATTTTCAATACAGAGCTGTGTCAAGCAATACTATATATAATTGTTTAAAATCACTAACCTCATTGCTTTCTTTTTCTCTAATGTCAATAATTTACTTTGCAAGTGTTTGCATTAGATCAATGATAATTGTAATTCTTCATTGTTTAGCACCCACTTTGCTACTTCCTGAATTACTTTTTTGGTACTTTTATTGTCCATCACTTTTGTAATGCCCCATCCAAGTAAAAAGTTTCCGTACTTGCTTGGAGCAGCGTTATGGCTGTTAGAGCAAAAATGTTGCAAAAGTCTTTAATGCTTTTTGCTACCTTTCATTTTATCCCTTCTCTGGCACTAATTTGAGTCCATGATTCTGATCGGTTCTGCATTCCTGGACTATCTGGAAAAGGTCCACACATTAAGCAAAATGCAGCATTTTTCCAATGATACACTGTAAATGAGAGAATTCGTTATACCACGACAATGTAAAACAATTTTGCTTATTTGTACTGATAATGGTATTTACTAGAAATTGAGGTAGTTTTGACTAGTAAGAACCAAGTGACATCAATTACGCCTTTGATTATAGAACATATTGATAGAAATTTTTTTCCTGGGCCATGAAGAATAGCAAAATGGCAGAATTTCGTTTGTTCTGTATTATCTGGACATTCTAACATTAATTTTATAACTGTTTTAGATTTATTTAACAGTACAGAACTGAGTTTGTTTATCTCTCCATTGCGTCCACAGTTTCGCTTTAGAACTAAACTGGATTTGTTAGATCTGGCTTTGTAAAATCACAACTGTTCAGTACCTTGCAAGAAAGTCTATAAATGTTGTAACGTATCCAGTAAAATGTGAGAGTTGTTGTGGTTCTTGTTTCAGAATTTTCACTTATATCTTTTGTTGTCTGGTAGATAGACAGGCATGAAATTGTCCACTAGTGTTGCTTGTGCTTTTTCTACAGAAATGACATCTATTGGGACGTTAAGTACTTTTGTAATGTATGAGGTTGGTTCTTGTTTTTCCTCTTGGCAATCCATGGAATATGTGGAATTTGTAGATATAGATGATTTATTATCCTCATCTTTCTGAAAAAAAATTAGAATAAAGAGTGGCTAGACAGGTTTTGCGTTATCCCTACAATCAATATTTAAAGAATATGATCCCAAAGTTCTTATTTAATTATTAAATGTTTCTATGCAGTGCATGAGGAAATACGTGAATAATACACAGCAAATATGGAGATGATTAATTATGCAATTTTAGTAAGTATTTATTTTTATTTTTTACCTGAAGTAGTGAAGAACATCAAACGTTCAGTGCACTTTTGATTTACGAAAGTTGATGTTTACAAGACTAGTAGTGCAACGGGTTTTTGACTGCTTTTCAAGTACCTTCTACTGTACATAGGTTACAGTTTCAAGAAAATTGTTTTATATAACACACTAATTATTAAGGAAGAATATTAATACTAGTGATAATGTTCTGAACATTAGATATATTTATGGATGGTGAAACACTTGTAAATTTTTTCAATGTAACACGACATTCAGTCGCTGGCACAAAAGGAATTATTTCAAATTGAGAAAGCTTGCTAACTTTGTGCATATCTTCAACAAGCTTTCCATATTCCTTAATGCTGTATCTGATTGGTAATTAAAATTTTACGATATGA
The DNA here is from genome assembly GCA_036346225.1 of Platerodrilus igneus. Lineage (NCBI taxonomy): Eukaryota > Metazoa > Arthropoda > Insecta > Coleoptera > Lycidae > Platerodrilus > Platerodrilus igneus. The sequence goes on along the minus strand of JARFIW010001104.1, from coordinate 3,909,374 downwards.
TAATTTTTCTATATACCCCTTAGCAATTGTTACGATTTTCTGTCTACCGTTCATCTTAAGGTTGGTATATCACCAGCACCATTCTCCAGCAAAGTCGCAGAACTACTGCATAAACCGTAACCTGTATACAGTTCAGGTTGAAGCAGTCATATAAAAGATACAATTTTTGTTGAAATTTTTGCAAAAGTATGCAGCCCTACTGGTTCTACTAAATATTTTTCACCTCTATAGTACACAACAAAACATCAACGAAGTGTAGGAGAAGGTCATTACACCGTATACTTTTATATATGGAAATGTTGATTCTGTTACTTCCAGCTTGAAACTTATCAGCCTGTTTTATTATCCAAGATTTTGACTTATTAGAATGACACTCTCCTCACCAATGTCATCTAAGCATAATTTCATCAATTTATCACAACATGTCATTCCCATCAAACCCATAATTAAAATAATCTAGAAATTATAGAAACTTTAGGACAAAGAGAAATATAATGACGTTGATTGTTTTCCTTTCATCATAAGAAGTTCCTAGTCTAAAGTCTCTAGTAAAAATTTGCCAACTTCATTTCTTAAAAAGATCTTCAATTTTTGGGTGCATATTTTTCGTCTTCAACAAGGTAATCAATTTAGAAAACGTTCACATAGTTTTATCCAAAAACATGTCAAAGGTACATCCTTTGTTACTTCATTGGTAATGCTGTTTACCCTAAACCAGCAGTGGTGAAAATTTTTATATGCACATGCCAAATATTACAATTATTTTTTTGTACAATCTCTGGTGTGACGTGAAATTTTTAATGAGAAATAACCAGTAAAAATTTAACTGTTTTAAAGTTTTATTAAATCGACTTAAAGAGTTGACTTACAAATTCACAAAATAATTGTTTGCAATACATTTTGCCATATAAAAGTCAATATTAGTTTTATAACTTTTAGTAATGAGATTTTTGTTGTACTTTGGATGTCAAATGTTATATATTGGATTCATAAGTCATAACTTTAAACAATGCACATGCCATTTATTCGGGCATTGTTGGAAAAATTCTTTATATTATTGACTGAGCCTACGGATGGAATAAATGATCAATGTAAATGAAAAACTCCAGGAGAGCAATTGTCTACTTGTGGTTAATGCCGCGTAGGCATGAGCATGGCGTTAAGATAATACGGCCAATCCTAATGAAGAAGGGGCCATTGCCTAACTAGGATTAGAAGTAAAGAAGCGGTTAGCCCCCTTTAAATGAAGAAGGAAATTAAGTGGAAATTATTAAATTCTATTATCTAAAGCTGGAAATGAGATGCTGCCGATGAAGGTTGCATATTTAAAGGATCTAACTAAAAGAAAGAACAAACTTATAGAACAAAACACTGCAATATTTATATCACCACAACTGCCTTTTAGTCCGAATACTATTACATTGTTGCTAATTGGTTTAAAACTTTTTATTCTGTTTTCTCAATTGTAATATTACCCATACTCCTATGACCGTTAGACTTAAATGGATAAATATATTTTAACCAAAAGTACGCGGCTATTGGCTATCTGCCTTCACCGAGGGCTTCATGCACAATTCATGTTTAAACGCGCTTAACCATTAGAGCCAGCAAACAGAAATGTAATTTGTGAGTTTTAAAATAAGCCCCTAACTTTGGCTGCTTAAATTTATGCCTGACCTTTTGACTTTATAATAATGGAAACTGAGGTTAGAATAATTATTGATGATGATTTAAATATATTTAATATAATACATTTCGGATTTTCAAGATGATTTTACATTCGTACTCATTATTTTACTGACATGAGTGATTTAGCTTTTTTAAACATTTTCCAAACCGTTTAGAACAAATAGAGCCAGAATTAAAATCGTTCGCTATCTTTACCCAAGTGTGTAATTTTTCAGCTAAAGTTCTGCCTATTTGTTTGCCTTCTATAATGTGCAAATATATCACACTTATATTAAAGAAATGTTGTTTTTGATTTTCAGTAAGATTAGCAGATCGTGGACGTATTTTAAATCATTATTGTTTGACAACAGCAAACATTGAATTTTATCTTTCAGATAAAATTCAGTGACAGTAAATGGCTTTATCTCAAATAAAACAAACAATATAAACATCAAAGCTACCACTACAAACACTGATTTTTTCTAAAAGGGTAAATTTCTTAACTTTCTACAATGTTATCAAATTATATGTGCTTTACTAAATCACATAGAACTGTGTGGTGCATAACAGTAATAGTTGAAATAATAAAACCAGCTTACTGCTTGGCTGAATCAAAATATGGTGCATTTGGCTAAAATTAGTTGTAGTATTTTTAATTTCAAATTGTCTAATTTTATTACCCTACGAAAACTCCTAACACTTCATATCCAATTCTTAAAGTATTCTTCCTCTTTGGTCACTTTTTCCTTTTTCATTGTCATTAACTTCTGATAAAAATTATATTTTAAATAATATTTGTTGAATGAAATTATAAAGCAATTTTAAATTGTACAATTTCCTGAAAAGTAGAAATAATTTGGTATTTGTATACGGTTATCAACAAAGCCCGAATCCTTTTCCAATTCTGCACATTAAGTCCCTTACTGTTACCAAGATCTTTGTAGTGGACTTTAAAAGTATTACTTGTTTAAATGGTACTAACAAGTTATGAGAGGATTATTAGAAAATTTGAAATTTAGCAATTTATTGCACTTTTGATCAAAATTCTTTGTGCAGTAGTAGTTTTCTTAATTTTTAAATGTTATAGATATATGCCTATAATTTTTGTAAATTAGAAATAACAATGTCTGGTAAACGTAAAGCATCTATAAAACAAGTGAACACATTATGCGATTTCCAATATAATTATAAAGTAGTATTAATCTTTAGTTAATATATACATTTTGCAATTTTTTATTTCAAATAATCACATAAATTTTACACAATAGTTTTAAGTAATTTTTACAATGTACAATTTAAATCAATGTGTTTTGTACATTTAAAAATAAAATAGATCTTAAATTTTCTGTACTGATGTTATTGAAGGAATAATAATTATCAATAATTATGTGAAAATCGGAAACAGACAGGAAAATCTGAATCATGGATTACCAAAACTGCTAACTATTTAAAGTATTTATTATTCAATTTAGGGAAAGTTACTAAATGCTTTGCAAAATGTTAATTAGAACAATCCTTAGAAGTACTTAACAAGCTAATTACTGTTTAATGTAAATCACATTAAGAAAAGAATAGGGGTTATATCAGTCATCAGCATAATATGAGTTTACCATCAATATTTAAAGAATATGATCCCAAAGTTCTTATTTAATTGTTAAATGTTTCTATGTAGTGCATGTGGTGATAAGTGAATAATACACACCAAATATGGAGATGCTTAATTGTGCAGTTTTAGTAAGTATTTGCTTTTATTTTTTACCTGAAGTAGTCAAAAACATCAAACTTTCAATGCAATTTTGATTTAAAGAAGTTGATGTTTACAAGACTAGTACTGCAAGGGTTCTGACTGCTTCTCCAGTACCTATTACTTTATAAAAGTTGCGGAATCAAGAAAATTTTTTATATAGCGCACTAACTTGTTGCAGAAAAATATTAATACTTGTGATAATGTTCTCGACATTAGATATATTTATGGATGGTTGCACACTTGTAAATCTTTTCAATGTAACACGACATTCAGTTGCTGGTATGAAAGGAATTAGGCACTTACATCTGCCAAAAGTTAACAAATTCTGTCCAGTCTTATCATTTAAAACTGCCTAAATTATCAACAAAGAAACTTCCATGAATACAAATAATTTGCAAGCAACTAAAACTCAAAAATATAACATGCCATGTATCTAGCACGCTGTAAACCAAAAAAATTAAACAAATTCCGGTCATTACACCAGAATAGTTCAAAGGTCTTGTTATTATTAAAAATTTTTAAATAAACAATTTGTGACAAGAAAATAAATATGCGACAGCCTTTCAGAAAATTGTTTGAAAAATAACGACTTGCAAGCATAGGTTGAGAAAATGGACAATACATCAATCGCTAGTTTTTTTAAGAGATAGGTTTTTAGGAGTTGTTCTAATTTGAAATTCTAAATTTTTTTAATTGTGTTCAATATCCGATCATTATCAATTGCATCCAAGTCCTTTTTATATCGAGAAATTTTTGTATTCCTGTGGAACTAGACTGAAAACCAAAATTAATTGCATTTATAAATCTTCAAACTAGAGCCACTGAAAAATCTCTATATTGAGTTTATTTACTCTCGTGGTATCATGATATAAAATAAATTTCGATGTTTCAGCAGATTGTCCAAATTTTTAATCCTTGTAAGAAGTTTGTTGCTTCTCGTCAAAATTACTACATAAAATTCTTGTATTATTTCAGCACGATCTGGTTTTACATAAAATTTTAAATCTAAGTACTTTTTATTTACGAAATACTTAAATGCATTCGAAATAGAAGACCTTTAATTTAACTGCAGTTGCTTCAATTAAATCGAGCATAACAATAACCGTCTTATTAATACCTCGCAGCTTAAGGTTTAATTCGTTCAAATGTGAGCCTGACATAGCAACAAACATTAATCAGCAAAGCCATTTGACATTCAGTAACTGACTATAATTTTCCATAATTTCTTCATTATGAAAAGAAAGTCTAATTTAATCTAAACAGTCCAAGAATCTTTAAAAAACTTAGCTGCGACAACGATTCAACATTGTTATACTACATAAGTAAACCATTATAGGACCAAAATATACAATTCGCCACTGTCTTTTACAACATCATAACATGTTCCATAGATCTGAAACTAGTTTTAGCACATAGAACCTGCTGGTGTATAATACAGGGTGGCTCCGTGGGGTAGTTGTGTGTGACTACTATGCCCAAGGTCCTGGGTTTGAATCCCGTCACCATCTGCTTGAAAAATGTTAAGCGAGCATTTTTCACAAAAATGCACCCTCGTTCGAATGAGAGGTAAAATGGAAGTCCTGTGTGTGACACATTAGAGATTCTACCTTGCTTGGAACAGCAAGAGTTTGGCGAAATCAAAATTTCCAGGTAAAAAGAATCTCGTTTCCCGGCGAATGTAGTACCCGCGGCTCCATGGCGTAGTTGGTTTGCGTGTGACTACTACGTCCAAGGTCCCGTGTTCAAATCCCGACATGCTCCACTTGAAAAATGTTAGGTGAGCATTTTTCACAAAAATACACCCTCGTTCGGCTGAGAGGTAAAATGGAGGTCTCATGTGTGTGTTGTCACGCACGTTAAAGATCCCCACCTTGTTTGGAACAGCAAGGTTTCGGCAAAATTCCAAATTTTTTAGGTAAAAAAACTCGCTTCCTGGCCAATATAGTACCTTCGGATGGAGCATTGGAAAATCACATGTAGGGCCAATGTAATACCTTCAGGTGAAGCATTGAAAAATGAAACGTAGTGGCGTATAATATAAAAAAACCCAAGAACGGAGTAACCAATTTTTTTGGTAAATAAGGAAACCGTTTCCTTTCCAATCATATTACGAGCACCATAGTAGCATTTGATACAAATTTATTTAAATCGATTTTTTTTTCTGTTAGTACATCTAGAATTGTGTTGCAAATATCCACTTCTTTTGTTGTTGCTAACGATGCTATACTAATCGATTTCACTTGAATATGATGTCCAATACAATTACAAATGAAAATTGCTAAACGAGGTGATTCAGTTATATCAATTCTTTCATCAAAATTGAGAGGCACCAAGTCCGAAGAATTTACATCCGTTTTTTGCAAGTTAGTTATATTTTGAACCACATCCAGAATTCTGTCTTTCACCGTGTTCCTAGCCAAAGGCAACTCTGAATAATGTTTTCTGTGTTTTCAAAATCTTCAGAATAAGCGTGTGCTTATTTTTATTATGTCTACTTCACATATTACCTATCACTAAAAGGTTTTCTGCATTTAGTAATTATATTGGAGACAACAAAACTCGAAATGATTATTGTATTAACCGGGGCCAGGTGACTAGCACTGTAAAATAATCACTCTTTAGTTAGGTGTGTTTATTGCGAAACCCAAACGTTAACTGATATCAAAAGGTCAAATTCCTAATTCCTACAATTTAATATAAGATAGTGCTGTGGTATCAAACACATGCATAAAATAATTTTAACATGAGATACTACACTACTCTCCTCTGGGAAAAAAATATATAATATATATAAAAAAAACTTAACTGTTACCTTTAAAATGCGGTTAATTATAATGCCAGTCTTTTGATTCTTTTAACGGATCTCGAGGTCGCAATTTATAAGGCATAGCAAATTGTCTGCAATCTTCAGTGTCCGTCGTATTTTCACATACTGGTTTTTTCAAATCATATTTGGTACAATCTATTTGTTCATCATTCGTTACAAGAGGAATATTTGACACATTTTCCACAAATTTCAGCATTTGATTTTTATGTCTCTTTACAATGATGCCGTCAATATTAATTAAGAACATACAAGACCCCAAACTTTTTAAAAACCTCTCCTAATGCCCATGTTTTATTTTTAAAATCACATGCCCAAACCTTTTCTTTTAAGCTAAAATTGATTTTCCTGTTTCCATGATAGGATCTTATTTGTATATCATGCTTTAGTTTGACATGTTCTATAATTACGAGAGTCACATGCTTTGTTTCAATTTTAGTATCGCTAAGTAAAAAAAATCTATTACGAGTTTCATGAAGGGGATACACCTGTAACTGTGTGGCGTAATACGATTATCAAAAAAAAATTTTGTTAAAATTTTATTAAGATCACTTGCTGAGTTTTCTTCTATTAATTTTTTTAAAGAAGTTTTAACGGTTCGTACACTATTTTCAGCAGCCCCGTTTGACGAGGGAGTATATGGAGCTATCGTAACTGATTTAATGCCGCATGAGTTAAAAAAGGTCATATACGCTGCTGAATAAAATGCCACAGCATTATGCGAAACTATATATTTTGGGATACCAAACTGTTTTTTTAGCGACCATTGACAAAGTACGAAAAACTTCCAACCATTTCGTATGGGTGTCAATAACTACCAAAAAATTTTTGTTTAAGAATGGTCCTGTATAATCAATATGCAAGCGTTCCCAAGACTGGGTAGGCCATGACCATTTATGCAAAGTCGTTTTGGGTGGCGTCTCTTTATTTTTAATACAAATACTCAGGATTGACCTAAGGAAACTATATCGTTTGACAATCCTGACTACCAAAAGTATGAGCGCGCTAAATTTTTCATATGGGAAATTCACATGTGCGTTTCATGCAAGCTCAAAAGAATGATTCGGCATAGTACCTCTGAAATAACTATACGATTATTCCATAACAAACATCCGCCTTCTATTGTAGTCATTTTTATTTTTATAATACGGTTGCAATGCTACATCTTTGTTTTTTGTGGGCCATCCATTTAATGTAAAATGAATAACCGTCTCAAGAACTAGATCTTCATTAGTCATTTGCTGGATTTTTTTAAATTGACTGGGAGACTATCGTCAAAATAATTAATGTCTACACAGTCCCACGAGGAACTGTTTATACGCAGTGGTAATCTAGAAGGGCCATGTGCATGGTTGCTTTCAGATTTAATGTATTCCACCTCATATGAAAATCCACTCAGTATTACAGCCCATCTCTTAACTCTGTTAGCCGAAAATTGGAGAATTCTCTTTATTGGACTAAAAATGGATAACAACGGTTTGTTGTCCATCACCAGTGTAAATTTCTTGCCATATAAATATGAATAGAATTTACATAACCCAAATATTATTGCTAGCCCTCTTTTTCAATCGCAGAGTAATTTTTTTCTGCATCGCTTAAGGTGCAAGACACATAAACTATTGGTCTTTCGGTATTATTTGGTATAACATGACTAATTACGACAGTGATACCATAATCACTAGCATCTGTAGTTAATCTCAATGGCAAATTTAGATCAAAGTATATGAGAACAGGAGCCTCAACTAACAATTCTTTTACTTGCAAAAATACATTTTGACATTTTTGTGAACAATTCCATTTAGCATTTTCTTAAGTAATATATAAAAGGGAAACAAAATTTTACTTAAATTAGGTATAAATTTTGCATAATAAGTAGTAAATCCCAAAAACCTTTTAGTTGTGTAACATTTTGGGGCGTCGGTGCTTTCATAATAGCTTTGACTTTATCAGGGATTGTGTGTAATCCGTCTTTATTTATTTTATAGCCTAAATACGAACTTCATCTTTAAAAATGGTAGAATTCCGTTTGTTCTGTATTATCTGGCCAATCTAACATTAATTTTATAACTATTTTAGATTTATTTAACAATACAGAACCGAGTTTGTTTATCTCTCCATTGCATCCACAGTTTTGCTTAAGACCTAAACTGGATTTTTAACATCTGGCTTTGTAAAATCACAACTGTTCAGTACCTTACAAGAAAATCTATAAATGTTGTAGTGTATCCAGTACAATCTATCTGCAAGGGTTGTTGTGGTTCTTGTTTCAGAATTTTCACTTATTATATCTTTTGTTGTGTGGTAGATGAACAGGCATGAAATTTTCAACTAGTGTTGCTTGTGCTTTTTCTACAGAGACAACATCTATAGGGACGTTAAGTACTTTGATAGTGTATGAGGTTGGCTGTTGTTTTTCCTCTTCTTGGCAATGCATAGAATAAGTGGGATTCGTTGATATAGATGGTTTATTATCTTCATTATTCTGAAAAGAAAATTAAGAATAAAGTGTGTGTGATTAGACTTTAGGTTTTACATTATCCCTGCAATCAATATTTAAAGAAAATGTTTTTCTGCAGTGCATGTGGTAATAAGTGCATAATACACAGCAAATATGGAAACGATTAATTATGCAACTTTAATAAGTATTTATTTTTATTTTTTACCTGAAGTAGTGAAGAACATCAAACGTCCAGTGCACTTTCGATTTACGGAAGTTGATGTTTACAAGACTAGTAGTCCAATGGGTTTTGACTGCTTTTCAAGCACTTTCTGCTATATAAAGGTTACAGCTTCAAGAAAATTTTTTTATATAACACACTAATTTTTAAGGAGGAATATTAATATTAGTGATAGTGTTCTGAGCATTAGATATATTTATGGATGGTGAAACACTTGTAAATCTTTTCAATGTAACACAATATTCAGTTGATGGCACAAAAGGAATTATTTCAAATTGAGAAAGCTTGCTAACTTTGTGCATATCTTCATCAATCTTTCCATGTTTCTTAATGCTGTATCTGATTGGTACTTAAAAGTTCACGATATGATAAATCTTCTGTATACTCCTTAGCAATTGTTGCAATTGTTTGTCGTCCATGCATCTTAAGGTTGGTATATTACCAGCACCATTCTCCAGCAAACGCGCTGAACTACTGCATGAACAGTATCCTGTATACAGTTCAGGTTAAGCAGGTATATATAAGATACAATTATTGTTGAAATTTTTGCAAAAGTGTGCAGCCCTACTGGTTGTACTAAATATTTTTCACCTCTATAGTACACAACGAAACATCAATAAAATGTAGGAGAAGGTCATTGGATCGTATACTTTTATATATAGAAATGTTGATTCTATTACTTCCATCTTGAAACTTATCAGCCTGTTTTATTATCCAAGATTTTGACTTATTAGAATGACACTCTCCTCACCAATGTAATCTAAGCATAATTTCATCGATTTATAATAACATGTCATTTTCGTCAAACCCATAATTAAAATAATCTAGAAATTATAGAAACTTTAGGACAAAGAGAAATATAATAATGTCAGTTGTTTTACTTTCATCATAAAAAGTTCCTAGTCTAAAGTCTCTAGTAAAAACTTGCCAACTTCATTTCTTGAAAAGATCTTCAATTTTTGGATGCATATTTTTCGTCTTCAACAAGGTAATCAATTTAGAAAACGTTCACATAATTTTATGCAAAAACATGTCAAAATTATGTCCTCTGTTACTTCATTGGTAATGTTGTTTACCCTACACCAGCAGTGATTAATCTTTTTATATGCACATGCCAAATATTACAATTATTTTTTTTATCGTCTAATCTCTGGCGTGCCGTGAAATTTTTAGTGAGAAATAAACAGTAAAAATTTAACTGTTTTAAAGGTTTATTAAATCAAATTAAAGAGTTGACTTACAAATTCACAAAATAATTGTATGCAATACATTTTGCCATATAAAAGTCAATACTAGTTTTATAGCCTTTAGTAATGAGATTTTGGTTGTACTTTGGAAGCCAAATGTTGTATATTGGATTCGCAAGTCATAACTTTAAACAATGCACATGCCATTTGCTCAGGCATTGTTGGAAAAAATTCTTCATATTGTTGACTGAACCTGCAGTTGGAATAAATGGCCAAAGTAAATAGAAAACTCCAAGAGAGCAATTGGTTAGTTGTGGTTAACGCCGCGAAGGCATGAGCATGGCGTAAAGATAATATGGTCAATCTTAATGAGAAAGGGAGCATTACCTAACTAGGATTAGAAGTAAAGAAGCGGTTAGCCCCCTTTAAATGAAGAAGAAAATGAAGTAGAAATTATTAAATTCTACTATTTAAAGCTGGAAATAAGATGTTGCTGATGGAAGTTGCATATTTAAAGGAACTAACTAAAAGAGAGAACAAAATTATAGAACAAAACACTGCAATAACAGACTTTAAAAATTAAGTAATCCTTACTGAGAAACCTAAATATATTGAGGCAAAAGCCAATGATTGGATTCTCAATAATGAACTTTGTAACATTCATAGAATGTACAGCGCAGTTGCAAATACCTCTAAAACTCGTTCGGAAAAGACAGTCTTTATTAAAAATAATGACAACAGCGCTTCAATAGATACGAAAAATCTATAAACCGCAAGCAATTTACTGAATAATAAATACCATACAGATGAACAGCGTACGTAAACCAGTAGTGTTAATTCAATAAACGGCAATGCTTGTAATTACATCACACACTATGACCATAAGTGTTGGAGAAATCTCGCAAGCAGTAGCCCAGGGGCAACAAAATATTGATCTCGGTAAAATCATACTTATAAACGGTGATGGTAATATTAATTCAAACAAAACAGGCGAGTTCTCTAAGCAGAAGAATTAAAAGTGTAATTGCAAATAAGCCAGGTGATATAGGTGTTTGTCTAAAAGCAGCAGAAGGTTTTGCAGAATTTCATGTTTTTAAAGTGGATCCACAAACAACGGTGGAAAATGTTGCAGAATGCCCAAAGGAAAAATTTTCAGAATTGGAAGTGAAAGCAGAAAAGACGAATTCTCTGTATCCAGATGAATACTCATTCATCAAAGTAATTGTGCAAGCAACTAATTTAAAAAGTTTTGGATCCAGAGACTTAGCTGGCTGGAGTCAAAGTAAATAAGTTTTTCAAAGACAAGCGATGTGAGTACAATCAGCTCCAGATTGTTAAATTACCAAATTCTTAACAACGCTTACTTATTTGAACATACTCTCAAATTATTTCATATTAACGTTCAAGGTTTAGCTAATGAAATGGAAATGAATCCTATTTCATTTGTAATAAAAACTGTGACATTGTTTGTTTATCAGAGCTCTGGCTAAAGGAGTTTCAACAGAGTGCTGCATAATTATGAATTACTGCTTGGCTTCGACTTGCTGTGGATCTAGTAAACTTTGTGATGGCATTGCAATTTACATAAACAAAAACTTAACTTATAAGATGATTGATTTAAAATTATTTACAAGTGAATTACATGCCAAATTTTGTTGCATTCATTTAGAAAAGAAAAACGTAGCTATAATAATTATTTATAGAATAACACATCTGGAAATCTACGCCCCTTTCTGGGTACATTAGAGAATGTATTGAAATTTTTAGTTACAACATACAAAACTATCATTGTGGTTGGTGATTTTAAAATAAATTTTAATGTCTTTAATGCTTTAATAAGTAATTTACTTAGCATACTTTTAAGTTACAGCTTTGTACATACAATCAGGGATGATACCAGGGTTACAAAAGATTAAAAATTTTGTATAAACAATATAGTAACACACATTTGTAAGGATCGCTTTTACGTGCTGGTTCTTGAGCCATGCTTGTCGAATTACTGCAGACAGATGATTCAGATTAGTAAAAGTAATCCTTCAATTGATAGAGAGCAAGAAAGATTACGTATTTTAACTAATCAAGGTTTTCATAACTTAGGAGATTATTTAAATAATGTGAACTGGGATGTATTTTTTTAATACTCAGGAAACTTCTGAAAATTTAGCTACATTTTCAGTAAATTCTTACACAGAGAAATCTTGTCTTCTACACAAATTGTAAAAGCTTCCGTAAAATGCAATCTGATTAGTTCAACATCGACCTACAAAATATGTGACACCAGTTAATCAGTATTGAAAAACATTTATAGTGTAGTTAATGAATGCAACCTTTGGAAACTTTATAAAAACTCTAAATTATAATATAAAAATTGCATTTTTAAATTAAAAAGAATATATAAACGATTTTCTTCCAGCAAATTCTACCAATATATCGTGCAATCCCTGGTATATTATTAATAAAAATTTGCGCTGCATGTACGACTCAAAACTAAACTTACGAATATTCTATTATTAAATATAGTTCACATTTACAATAAAAATTGAATTTAAGTTATAGTTATTTTTATTAACAAAAACTTTCGTTGGTAGTAAAATTTCAATTTTAAAGTCGAATAACACGAAAAGTAAATGAGATATCGAATAGTGTATAGCATATTCGTAATTAGCGTAAAAACTGAATACGATACATATATTATATATATATTTTAAAATCACGGGAACCCTGCGGCGGACGACGGCGGCGACGACGGTGGCGAACAGACATTAAAATCCCATTAACCAAACTAAGTTTGGTTGAAGAATCATATACTCTGTTGAATAAAATGCCGCAGCATTATCTGAAACTATATATCTTGTGATACCAAACCGAATCAATAAATTACGTAAACAATTTAGTGTTTCTTTAGCGATCATTGACCGAGTAGGAAACACTTCCAACCATTTCGTATGGGTGTCAATAACAACCAAAAAATTTTTGTTTAAGAATGGTCCTGCATAATCAATATGCAAGCGTTTAAAATCGACTGGCAACTGACTAGCATCAAAATAGTTAAAATAATTAATGTCTACACAGTCCCACAAGGAACTGTCTATACGCAGTTGTAATTTAGAAAGGCCATCTGTATAGTTGCTTTCAGATTTAATGTATTCCACCTCATATGAAAATCCACTCAGTATTACAGCTCATCTCTTAACTCTGTTAGCCGAAAATTGGGGAATTCTCTTTATCGGACTAAAAATGGATAACAACGGTTTGTTGTCCATCACCAGTGAAAATTTCTTGCCATATAAATATGCATAAAATTTACATAACCCGAATATTATTGCTAGCTTCTGTTTTTCAATTGCAGAGTAATTTTTTTCTGCATCGCTTAAAGTGTGGAATGCATAAGCTATTGGTTTTTTGATATTATTTTATACAACATGACTAATTACAGCAGCAATATCATAATCACTAGCATCCGTAGTTAATCTCAATGGCAAATTTGGATCAAAGTGTATGAGGACAGGAGTCTCAGCCAACAATTTTTTCAATTGCAAAAATACATTTTGACATTTTTGTGACCAATGCCATTTGGCATTTTCTTTAAAATATAAAAGGGAAACAAAAATTTACTTAAATTAGGTATAAATTTTGTATAATAAGTAATAAGTCCCAAAAAACCTTTTAGTTGTGTAACATTTTGGGGCGTCAGTGCTTTCATAATAGCTTCGACTTTATCAGGAGTTGTGTGTAATCCCTCTTTATTTATTTTATAGCCTAAATACGTGACTTCATCTTTAAAAAGCCAACATTTTGTTTCCGCTGGTCTTAATCCCGATTCTTGTAAACGAAGAAAAATTAAATTTAATCTAATTTTATGTTCTTCTAGGGGTCTGACTCCCTAAAAGAATGTCGTCTAAAAATACACACGTCCAGGAATATCTTGCAACAACCCTTCCAATGATTTTTGAAATCTTGCTGGTGCTGATGCAACTCCGAAAGGAAGCTGATTATATCGAAATACCCCCCAGTGTGTTGAGATCGCCACTAAATCCTTACATGCTTCATCTAAATTAATTTGCAAGTATACATTTGAAAGATCTAATTTTGAAAATATTACCGATTCTTGAAATTTTGAAAGTAAGTCCTCTACTTGTGGTAGTAGACATTGGTCAACTTTTAAGCAAGAATAGGTTGTTATTTTATAATCTCCACACAATATCTGACTGTGCCGTCTTTTTTTACGACAGGCACAATAGATGTCCCCCATTCACTAAAATTGACTGATTCGATAATATTTAACTCTAACAACCGATCTAATTCTGCATCTACCTTTCCAACTAAGGAATAGGGTAAGGACCGAGACGTAAAAAACCTAGTCCAGGGAAGAATAATTTGTTAAATTTTAAGAATAATTGCTTTTCGCCTGCATTACTATCACTACTCACATTGTTGAGATTTTCTAAAAAATTCAATTCAAAAATCTTACAAAAATTTCGACGTAGAATCGGCGTGTTAGCGTTTTCTATAATGTAAATAACTAATTGTTTAGTTATCGTTTTGCAGGTTATGTTAAATAAACAAAATCCCAAGTGTGGGATTGCACTCCCATTTAGCTATATAAGGTTCTACGAGTACTATATGCAATTTATGATTTCCAAACAGCTGCTTATACAATGTGTCTGGAATCACAGATATACTAGCACCTGTATCCAACTGAAATTTAATAGTATGATTACCGATTACAGCTTCTAAATGTATAGGTGCAATATCACTTTGTTTTCGATTGAAAACAAAGTGTGTCCTTCAGTCTCAAGAAAATTTTGGGACCTGCAACTGTGTGACGCATTTGTTTTACACATCGGAGCCAAGTGCCCCTGTTTTTTTACATTTATTGCATGTATAAGTTCTGTATTTGCAATTTTTTATACTATGATTATTACGTCCGCAACAAACATTTTAATTTATCACCACCACCATGAGGAACATTCTTACCACCGTTGCTTCTGGAGGGCAACCCTACACTTTTATAGGAGGTTGCCATACGAAATTGCACCTGATTTAACAATGGTTCTTGCTTGATTTCCAAGGATGACTGCTTTGCTGCAGTCTTAGCTGTCGCAACATTCAGTATGCCCTCTAGGGTAGATGTCATCTTTTCTTCACACAAGCGATCCTGCACAATGCCTGAAGTATACCCTACTACGAACTGATCCTGTAGGACCCATCCTAATTCATCTACCGAAAACTCACAGCACGATGCTAAGCTCCTTATTCTTGCACACCATTTCCGTGGCGTTTCATAAGAGTTCATTTGTGATTTATACAATTTGTATCTTGCAGTAAAAAATGATTGTTGGAGTTTAAAATGTTCATTTAATAATTTAATTAAATTATCGTAATTTTTATCCTCCGGTAAATTCGGTAAACATAAATTGTAAACTAGTTTATAATCATTTTCACTCAAGATGTTCAATAAAATCGGTAATACCGTTTGCAATGAAGTAATTTTCTAAACGCGGTTTATATAATTACCATTCAGCGTGTACTGAATTAATTCCACGTAAATGACCAATCAATTCGCCACCGTAAGGAACGTTTTAAATACTCATTTTAAAATTCTTTTTTTTAATTTAAAAAAATTATATATATATAATGTAAAACTGACTATTGGGGGATTTTTTTTTTATTCTTGTTGCCACTGTGGTAACCGGGGCCAGGTGACTAGCACGGTAACATAATCGCTCTATTTAGTTAAGTGTTTTCATTGCAAAACCCAAACGTTAACTGATAATAAAAGGTCAAATTCTTAATTCTTACAATTTAATATGTGATAGTGCTGTGGTATCAAACTCATGCTTAATATAATTTTAACATGAGAAACTACAGTTATAGTTGAGGTACTACTGATAAATTTTATTAGGGATCCAATTGCGTATTCTTGTTTTTATTTGCTTGAGAAAAGTTGGAACATGATATAACTGCAATTTTGAATTCTTTAGCTAAACTTTCAATGCAGAGTTGTGTCAAGCAATACGAGATATAATTGTTTAAAATTACTAACCTCATCGCTTTCTTTTCCTCTAAAGGCAATAATATACTTTGCAAGTGTTTGCATTAGATCAATGATAATCGTAATGCTTCATTGTTTAGCACCCACTCTGCTACTTCCTGAATTACTTTCTTGGTATTTTTATTGTCCATCACTTTTCCAATGCCCCGTCCAAGCAAAAAGTTCCCGTACTTACTTAGAGCAGCTTTGTGGCTGTTAGAGAAAAAATGTTGCAAAAGCCTTTTAGGCTTTTTGCTACCTTTCATTTTATCCCTTCTCTGGCACCAATTTGAGTTCATGATTCTGATCGGTTCTGCATTCCTGGACCATCTGTAAAAAGTCCACACATAAATCAAAATGCAACATCTTTTCCAATGATACACTCTAAATGAGAGAATTTGTTATACCACGATAATGTAAAACGATTTTGCTTATTTGTACTGATAATGGTATTTACTAGAAATTGAAGTAGCTTTGACTAATAAAAACCAAGTGACACCAAATACGCCTTTAATTATAGGACATATTGCTAGAAAAATTTTTACCTGGGTCATGAGGCATGGAAAAATGACAGTATTCCATTTGTTCTGTATTATCTGGACATTCTAACATTAATTTTTTAACTATTTTAGATTTATTTAACAATACAAAACTGAATTTGTTTATCTCTACATTGAGTCCACAGTTTCGCTTAAGACCTAAACTGGATTTTTGACATCTGGCTTTGTAAAATCACAACTGTTCAGTACCTTTCAAGAAAGTCTATAAATGTTGTAGCGTATCCAGTACAATCTATCCGCAAGGGTTGTTGTGGTTCTTGTTTCAGAATTTTCATTTATTATATCTTTTGTTGTGTGGTAGATAGACAGGCATGAAATTCTGAACTAGTGTTGCTTGTGCTTTTTCTACAGAAACTATTGGGACGTTAAGTACTTTGATAATGTATGACGTTGGCTGTTGTTCTTCCTCTTGTTGACAATGCATGGAATAAGTGGGATCCGTTGATATAGATGGTTTATTAACCTCATTATTCTGAAAAGAAAATTAAGAATAAAGAGTGATTAAGACTTTAGGTTTTGCATTATCCCTGCAATCAATATTTAAAGAAAATGTTTCTCTGCAGTGCATGTGGTAATAAGTGAATAATACACAACAAATATGGAGATGATTAATTATGCAATATTAGTAATTATTTGTTTTTATTTTTTACCTGAAGTAATGAAGAACATCAAACGTTCAGTGCACTTTTGATTTACGGAAGTTGATGTTTACAAGATTAGTAGTTGCTATCGCTTTTTATTGATATCTTATTACTTTCTCGGTTGTTTTATCATATTGGGACAGTGTGTCAGTATTTAACTGCGTATATTTAGGCATTTTTGTGTGTATATGACGTTACCGTTTTACAGAATTACCTTGAAACAGTTGGTTTCTTGTGTGAAGGTATCTGCAGGGATACTTTTAAGTTGTTGTTTTGACTTTTGTTTGATTTTCTTATCGTAATGAATGCACTCGTTAGGAAAATGATTGTACTAGTTCTCATTAAGAGTTTAGTAATTTTTTAACTTATGATATATCTTAACTTGTCTGATTAATATAGCAGGTGGTCCTTCAGACCGACCTGTGTTTAACAGGGACAACTCTCTACCTTCTCTCGGACGCTTGTCTAAAAACTCTACTTTTCTTATCCCGCTGTCTCCGTTTCTGCCTTATCTTTCATTTGGTAGACCTGTTCTCGTCCCAGAACACACGTCTACCACATAAGAGTGATTTCTCCCTCACTCCGGGCTACTGACCACATTGGCTGGTTGAGTAGTGTTTTTCTATCCACCTTTTCTGTCTCTTTAGCTCAATGCGAGCCCTTCCTTTATTCTCTTCTACCTGGAAGTGCCTCTTATGCATTCCAAAATACCTACCTCCCTCTTTTTACCTTTCCTATTTTACTGCCTTTTCATTTCCGTTAGTCACCGTGTGGTTGCGCGGGGGGAGACAAGATAACGGCACAAAGATAACCACTCAGTTTGACGTCTGGCTTACTAGTCTCGACGTGACGGAAATCACCATTTCTTCCCCACCCTACGTCTGCGCGACTATCAAAAGGGACGGAAATGCACGCACAAGTCTTTTTAATTATTGGCGCGTAATCACTTGCAAATTAGAAACTAAAATTAGAAGTATTTACAGGCCGATTTTCGGCATGTAACATAGTACAATGAGTTTTTGACTGCTTTTCAAGTACCTTCTACTATATAAAGGTTACGGAAAATTTTTTATTTAACACACTAATTGTTAAGGAAGAATAATAATACTAGTGATAGTGTTCTGAACATTAGATATATTTATGGATGGTAAAACACTTGTAAATTTTGTCAATGTAACTTAACATTCAATTGCTGGCACAAAAGGGATTATTTCAAATTGAGAAAGCTTGCTAACTTTGTGCACATCTTCATCGATCTTTCCATGTTTCTTAATGCTGTATCTGATTTGAAATTTCACAATATGATAATTCTTTTATATACCCTTTTGCAATTGTTACAATTTTCTGTCTACCATGCATCTTAACGTTGGTATATCACCAGCACCATTCTCCAGCAAACTCACTGAACTACTGCATAAACAGCATCCTGCATACAGCTCAGGTTGAAGTCGGCATATATAAGATACAATTTTTATTGAAATTTTTGCAAATGTGTGTAGCCCTACTGGTTGTATTAAATATTTTTCACCTCTATAGTACACAACTAAACATCAATGAAGTGTAGAAGAGGGTCATTAGATCGCATACTTTTATATATAGAAATGTTGATTCTATTACTTCCATCTTGAAACTTATCAACTTGTTTTAGTATCTAAGATTTTGACTTATTAAAATGACACTCTCCTCACCAATGTCATCTAAGCATAATTTCATCGATTTATCACAACATGTCATTCCCATCAAACCCATAATTAAAATAATCTAGAAATTATAGAAACGTTAGGACAAAGAGAAATATAATAACATTGGTTGTTTTACTTTCATCATAAGAAGTTCCTGGTCTAGAATCTCTAGTAAAACCTTGCCAACTTCATTTCTTGGAAAGATCTTCAATTTGTGGGTGCATATTTTTTGTCTTCAACAAGGTAATCAATTTAGAAAACGTTCACGTAATTTTATCCAAAAACATGTCAAATGTACATCCTCTGTTACTTCATTGGTAATGTTGTTTACCTTATACCAGCAGTGGTGAATCTTTTTATATGCACATTCCAAATATTACAATTATTTTTTTTTGTCCATTTTCTGGCGTGCTGTAAAATAACCAGTAAAAATTTAATGCTTGTAATTACATCGCACACTAAGGCCATAAGTGTTGGAGAAATCTTACAAGCAGTAGCCCAGGGGCAACAAAATATTAATCATGGTAAAATTATACATATAAATGGCGATGGTAATATTAAATCAAAAAAAAATTAAACAGGCGGGTTCTTTAAGCAGAAGAATTAAAAGTGTAATTGCGATGAAGCCAAGTGATATAGGTGTTTGTCTAGAAACAGTAGAAGGTTTTGCAGAACTTCATGTTTTTAAAGTGTATCCAGATACAACGGTGGAAAATGTTGCAAAATATCCGAACAAAAAATTTCCAAAAGTGGAAGCGAAAGTAGAAAAGACGAATTCTCTGTATCCAGATCATTACTCATCAATCAAAGTAACTGTGCAAGCAACTAATTTAAAAAGGTTTTGGACCCAGAGACCTGGCTGGCTGGAGTCAAAGTAAATAAGTTTTTCAAAGACATGCGATGTGAGTACAATCAGCTCCAGATTGTTAAATTATCAAATTTTTAACAATGGTTACTTATTTGAAAATACTCTCAAATTATTTTATATTAACATTCAGGGTTTAGCTAATGAAACGAAGATGAATCATATTTCATTTGTAATAAAAACTGTGACAATGTTTGTTTATCACAGCTCTGTCTAAAGGAGTTTCAACTAGAGCACTGCACAATTATGAATTACTGCTTGGCTTCGGCTTACTATGGATCTAGTATAATTCGTGATGGCGTTGCAATTTACATATACAAAAACTTAACTTATAAGATGATTGATTTAAAATCATTTACAAGTGAATTACTTGCCGAATTTTGTGGCATTCGTTTAAAAAATAAAAACATAGTTATAATAATTATTTATAGAATAACACATCTGGAAATCTACACCCCTTTCTGGGTACATTAGAGAATGTATTAAAATTTTTAGTTACAACATACAAACCCATTATTGTGGTTGGTGATTTCAAATAAATTTTAATGTTGTATCGAATGCCTTAAGTAATTTACTTAGCATACTTAGTTACGGTTTTGTACATACAATTGGGGATGATACCAGGGTTACAAAAGATTCAAAATTTTGTATAGACAATAAATATAGTAACACACATTTGTAAGGATCGCTTTTACGTGCTGGGTCTTGAGCCATGCTTGTCGGATTACTGCAGACAGATGATTCAGATTAGTAAAAGGTAATCCTTCAATTGATAAAGAGCAAGGAAGACTACTTATTTTAACTAATCAAGGTTTTCATAACTTAACACTTTTGCTGTTGCTTTTAATTGTTGCACACTATTCAGGAGCCAAATTATACTTTTTCGCTTGGAGTCACCGGCATTAACCAACAATTTTTTTGGTTACAATGTATATATATATATATATATATATATATATATATATATATATATATATATATATATATATATATATATTAATAGAGAAGAATAATCCACATTTGAAATGCAAATGAATGCTTAATATATATTAATAGTTATTAAGATGAAATGAAACCCAACTTTGTTTCAGGTCTGCTGGATTAAAGAGTACTCTTTTTTATCACCTAAATTTTCGGATATATTTCTATCCTTTTCCAAAGGTGCTACAATAAGAAAACGCTATTACAATATTAATAACTAAAGTACTTACTAAATTGAGGTTACTAATAAGGCGTTGTATAAATATAAAAGGCAAGCACAATTCTACAAACTAAAAACATAAAAAACATAAGTATAACATAAAAAATTTCATATTTCTGTATACAGTGACAATTTTTGAAAGTTTGATTTTCTATACAAAACTTTGTTTTCTAATTATGTGCGAAAGGTGTTGCTAGATTTTCTAAGTAATAAGTATGTACGTGTATGTGAGTGTAACAATGTCGATTACATAATTTGGTTGGAGTAAGATGTAATAAATATATTTATCTTGGTGTTGTATTTGTATCTGAATTATTTAGTTATTAGTATTGTAATAGCGTTTTCTTATTGTAGCACCTTTGAGAAAAGGATAGAAATATATCCAAAAATTTAGGTGATAAAAAAGAGTACTCTTTAATCCAGCAGACCTGAAACCTACAACTCCTAATAAATAAATCTACAGCAAGGTCATTAACTTACAAAATATATATATATATATATATATATATATATATATATATATATTACAGTGAATAAGATGAAATAATAACTTAGACTTTTATGCAAAGCCCAAATGATCATTTCAAATCGAGCTAGTAATTGAAAGATGGAAAATATAAGGTCTTGGACAGGACTTAAGCTTGTATCTTGATTTTGCCGGAACCATGCATTTACCAATTACGGCAAAACCAAGATACAGGTTCAAGTCCTGTCCAAGACCTTATATTTTCCATCTTTCAATTACTAGCTCGATTTGAAATGATCATTTGGGCTTTGCATAAAACTCTAAGTTATTATTTCATCTTATTCACTGTAATACGATAGTATTTATCAACTTTCCTTATGTAGTTAACTACCTAAAATATTTATATATTTAATACTTGGCTTATAGCCGTAATTTTGAGCGTAGCTTTCTGTCTATAACTGACATTAGTCAAAAATTTGACAATGTCAGATATGATTGACAAAAATGCCAAACATAATTGAAAGTTAGGTTTATGTATAGTTGTGTACACGATTTAAATTTGTAAATTTCCCAAGGAACTTATTTTAAATTTACAGAACAAAATTTCTTCTTTTATGGATATTTTACCTGACTTTGTTTATTCCCACGCTTGTAAGGTTTGTTTGGCCAAAAAATCCTTGGCAGATAATCTATTAAAAGGTCAGAGTGTTTCGTACCCTAAACACCAACTTCCCTGGTAAAAAACCTTTACAGAAAAAATTATTAGGACTACCTTAAAGTATCTTAAACTAAATGACAAAATTCAAATATCAAAAAACTATACATGCAAAAATCCACCAAGCTTTTTTTATCCTGCTTGTAATTAAATATTTTCTAATCTTTAATTGCTGCCCAAATCAGCTTACAAGATTTTCCATATTTAAAATCCTCGTTTCAAACAGCAGTCACAAAAGTACAGTTTGATTAAATCTTCCTTTCAATAATTTAATAAAATTTTTAAAGTAGCGCTATATTGAAGAATTTTCCCCCTTCATTGTAGTTAATAATTTCGATTTTTTTGTAAGTATCGTTTAAAACATCACTTCTATATACATTGTAGCAATGTAATTACTAAATTTCAGTATGCTTACTGCATACTTCAAATATTATCTTCGCAAAGCAACAGCTCGCGACTTAAATCAAAATAACATTTCGCGATCGAGGTTAAGAATCGACTGAAGGACCGTTTTTAATAAACCGTTCCTAATAAATACTAATTTTTCTATTTCCAGAATGCAGTAGAATTTGAGCGATTCCGTTCTAAATAATAAACGCTCATCTTACGTAATTTTCTTGGAAATCCTCATTGGCGATCAAAATTTATTGAGTTTTATTACCTCGTTATATCGTTCACTTATTAGTGACGCGCGCTCTCTCGCTCTACTCTAACACGAAGCCGCACCAGAAATCAAACAAGTACAACGCAGTATGTCTTGTAACTAGTATATATAGTAGGATAAAGAAACAGTTCTTCATTCACCGCTCAACCTACAGAGCCTGAAGTTGGTAGATGCGATTTTGCCAAAATGTCATCAAACTGAAAGCGGTTCGCTCCAGAACCAGTCAGCTATGTGGAATAATACCTGAATAATTGACGAAACAGACACGTCTGCAGAAACCTCAAGATTAACATTATGTTACTTTACGGGAGGATCTATTCATCAAACCAGATGCAACAATCAAGAGGAGGCAAGTTACTATGTGACTTAGCTTTCCTACAATGTTGTCGAGAAAATAACATCGTACCGAAGTGTATGGAACTAACGTTCTACAAAACAAACTACTCTAACAAAAAACTACTCCGAAGAACAAGCCTTGCACTATTACGTGATGCCATCCATGATACCAGTAGAATGCGAAATTGGGTTAATGAATAACTGATGGAAATACTCCAACGCCTGAACAGCATCACCTATCCAAACTCATGGCACATCACAAACCAACCGGACAATTTCCTAACAGAAACAAACACCAATTCAAGGAATAAAAACCATAGAGTACGCAAAGGTAGAACAAAATTTATCCAACATTCCCGATAGACAACGCAACAGAGAGTGTCCTTGCCAATGGTTTAAATTTGCCCATAATGCTTAAATTTTTATGCCCCTCTACGCATCTTTGTACATCTTTGATACCTTAGTAGATCGCTTGTACCTCCTTTTCACTAGCTAGAGTTGGACAAGTATACTAGTATTATTATTGCCGGTTTAAATTCTAATCCAATCATGATTCCTATTACGTTCTTTTGTAAGTAGTTTTATACACAGTTACCTATCTCTTTGCGCATAACTATCAACACACTCAAATCCTCTTCCTCTTATTCTATTTGAATTGCCCTAAGGTCCCCACTTTAAAAATTCGCCGTCTCTGGCCGCCGAACTTCACTAACCCTCCCCCATGTCTAATGCTAACCTATACATTACAATTTTCAAATTCTTTAGCTAGCCCTACTTGATTCATATTTCTGGCATGCCACACTCCGACTTGCACAATGTTCCTTGCTCTTCTTTTGAACTTGGTGATCACATCGTCCAAAGTAGCTCCCTGCTGGAGATCCCAATGGGAGGATTAATTTAACTCCAATATTTTTTACATGCCATCATTTTAAAAGCAATTTAAGTAAACTGTGTACTTGTGAGGTAATGTGGTGGTTTCCGGTTACTTCCAAATTGCAGTAATGGGTTTTATAGTGCCATACGGACAACTACGGTCTCTGCCACTTTAAGTATAGAAAGAGCCGTTGCCTTCTTCTGGGGACCTGACTGATTTGGTTAAACCTGTGGTTCGGCTTTTCAGCTCACCGAAACACGGAAGCCCTTCTACCCGTTCTAGTAATCCAGAATTTTTAAGGTTCAAGTTCGTTCAGAATGGTCTACTTCGCATGAGACCAAAATATATTTTAGGTGTGAAATTGTCGCTAATGACACTTTATCCATTTTTCTGTTTCAGTTTCAGATTCTGAATCGGAATCAGAGTTAAAGAACAAATATTCCGATTCACCCGAGAAGTAAATCTCCTCAGTACAATTTGCTTCTATTTCAAGTTCCTTGTCAGTAAGTGACCTTGTCCATTCAGATTTTTGAGTCACTTTAGTGTGTGCCTTTTTTAGTTGCAATGGTCCTACTTTATCGTTTGTATTCATTTAAAAGAAGTCACAAACAATTGTTAAACAACAAAACTGCCACACAAATATTAAAAAATAAGACTATTATTTGCTTGAAGGTTAATTTAACGCACGCACAAAAAACACCTACAACAAAACACTACAGTTTAAATATTTAAAAACCAACCCTATAAAAACCTTTGCACAATACTTGTCGACAACGCCAATACAGAATAAATGCACCTTCATTCAACACCGCTTAGAAATAAACTACTTTAGTAACTGAATGTCGGCGACTCCGATCGGAGCCAGCGGCACCTGACAGAGGATTCTAGTAGCGCCGATCGGGGACAGCGGAGCGCAATGTGTTAAGAGATTATTTAAATAATGTGAACTGGGATATATTTTTTAATACTCAGGAAACTTCTAAACAATTAGCTACATTTTCAGTAAATTCTTACACAGAGAAATCTTGTCTTCTAAACAAATTGTAAAAGCTTCCGTAAAAGGCAATCTAATTAGTTCAACAATGACCTACAAAATATGTGACACCAGTTGATCAGTATTGAAAAACATTTGTAGGGTTGTTAATGATTGCAATCTTTGGAAACTTTATAAAAACGCTACATTATAGTATTACAATTGCATTCTTAAATCAAAAACATTTCTTAACGATTTTCTTTCAGCAAATTCTACTAACGTATTGTTCAATCCTTGGTGTATTATTAATAAAAAAAAGGGAGACCAGTTCAAAACTGACTACCTTTATAATTTAACCAGTATGCATCTTAATACATATTTTTCTGAAATACACCTAGTGTGAGTGTTGTTACCATGTTAAAGATCCCTACCTTGATCGCAACAGCAAGGGTTCGGCAAAATTCAAAATATACCGGTAAACAAAATTCGCTTCTTGACCAATATAGTACCTTTGGGTAGAGCATTGGCAAATCAAATGTGGTGAATCTACTGTGCTCATACCATAATTCTCATCTAAAAACGAAAACATTGTGAAATGTTTACGATTGATGTATTTTACACGTAGTTCATGTCAAACGTGAACACAGATTTTACTAACAACATACAAAATTATGTTATCTTTGATTCTTTCTACAGTGTGTAGTATTAATTACTGTTATAATCTTTTAAATCTCTTAAATAAAGACTCTTTACAATTTAGGACATTTTAAATTATATAAATTTTAATAGCTATAGAAACTTTATTTCAATTCTGATATCGTTAAAGGAATTTCAGCTTTTTCCTGGATGAATAACGATTAAAAGTAATAATAAGTGATTGCCATTATATATTAGTTTTATTCGGGAAAATTTATTATGAGCGGACTATATTTTCCACATTTACACTATATCAACCAAACTTAGTTTGGTTAATGGGATCTCAATGTCTGTCCGCCGCCGTTGTCCGTCGCAGGGTTCCCGTGATTTTATAATATGTATAATATATGAATCTTATTCAGTTTTTTACGCTGATTACGAATATGTTATACATTATTCGAAATCTCATTTACTTTTCGAGTTATTTAACTTTAAAATCGAAATTTTACAACCAACGAAAGTTTTTTGTTAATAAAAATAATTATAACTTAAATTCAATTTTTATTGTAAATGTGAACTATATTTAATAATAGAATATTCGTTAGTTTGGTTGTGAGCCGTACATGCGGCACAAATTTTTTTTAATATAAAATATGCATTCGTCAAGTATAGTTACAAACTAAAACTATTTAAAATCAGTTTTAAGATTTAATGATGCTAAAGCAACTTTTCTTTTCAGGTTGGATTACTTATTACACCCATATATGGCGTTCCATTGGGTAATTTGGGCACAGTATCAGGTCCATCAGATAATACTACTACTGCAACTGGCACACTGTTAAACACTATTTTTTCACTCACACAAGCATTAACGCAACCATCTTCAAATGATATTGATTTAAACTCTTCTCCATATGAAGGAGCTCTTCCCCCAGCAGTTACCAATACAAGTGACTTTGATCCTCCTCCGCCCTTATTTGGAATTGCTGTAAATACAAGAAATGTACTAGGTCCAAAAGTAGAATTTTTGCAACTCATAGAGTCATTTTTACATCTGACTGGCGATATTTTTGCTCGTGTTTTAACAGTATACAATGAAAATTATCAGTTCTTTCATACTTTAACTAATATTGTGGTTGGAAAGGTGGCTAAGGCAAATGCATATGCAGCAAAAGGAGTTAGTTTCTTGAGAGGCATATTCGAATTTGTATTTAATATATTAACACAATTTTCTATTACGTTGCCATCGATTACTTTTGGAAACTTTGGTCAAAGTACTTTTCAACCACATCCAGTTTATGGACCACCGACAAGTAATGGAGCTAACAATAATTTTGTTCCTGATTCCTAAATGTAAGTAGCTTTAATTAAATCAATACTTAATTAACATTTTTTTTACAGTGTTGAAGTTAATCCAAACGAAAAATGGACTTCAGTCAGAGACAGCGGAAATCTTACATTACACTTAGATTAGTTAATTGTTTGTAAATATTTACCAGTGAATAAACGTTCGCTCAATATGTTACACAAAATTAATAAATTTGCATTATTGCATAATAAATGTTTAGGTATGCGAGGTTGGTCTGACAAAGGTAATAACTATTTGTAAAATTATGACGAGCCATGTATTAACGTAAAATATCTTATTTATCACAAGCTACGTCATCAAAAATAAATATAGAGTTAGGCTTGGCATCTGACAGTGACACAATATCTGCAAAGTTTTTGAATGTGTAAAAGTTTAACGACTAATAAATATATTAAACAAACACAATTAGTTTAAGATTCAACGTTCTTCACGCAAACTGTATACAGACATTTTCAAGGCATTCTTTATATAACGACTGAATTACCTAAGTAAGTGATTCCTTAACTTTGTCATCAGTACAAATTGTTTTCGCTGAAAATTATATCTGCTTCCATCATTATTTATAACACCTGCTATTTAAACAAAGGAATCAAGAAATGCATGGTGTTTATTTATTTATATAGTGGTTTTAATGCATTCAGAGAAAGAATTTATAAGTTTTGGGCATCTCGTCAGAATTCTAAACTGTTGAAATCAAACGATATAAATTTTCTTTTTGTATCTCTCAAAAAATTTAGATACCCCATATTTTGCATACCTAAGCAAGTAAATTTTTTACTTTGTCGGTACAAATTGTTTTCATTGAAGTAATTTCCGTCGACTTAAACTTTAGAATTAGAATTTTTTGGAAAGAAAATCTTCACGAAGCTTTTTCCATTATTCTCACCAACGCTATTCCAGAGGTGTGGTTATATTTGGGGACACTCAAGCTTGTGCTACCACAGCAAAGATTAAAACTTAAAAATTATTACGTTGTTAATAAAAAATTTTTTAGTATTTTATTAAGTATTTTGCAAGCGTTGATATAATCAGATATCTTCTGTTAAAAATAGAACATTCTGCTGTAAACAAATATCACTTTTGAAATGTCCTCGTACTTGTCGCTTGTTATCGTTCATCCCTTCTTACGTTTCATTTTAGGGAACAACAACGATATCGGCCCGCATCATGTTAAGAATATAAGGTAACCAAAACTAGACTGCCACACCTGAGAGGAGCAGAAAAGTTCGTCACGGCGGGACTAAACGGTGAATGTTATTATTTTAAAATTTATGTTTAGAAACTTTGTGTGACAATAACCTTAACATCTAACTACATAAAGGGGTTACCTAAAATTTGGCATTTACACCAAAAATGTATAATTTACGCATAAATATTATAATTCTTGTACATTTGTTTTCGGGATTCACACTAGAAAATCCAGGGAACGATAACTGTCATGTGCATTTGGGATATGGAATAGTAATATTACCTTACCTTTGTGTTTGTTAAACAAAGCTTTTGTATTTTGTGCTTTGAGTTGTTAATTTATTTATTAATCATGAATCGAGAATTTTTATATTTACTTCTATTAGAAAAATTAGAACATGATGAAGAAGAGACACTGTGAGTAAACGATAGAAGGCAAAATCATTTGACATGTAACGTCTTGCGATACATCAGATCTTGGCTGCCACAAGGTCATCAAAGTTCCCAGTCGTCACTTGATGCGTCAGTGGCAAATCCTATTGATGAAAGGGATTACGGGATCAGTGGCGAGCTCCCCAGACAAGAAATATCCTAGCACTGCTTATGCAGCAAGCCCGAATGGTTGGATGGAGACTGAAGTTTTTAAAAACTATTTTTTAAAATGCTTGGGTATTGAGGACCACCTTATTTTGCTTAATTGTAAACACACTACATTTACTTGACCTAATTAGATGGGATTTTTTTAGAAGTTCTTTATTAAGCAGAGTTCTTTTATAATCATCAAATTTAATTTTTTTTATACTAGCTCTTGAACTTTTCGACTTTTTCAATACCTTTCCTGTTAGTCGAAACGAATACATTTTGGATCTCAATCTTACAAACTCTAGCATATTCTTACCATGATTTTCGTCTTTCATAACATCGGGAACTTTTTTATTTGCCAACTATGAGAGTCTTCTTATATATGTGTGTATATATTAGGTATGCAAAACATATATTAATCTTATGTAACCGTGTAAAGAGGCTTAACACTATTTTCAAATTTCTGTTTAACATAACCGTAATGAAATTCGTACAAAAATGTTTTGGAAATATCTAAAATAGAAAGTCCGACGTAGATAGGTTTGTTGAAAAATACCTCTAGCTTATTAATTTCCATCACTGCTATATTATTGGCAAAAATAGTGACTTAGATATGTAGGCTCTTGCTCCATATCGCACTTCCCATTTTGTTACTAATTTTCTAACATTTTCCATTAATTTGCCATATACAGAGTTAACCATTGATTTATAAAACTCAATTTTAGACTCATTTTTTGATTGCTGCCGAAGGTTTGCATTTGATTTGATGTAAGATTTTAACCATTACGATTATTTGAATTTGAAAACTTTGTATCTGTTGATCAATTCCAAGCCATAGTTCAAATACATTTTTATAATGTACAACATAGTGTTTCTTTGGAAAAAAGTTGTAAGTTGAAATAGTCAGAGTCATGTGTTCAGGATCCAGTAGCAAGTGGTTATGAACTACATGTATACTGGATGGATATTCCAGGTCACACTCAAAAATGTATCCGACACTGAATTCTCTGTAATTTTTAAAAGATCCATACTTATTATTTCAGCATCATCACCATTTAAAAAATTAATGGAAAATAATCAGACTTTGCTGCACTGTACAGATTATTAATGTCAAAATACATTAAAAGAATAGAATCTTTATCTGGATTATTATCATGGTCCATAAACTGGTTGTTTGTTTTAGCATATCTATTTAAACATTGAACGATACCACCCGGAATACATCGTACAGTAAACATAACCATTTCTATATTACTAACCAGTACCAGTTTAATTCCAATGGTTTTAACATTGCGTCGAATGCCAGCCCTATAGATGTAAAATAATGTACAGGTTCAGTCTCCAAGCATGTGTGCTTAAAATTTTCAAAAATGTCGAATAAAAGAAGTATATCTGTTTTAAGATATAGATCAGAATATTGTCCCAAAGTTTTAATGGAAAACTTATTCCAAACATCTTTAACATGTACATAGTCACCGATACTAATTTCTTCATCATGCAGTTTGCTATAAAAATCCTTTCTTGGGGGCAAACTGGTTTCATCAAGTTTACTTCAGGAATCAATGTAGTCGTAAGGAAAAACTCCATTACGCATTAACAACGAAAATTGTTGAGCGTCATTACAATGCTGTTTGGTTATGATTTTCTTTCATGCTCAAGCTATGAAAACAGTTTGTCAAGACTATAGCGCATGAATCTAAAAAAATCAATAAACCTTTATTTGTCTTTATTCCCATCGACATTTTTTGTAAATGAAATACATTTCTCTTTATTCATTGGCAATAAACTAACAGTTCCAGGAATGCAAACAGCAAGTTGTTTAATCATAAAATGTGAATCATATCCACTTAGATAATTTTTTCTGATAACGAAAATCGATGAATTCTTGGAGACTCTTGTGGTAGTCGAATCGAGCAAGAATTCAGTTTTTGGCAGTAAATTAAATGTTTTTCAAAGGCCTCTTTCTTAACAAAATGGTTTAAACATCTAAGCAATTAAAAGTTTTACGTTTATGGGGAAAAATCTGTTAGAAAACAAGACCAATGTATTCTTTATCCAAGCAAAATGATAAGGAATGGTATCCATTCTCTCAATATTGATTTCTATAGGGCCTACATTATCATTCAATAAAACTAGCAAGTTAATTGAATTTATAGAAGAACAATTCATATTTTCAATAAGAACCAATATGAGCACCTTTTCCCCTTTAATGCAATACAGGTTTATTGCTAACTTGTTCAGTTCCTCAAATTTTTTTATATAGCTTAGTTTTGTTGAAAATGATATTGAATCATAGCGTAGCATATCTTTATAGTGGGAGTAATTATACGTCCTTGATGGATTTGTCTTAGCAGGATGTAGATGTAGATGCAACATTGGGAAGGATGTGGGTGAGTCATTTCTTTAAGCAAAAACATTTAGCAAGTATTGTACACTACATGAGGACAATGAAAGAAAGCATACCAAGAAGTTTCGGCACGAGACAGTCACATCGGATAATTATCAGTATGCGTTAAGATGAAGTCTATATTAGCTCATAGCAATTAGATGCTCGTGTTTCAAGAACATCGCCGCATTCTAACCAATGCCCTACAAAACTCAGAAATTGCAGAGCGACCGAGCTGTAAATGTGTACCTAGATTTTGTAGAGTCCCCAGATCGACTTCCAGTTAAATTTTCAACTCCTAACTCAAATGAACAATCATTAATCAAACAAATAGACTACCTTGAGCTATATTGATGTGTCTGTTTATTTCTGACATCAATCTAAAAATAGATTACCTCAATGTACAGAATTTGCTGCATGTGAAGGATTACAAAATTTCCTGACTCATGCATCTAAAGATAGATTGATATCTACAGGTTGAAAAAATATATATGTGCTCGGGTTGCAAATAGTGTGGCGTCGCCAGTAAATTGTAAAATATACCACACCAATGATACTACCCATGCTAAAATTTGGCAAGGTCTAGTAAAAAGGTTGAAGACAGTTTACAGAATGTTGATCTGTAAATTGCAAAATGTACTAAACCCATTTTTATAAAAATTAAATATTAGCAAGTAGACCTTTTGTGCCAGTACTTCCTCTATCCTAAAATTTCGTCGACTATATTGTAGTGTATTTTTTTTAAGTTGTTATGGTATTCCATGCAGATAAGAAAAAAAATAGTAAAGAAAATCAAGAAAATCGTCCACATCTAACACCGCAACAAAACAATGGTAGAATAGAAATCCAAAAGAATTTGTTGCCGTGGTAGCTGACAACGTCATAGAGTGGGGTGGGTCACACAGAAAGAAAAGTCGGAAACCTCAGTAAGTAGATTTATTTACAAACCGTCAGTTAACAAACCAAATCAAACATTTCTGTAATCGTCCTGTTACAACATGATGTAAACAAAAGCCTCAACTCGCATATAACACAACATAGAAATATACATTTAAGCAAATAGAGATTAGGAATTATTTCTTATTCACGTACAATCTTAAAATCTAAATAACACATAAAAGGATACTTACATAATGTTTCCAGCCCTGAATAGATACAAGAAAAAAATTAAACATAATATATACAGTATTAGAATGCTGTTTTACCTGCTGTTTGAAAAACACATCCTAAAAGTAATAACCTACCCTAAACTGAAATGAACCAAGTGTTAGAATTAATCTAGATAAGAATTTAGTAAACAAGTCGTTGACATTAGCATTTCCCAATATTAATTTAAAATAAGTAAAATTGCCCTAACGTGAGCTACGGTTTATATTAAGTGTGACTTGAAAACATTCACATAATCACTATTATGGGATCACAAATTTTTGCACGGCAGTCTGTAACTTATTGTGCCATAACCACGAGTAAGAAAAGAACTCAAGTTATCAACCAACAAAAAAAAGGATATAGATTTCATAGAAGCATCAAGAAAAAATAAAGTGATTATATCTTAAGAAGAGTAGCTGCCTGTTTTCGGTACCATCATAACAGATCTGGAAGTGCGTGCTTACACTTGCAGTCAGACTGGATACTCTATAAACCAATTTAACTAGACTAAGTTTGACTTTAATACTGAAGTAAAACAAGGCTTCTTAAAAAAAGAACGCTGTATAGAATAGGATCTCTTTCAAAGCTCGGCCTGTATATATAGGGAGAGAAGGTAACGCGTTTTCGTTTCAAAAATAATTCCCAATGATAAAGATAAATCATTATAAGAACAGCACCTGAAAATGTATTTTCAAGACAACAGGTGTAATATATTCGTAGAACACGGCTTGCAAATAAGAGCCAATTAACGAAAGCAAAAGGCCTCAATACACAACGACTTCCATGCATTTGTCCGCACGGAAAATAACATCTGTTCAAATGATTAGGTATGTTTGTAATCCGACTAGCGGAATTATGGAGTAAAGTGTATGACAGGTTGCCTATTTGGTATATAAAACTATAGCGATTTACTGTTTCTAATTATATTACCGAGAACTGATAACTAGTTTGTAAAACTGAGTGTGTTGAACACCTGCACGATAACGAAATACCGCAATGATAGAGTTTCTAAGTACCAGTGTCGATAACAAGAATTTTCCCACTTTAAAACAAACCCGTTAAGAACATTTTAACGATGCAGGTGGCTGGCGTGTTTCAGTGAATCTGTAATGCCAGAAGTTTTAACCAAAGCAAAGCAAATTAACAGAATAGATTTCAAGTATTTAACGTTGTACTGAATACTTAATGAAATTTTATAGGACGTACTCATTTCAATTAAAAAGTAATCGAACGTGTTAAAAGAACAATCGTAACACTCAAAATGATATAGTGAGTGTGGAGTCGTTTGAGTTAGAAGGTTTATAGAGCGTTTCTGAGTAAACATAAAACAAGGTAGTAGGAAATCAATATTTATTTACAGCATGCAGAAATCAATCGGTGCCGGAAATTTAACGTAACAATTAATTTATATCCGGCTTGAAGATCCAATATACACTAATAGGGTGAACCACAAGAATATTCGTTTTAGGAAACTACAAAAAAATCCCAAAACCAACAAAAAAATTTTTATTCGGCTTGAAGAACCTGTACACCAAACCAAGTCGAGAAATGTAAAGAAAATAGGAAAAGGAAAAGTATATGGTAGCAATCGCAGAGGACAAAGATGGAATGACATAACACTGCAAAATTCATCTGAGGACAGATATTTTTAGGAAAGAAATAGAAAACTTTTCAACCCCCCAAGAAAAGAAATTGGTTTCTCGCAAAAAACCAAAAAGAAAAAAGAAACAAGAAGAAAACCAACAATACAAGTCAAAACTAGACAATAACTGTCAAGGCTCAAAATATATAAGGAAACAGTGAGAATACTGGATAGAAAAATTGATGTACTTCTATGGTAACAAAGAATCGTATTAAACGAACTACTGAAGAAAACATTAGGGCAAGAAGTAGACCGAGTTGTGGTTTCCGAAGAAAAGAAGAAAGAACGGTCTAGAAAGCACCTACCACAAGAAGTTGATCGAAAAATTTTAAACAAGTCCATATGAGAACTAACAAAAGAAAATCAACAGAAGGAAAGGGAAAGAAAAGTGGATCAAAAGGAAACAGAAAAGCAAAACTAAAAATAAGAAACTCTAAGAAACAGCAGCAGAACCAAAAGATGAAGGCAAAATTAAAGAAAAGAAAAAACAATCAAAAATATGTGTGTGTGTGTGTGCGTGTGCGTGTGCATGTGTGTGTGTATGTTTGTGTGTGTGTTGGGCCGCTTAAGTTGTCTTTTACGACAGGCAGGTCGTACCGTGGGACTATTCTACTCCCGACCCACACGGGGTTGAGTTCAAGAAGAAAAACGAAGGTAAAAGAAAACCAACAATAATATGTGTATATGAACTTTGTATGCATTTGTGTGTGTGTATGTGTGTGTGTGTGTGTGTGTGTGTGTGTGTTGGGCCTCTTTAGTCGCCTCTTATAATAGGCAGGTGGTACCGTGGGGTTATTCTCATCCCGATCCACACTGGGTGTGGTGCAAGAAGAGAAACAAAAGTAAGAAATGCAAACAAAAAGTATGTATTTGTATGAACTGTGCGTGCGTTTGTGTGTGTGTGTGTGTGTGTGTGTGATGGACCACCGGTGGTATTGTGTGGCTGTTCTAATCCCGACCCGTACGGGCGAGGTACTAGAGGAGAAACAAAGACAAGAGAACAAACAAAAAGTACGTGTGCATGAAGTGAGCGTGCATCTGTGTGTGTGTATGTGTTTGTGGTGTATGTGTGACCGCTTTGATCGCCTCTAACGACAAGCAATTCATACCGTGGGGCTATTCTAATCCCGACCCACATAGGTGGGGTAGAAGAAGAGAAACAAACGAAAAGGAAACAAACAAAAATTATGTGTGTATAAAGTGTTCATGCGTTTGTGTGTGTCTGTGTGAGTGTGTGTGTGTGTGCGTGAGTGTGTGCTTGTGTGTGTGTGAGTGTGTGTGTATGTACGTGTGTTGGACCGCTTTTGTCGCATCTTATAACAGACAGGTCGTACCGTGGGATTATTCTAATCCAGACCCGCACGGGGTAGAGTACAAGGAGAGAAACGAAAGAAAATCAATCAGAACAAGAAAATTATTTAGAAAATAAAAAAAACGTAAAGTCCAGAAATCAAGTCCTAAAGAAAGAGCAGAGTTGGTTTAGAAATTGGGAACACAGAGGACTAGTAATGAGGCTTAAGACGTTTGCGTCGCCATAAGAAAAACGAAACGGATTGATAACATTAGAATTTCATCGACCAACATCTTGAGATGGATTTGTTTATCTAGTGATAGTGTTGAACAGTGGGGAAAGCGAGCGTAAGTTTACAAGGCACTTGCGGTTGTGATGTGGGATAGTTAAAATGTATCTACGCTATTGTACTTATTTTAGTATACTATTGTAGTGAGAATAATTATAATTTTACACTTGCAAGTAGCAGGTTCTGTTGTAGCTAATGTCCATTTATATATAAAAATGACCCAGATATTGATTTGCTATTAGAGAATTTAGTGGTTTTACAATGTTCATGTATTCGTTCTTGGATCTACACAATAAAAGATAATTTATGGTACCTGAGATTATTTATTTTCAAGGACTGGAAAAGGGTTTCATAGCAATCTTCAGATTTGAATGAATGTAAAATATTTTCGACCTCTTATTTCCTTTGTTAACTGGATCCGTTGGTTGCGTTACCAGAACAGGGGGTAGTATTTGTTGGATAGTTTTTTGCAAAACAGGATTAACGAGGGTGTGGTAGTTGTAACTCGCAGTTGAGAAGGTTGTTGCGATGGTGGAGGTAGTAATTGTTGTTGTGGTTTAGGAAACTTATTACCCGTTATGGCAGAAACTTGTTTGTTTTTGGTATTGGTTGTAAGAGAGTCAACGTTAGAAAAAGTAACAGCATTGGCTGTAAGAGTATCAACCTTAAGAAAAGGCATAGAATTAGATTGCACTTCAACTACGTTAAATAAAGAAACAGAATCAGGTAGGACTTCATCAACATTAGATAGACGAACATATTTAGGTAGAGCTTCGTAAACGTTAGATAAAGGAACAGAATCAGGTAGAATTTCATCAACATTAGATAAAGGAGCAGAATCAGGTAGAACTTCAGCTACAATAGAATTTGCTTCTTTAGCAACAGCAATTAAAGGAACAGCAACAGACAATATAGATACGGGTTCACTAAGTTCAACAGAACCTTCTGTCAGTATTATAGGTTATCGCCACTTCAGCTACATCTACTATTGCAAACACAGTAGGAATTTTTTTGGTAGAATCATTTAAGGCAGTAGGAACAAACTCTTGAGTTGCTATCTGTAAGTTACTAGTTTGAAGTATAGACTCCAATCGTGGAGGAGGCACAGCCTGAGGTAGAGCGAAAACATATGACTCGTTTGATCATCGTTCGAACAGCTCAGGACAGAAGAAATTTCGTTCTTATTAGGGAATGTTTCGTAAGTAGGGGGTCTGATAGCCGTAAAAATCAATTTTTATATTTCGAAGGCTCATATGCTAGAAAAGAGTATGCTGTGGTGATAGTAGGACGATCCGAAGGATACACAAAGAAGGATGTAGAACTAGAGACCGAAAAAATTTTGTTCCTACAACTAGGGACAGAGTTTGGAGTAGTATTTGAAAAGATATTTGCCGAAGAAGGATATGTCTTGGTAGCATTAGGATGACCTGGATGAGCTACAGAAAAGAACGTAGAACTTGAAACAGAAGGAATTTGGTTCCCATTAGTAGTAAAATGACAGTTTGGGCAGTTGCGTCGAGTAATTCTCTTATGCCTGCAACCATAGCAATAGAACACTTGAGGGCGGTTACAACGTGTCGACACATGACCAGGTTAGTCGCAATTGAAGCATGTGACCTAACGAGTAGAAGTATACATAAGAATAGAAACAGAAGAAATATTTGCTCTAACAGTAGGTGTAGGACGAATCGTAACTGTCCGGTCATGTGCAGTAATAGTGTTTTTTCAACCGTAGCGGACTTATAAGCAAAATCCAGTTCACCAGTAAAAGTGTGCATAGAACTAGAAACATCTGCCAAAGTAATAGGACTGAATGTTTTTATTTTAGTTTCGAATGAATTGCGGAGATCGCTCAGAGTAAAAAGTAATCGACCATGGAGTTTGCGTTCCGTTTCTGTTGGAGACTACAACAGCGATGTCCCATGTGGATCCACAGGGAACTAGCGCGTTTGAACGCAACTATAAATTTATCACCATCATATTCAGCAAGGTATTGTTGTAGTTCTTGTATAGAAGTCGTGACTGCTGTATAGTCGGCAGGGAAATCGAATTCGACAGGAACTGGAAGGAGTGCCCCTTCGGATTCCAGGCGATAACACCCTCCACAGATTTGCGTAATTCGTCTCCATTGACCTTAGAATCAAAGACACGAGAACCTATCTCGTACTGGAGCTCGATTCCTCGCAAAAAGTTCACATGTGTCTAGTTAGTTACTAGAACTTATAAATTTGAGAAAGGGTTAAATTGTTTAAATACTGCTCGCTTATAAATTAAGTTTAATGCGTATTAATACATCAGACTCACTATTTATAGCTACAGTATAACTATTGTTTGAAACTTTGTTAAATATATTATTATATTTGTCCGATTATTGGCCTTTAGCTGTTAGACAATAAATAAATGTATGCGCTAATGTTCCATATTAACTCAATAAAAGAATATCGAAGCCAACACAACCAGTTAAAATATACTCGAAGGAAAAATTGAAATCCAAAAATCCAAAATAGAAACTAAGAACAGTAACAAAATTAGGCCCAGTGTTTTCAAAAATTCGAATTATCAGCGTAAACACAATTCTGGTAACTCAGCATTAAGAAAAATCTACAGAAAACCACCTAAGTATCGGTCAAGGAACAATAAAACAAACGCAATAAAAAATTTTTCAAGACGAAACGGTGTATGTATAGAAAATTTGAGACTAAAAGTTGAGTAAAAACAGAGGTTTTCAAAACTCGGGAACAAACTTTTAAGTAAAATGAAGTTTCAGAAATCAAGCAAATTTTTAATAAGAGAGAAAGTTTTCAAAAATCGTGGCCTCACATTGAGTATGCCAAATTTTATGTTAGAATATTCAGTGGGAGCGATTTTGTTTACTTACTTTACTACTATTTTTCATGTCTGCACGGAACACCGTAACCTAAAATTTGACATGCCCAACACGTGCCTTCGATTTTCGAAAACTTTTCACTAAATAATTTTTTTATTTCTGAAACAGTTTATTTTACTTAAAAATTTGTCTCTGCGTTTTGGAAATATCTATTTTTACTCAACGTTTGGTTCCGAATTTTCTGTACATACACCGTTTCGTCCTGAAAAATTTTTCATTGCATTTGTTTATTGTTCCTTGTCTAATAGGTGGTGGTTTTCTGTAGATTTTTCTTACTGCCGAGTTACCAAAATTGTGTTTTCGCTGGCAATTCGAGTTTTTGAAAACACTGGCGCCCAATTCTATTTAGTGCTGTAGTGATCCGAAATATTTCCTAAGTCTATTTTTATTGGTTGATAATTATTGCACATATGATAGCGTACATTTCGATATTCGAGGGAATTTTTGAACAGCACAGCAACTACTTCCAGAGTTTCAAACTCACTCAGTGACATCAGAATTAATCGTAGTAGCAGCGGCAGAGAGAAGGGCTGTCTATCTGTCAACAAGTTTTAACAGACGTTTGACTTTACTTCGAGCGTCTTAAAAGAAAGGTTGGAAAAGCTCCACTTGGCGATTTTATTAAAAGTAATGATTTTAATTGTATTCTATTTGAAAGTTATTTAATCGCATCTAAAATTTTAGTACTTATTTGATGTAATTGTTTCTATTTTGCAATAGTAATTGATTTAATGATATGGTTGCCATGTATATTTTTGTTTCTGTTGCAATCGTGCACTATGATAAATAATTCTTAACGTTCGCTAAACAGATTAAATATATTCTGTTAACATGCATTTATCTAGATTTAGAGCTTATATTTTGGGCTTGTATTCTGGTGAAGATGCTATGTATATATTACGAGCATATTTACAATTTATTTCCCAGGTTCTAATAACTTGTTATGATTATATAATTGTTTTATTTCAGCTTCTAGTCGTGCGCTTATAACTGCATAGTTCATGTCTTGTTTATGAAACCTAACCTTAAGTTAATTTGTATGTGATCTGATATTTCTAGCCTATGATTCTATCGGTAACTAAATTAAAATTTAATTATTCTTGTTATGATGTGACTATACGAACCTTTGCTATGACCCCATTTATTAACGCGTTTGCATTATGACTACGTTGGAGATAGTTCACTCAATTTATAAATACCCTTGTTTGGTCTATCATAGTATACGTTCATGTGTTAATTTCATATTTGTTTTGTCAATGTACTTGTAGTGGTGTTTATGCAAATAATAGAAGGTGGTTTAGTCATTGTGAACCATATGGCAAAACGGGCTGGAAATTGTTAATGGTTTGCATGGTAAGCGCGTATGTTTGAGCCTTCATTGAGAGTTACTAACATTTTATGTCCGTGCGGGGTTGAACATTGGCAGTTAAGGCCTTATCTTCCTGATGTTTTTCCTCTTTTAACTTTAGCCGGGTAGTCATGGCTCAGCCGTTCTTGGTACCTTTCAGAAAAGATATGAGGGACCACACTAACATTTCATCAGTCGTTATATGTAGAATGCCTGAGTAAGAGTTGACATCCCGTAATAATAAAAGTACACAGCATGCTTACTCGCCACCCCATACTTCGAGAAGTGTATTTATGCAGTTAGACGGAGGGTTGTTGAGATTTTCTGTTGGTTCTCTTTCTTCATCGTTAACTCAGATTGAGTCCGGCACTGTTTGCTCTATATGTAGTTAATGTGTAATTGCTGGTAATCTAATTTTAAGGTTATCGTATTGCATTAAAGTTAGGGTCGTTAAATACTGTAGTTTTATTTCAAACTTTCCCATGTTAAAGCTAGATAGGTTTTAGGGTTCTTAGAGCGGCTTTTTAAAAAGTCTTCTTCCAACTAACGCTGTGGGTGTTTCTACTCCTGGTTGAAATGTCATGTGATTTATAATTCCTATGTCGCCTTTCGAATTTACTAAGACTTTGATTTGTTTTTCTGTTCTGGGTTCGATTGTGTATTTTTGATCGGTTTGAATGTTACTGTTTTGGAATTTAATTGAAATTTGTCTGTGTTTCGTTCTTAATAATCGATTTTTTATATCAATATTTGCTCCTAATTTTCTTAGAAGATCCATGTCTATTAATCCGTCGTATTTATCATTAAACTCAATAATGCAAAATTTGTGTTTCATTTTTACGTTGAAAGTTTTTGGTAGGGGCATGTTTGCTATAAGCTGGTGAATTGTCGTTTTGCGGGCTATCTTCATTTTGAAGGGTTCTTTTTCTACAAAATCTAAATAATGCGTT
Source organism: Platerodrilus igneus (assembly GCA_036346225.1). Taxonomy (NCBI): domain Eukaryota; kingdom Metazoa; phylum Arthropoda; class Insecta; order Coleoptera; family Lycidae; genus Platerodrilus; species Platerodrilus igneus. The sequence goes on along the minus strand of JARFIW010001104.1, from coordinate 3,868,542 downwards.
TGTACGGTTCTGGGTCTAATTAAAGTTTTTGAAGATCTGGTATCGATTAGTAATTTAAGTTCTGCCTGGGGTATTTCTATGTAGGGTAAAATGTGTTGATTGATGTTGTTTAAATTAATTACGTTTGGTCATATTTGAATCGGTCTAACTGAAAATTTGAGTACGCGTTTTCTTCGTCGTCCTCTTCGTAATTTTCATAAGGGTTGTTGCAATCGTAATTTGTCTCATCGTCGCTACTCGAAGTCTCGTCATTATTCACGTCCGGGTTGTCAAAATCTTCTACTTTTTGGTGGAATGTTCTTCGAAAGTGAAGTTTTGTTTTTGGTTATAGTTTGGTCTTATTTGCGATATTTTTGTGTTTTGTCTGGTGTTACCAGCTGAAGTATCCATTGGGGTTGGTTTGTAGTAATTATTAAGGTTGTTGTTGTTATTTGTCATAGGTGTGTTTTTGTTGGATTTGCCCCAAATGTTTGCCTTGGTTGATTTACGTTTTGATTAAATCTTGGTGCGAATGTGGGTTTTGTGAAATTTGAATTAAATGTTGGTCTTGTAAATTGTGTAAATCGGTTGTTGAAATTCGTGTTATTAAAGTTTGTATTATTAATTCGAGATTGAGTCATTGGTGCGTTAAATGGCGTAAATTTCGGTTGTGCTTGTATTTGTCTTGCGGCTTGTATTATTTTCATCGGTGAGTAATTTTTATTCGCGTTAGGGTTATATATCCTATTTCGGTAATACATAACATTTTCCTCCTCTACTATCATGTTCATTGCTTCTTCTAAGTTTTGGGGATGTTGAAATCTTATTTTGTTCGATAACCGTTCAGATAATGCATTGATGTGTGTCTAAAGCCATTTCGTCGTACATCTTCGTTTTTAATAAACGTATATTCTGGTCGTGGTCTTTAATTTTCAGTTTGGTAAAGATTAAGCTCCTCACGTCTTGGCATCTCATACCAAATTGGTAGGGTGATTGATTGGGTTCAATTCGAAGGTTTATTAAGTCTCTCACTAGACATTTGATATTTTTCTTGTCGCCGAAATACGCTATCAATAACCGTTTGAAATCCTCCCACTGTTCGAGGTCATCGCGACTTGCAATTAGTGTTAATGTTCTGCCGGTTAGTTTGCTGAGAATCAGTCGGAAAAGCATAACGTTGCGGTCAATGTCGCCTCTTTATAAAATGATTTTTAAAATGTCTTACAAGCAATGATAAAGATACCTAATATTTCTTGCTTTCCGTCATATAAGGGGATTGAATCGAGATATAACCGTATGTTTTCCATGTTCATTGTTTTTATATAAATTAATTCTATAATTATTTTTCAGTAGAATAAAGTTAGTATTCAGTTATTTAAAGAATCACTTATCTTTTACGTATATTTTATATGCAATTATGAAGTGCTATAATTACATTGAAGAATTCTGCTAAGTACTTGTCTCACCAGTTGCATCAAAGTGTATATTTATAACTTTTGAAGAGATTACAAAGTGGTGCGAATTGAGTTTCAGGTTTTCTGAATAATTTTATTTCAGTAATAGTTTCCTGCAATAAATTATACAAGAACTGTGTTATAATTATACGCTTTTATTTCAGACTTTCGCTTAGTAAATCGTTTCAATAATAGAATTGCTGTAATAAATTGTACATAGACTTATGCTATAATTATACACTAAAGCTTCAGACTTTGCTGAATAATTTGTTTCATTTTTAAATCGTAATTAATTGTAATAGTTGTGCATAAGTGCGTCTATAGAATTTTTTTGTTAAAATAAGTTTTCTGAGTAAATTTTTTCAGAAATAGTAATAATAATAAAATTGTAAAAATTATTTTGTTTCTTACTAGCTAATATCAATATTCAGTTGATAATGGTTAGGAAAATGAGCTTTGGTACTTACAAGAGTTTGTTTGCCAGTTCCATTATAGTCTTTTCCTCGTTGTTATAAGACTTGGTCTATTCTTGTACTTTGTCCAATTGGTTTTTTGTTCCAGATGAAGAATAAAAATTCAAGACCACCGGTTCCTCGATTTTTGGATTCTCTAGTGCCCTTCTGGAATCTTACCGACTGCGCCAGATAGGTGTTGGGTCTCTTGGATTCTTCCAAAAACTCTTCTATCAATTTTATTTAAACAGAAATTACAATATTAATTTTAATTACAGGTACGTTATATGCAGTAACGTATTGAGATCAAAAATATTCTAAGTTGATAATTACTATTTAATTTAACTAAAATTAGAGTGAGTAGCTGAGCAACCAACAATGTTAAAGTTGTGAAGCTCGAGACTGACCTTTCTGGGGTTCTCAGGATATTTCAGCTGTTCCTGCTCTTACATCACTTGTGGGAAACGCAGATCTCATATCTGCTGTTTCCTTATTCAATACAAAGTATTACTTCTTAGTAATCTTAATTCTAACAATAAGTTTGTCATAATCTATTGTGACCTACACCTGAAGTGTCATATTACGTCTGGAATACAATGTAACTGTTTCCGTTCTCATGTCTGGTTTGTAAATTTTCATTAACCTTTTGTTATGTCCTTCAATTATACAATGTAACAATAGTTCTTTAAATTCAATAGTTCCATTTGATTATATTTATATACTAATTTGGAAGGTATGTAACTCGCTATCTCACGGTGTATATCTGGGTTATATATCGGTCACACAACGTAGGGATCACTGCCACTAAAGAACTCAATCATGGAGCCAGGTATTGTCAAGAAATGGCGTTCACTCGTCCGCAGGTAAGTTACACTACAGTGTTCTTATATTCTATTTTGTCTTTTCTACCAATTTTTTGTTCCTTTGGATTTCAATTTTTACTTCGGGTATATTTTAACCGGTTTTGTTGGTTCCGATATTCTTTTATTAAGTTGACATGGAACATTGGTGCATACATGTGAGCTATTTGCGATAAACCGAGCTCCAGTGCGAGCTAGATTCTCGTGTCTTTGATTTTAGGGTCTATGGAAACGAACTGCGCATTTCAATTGAAAAGTAATCAAACTTGTTAAAATAAAATTCGTAAAACAAAATAATGTAAGGAGTGTGGAGTTGTTTAAGTCAAAAGGTTTATAGGGCATTTCTTAATAAATGTAAACCAATGTAGTTGCAAATTAAAATTTATATACAGCATGCAGAAATCAATCGATTTCGGAAATTTAACGTAATAAACTATTAACCAGCCCCACCTTTTCTGTCAAATTTAGAGCGTCACGTTTATTTCGAAATTACGTTTTCAAGTACAAAACATTTTCGGATATAATTCAAAAAGATTTGGGTATCAACGCTTTATCTTAATTTTTTGTAGATGCGTACGTCTATCACACATATGAGATCTTATACGTACCTGTGATATTTTTTGTTTTGACATTATGTCAATATTGACGAATTAGCACATCAAAAAATTTTAATGTAATCCATTTACCAAATATAACTACCGGCGCCCCAGTTAAATTAAATAGTAAAAAATGTCAACAATTTGGCGTAGATCTATAAACCTAACAGCTAAATTGAAGCGATTTCCATTAATAAGATTTAGATATGGATCACGAGTGATACATAAAACAGGAGAATTCGAAACTACGAGTGTAAAGAAAGGAAGTTCATCAAAATCTACTCTGCGTAAAGGCAAACAAAAAGTGAAAGTAATCAGCGATCTCGAACTACCACCACGATTTAAGCGTAAGCCTCTTACCAAGGAGGAAATTGAATATGTCAATCGAGGAGGTCCTGCTTAAACTTTTGCTATGAATTTGAAGAATATACTGTAAATCTAGAATAATTTAAATAAAAGTTTAGTGCGTTCCTTGTTTTGTATTATAGAGGTGAATGTTATTTATATGTGTGAAAAACTGATCCCAAAAATTTTAAACGCTTAGCAGCACTGAACGATTACCATTCGTTAAAGTTTTGTGTGGTAACTATTCTTTTAAAATATTTATATTTTTGTAATGTTTATACGTTAATTAAACATGCATACGTCAATAAAAAAGAATTTACTAATTTCAGCTAGTTCAAGACCTTAAGTAAGAAAATATTTTTAAAATTTTAGAAAGCTTGAAGAGTTTATGTTATACAAAGAGGCCATTTCAATATAATGTTAAATCAAGGACATTACTGTCTACAATAATATTGGTATAAATTCACACGGGGGTGGAGGGGCCAAGAAACAGCAACAATCACTAAATAATAAAATGTCATAAAAATTGGTCCATTCACACGATTTGAAGACATTGAACTTGACCTTAAGAAAACTTTAGACATATAAAATATGGGAACGGAATTTGGAATTTTACCATAAAGGAGGGGGATTGCAATTTAACGATTAAGTTTGGAAATAAAATAAAGAAGAACAAAAATATGGTTTAAGAACAAACGTGCTTAGACCAAGGGTCTTTGATCGCGGTTGCCGGTGGTAAATTATTTTTAGGGATTTGCTGAATAAATTAGCCAGAATGTTTAAACACGCGTGCTTTGCATCGATGGTGTATTAAAAGAGTTAAAAGTAAATTTTCAATCAGCTATTAAATACTGGATATTAAATCACTGGAACGTGTCAAAGAAACAATCAGTCAATCAGTGGAGTAACCTGGAAATCCCTAAATTCCCAAATTGAGAGTACTGTTATGAGCTTTCCTTGCTGTACTTTGGTTGACTCTTGATAAATATATACATGCGAAGTTGTAAATACGTGGTAATTGGTTTGTAGGGTAACGGAATTAGTTGTTTACATTAAGGTACAAGATTATTAGAAAAGACTAAGAAGGACGTGCGTATTAAGTGAAACGCAAGCTTTAATTGTAGCATGTATTGCTATTAAATTTCTTTGCATAAATTTAATATTTTTAATGGGCTTGAGAATAGCAATTGCAGAAGTTGGTGTTATGCTATGTATTTCTAAATTTGGTTGTTAACGCGTTGACTGCCACCTGCGCGATCTAACGTGTGTTACGTTCAATTGTACCCTGCTAAATATTTCATTTGCTTTAGGATTCTTTTTAAATATTCTCACGCTTCCGCTTCGATATTTTGTGTAACTACCGTTTATAGAAGTCGTCCCTGATCACGCTTTATAACTAAATAAATCGATTTGGTCCGGTAAAACTTATCCTCATTCAATTAAAACAGTATCTGTTCTGTAGAATGTTAGTGTTGTATTAGTTTAAGTCAAAGTATCTCAATTTATCTTTATTCTTTGATAACCTCAAATGTACTCGGTTATTTACAATCCTTGTTTTTTGAAATAATATGTTCGTTTTATTTATGAGTAGTAATGAAGTTTGAATGGCATAAATTTTCTATAACAAAGGCAATTATAGTCGGATTTGCCGGTTTTTGTTATCTATTTATACATTACAACGATCATAGAAGTGTTCTTTTGACATGTGTTACTCTAATACTTGAATCGATTCTCTAAACTAACTTTCACGTTGATTCTGCCTTTCGACATTCTAGTATGTGCTTTCTGCGTGGTCAATCCTATTCCTGCAAGACCGATGCACGTCTTTCACGAGAAGTTTATATCTAGGATGCATCGCTCTTCTGCGTAGGCCCAATTGTTTTTCACGTGGGCCTGTCTGTTCTTTCACGTAGGCATAATTGTTCTTCTGCATAGGCCAATTGTTCTTTTATATAGACTCAAATGCTCTCTAGCGTAGGCCGCTGTTGCAGTTATGATTGCAACACTAATGGTCTGGCTACTGTAGTGACGCTTCATAAGTGAGCCAGTTCAAGATGTTTAGCTGTTTTGCCGCCATGGATTAGATAGATTTAGACCTAAACTTTATTTTTTGTTCATGACCGATTAGCTTGTTTTGCATGTTACACTACGAAATGCGTACTTCGTATTTCAATTATTAAAATTGTTTGTAAAATATAACTTTTTACTTATTTTTTTGTTTAAAATATAAATTTTTATTTTTACTGTAAATAAAAACTCGATGACGATGTCTTTCTTTGTCTATTTGAACCACCCCACTCTCCATATTTATAGTTTACCCCGGTATTTCTGAATTAACTCATTTTTTATACGTAATCGTCATTTGTGCGAGTCTCTACTTAACTGTCCTTTCTGTTTCTGTCTGACCCGTGTGTTTATAACCTTTCACGTCTAATTTACCCCCAATACAAATTCGCGTTCTTTTTTCTTAATGAGACCATATGTTTGTTTATTGGTTTAGTCAAATTAAACATTGAACGCTGCATCAAATCAGGTATTTTTTTTGATATGTTGTTTGTAATGTAAAGGCAATATTAAATCCAAGTTTTCGACCTCGGCAGACTGGGTCATTGTCAAAAATAAAAAAAAAAGTCAAAAATTTTGATCTTTTCTAAGTTTTGATCGATTTTAATCCGGAAGGACTGGTTTCTTGGTTTCTTGGAATACTGATTTTTAAAGTAGGGTAAATCTGCAACAATTGGATGCCAGAACGATTTTTATAAGACCGATAGTTTCGGAGATACAAATTTTCGAAATTTGACCAATTATTATTATAAGTATGGAGTGGATATTATAATGGCCAAAACTGCTTCAAAAAACACCGTCGTTTGTTTAAAAAATACCGTACAAAATTCTGACATCGACTTGGTACAATAATCAAAATTCATATTCTCAACAAGAGAGACTGCATATGGTTAAGGCGGCTGTTGATGTAATACGGGAAGATATTCGTGCACAACATTTTGATACAGCTTTATTTCCACCCTCAGATTACTTCTACCACGATGTAAATACTGTAATCTCCGAGTCTTTGCGACTAATGCTGGAAACGGTAATTCTTAAAGACAAACGGTCCTGCCTAGATGCACATAGAAAGAAATGGGCTGCTCTCGCACATGCAATAATGACAGCAGTGAGGCCTCGATCGTTCGTTTCTTCATTATTCCACGGCATCAATCTTTATCTTTATCGTAAATTTGGATCAAAACATCCAATTGATTTGATATTTACCCTTGGATTTGCAGCATCCTACTTTAATACCTCAATTTTTGAAACCTTAGTCATCCTGCGACCAGACAAACTCAGCTTGAAGCCATCATGCCTCTTGCAATTTGCGTTCGACAATGTCGATTGTAATGTTAATGTATTGAGTGAGTTTGAAACCTTCCACGCAATGGGAGGTTTAATGGTTGTTACTCCATTTTATTCGGTATGTCCTGAAAGAAAAATGTTCCGTCTCAAAACAGATATCACGGCTGCTTAAATAGTAAAGAAACCCCCTCTATTCAATCAACGTTAGCGTCCATTGAGAAACGTGGACATCATTCACCCATCGCCTGAAGATGTTTTGGCACTATATTCAGGTATGTTATGGCTGCTAGGTAAAACTCAGGAAAAGTTGCCTATCAGTAGATGGAATGGTTTCATGGAAAAAGCCAAACAAAACCGTTTGAAACATCAAAGCTTCTTTGCCTAACATTCATCAACCAACCACCATCACAATATGGCACATTCTAACAACTCTCCAGCTTACCAATGAGAAATGTCGAATCCATGGGCAGAAAACTAGAATTGTAACCATTGATCAACTATTATACATCAAAGCCAAAGCGATCTTTGAGAACTGCTTGATACTGATTTATGCAACGTACTTGTAAGGTTGGATGGTTTTTACGTGCTCATGTCATTCATGGGTACAGTTAGTATGATCATAGGAGGAAGTGGACTGAAGAAAACACTTACAAATATTTATGTAGAAAACAGCATTGACAAGATGATGTCTGGCCACAATTATGCTAGAGCAGTGAGGGCCCACATTTTGGTCCAACTAGCCTTAGCACACGAAGTTGTAAAAACAATGCTGTTGATAGAAGACGACGAAAGTATCATCGAAGAATTATTAATAAATTTTGGCAAAACAGTTGTTCGGACTTTCAAAGACAATGTGCAGTTTCAAGCATTTGCCGCAAAATTCGCAAGTGCTCTTCAACAATTTCAAAGCAACGGTCCTACTGCCCAATTGTGGGTTCAATATTTCCAAATGGTGATACTGATAAAGCAATTTAGCTAAGCAGAGAAATCGGGAAACTGGGATTTACATTTGACCACCCCCAACTCGCGTTAAGCCTAGATTACTCTTCCACAGACGACATGTCAGACGAAGATGAAGTAAACGAAGCACTGTCGGTGCCCGTTTCGGATACTCTTGAAAACCCTTCTGACATGTCAAAAGATGACGTCTTGGACAAACCAGGTCCTTCAAAGAGCGCAAAGCGAGATTAAAATAAATACATCCTCAAAACTAATGTCAGATTTTCAGATATTTTCGATCAATGTATTTTCACAAATGATTCTTTTAATAATAATGATAAGTAATTGTCAGTACTTTGATTTTCTACATACCCACGCCTGTAAATAAATATACAAATAATCTCATTTTTTGCTCAAGTGGTAGAGGGGGTCACTTTGGAGTTGCTTGGGACCCCAAGAAAGTCAACTGAGAGGGAATGAGAGGATTTCCAAGCAAATAGTAAGCCTTCAAAAACTTAAATGGTACTGAAAATTTTGCTAAAAATCGTGTAACTTGAAAAATTGACTAAATTATGAAAAGCTGTCTTCGAAACTAGCGCTCCTATAAAAACCGTTCTGGCCTCAAATTATTGGAAATTTAACTTGATTTAAAAATAACAATTTTTGATGAAAAAGGAAGCTAATGGTCTTATCGGCCCTTAGCCGTCTGTTTCTATATCGCCTTCTGCAGTGGCTTCCATGCTAAAACTAACAACCTTACATGTGATGTTTCAACGCTCCACCCGAAGATACTACATTGGCCAGGAAGCGAATTTTTTTACCTGGAAAATTTAAAGTTTTATCGAACCCTTGCTGTTCCAAGCAAGGTAGGGATCTTTAACGTGCGTGACAACACTCACACACGGGACCTCCATTTTACCTCTTATCCGAACGAGGGTGTATTTTTAAGAAAATTCTCGCCTAACATTTTTCAAGCGGACCGTGTCGGGATTTGAACCCGGGACCTTGGGCGTAGTAGTTACACACATACCAACTACGCCACGGAGCTGCCTTAAAACTAACAACGCTCCGCCGTCATACGGACAGGTGGACTAGTATGACAAGTTGCCGACAGGCAAAATCGTTTATCACATTCCCTGCGATCAAAAACGGAGAATATTGCATAAACCTATCGAAACAGAAACTACGGTTACTTGTGAGAATTTTGACTGGCCATAGTAATTTCAAAAAACGCCTACACAGAATGCGTGTCTGGTGACTCTACCTGCCGCGGGTGTTAACAAGATGACGGGACCGTGGCACACATTCTGCGTTCCTGTTCGGTACTTGTCAAACTTCAGGGTTCTATATTCGGAGACTTATACACCGACACGGCCAGAATTAGTAGCACACTCTGGTCCGACATCCTCGAGTTCATCTGTAAAGTCGGGTGGCTGAACGAGGGAAGATCAGGCTAGTGTAAGGAAGGCAGCACAACGGGCCCACTTTGTGGCCTAAGTGCGTGGGGCGCAGGCCGTCCTTCCAAATTCAATAGAGAGATAGATAGGCTTCCGTCGGCATTTTTCTATGCAAAAGATATGCATTGAGTAGAATGCGCTGAATAATATGTATTACTAGTTTTTGGTTCCATCGCAATGTTTTTCTTTCGCAGCTGTAGTAAGAAAACATTTGATCAATCGTATCTATACCACTCGTGTACTTGTATTCGGCAATAGATTTTGGTTTAATTTTTTTCCTCACCTGTTTTACACTCAATGAGCTTTACTTCGTGCTCAGTAGATATTCTTAAAACTTCAGTCTTATCCTTCCACATTTGAAGTGAGACTCCATTTGCGTATTTTGAAAATAGTTCTTTTAGTTTTTGAAAAATCACTTCAATAGAAATGCTTTTTTTCTGTTTTTTATTAGTGTATTTATAACATATGTACCCTTTACTAACAAACTACGAGCCAAATTAACATCATTATAAAAGTTGTTCAAATAAATGGCGTGTCCTTTAACGTATTTGTTTTCTAACAATTTCATTAAATTTGAAATACCTTAAGAAAGTACTCTTTTAATATATTGTTCTGAACTCTTGGTATTTATGACCAATGGTAGGATTTATCATTGTAAGGTTAAAGAGCTAACTTACGCCTTAAAATTGTATTTGATAGGATAGTGTTAAGGAATTAGGTATCGTAAATGGTTAATTTGTTAACTTAACGTTTCCACTGCTGCATTATATATTACCTTATTTTGATAAAACCAGTATAAATTTGTTTAGTTGTAGAGAATGTCTTTAAGGAGACAGACGCAAATTCGCACGCATTCATAAATAGATGTAAATTTGTAATTAGATTTATAGTGAGCCTCATGCCCCCGACGATATTTGTGCGGTAGGTGCTGCGGCAAATAAAACCTATGGGCGCTGAGTTCGAGTAAGGCATATAATCGGGTTCCTGCTCATTTCCGTTTCCTAGTATCGCAACTTTTACTACGATTTAAAAAATCAGGTGGCGCATATAGGAAAACGTAATTTAAATTTTCCATAAAGACTTTTTCGTTTTTTTTTTGAAGCTGTATGGCGATTGTTACGCCTTATTTTAAAAATTTTAACATTTAGGGTATTATTTAGGTTTAGAGGACTTTTTAAAACTCTGCATAAGAAAATTCCCAGCAGATAATATCATAATGTCAACACCTGTAAAAACCACTTAAAGTTGTGGTTCACACGGACATTCCGGATATTGGCTTATTTTTGTGGTTTGGAATTATACTAGCATGGCAATTCTCACTATTGGAATAGCATTGTTCCCACCAACGTGCTTCAGAGTGCTTCAACCTCTTCTGGTGTAAGTAGACATTTACGTAGGAGAAAAAGTAGCGTAGCTCCAGACTTGCTTGCCGACTTCCGTTGACGTGTTAGAGTGCTTTGATACTATCGTTCAAGGGTTCCCATCTTTTCTACCTCTCCCTATATCGTATCAACACCCAGAGTAGTAAAGCAACACGAATAGCAGCAAGAAGCCACGACGGGGCCAGCCCTGAAGACCTGGGATCTTTGCATCAGCCGAAAACTACTGGGTATGTGTTTTTGTGCATGACAAATATACCGGTATTTAACTCTGAATGCAAGGTTTAGGGTTGCAAATCTAGGAAGTGCAGCTTATTTAGTTTTAGTCTAAACAAAATGAAGACATTGGAAACAACTGCATTTTAAAAATATCAGCACAATACAATTGAAAATGTTAAAGTTAACTAACAACGATTCTAATCTCACAAAGCTCCAAAAGCAATACATACACAAAAAAAATGTTTAATATAGATTATTCACTTGGAATTAGAAAAACGCTACTTTAAAATAATTACATATTTTACCGCTAATTGGCGTCAGATTTGACATAGTTTGAAATCGGCTTTAAATAACTGCCATCGGCTCTCAGTTACATTCTGTGATATGCAGTTAGTGATTTGGCATTTACGTTTGAGAATATTGGTTAGTTTATGCAATTCTCAAAATTTTAAAAATATCTGACTAATCTAGAAGCATTTAACAAACAAACAAATTTTTTTAAGTTGCTGACACTTTATAGGCGATTTTTCGCGACATAAACTAACATACTTAATTATGTGTGTATGTGTTAAACTTGCGTTTTGGCGATAAAATTTACTGGAGGGAAAATTGTACGGCACCATTCTATCAGATAAACGAACATACCCTGATCTGTACCAGGTTATGCTTGTGTATGTTAAACACTTGACTTTTACCGGGTAATTATTTAAAGCGAGGTTAGGAAACTACAATACGTTTTTGCGGTGCCGCACAAGTAAATGTTTTTTAAATAGTGGGGGGATACTTCAACATACCATACTCGAACAATTCAAGTATGTCGCGAAAAATCGCCTTATGTAAATCAATGTCTTATGATCAAGCATCTCCCTGCTTTATTCGTTCAAAATGCGTGGTTGTAGACACAGAGGTAAATTAATATCAATAACCTAAGAAAATTTCCATTTGTTATGAGATGGATGACATAATCATGTCGTTTGAGGAAAATAGCACTTTCTAAAAATAAAACCGAGGTGTATATTTAAAAAAGTTTTAGGTGCATCAGTTTAAGTATTAAAAAATGTCTTTTTTGACAGTATCTCGCAGGTCAATAAATCTAACGGCTAAATTACGACAACGATCTCCTCTAATTAAGTTTAGATATGGATCTGGAACACAACAGAAACAAGACAGTGTGATAAATACAGAAAGCACTCCGCCAAGTCAAACACGTAGTGTGCAGCAAGCACCGGCAATCTTTGATTATGAACTGCCATTACGCTTTAAACGCAAACCTCTGTCTGATGAAGAAATTGAATATATTAATCGAGGTGGTCCTGCTTAAATAATTACATTTAAAAAGTATTATGTAGTAGTTATTGTAAATATAAAATTGTTATTAAATTTTTAAAAGTTGCTTTTTTGTACTGTGGCCACCAGTAGATAGTATTGATTATTGTTAAGAGTGGAAGTATTCAGCCAGGTCTTGCTTTATAATTTATCATTTAGGTTCATCACCAGGTAAGTAATAAATGTTTTTGAAAATTCTATTTTAAAGTTTGTTCGTTTTGTGTTAGTTGTATTTATTGTAAACTGCTAACATTTAATCATGCTTAAAGTTATTGAAAAGGTAATATATTGATACTGAAAATTGCATGTTAATTAGTTTTACATTCAAAACAACTAAGAGTTTTAATCTGATTGGTGTCATGTGATAATTTCATTCTCGAGGGTATCATCTTTATTATTAAGTACGTAAATAGTGAAATGATATATTCTGCTTTAGCGTTTTTTTATACTGTTTGGTTGCAAATACGTATCAGCATAGTAGGGAATTTTGTACATATAACCCAGTCATTTTAGCTAAAAGATAACCGATCTGCAGAAAATCCTTGCTAGCCAAATTTTTGTACACCTTTAGGTGCTGTAATATACAGGTAACAAGTCACCATTGATATCATGTTGGTGAAGTCAAAGGTCACGATGAATGGTTTTTTGTAAAAATCTCGTTTCATACAACTCTGAGGCCAATGAGGTTTATTATAAAAATTGTAGGCTATCAAATTCTCTACAAAAAAGGTATTATTAATTTTTTTATTTTAGTCAACCGTTTTAGTGATATAAAGCCGTGACCGTGTGTTCACATACCAAAAATGCAGTATAATGAACACCAATTTTAATACATTTTTTTTGGCAAATAGCCTAGGAGTGATGATTCTGCAAAAAAAGGTTTGCGGAAATCATAAATAAATTTTTGTGAATTTTTCCAAAAAAATATTCCCCATGCTTATTTACATGGGGAGAACCAAAGTGTATCATGACCCCCCAAAATATCGCCCCACAAATTTCATATTACCCCAAAAATTTCATATTACTCTACAAATTTTATATTATCTCCAAATATATTATTCTACAAATTTCATACTACACAAAAAAATATATTATATCCAAAGATAACCCAAAAATCTTAAGGCACCCAAAAAATCTAACATTCTCACTCCCCTAAAAAATTAAGCTAGGTTTAGCCACAGAACCTCAATCTGATCAAAATCTCGCCTTTTTAAAATCCCCCCACCTAACCTAGGTTTATCAACGAATTCCTATTTAGCCTAAAATTTCGCCTTCTTAAAAATTCTATACACATTTTATTTTCATTTTTACAAGGAACACAATATTAACCATAACGGTAATAATAATTGTGGCACAACTAATTATATTGCCTATTCAATAATAAATTAGAGGAAGTGTAGCTTCCTTCTATTAATTATAGCTTATTAATCTGATGAAAAAATGTACACCTAATATTAACATTGCGCAGCAATGTGAGACGGAGAGCGGGAAGAGAGAACGTTCTATCTACCACTGTAAACGTTGTACAATAGAGTCACGATCAAAGTGTTCTTCTCTAATTTTTGTATTATAATAGGTTTGAATTTCTAGTATAATTGATAATTATATGTGGACTGAACAAGTGTGCGTGTCAATAAACTTTTACTAAAAGTCAACTCGACTTTTTTAAAGCGACTCAAAGCTAATCGTGTCTTTTATTAAATCGAAATGGATCAAATTAATTTGGATGTGGTGTTTGATTGGACAAACAAGTGAGAGATGGGGGCACAACTCCAGCATTTTTGTGTCATCCCAAAAGACACAGAAATTAAATGTACAGTCCCTAACTGCAGTGGGGTCATGAAGTTGTTTTCCGATGCAAGTGTAGCTGATGGAGTCCAACGGATGTGCAACGGTAAAATAACCGAACGGATGCAAAAGCCAGTCAAGTGTGGCAAGAGGTAAGTAATTAGTTTTAATCTATCCACGGTTAAAACTACACCCGACTTGTGTTTGTCCTGTGATAGCTTTCACAAAATTAAAACATCAATCAGACTAGAAATTCGACTTATTTAATCCATAATAAATTTGAAATCAAACCAATTAAAATTTGTGTTTTGTGATTCCAGGTTATCAGTCAGATACAACACTTTTTTCGATAAATCAAACCTTCCAATTTGGAAAATAGTTGGCTTCTGTCATCTTTGGGTGGAAAGAGTAAAATGTTTGGAAAGAGGCGATAGGTAGACCTATACCAAAAATTCCTAACTGCAAGCTGCTGTCAGATCTACGTACTTTAAGTATTCTGCGTGCATTTTCTAAAATATTAGAAAGGGGTTTGTACATTCAGCTATATGACTTGTTGTTTCGAATAATTTAAATCCTGATGTTCAATCTGGATTTCGTAAGTTTTTTAGTACAAATACCTCATTGACTTGCATTACTGATGATATCTTACGTGCGCGAGATAATGGACTTATAACTTAACTTAATTATGGTCAGCCAACTCTATTGGTCGACATTTCCAGTTTTATCTGGGGTTCCCCAAGGATCTGTTCTTGGACCCATTCTTTTCTCTCTTTATACATCTGACATTGTAAAGTCTGTTGGGAATTGTAAAATTCAAGCTTATGCTGATGACACACATCTTTATTATAGTTTTCCTAGTTGCTCAAGAGCGAATTAATGATGATTTTAAACTTCTTAGTTCTTTGTCAAAGGCTCATAATCTAATCCTTAATTCTCAAAAATCTAAACTAATAATCTTCTGCCACAACAGCATATACGACACTATAGCTTGAAATATAATTATACACATTGATAATGTCCCTTTACCTGTCGTTAATTCTTCTAGAATTCTTGGAGTTACTTTGGAGAATAACTTTAAGTTTTATTCACACGTGGCTAAAGTGATTATTAAAGCGTACTCTTCTCTTAAATTACTCTATGCCTCGCGTCATTTTTTAACATTTAAGTTAAGATTAACTTTAGTTGAATCTTTGGTTTTGTCTCATCTAAATTATTGCGATATTGTTTATGACCCTTGTCTCGATATCATTCATAAAAAAAGGATTCAAATACTGCAAAATTCTTGTTGTCGCTTTGTGTTTGGTCTTAGAAAGTGCGATCATATTTCTGCTAAGATCAATGAACTCAAATGGTAAAAAATTGATGATCGTAGAACCCTTCACCTTGGCTGCTTTGTTTTTCAGTTGCTATTTGAAGCATCTTCGGTTACATTAAAGAATAAGTTAGTTCCTAGATCTCTCGTTCACTCAGTATATGTGAGATATAATGAACGTTTAACTATGCCTCGACACAGCACTGCCATGTTTCAGAAATGTTTCACGTTTTATGCAGTTAAGTTATTTAATTCTTTATCCTTCGATTATCGCTCTATTAGTTTCATAAAATTCAAATCCAAATTACACAGTAGCCTTTTGAACTATGTTACAGCGCAATACGCTAATTTTTGCACGCTCACTCATAGTATACCTTCTTATGCTCTTACTATCTTGCTATTTTATTTTTTTCTAAGTATAATTATCACTGTCTCATGGACAAGACAATATGTACTACTAACCTCGTTAGTTTAGAAATAGTTTTAATTATATAATTAATCTGGTTTGCTTTTAGTGAGGTTAGTAAACAAGTAAACAAGGTAAATTTGTGCTCTTCAAATAAAGTGTGATTTCTGCAGGAAATTTATGGAATAAAATCTTGGAATTTGGTATAAAAGTAGTAAGTGGCAAGCTTTTGTTGATGTGTTTTTGGGGACCTAGTTATTATTAAGAAATCTACAATTTAAATAAAAGTAAAAATTTCAAGGTGTGAGTATCATTATAAGTTATTAACAGCGACCTTTCATATCAATCAAAATAGATAATTTTAACAGTGCAGATGTTTATGTTTATGAATTTGTAACTATTGGACTGGTTTTATTTACAACCCATTTCTGTAAGCAACAATAAAGAATGTCTACTGGAGTAACTAAAATTAATAGCTCTGAGCTAACAGTTTGCAATTACTGCTCAAAGAAGGTAGTGGATGCAGTGTTTTGTAGTAAATGCAATAAGAGCTACCACCCCAGTTGCTCATCGAAAGCTAAACTTATTGTTGAAAGTGACAACAAAAAATACTATGTAACTTGTTTTAAAAAAAGTTCTAATATTGATGAAACTGTCACTCAAATACCGCAAACTTCATCTATTTATGGGGATTTACCTCTTACAGATAATCTTAGGAATAAGGAGTTGGTGGAAGCTGTGAAAGAAATCCATCGAGCAGTTACTTTCATGTCTAAGCAGTTTGATTCAATTCTTGAGGAAAATGCAGAACTCAAAAAACTACTGAAAGAAAATATTGTATCAAGCAAAAAATAAATAATTTAGAGGGTAAAGTGGTTCTGCTAGAAGGTAAAATAAATGATCTCGAACAAAGGGGTCGTTGTGTAAATGTGGGGATTGATTGTGTACCAGAAACACCGCATGAAAACTTACACAAAGTTGTGCATAGTATAGCCAAATTTACAAATGCTGAAATACAGCATGATGATATAGTATAGATGTATGCCATCAATTAGCAAAAAAACGTAATTCTGAAATAAGGGGCATAATAGTCCAATTTACAAACCATACTGCGAGAAATAACTTTTTGAATTCTCGCAAAGGTTTCTTTATAAAAGCTAATGAGCTGGATCTGCCCCAAAAATTACCACCACGTCGTATATTTATTAATGAAAACTTAACTGCCTTCAACAGGAAAATATACAATCTAGCCAGTTTTAGACATATCGAGTGTCGTACGGTTCGGACGTGTTTAATACAGCTCTTGAATTAACATCCGAAGTATGCCTTTAATTTGCAAATTGTGTAATCAAAAGTGCACCAGGCATGAGGATTCGTTGATATGCCTTTCATGTAAAGACATATACCATCCAGCTTGCCAACATGTGACTAGTACTTCTTTTGATAGTATGAAAAGGTCAAATACTTTAAAATCGTGGAACTGTCCCAGCTGCATTAATAAATTGCAAGATTATCAACAAGCTGTTGTTCAAGGTAATGATTCAATAACTTTACATGATGTTATGACCGAATTAAAATTCATACGGAATACGCAACTTGCATTTGAAAAATCAATTGAACTTTGTCACTCTAAATTAGATGATTGTACATCTTTACTTAAACAACAAGAAAAAAGCAATGAGTGTTTTGATAAAATTGAAGCTCACGAAATAAAATCTCTCAACTAGAAAAAGAAAATTCTGAGTTAAAAATTATCTTAAATGATATTCAGCAATATTCAAGAAAGAATAGTGTGGAAATATTTGGCGTTCCGCCTGTACGTAATGAAAACGTTACTGCTATTATTCAAGAAATTGGGAAAGCAGTCGGCTACAATATTGATCCTAACATGATAGACACATGTCATCGTCTTCGCACTAATCTTTCTGAACAGCTGAAATATGGAGATATAATACTCAAATTTGTTCGTCGACTTGATAAAGAAAATTTTATGAAAGCTAAGAGTGTTAAGCGTAATTTGAAAATTAGTGATATTGCCTCCGGTCTTAATTTTGCAGTGAAAACATCTCATGATAGCCAAATATACATCAATGATTCACTAACTCCTGTTAATCGGATATTATATGCGCGGGCTCGGGAATTCAAGAAAACTAATAACATCAAGTATCTGTGGTGCAAAAATGGAAAGATCTTTATGCGGGCTAAAGACGAGAGCAAAATTTATTTAATTCAATCCGTAAATGAATTTATTGATGTCCATTAAAAATACTAGTTTAGACATTTATTATCAGAATGCTGGTGGAATAAAAACTAAATTACATTCACTATTACTAAATGCTCTTGCATATAATTATGATGTAATCATTATAGTAGAGACATGGTTAAATAATAATATTTGTGATAATGAAATTTTAGATAATAGATATACTATTTTTAGGAAGGATAGAAATTTTACACAGCTTGGCGTTTCTGAGGGTGGAGGTGTGTTGATTGCAATTAAAAATACAATTAGTGTCTCAAGAATTGAAAGACTAGAAACTGAATTAGAAGATATTTGGGTTCAATTAAAACAGGTAATACATACATCAACATTTGTGCCATTTATATTCCCCATCCTCTGCCATAACCACATATAATACCTTTTACAATAATTTATACAATAAATATAGACTTATCACTGGGGTCTTGCTCATAGTAGGTGATTTCAATTTGCCTTATCTAAATAATGATTTGTCAAATCCTAGATCGAACATCGAACATGAAATAGTTAATTTTGCAAACTTCCATAATTTGACCCAATACAATGCTGAACTAAATAGATTAGGAAGGACACTTGACTATGTTTTTTGTAATGTACTAATTGACATTTCCGGATGCGAAGATCCCTTATTAAGAGTGGATGATTACCATCCTATTCTAATCATATCTATTAACGCGACAATTGAGTCAAAACAATTTAGCTTTGCTGGTCCTCAACTTAATTTTAAACGTGCAAATTATGATCTTCTTTATAATATGTTGGATGCTACGGATTGGAATTCTATAAACCTCTTCTCTGATGTTGATCAAAAACAGATCGGTTTTATCATCTCTTATTTCTAGCATTGGATGTAGCTGTACCTAAAACAAGGCAACATAGATATAACTACCCCATTTGGTTTACACCCGAATTAATTGCTAAAATCAAATCAAAACATCGCCTGCATAAGCTTTGGAAGCGTTACAAGAAAAATACTGACTATGAAAAGTTCGATCAATTGCGTGACAAATAAAGCTTGAAATCAAACACTGTCATCGGAATCATGTGGATTTAATTGAAAATAATATCAATAATAATGCTTCTTCTTTCTGGTCCTACTTAAAACAAAAACGCGTAAATAACGTAGGCAATTCCTTTCCGTATACTTATTTAAATTCCGATTTAAATACGCCAAAGGAAGTGGTGGATGCATTTGCTAAATATTTTAAATCGGTATACAGTGTCAATTCACCTAACTATACATCTGTGACTTTCGATCCTAAAGAGAATTTTACGGCTGACATTTTAGCTATAAATGAAATAACATTGAATGATATACAGGAGGCTGTAAAGCGGTTAAAGCCCAAAAGGGCTGCAGGTCCAGACCAAATTCCATCTTATATTATAAAAGCCTATTGGAAAATCTTGAGTTATCCGTTGTTGATGATTTTTAATTGTATTATTAAAACACAGTCATACCCATCAAAGTGGAAAGTTACTAAAGTTTGCCCTATCTTTAAGAAAGGCAAGAAAAACGATGTTGTAAATTACAGGCCGATATCAATATCTAATTCAGTGTCAAAACTTTTTGAAATTATACTATACAACAAAATCTTTTTACATGTTCAACCGTACATCTCAGTGCTACAGCATGGTTTTATGCCGCTAAAATCAATAGAAACTAATTTATATATATTCGTTCAAGAGCTAGCACAAGCGCTCGATAATAATATTCAAACAGATGCTATCTATCTTGATTTTGAAAAAGCTTTTGACAAAGTCTCTCATACATTACTTTTAGCCAAGTTGTATAGTTTTGGGATGTCTATAAATCTTTGCAAATTATTTCTTTCTTATCTTCAAGGGCGGAGACAATATGTTGTTTTTTTAAATGAATCATCGGATCCGTATTCTGTACACTCGGTGTTCCACAGGGTGCTAATCTTGGACCACTGTTATTTTTAATCTTTATAAATGACTTGCCCAATGTTTTAACAAAAAGTAGTGCACTGTTGTTTGCAGATGATCTTAAAATTTGGAGAAATATTTTTTCAGTTAAAGATTGTACTGAATTGAACGATGATCTACAAAATTTAGTTTCTTGGAGTAATAAAAATGAATTATATTTGAATTATACTAAATGTAGAGCAATTACATTCAGTAAAAAAATCAAAATTACTAACTTTAATTATTCAATTGACCAGCATACTCTACACAAAGTTTCCCAAATAAATGATTTGGGGATTATTTTAGATAGTAAACTTACATTTACTTTTCACTTACATGCGATGGTAAATGAATCTTACAAAATGTTGGGATTTGTTATGAGGAATGCCAAATCTTTTAGACAGCGTTCAACTTATGAAGCCCTCTACAATGCATATGTGCGGTCAAAATTAGAGTTTGCGTCTATTATTTGGTCCACTAAATACAATAATTGCATAACGAAAATTGAAAATGTTCAAAAAAGATTTCTAAAATATTTGATGTTTCATGAAACTGGAATTTATCCACAGTTTATGAGATATTCTGAATTAGTGAGTAGATTTAAATACTTATCTTTAGAACGCAGAAGATTTTTAAAAATATTAATGTTTGCTTTTCAATTTTTCATTCGAGTTTGATTCTAATCTGAACTTTATTAGTAAATTTTATTTTGTAGTTCCGAGGTTGTGTAGTAGGTCTTTTGAATTAGTGTACACACCAAAATACACACTGATAATATGATCAATTCCCTCATTATAAAATTTGTAAAGCCTTAAATAACACAAATTATGCAGTTGATTGGTTTTGACTGTTTCAAAAGCAAAGTTCAAAATGAAGTTTGCTTGCTGTTATCGTATGAGCAAGACCAGCCTAATTTAAATCACTTGTTTAAGTACTAGATTAACCTTGTTCCTAATACTACATAATGTACTTTGTAATTGTAATGAATTGGAATACTTTGTGTTAGTTATTTTAAAAACATATGGTTTATTTAAAATTTGCAATTTGTAGTTTGTATATTATTCTTAAGTTTCTTTGTTTTTTATTTAGTGATTTATGTGCTGTAATCTAACATGTTACTAATGTGTTTGAACTAATATTCGTCCGATCCCTTTATGTTAAGCAGCCTGTTATTGGAACTTATATTCTGTTGGTTGCTATGTTCAATAAATAAATAAATAAATAAAATTAAGAAGTGAAAAAAATTACAAATTTATATGGACAAGAAATGGTGTAACATATCTTAGAAAAGAAGAACGCAATGGTGTTATCTGTATAAAAACAGAGGCTGATTTAAATCAAATTGTATGAGCCTCAAATCAGTCCTGGTAGTATTCACTAGTGTGTAAATTTTATGTTAAATAATCTTTTACATGATATAGATAATAAAAAATTAAAAACAAACACTGCTCATACAAACAAGGACTACATAGATATCTTAAACTGTAAGGGTGCGAACTTTAATATTTTTCATACAAACATCAGAAGTATCAGGAAACACTATAACGAGTTACAAATATTAATGCAAATTTATAATAATGTTTTCGATGTGATAGTTTTAGGTGAAACTTTTCAGTGCGAATCTCCAGCACTTTTTGTGGATATACTCATTACTATAATGAAGCAAAAAGTTGTAAAAATGATGGGGTTATTGTATATATTAAAAATTCAATAAAACACAAAGTACATGTAATATGCACAAATAAAATAAATCTTGTAAGGGCAGAATTGTTTTGCAATAATACTAAAGTAGTCATAAATGCATTGTATAGGCCTCCAACTATAGATTATTATGAATTTATTGGTTGTATGAATGAATATATAGAGCATATTTGTTTGGAAACAAATGAAATCATAATTGGTGACTCAAATATTGATATACTAGCAAGTACAGCACGGGCAAATAACTATTTAAATTTAATGCTTGAATTTGGCTTTCGTTCTTCCATCAACGATTTTACTAGATGTGAAAAGCAAACAAAGTCATGTATTGATCATATTTTTGTTAAAACTAAGTTACCAAACCACAAGCTTGTGCCTATAATCCTAAATAGTAAAATTACAAATCATTACCCCATTATCCTTGGTTGTAGTTTTGATGTTATAACCCGGATACCTGTTTCAACTACTAAACAGTATCGTAAACATAATATATTCTTGTATAATAAAGTCATTGAAAATTTAAAAAAGGAATCCTGGAGTGAACTTGTGAATATGAATGTTAACACTGCATGTAACGCTTTTATTTCTAAATTACAATCGTATATTAACCTATCTAGTATAAAAGTTAATAATAAGGTAATAAAGAAAAGGAGTGAATGGATTACAAACGGAATAGCAAAATCTATTGATGTACGGGACAATATATACAAAAAATTAAAAAATGACATAGACAATCAGTACCCCAATCAATTGTATAAATTCTATAGAAATAAAATAGTTACACTTATTAGAGTATCTAAACAAAATTACTTTAACCATAAACTAAAAAATAAAGATTCAAAAGCACTATGGAATGTAACAAATACTGTACTTAAAAAAATATAAACAACAAGATAATGACATACAGTTACTCAAACAAAATGGCATCCTGACAAATAATGATAAAGAAACGGTAGATGAGTTCAACAAATTTTTTGCAACCATTGGTGAAAAAATGGCTGCAAAAATAAAAGACATTGAAACTCAATCTCCTACTTTGCCTAGCAACATTCAATTAAACCGGTATTCATGTTTTTTAAAACCAGTAACTGAATCAGAAATTAAGAAGTATATAGTAGAATTTGGAAACCATAAAGTTTCTGGTTTTGATTATATTAGTACTGCTTTTCTAAAAAAAACTGCAGACTATATCATACAACCTACAGTTATATTAATCAATAAGTCTTTCAGTGAAGGAATTTGCCCTGATCAAATTTTAAAATTGCTATCATTAAACCAATACACAAGTCTGGTAACAAAAATGAAACAACAAATTATAGACCTATTTCTTTAGTTTCAAATTTAGCAAAAATATTTGAAAAAGCAATAAAATGCAGAATGACAGATTTTTTGAATACACATAACATACTATCCAAAAATCAGTATGGTTTTAGGGCATCCATGGGGGTAAATAATGCTCTTACTGCTGTTACTGAAAAAATATATGATTCCATGGAATTATCAAAACCTGGCATTGTAGTTTTCTTGGATCTGCAGAAAGCGTTTGACACAGTATGTCATAAACTCCTCTTATATAAACTCGAGTGTGTCGGTTTTCGTGGTACTTGTCTGCACCTTCTTAGGAGTTATCTAACAAATCGTAAACAATATGTAATATTAAATAACATCAAGAGTATTTGTGAATTGGTAAAATATGGAGTGCCACAAGGTACAGTATTTGGTCCGATATTCTTTCTTATCTATATTAATGATCTATTAGGTTTAAATATTAACGGTGATATCATATCTTTTGCAGATGATACAGTCTTAATTGTGAATGATACGAACTGGGAATGTGTAAAAAGTAAAACATCTAACTGCTTAAACCAAATAATACAATGGTTGGATAATAACTTATTAACATTAAATATAAAAAAACCAACTACATGCCATTTGCACCGTATAAAGACAGCCTACCATTGCTTGAGAACCTAAGAGTAGTATGTGAAAATAGGAATACTAGTCATTATGGTATTTTAATTAACCCTACCTTAAAAATTAAATATCTAGGTATCATGATTGATTGTCATTTGAAATGGAGTGACCATATAAATTATTTGTGCGGGAAACTGCGACACCTAATTGCTCATATTATCTTGCTGCGAGACATTTTAAATATTCACAACTTAAAGATAATATACCTAGGGTTGGTTCACTGCATATTAAGGTATGGAATAATAGTCTGGGGAGGTACACCAAAATATAATCTAAAAAAATTGGAAGTCTTACAAAAAACCGCATTAAAAATAATTTATAGAAAACTCAGATTGTATGGCTCTAGAGCACTGTTTAGGGAATTGAATATATTCAATATATACCAATTGTATGTATTTGAAGTTCTTAAACATTACAAAAAATTTTCCATAAAAAAATTCTCCTCCACAATTATGACACAAAAAGTAAACGATTTAGATGTACAAACGGTCAGAACCATAAAACAAATCAGTCAACAAAGCTTTAAGTATGTAGCTCCACGTCTATATAATTTACTACCAAAAGAAACTAAGATATCAATTTACTCTCATTTTCTTAAGAAAGTAAAAAGTTGGATTGTAGAGTCTTGCTTGCCTGATTAATATGATGTTTCTTTATTTAAATAAATATGTTACTTTCTATTGGTTAAAATGCCTATTATAAGTAGATTAGTTAGTATGTAATGTGAATATAAATATTTACCTTGTTTTAATTATTTTTGTTTTATCCTTGCGCACAAGCTTTATTTAGCTTTTGCGAGGTAATTATTTACTTTATTTGTATTCCTTTCATTTGGTTTTGTAGGTTTTTATTTTTCTGTGTAATGCAAATAAAGATTTATTATTATTATTTATAATTCTTACTTTCTTTTTAGTACTTGTGTTTAGTTTTATTTATATGCCTTCAGCCTATTCCGCTGCCTTTCTTTACTTTTAATTTTAGCTTCAATAGAGTTTAAGTGTAAGAGTAGCTCACAGCTAAACTTCGCCTCTTCTGTGGCCTACTTCAACAATTGTATGGCTATCCAATTATTTATATATTTTTTGTATTATACTAGTTTGTATATCTTTTATGTCTTTGTAATAATTTGATAATAATAATAATAATAAAGACTATTAATAATAATAAAAAAAAACAGTGCCGCCTGAAATTTATTATGGAGTTGAGGATCGCAAGCCACACCGCCGTTGACTGGGCTGGTTTTTGTCGGGAAGTAGTATTCGATGCATTTATAATGAAAGCCAGTAGAATTGGAGGTCCCGGCAAAATGTAAGCTAATAATTTTCGATACATCCTTTCGTTAAAAGCATCTAGATTAATAGACTAAAACCTTTCTTGTCTCATTTGCAATGTTGAAATAGACGAATCAAAGTTTGGGAAACAGAAATACCATTGAGGTCACATAGTCGAAAGAGCATGGGTTCTCGGGGGCATTGAAAGAGGATCGGGCAAAACTTTTATGGTTGATGTCGAAGATCTTCCTTCAGAGACACTTCTGAATGGTATTGAACAGTTCATTGCTGAAGGAACAACAATCTACTCCAATTACTGTAAAGGATACTCGGGACTAACTGATCATCCCAAATCTACCCATTTGCAGGTTGTTGTATTTCAAAGATCCGGAAACAGAAGTTCACACAAATGCTATAGAATCAAGCTGGTAACGATTAAATGAAATAATTCATTGTTGTTTAATTAATTTGTGATTCTAAATGTCTAGGCGTCATGCAAAAGCAAGTGCTCCATATGCAAATCGGCAAAAAGGTTTTATCAGGGGGGTTTGACTAGATACATGTTTCTGAAAATGGCTAAAGATCTTCAACAGGACCCTCTGGTCATGTTCTTTATGCTGGCTCGGGATCTCTATGACCCTACAGTTGATAATGAAGAGGAAATCAACGCCAAAACTTCTGAAATTGAAGATTTGGACTTTGACTTCAATTAATTTTGTTTTCTTTTTAATACGTACTTAATAATCGTTCATGTTTTGTTATCTTTATTGATCACGATGCGAATAGCTTCTAACCTCTACTCTCGTTTTAATGCCAATAATGGTACTATTACCAATTAATTATTACATGATTATTTCACTATTCTTTATATATTTTTACTGTCTTTGATTGCAAACCAGGTTCTGGAAACTGATATTTATTTACACATGAAGAGAGGTTGATATGACTTGACTTAAAACTCGAATTCCTTATTTTTGGGGTAATGTGAGTTTTTTCTGATCTTATTTTTTATTGCGTTTGTACACATTCCAGGCCATTCTAAGACTTTCTCAACTTGCCCCCATAATATCTCAGCTTACCTCATGCCGGAAAATCTAGAATTTTACCAAAATCTCACTTTCTTCACGCCTAGAAGAAACTTAAGATACAGTCTCAATTTTCGCATACCTAGAAAGAACCTAGGGTACACAGGCTCACTTTCCGAATATCTAGAAGGAACCCAGGGTACACAGTCTCACTTTCCGCATATCTAGAAGGAATCTAGGGTACACATTCTCACTTTCTGCATACTTAGAAACGACCTAACCTAAATTTAAGAACAGTATTCCCATATGCCTGCGTCCAAGTTGTCGTCTATAAATCCCGTTACAGGGTAAAATGAGATTGTTTGGGGCAGGTTGAGAAAGTCTTACAATGACCTGAAACATGAAAAAATGATATTTTTGGGGTAATGCAATATTTTTGGGACAATGCGATATTTTTGAGGTACTGTAATATTTTTTGGTTCATGCGATATTTTTGGGGTAATGTGATATTTTCGCAGTAATATAGTTTTGGGATAATATGTTCGGTTCACATTTTTGGGTTGGAAAAAACTTGGCATAAATATTTGGTTCTCCCTATGTAAATAAACATGGAAAAATTTTTTTGGAAAAATTCACAAAAAATTTATTTTTGATTTCCACAAACTTTTTTTGCGGAATCATCACTCCTACGGTCTAGACTATTTGCAAAATAAAAATTTTTTAAATCGGTGAGGTTCCACTATACCACATTTTTTCCTATAAGTCTATGGTAAGACACATACTCAACTGCATGACACATAAAGTAATTGCTAGAAGTAGTACGTAAAGAATATTGAATGAATACGAAGAAGTAGCTTTAAAAAAGCAAAAACTAAATTCTAAAACATGTCCATCAAGTATTGAAGGTGATTAAAAAATCTAAATTTATGAACAGCAAGCTTCTGAGTTAGTATTACTCACTGAACAAGTTTTTCAATGTGCTTTAGTTAGTACAGCGCAGTGTGCAGATTTTAAGCATATTCCGTGTCAAGAAGAATACTTTCTTGATTTGAGTTTGCCAATATTTCATCGCAAAGCAGAAGAATTGGATGATATGACGGGAAGAACTATAATATCAAGATATCTGTACGAAAAAAGCAAATGCTTTGTGTAATCTTGTTTAAACCAATTCACAGTATGGGAGTTGCTTACTAGAAACAATAAGATATGCTGTGATTTGTGCACAAAGACGTATGGTGGACCTGATAAAAAGTTTATACAAATGCAGTTAAACAAATTCTAGTGTATAATCCACCTGCTACACTAATTTTACATTTCAAAAGATTTGAGATCAAGATTTTGCTCTACAAAGGTGAATAGTCGTCTCCGTTCCTTTGTTATTTGATTTCTTCAAAACGATACCAAAACCTTCAAACGTTCTTAATAAAACCAAAGTGTTATATACATTATATTGTGTTGTGCAAGATAATGGTTGAATAAATTATGGACATTATGTGGCATATGTAAAAATAAGAACTACGTTAGAAAATGCTAGTTACCGGTGGCAAATGCCTAAAAATGAAAAACATTTGTTGTCATCTCAATGTAAAAATGTCAAACATAGCATTGAAATTCCATTGGGAAAGTAATTCTGTTTCTGATGTGCCAGAAATAAAGGTCCTTGAGGCACAGGCATATTTATTATTCTATGAACGAATTATGTAACTAAATATTTTAAATATTATTATAAATATGAAACCATTCCGAACGGACCTGCACCTTGACGACATTCTAAAATACTAGAACAGGTAGAATGGCTTGCACGTTTCAATGAGCTAAAGAGCTGAACTATAGGTTTACCCAAATTAGTGGGGTCTTTAGTGAGGAACCAGACTAAGACAGGTCCCCGAAAGAGGACAGCAGCTTTTTCGGTACTTAGAGTGGCAGAGACCGTAGGGGTCGGTATGACATTCTAAGACACACTACTGCGATATGGAGGGCAACGGGAAACCACCACATTACCTCCCAAGTACACTGCATACAGAAATTGTTAAACATGATGGCATCTCTGGGGTAAAAAAATCCGGAGGTAAAATAGTCCCCCATCCGGATCTCTGGGAGGGGACTACTTCGGGGGATGTGATCCAAAAGAATAGAAAAAGATCCGTAAACATTATGCAAGTCGGAGCGTGGAATGTCAGAAATATGAAACAAGTAGGTAAGCTGGAGACCCTGAAACTCGAAATGGATAGGTTAGCACTAGACATAGTAGGAATTAGCAAAGTCCGCTGGCTAGAGGCGGGGGATTTTTGGAGTGAAGACTTCAGGGTAATTCATATAGGATCAGAAGAAGGAAATTCGGGTGTAGGGATAGTTATGCAAAAAAAAAATAGGACGAGATGTAGAAAATTATTACAAAAGTACGAAAGAGTATCCATGGTTAGATTTGAATCTAAACCAGTAAATACAGTAATAATACAAGTATACATGCCCACCTCTAGCTACAGTGAGGAAGAGGTAGAGGAGATCTACAAAGATATCGAAGACATACTAAGATACGTAAAAGGACATGAAAATGTAATAATTACGTGGGATTTTAATGCAGTGGTAGGTGAGGGTAGGGAAGGAGCGATAGTAGGTTTATTTGGTTTGGCACGAGAAATGACAGGGGAAAAGGGCTGGTAGAATATTGCGACAAGAACAACTTAACCATCACAAATACATTATTTCAACATCATGCTAGAAAATGATACATGTGGAAGATGCCAGGAGATATAGGAAGATATCAAATAGATTCCATTATTGTTAGGCAACGGTTTAGATCAAATAAAAGACTGTAGAAGCTACCTGGAAGCAGATATAGACACTGACCACAACATCGTAATTATGAAGGCCGCACTTAAATTTAAAAATCTGGAAAAGAGGAACGGAAAAAGGCACTTTGACTTGGAGAAGCCAGAATATAAAGATATTCACGAAAGATTTGAAAACAAGTCAAATGAACTGCTGAAAGACATCGGGAAAATTTCTGATACTAAGGAAGTAGAAACAGAATGGAATAACATTAAATCCAGCTTAGACATGGCAGCCAGAGATATTCTGGGGTATACACAAAAAGAAAATAAGAAACCATGGATAACAAAGGATATCCCGGATTTAATAGAAGAAAGACGAAAATACAAAAATAGATCAGACGAAACAGTTCTCCTAGCCTGCAAGAAACAATATAGGTGCACACATCGTAATATTCGGACTAATTTGGTGGATCAAGTATTACTCGAAGTACACTCAGAAAATGGTTCTTGCTTTATTGGCTTGGTTTATTTTGTACCAGGTACAAGTATCCAAATTTATGATGTATATATTGATTCCGTTCAAGAAGCCTTGTCGTGTTATGGTTCTACTGGCAATTGTAAAATTCTTCTGTTGGGAGATTACAATTTGCCTGCGTATACTTGGTCTACTAACAACAATGTATCTCACGCCAAAGGCTATCATACATTACCTAGTGTGAGACATACAATTTGTAAGTTAAATAGTTTTTGCAAGGTGTATAACTTAAGGCAGATAATAAAACACACAAATATATCAGGTAATACTTTAGATTTGGCATTTACAAATGTTAACAAGGCAAATTCCAATATTCATGAAGATCAATTAGTTAAGTTAGATACTCATCATGAGTCTTTTAATATACTAATAGAGTTTAATTTTTATAAGGGTACTGAGTATTATTTAGATAAGTATAACTTTAAAAAAGGTGATTATGTTAAAATTAATGATTTCCTTATGGGGTCTGATTGGAGTTTTTTATATGATGAAGGCACATCACTAAATGTTATTATCGATAGATTTTACAGTATTTTGTTAGAGGCAATTAACCGATATGTTCTGAAGTTTTCTAGTAGGCAATCTACTTATCCAAAGTGGTTTTCAATGGATTTGTGCAAATGTTTAATTTTAAAGAAAAAGTATCATTTCTACTATAAAAAATATAATTCTAACTATTTTTATGATCAATTTCGTAGTCTCAGAATTCAATGTAAGTCCTTGATTAGGACTGATTATACTAATTGCATTGCTAGGGTAGAAGGGGAATTGACTACTAACAAAAATGCTTTTTGGAATTTTGTTAATTTGACTAAGAATAATAACTATTACCCATCACGGATGTTCCTAAATGATCTTGTAGCAGATGGTAGTATTGAAATAGCTAACCTGTTTGCAATTAAATTTGGCCAAGTTTATACTGATCAAAATTTAATCAGCAAGTGTAACTTTGCACTAAATGACATCATCTCTCTTTTGGAATTTTCTGAATAGGACATTGAAAATAGTATAAATCAGCTTGATACAACTTCGGGTCGTGGGCCTGATAATTTACATCCATTTTTTATTAAATCTTGTCGCTTAAACTTGATAAAACCAATTAAAGTGATTTATAATCTTTCAATGAAGTTTGGTGAATTTCCCGAGATATGGAAGTTAAGCTACATAGTTCCCCTATTTAAAGGCGGTGACAAAACAGACATAAACAATTACAAGCCTATATCTAAAATAAGTGTTCTTGGCAAAATGATAGATAAGCTTGTCACCATTAAAATACAATTTTATCTTAATAAGTACATAATTGAACAACAACACGGATTTATGCCTAAAAGATCTATTAACACTAACCTATGCATTTACCTTGAATCAATAGTTACAGCACTTTCACATAACTACTCCGTAGATTCTATTTACATTGATTTGGTAAGAGCATTTGATAAGGTAAACCACAACTTATTGCTATATAAATTGCATTGCTATGGAGTTCTCATTTGAATTTTAAGTTGTTACAGCCTGTGAAGCAAACAATATTTTCTTCATTGCTTTACCTCCAAACGCGACCCATTTGCTTCAGCCCTTGGACGTAGCATTTTTTAGACCTGTGAAAATAGAATGGCGTAAAATCCTAACCGAATAGAAAGATACAAGTTATGGCAAGCGGTGTTCTACAATTCCTAAAGACAGCTTTCCTTGCCTATTAAAAAACTTTTTGAAAAGGTTCATCACAATGGTCTAGAAAATTTAAAATCTTGCAAATGTGGTATTTATCCGCTGAACAGAATAATCGTGCTCGAAAGACTACATAAAAACGTTTTAAATGAGGATGCGGAAGTAGTAAGAAAAATAAGTGATTCCTATATTGAGTTTTTGGAAATGCAACAAGATGATACCACGAAGTCAAGACAAATAAGAAAGCGAATTAATGTGATTCCCGGAAAAAGCATATCATCTTCAGACTTAGTGACTTCTGATAACGCTGATGCAAAACATAAGAAGAAACGAAATAAGAGATTGCAGAAGAAGACATCATATTCGTCAACGGAGGATTGAATGTTCAGATGGTTATTCTGTTCAGGAAAGTGACTGTAGTCCGTTTGAAGAAGAATCTTATTATGAACAGCCAGGAACATCTGACAGGCAAACTAAACACTATCTTATTGCAAAAATAAATCATGCTAGATCCCGTGATTCAAATGTTTTAAAAGAACATTTTGTGAATAGTTTAGAACTAAGCAGTAGTAGTGAGTCTAACATTAAAATCTTTAAGGAAGGTGATTACGTGTAGTAAGCTATGATGGACAAGAATAACCTGGTAAACTAATTGACGTTGACAATGACACCTATTTGGTTAGTGCCATGAAGAGAAGTGGTTGGTTGTGGAAATGGCCTGATGTGCACGATGAAATATGGTACAATGTGGAAAACGTTTTAAAGGTTATTTGTGAACCAAAAATGATGTCAAAAAGAGAATTGTATAGTGTGCCAAAAATAGCTAATTAAGTTTTTTAATAAAATACGCATTACTTGTATATTTTTTATTTTATTATACCTGGATGGTACCTAATTTGTTTTTGCATATTTTGCTATTTATGTCTGACTGTAATTTGTGTGGAGTATCTTTATTTTAATTACTTGATTTTAACTACAAGGTTCACAATTTAGTTCTTAGTACAAAGTTGCCCCAAATGCAAGGTAACTTTGTACCAGACTTTAAAGATGCTTATCTCAAAAAGTATGGAAGCTATCCAAGTTTTCAAATTTTGAATTTAATGGTCAGTAGATCGACATTTTAAAATTAATTTTAGCTTTTGCCTAATTACGGTAAAATAAGTTTTATTTATAAAAAAAAATTCAAAATCCAGCACAAACTTGCCCCCCTTTACGGTATACATTTGGAAAAACTTTATATTTATTCTCTAGATGTGATATTTCTCTTTACAAATATTTCATTTGAATTAGCATTATGAGTCAGAAAGAAAAAATGGTTTACTGTAAAACCTCACATAGCCTTAAATTTGGAGTAAAATTTCATTCAATTCGCTAAATTATGCATTTCAGAAATGCATTTTACTCTCCAGCTTTTGGAACAGCCAAGGGTTCACCCATTTTAACAACCTTGTTGTGAAAGAATTAGAAAACAGCGTATTTCTACAATTAAATTATAAACTACACTTTTACATACAATATGTTTACAAACATCTTATAGATATTTAATTCGTTCCATTCAAAATTATAGTTCACTTATGAAACTAAAGTAAACCATTGCATTTCCTTTTTGAATATAAACATTCTATACAGTGAAGATGGTAAAATTATTACTATAGTCCATTCCAGCTGAGAATAAAGCGATGGAAGGTATAGGGAAAGGTTAGCCTTCGCTTTGCTTGATTAAAACATGATGCTGATTTACACAGCTTAATTTTTAAAATTTGTATTTAAAATATATATAATGCGCCATTGTCAAATTTGCAATAAAAACGGGTTATGGAAATTAATTTAGGCTAGTCACGATTTATAATCGCTCAAATATGGAATTAATAATTATTCTGTATGTATATATAGAATTTATATTTAACTTGCTGTGTAAATCCACCTTGTGTACAAGGACATCAACTTTATTCTTATTTGGAATGGACTATAACTGCTTTACAAAAACATTTGGTAAAACACATATTTAAATTATAATTCGACCGTTCCTTCACAATACAAAACTCATGTCACAAAGAAGCTGGTGGGTAATGCTGTAGGTCTGTCACATACCAATATCAGACCTAATAATACAAAGAAAGTAAAATAAGCCTTACAACAAAATATTATCCAAAAGCTTTCTATGAACCTATTATAATACCACCTCCTAAAGCACGTGACGCAAACAAGCACGCCACGATTGGCTACATTCCGACATCACACCGCCTTAATTTCTTTCAATCAACCGCCTGTACCGAGGCGTTTATGACTATATTGTGATCTGACAATATCTTTTTAATGTGGTCATTCGAGATACTTTATATCACGAATCGTACATGTATCTGGTTTGCCCCTAATATGTACACTCATATGTACTTTTAGCGTGCCTTTACGAGAAGTTTTGAAATCACAAGCCATACATGAAAATGGTTTATCACCGGCATGTTTTCTCATATGTAGTTTAAGATTGTACTTGGTAGATGTTTTAAAAGCACAAATCATACATAAAAATGGTTTATCACCAGTATGCACACTCATATGTACTTTAAACTTGTCCTTACGAAATGGTTTAACACCGGTATGTGTTCTCGTATGTCTTATTAAGCTACCCACTTGAGATGCTTTGAAATCACAAACCGTACATGCATATGGTTTATCGCCGCTATGTGTTCTAATATGCATCTTTAGACTACTCATTTGAGATGCTTTGTAATTACATAGCATACATGGAAATGGTTTATCACCGGTATGTGTTCTCATATGCATTCTCAAGTTGCCCTTTTCAGATGCTCTATAATTACATAGCATACATGAAAATGGTTTATCACCGGTATGTGTTCTCATATGCATTCTCAAGTTGCCCTTTTCAGATGTTTTGTAGTCGCAAACTGCACATGAATATGGTTTATCACCGGTATGTGTTCTCATGTGTATTTTTAGAGTCCCTATTTGAGATGCTTTGTAATTACAAACCATACATAAAAATGGTTTATCACCGGTATGTGTTCTCATATGCATTCTCAAGTTGCCCTTTTCAGATGTTTTGTAGTCGCAAACCGTACATGAATATGGTCTATCACCGGTATGTGTTCTCATATGCATTCTTAGCCCCCTAAATTGAGATGCTCTGTAATTACAAACCATACATGAATATGGTTTATCGCCGCTATGTGTTTTCATATGTATCGATAGATTACCCATATGAGATGCTTTGTAATTACATAGCGTACATGAAAATGGTTTATCACCGGTGTGTGTACTCATATGCATTCTCAAGTTGCTCTTTTCAGATGTTTTGTAGTCGCAAACCGTGCATGAATATGGTTTATCACCGGTATGTGTTCTCATATGCATTCTTAGCCTCGAAATTTGAGATGCTTTGTAACTACAAACCATACATGAATATGGTTTATCACCAGTATGTGTTCTCATGTGTATTTTTAGAGTCCCTATTTGAGATGCTTTGTAATTACAAACCATACATGAAAATGGTTTATCACCGGTATGTGTTCTCATATGTATTTTTAGAGTCCCTATTTGAGATGCTTTGTAATTACAAACCATACATGAAAATGGTTTATCACCGGTGTGTGTTCTCATATGTATTTTTAGAGTCCCTATTTGAGATGCTTTGTAATTACAAACCATACATGAAAATCGTGTATCGCCGGTATGTATTATCATATGCATTTTTAGGTTGCTTTTACGAGATGTCTTGTAGCCACAAACCATACATAAAAATGGCCTATCACCGGTATGTGTTCTAATATGCATCTCTAGACTACTCATTTGAGATGCTTTGTAATTACATAGCATACATGAAAATGGTCTATCGCCGGTATGTGTTCTCATATGCATTCTCAAGTTGCCCTTTTCAGATGCCTTAAAATCACAAGCCATACATAAATATGGTTTATTACCGGTATGTGTTCTCATATGCATTCTTAGATTCTCAATTTGAGATGCTCTGTAATTACAAACCATACATAAAAATGGTTTATCACCGGTATGTGTTCTCGTGTGAATTTTGAAGTTGCATTTTCAGATGCCTTGTAGTCACAAACCATACATGAAAACAGTTCGTCATCGGTATGTGTTCTCATATGTATTTTTAGATGGCCCTTTTCAGATCACTTGAAGCCACAAACCATACATGAATATGGTTTATCACCGGTATGTGTCCTCGTATGTATTTTTAGACTTCCCAGTTTATGCGCTTTGTATTTACAAATTATACATGAACTTGGTGTATCACTAGTATGATCTCCTATGTGCTGGATTGGCTCCTTTAATTGAGGTGTTATAGTTGTATGAAGTACAACATCGTAGTCCAGTTTATAAATGTATGTCCTTTATTATTTTGTTGTTGTTTGATATTGCATTTAGGTATCTTTCTCGTACTTTCACTTGTTTATTCGATCGTATAAGTACCTTTTAATGTATGGTTTTGTAGTTTTCAGAAGTATTAATAACCTCATCTGTTGTAGTCGTAGACACAAAAGGTTTGAAGTTGAATAGTAAGACTGATTCCTCTTTCTCAGTTAATTCGGTCAAAGTACTTTCACGTTTGACGAAGACATTTTATTTTTACTTTTGTTATTAACAGTTATAGAAAAGTATTGTTGCGAACTATTAGGCAACCAGTCAAACACGCTAACTGCATAACCGAAGTACATGCCACAGACGTCTCGAATCTTCCAGCAAACACGAGAATATGAGTCATTTATTTAATTATAGGGTATATATATATATATATATATATATATATATATATATATATATATATATATATATATATATAGACGAGCGTCTCGCGGCAGAAATTACGCGGCTGCAATGACAGTTGTAGACATCATCATCATCATATTGTTTTCGACCTTACTTAAGGTCGGTTTGACGCAGCTCTAACTTCTTTTCTAATCTGTGCTAATCTAAAAAGTTCTACATACCCTTCACAACCTAAATTTCTAATAATTTGACTAATATAGTTTGGTCTAGGTCTTCCTATATCCTTTTATCTTTTTCCTATCCATCTGACTTTACATAGATATTAGCAACATGATGGTTGTTAAAGAACTCTAACATGTTTACATGTTTACCATTTATAAGGAAATGAAATATAACCTTCAAAAAGGAAAAGTGTTAAAATATATGTTATGGTAAGGCTTAAGCAACGAAACGCTATCCACATGCCAGACCGCTACCTAATTGTGAGTTATGTCATGGTGACGTTTATTAAATTATATGTTATGGTAAGGCTTAAGCAACGAATCGCTACCAACAAGTTGTAGACAGATTGAGGTTATTTAATTTTTTTGTTTACATATAAGGCGATTTTTCACGACATAAACTAACATACTTAATTATGTGTGTATGTGTTAAACTTGCGTTTTGGCGGTAAAATTTACTGGAAGGGAAATTGTACGGCACCATTCTATCAGATAAACGATATACTAATTTTAGTCTGTTTAACAGAGTTCCAAAAATGGAAAGACCAAGAACAGGAAAAATCTTTGACAATGTATATACTTCACACTTCAGCTAAATTATTGTCTGATGGCACCAAAAAGGAGTACTATAATTGCCATCGATCGTACAACTACATTCCAAAAGGCAAGGGTTTTAGAAGCTTAAAAAGCACAGGTACTAATAAAATTGGAAGTGTTTGTCCCTCAAGAATGGAAGTGACGATAAAGAACGATGGGTCTGTTGCAGTAGACTACTGGACAACTTATGTTGGACATACCAACGATATTGGTCGAGTTTTTTTAAGTAAAGAGAGTAAAGCAGAAATTGCAGGTATTTTCGAACATAAAATTCTAGTTTAAAATTTTACAGTTGATGTGTTTCAGGACAATTAAAGGAAGGCGTTACATTTCAACATATATTGGATGATGTTCGTGATTTTGCTTTAAAACAAGAAAATTTGCTGAATATTTTCATAATAATTATGCAAATCGTCCGACATCTTGGGCATATTGCTCTCGATTGGGTTTAGGAATAAACATTAACATGTATCTTGAATCGATGCACAAAGTTTTGAAGTATGTGTATTTGGAATGTCGGAAAGTAGAACGTTTGGACAAAAGCATTAATGCAGTAATGAAAATTGCTCGAGATAGCTTGTTTAAACGTATAATTAAACTTGCAAAGAATACTTCCAAGGACAAAAATAATAGAATTAAACAAGGTCATAATACAAATAAAATACAATTTTTTAAACCTCAAGCCTCTATTACTATTATTAAACACATTTCACTCGAGTAATTAATAATTTACAAATCAAATTAAAGAAATACCAGCAAACTATCTTTAAACTGCATATTGACACAAGTACGAAAGATACCTAGAATAGCAACAAGTTAGTACAAAATACCAAGTTGTTTACATATAAGAGCTAACATATATAGATAACATTCGTGTAAAGTTAATTTTCTTCATTGCACTGAATTTAACTTTTTTTTTATCCATAGTTGGTTGCTTATAGAAACTGGTCTCTTATATTCAAATCATGAAATTTTCTTAAGTGGCCATACAAAGTTTTATTTTACGTAAATTCAGAACCACAATCTTGGCAAATATTCATTTTTTACTCCTCCTATATAAATAACGAGATAAACAATCAATTTAACATTAACACAGACTTCGTCCAATTTATGTAAACAAAAAAAATTCAGTAACCTCAATCTGTCTACAACTGTCAAACAAAAAAAATTTGCTTAAAAACTAAAAGAAAATTCGATACAAAAACAAAATAAAAAGACCGAGAAAGAAAGAAAAGAACACCCCAAAACAAAAAAAAAGAATTCTCGTCTGGTTCGAAGGACCAATTATTGAAGAGGAAAAAGAGTAAGGAAGGAAGGGAAACAAACAACGAGGACTAAGATGGAACGGCATTGACACTTCAGAAAAGTCGTCGGAGGACGCATATTTCTAGTGAAGAAACGGGAAAGTCTTCAACCTCATAAGAAGAAAAGGAACGAGGAAGAAAATCAACAGTGTACGCCAAAACAGGACCCAAAGATCAAGCCTCAAGTAAACAAAAGGTACAACAAGGGAGAACGAGAGGAAGAGGGGGAGAGCGCTGGTAAAAGGAAACGATGTACTGTTAACTGTGGTAACCAAAAATCTCTATAAACAAAGGA
Organism: Platerodrilus igneus; assembly: GCA_036346225.1. Lineage (NCBI taxonomy): Eukaryota > Metazoa > Arthropoda > Insecta > Coleoptera > Lycidae > Platerodrilus > Platerodrilus igneus. Next base: position 3,830,382 of record JARFIW010001104.1, on the reverse strand, counting down.
CCAAAGAAAAGAAATGCTAACTAGTGCTAAAGTCGACTAAGTCGTGATTTCCGAAGAACGATAGACCGACTAGAAAGCATCTACTACAGGAGCGGATGGACGAAACACAATCGGACCAGGGCCGACAGCAAAGAAGACCAGCAAAAGAATAGGGAAAGGAAAGTGAAACGAGAAAAAAAAAACCAAAAAGAATAACACCAACACCAAGTACAAAACCCAAAAAAATATTAACAAGGGAAATTTTTAAAACAAAATTTGAACGTAACAAGCTTACTGATCAATGATCTGAGACCAATTAAAGTTCGATTTTCTTGTTGGACCCTCATGTTCAATACTTTATTACAATTCTAATTCTTCACGACCTCCCAGCCCATGAAAATAATTAGAATACAGCGTTAAGGGATAGTTATATTGGTCACTGATATTTCCGAAGACAAGGTAGATTTAAAAACAATTCTTGAAAATATTACTGTTCACGGTGATTCACCGTTTTGCATTCTCACAGCTAAATATAACTACAAGAAAAGAAAGTTCCTAGAATTGCAATATTTTAATGACACATTTAACTGAATATGGGTAATACAGGCTTTACGATGGAAATATAATTAGGCTAGAATGTGGGTTCTTACCGTATTCATACGGGCATTTTATTTTAAAAATGTGTTAATCTCACTAATTACGGTCATTACTTTATGAAATAATGTACATGTATCTTTTTTTCTTGAAATTATTAACTTTTGGTTACGAACGTAATAAGCCCTTTTGCAGAAAAAGAATTTTATGTAAAATTCTTTAAAAGATAGCTTACTATTTCTTTTTAAATTGTATATAATAAAATGAAAAAGAAGCTGAGAAAATTTTATAATTTTTAACGCCACGCTAGTTACATATCCCCCAAATCAATATATATGTATATTTAAATGGAATTATTAAAACTTAAAAATTATTGTTGCATTGAATAATTGAAGGACATAATAAAAAGTTAAGAAATGTTCATAAATCAGACATTGTATTCTAGACGTAATATGACACTGCAGGTGCAGGTCACAGTAGACAATAGGACAGCAATTATTAGAATTAAGATTATTAAAATGTAATACTTTGTATGGTATAAAGAAACAGCAGACTTGAGGTCTGCGTTTCCCACAAGTGATGTAAAGAGCAGGGATAGCATAAATACCCTGAGAACTCCAGGAAAGTAAGTCAGTCTCGAGCTTCACTACTTAACGTTGTTGGTTGTTCGGCTACTCACCCTAATTTTAGTTAAATTAAATAGTGATTGTCAGCTTACAATATTTTTGATCTCAATACGTTACTGCATATAACGTACCTGTTAGTAAAAATTATATTGTAATTTCTGTTTAAATACAAAAGTTTTTTGGAAGAAGCCTTTTTAAAAAGCCGCTCCAAGAAGCCCAAAACCTATCTCAATCTCTAAAAAAATTCAGGGACTAAAGCGACTAGTATCCAAAAGTATTACAGCTTAATCTAACTGAACTTAAAAGTAGACTTAAAATTAGGAGAAGAAAAAGAAGATGGGTTCCCACTAACATAGGTCACAATAGATTATGTTTAGTCTGGATGAAGCTTCAGATCTTAACCATGTTAAATACTTTTGAATATGCCTGAGTCTTCGTATAGTTTGTAAGCATTATTTGAGTTTCTGTTCCTAGTAAAGTATGGCCCCACAAATTTAGGAGCCAGTAGTTAAGCGTCAGACAAAACATACTTCCCTCGCCAAACTGTGTCACCAACTGAAAAATTAGCCTCGCGGCGACGAAGATCATAGTTAACTTTAGTTTTACTATAAGCAAGTTTCAACTTTCGTGAGATTTCATTACAAACCCTACTGAATCCAGGAACTCTCTTAAAAAATCTTTTCTATCAGAAAAACTTACATCTGTTAAAGAGACTGAATCGGTAGTAGTACCAAATTGAGAGCCATCAATTAACGTATCTCTGCCAAAGTGACCTAAATATAGGGGCGACATGCCTGTAACCTCGTAAAATACGAGGCGAACAGCACAACTGATCATTGGTAGGATCTTATACCAACATCGTTGGTTATTCGCGACATATGAAGCTAACATGGGCTTTAAAACACGGTTAATCCTTTCTACGGGGTTTGCCTCAAGATGATATGGCGGATTTGTTACGTTCATTTTCGTAAATAATTGATTAGTTTGTATACAATAATTTGTAACTCAAATTCCTTTGGGTGTTAAACACGAAAATTAATTACGTAAATTAAAATAACCCTTTGGCGTGTTTAAAATTGTATTTCAATTAATAACAAATATCCTATATATTTTAGTTGATAAATCTTTCTGCTCATTAAAAATAAATATTCTTTCTAAGAATTCCTTATTGTCGAATTCACACCATAATTAGATAGGCGTCTTTCCAAGTATCCAATAATTAATGCTGGTGTATCTTCCCTTTTGAAAGAATTCGGCGAAATTATTTCAATAAATTCGGGTTTTCCTGTTTTATTTCCTTGACGACAAGATTACGTTAAGCTTTGGTGCTTTAACTAAACAAATTTAATATTCACTTTCTGTTCGAATAGCATCACGAAAACATCCGTCGTGTTTGCGCTTCGTTCCATTTTTCGTAAGGCGAATTTCTGGCACGCATTATGGCGTGGTGGGTATTTAGAGTTTGTATAAAACGATACTTTTTAGCTTCAATAAATTAATTTATTGTTCGTAATTATTCTAGCTTCTTGCGGGGGACACGCTAATCCCATGAGCTGTCGCTTTTTCTGGTAATGGGAGGCCAAACGCGTTCTTCCTGGGCGTAGGCCTACCTACACGCTGACGTGGACCAGCTACTGACTCAACCCCGACGTCAGCAACTCGAGGGTGAGTTTTTTGTTTTCTCTCGCTACTTTGGAACCAGAACGCCTGGGATTTTACCGTTCAAGTATCATGCGTTTCCAAATTTAATTCTTATATACGAAAATTATTGAACTATTTTGATATTTACTGCTCTTATATTAATGCTTTACTATTTGTTTTTAAATAACTAAAAATGGTTTAAAAACTTGCTGGCATGTGTAAAAACGTTGTTGTCGTTATATTTGTAAATATAGGTTAAGTATATATTTACGATGATCTAGAGCAGTGGTTTTTAGGGTTGCGTTTGGTTCCTTTTTAATAAATAATATCAGGGAGTAATTACCTAAAAACTACAGCTCGCCATTTTCACGAGTAATTTTTTTTTAATGTTTGGGGTTCTCATAATGTATATGTAAATTGGGGACATTGACTTTTTTGGGTTGGGTTTGGGAATACTGTGTTCTGTAAATATTTTGTTTAATTATAAGTTCTTTTTTTCCTTTGTATGTTTTATTTTGAGTGTGAATGAGTGAGTGTATAGAAATTTTCTCTCTATTTATTTCAGGTTTCTTTTTAATTTATCTATAGGTATAAAACAGCGTCCACTCACCGATTGAGCCCGGTCATCCTTTCTTTCTTTTTCTTGGTTTTTTTAGGTTACGTCGATGTACGTAGCACATTGAAAATAATTTTAGAGTGATATTTATTTGCTGAAGATTTAAAAATATTGCTTCGAACTGAACACCATTATCTACCAAAATATACTCTAAAACACCAAATAACAGAATGACAAATTCTTCAATTTTTTGACAACTTACAGAAGCGATCGCGGTTTGCAATGAAAACAGTAAAGGGAATTTTGAAAAAGTGGCGACTACAGATAAAATGTAAGAATAACCTTTAGTGGTCTTAGGCAGTGGTCCTAAATCTATGGAATCATTTGCCAGGGTATAGAAACTATAGAGTGACGAGACATAAAACTTAGAGGTTTCTTTTGTTCCGGCTTATGCGGTAAACAAATTTTTACACCGGTTAACATCGGATTTCAACTTGACCAGTAGTAAATTTCATAAATTCTTTCGACAGTTTTAAAAATAACAAGATAACGCGCAGTGGGTTCATCATGATAACATGTAAATTTCCATATTCTGAGATTTAAAAGGAACGTCTTTCCAATTGGAATCTGCATCTAATAAATCGGGACATTTGCTAGGAGCATTTTAAAATAATTTTCCATTAACTATATTCCAATTTTTATAAGGCTATGGCTTTTCTCCCACATTAACTAGCAAACATTTGTACCAAGAGTCCATTTTTACTTTGGACGAGCCAGCAGTAACTAAAATGGTAACAACATCAGTATGTTTGTTGTAAGATTTAAGTGAACCGTGGTTATTATGGTGGGTTGTGAAGTGATCCGTAGTGTTTCTAAGTCGATTTCTCATTGATTGATAATTATTGCAAATATTATAGTGTTCACTTAGCTTTTTGAAGGTATTTGTTAGAATAGCTCAGTAACCACTTGCAGGTGTCTGAACGCATTCCGTTATGTCAGAATAAAGGGCTCATGTGTAGAGACGATCAATCTAGTCAACAAGGGTTAAAAGACTTTGTTTTTAGATTTCAAAATGGGTGGTTGAAATATTTCACTTGGCGGTTTTTTATTAAAGGTAATGTTTTTAAGTTTAAAATGTAGTGGTTATTTAAGGTAATCTGATTTCATCTTGTAATCAGAGCTTTGTTTTAAATGTGATGTTGGTACTTATTGTAAAATCGTTAGTTATTTAATCATTCAAGAAAATATTTGTGTTACCTGTTGCTTTTGGCTAAGAATTTGATGCCGGTTTTATTCAACGTTTTATGTATAAATGAGTGTGGTTTGGTTTAACAACTGAAAACATATTTATTTATTTGAATTGTTTATTTAGTATCTAATCAGAGTAAAACTGAGATTTGTTTATTGGAAATAATGTTTATTTAGTATTTAATACAGAGTTCGAACTTCAATTGCATTGCATCTGTTGCAAAACCAATAGTGAATGTACCCTTACTGTGATTTTACGCGCAACTAGTATTAACACATCATTCCTTAAATATATTAAACCAAATTATTAGGCAAATTTGAATACGAACAGTATTATATTTCAATGTTGTTTTTGTTTTGGATTTTATTGAATTAACCACAAAGCTGTGTATATTTTTTGTTTGTAATTTGTAATGCCACGATGTGTTTAATTTTTTAAAAAGTGCGTTTTAACCGATGCAATCATAATAAATAATTTTTAACGTTTGCTTACTAGATTTAATATATTTAACTAACATGCATTTATACAAACATTTAGCGCCTGAATCTGGGCTTGTATTTGTGCTATAGAATTTTGCGTCTGTATTTGCTGCCAACATATTTAATAATGTTTGATATTTGTGATACATTTAACATTTTATTATGTGTAATTGTTTTATTTCAGCATATTAATCACATTTACAACTACACTGCTCATATCTCGGTTTAAACGTCATTATATGTTTGTTGTTTTGATTATCCTATTATCTAGCCGATGTTCTTATATAATTAACTGATATTTAACGTTTGTGATAATTGTTATGATGTAATTAAATTAAACCTCTGGTATGACCGACTATCTTCGTGCCTTTCGCGTTTGCATCTATGACTATGTTGGATATAGTCTGTTCAATAATAAACGCCTTTTTAACCATGCTCAATTATATCATATGTTCATTTCAGCGATTCATGTTGTCTTGTCAAGGTACTTGTAGTTGTGCCCTTTTGCAAATAATAGGAAGTGGGCTAGCCTTTGTGAAATATTTTGTAACACGGGCTGGAAACTGTTAATGTATGTATGTGGGCGCGAGTGTTCGAGCCTTGTTGAATATTACTAACATTTTATGTCCGTGCGGGGAGGAACATTGGTAGTCAAGGTGTAGGTCATCTTCCTGGTGTTCCTCCTCTTCAACTTTCGCTGGATAGTATTGGCCTAGCCAACCTCATTATCTACCAGAAAATACTAGGTGGTTTACACTAACGCTTCTTCAGTTGTCATGTGTGGTATGTCTGGGTAACAGTTGACATCCCGCCAAATTCAATGTTGGTGATCTGGGGGGCTTGTACGTCACCTGTCCTTGTCGAGATGTGCCATATGCAGTTGGAAGTGTGAGGGTAGTTTAGGGTTTTCTCTGCCGTGCTCTTTCCCCAATCGTTCAGGTAGAGTACGGCACTGTTTGCTTTGAATGTGAATTTTCTATGTTTTCATGCCAATGACCAATTTAGTGGTTATTGTTTTGATTAAAAGTCCCGCCTTGACGCCATCTTCCCAGTGTGAATCTGGGTTACATTATAACAACACAACGTAGATATCGTCGAGCCACTGCCACTAGATGTTAGATCATTGAGCCCGATGTGTCGTTTATAGAGAGCGTTTGGGTCAGCCTTCAGGACGGTTATACTACAGTTGGTACAGTAGAAAAATTTGTATCTTCCATAATCGGGACAAAACGAGAAAGAGCGTCAGCTACGACATTGGCTTACCGGTTGCTATGGATAATATCGAGATCATATTGTTGTAGCTTGAGAGCCCATCTACGCAGCCTCCTAAAGGTTATTGAAAATCATTCAACCAAATTAAAGAGTGGTGGTCGGCAATAACCGTGAAACAGTCATGAGCATCATTGTAGCAACAGCAGTCTTACATAATATTGCAATAGACTAGAATGAAGGTATACCTTATGAATGGTTAGAACCTAAAGAGGATCATGAAGATGATCTACCAGAATTTAGGCCGACAATTTAGACAATTATTAATTAATTAATACTTTACACGTCTAGTGTGATGTATTATGGAAAGGTTTCATTTCATAAAAAGAAATGTATTATTTGTTAAGGTTGCAAAAATCATGTTACGCTCAATTTTATTATTCTTTTTGCTGTTTTTTTCTTCATTTCTACAATCTGTAAATTTAATAATATTATTTTTTGTTCGTGTTCTTTTGTCTCATTTTCTTACTTTCTTTCAAACTCCATTTGTTTCCTTTCATCTTTTTTCTTTAGTAGTTCCATTTTCAATTGATAATATTATTGCTTAGCCAAGTATAATGGATTGCTAACGGTGGACGAAGCTGTTTTCAAGTTTTTTTTCTTTAGTTTTAAAGGTGCATAATTGCTCCAGTCGGTAGCATTATTGTCCTACAAAATGTATTATATTAGCATATACATATATACATACAAGCGGTTTACAGTTTGTATTTCCTTTACCTGCTGAGAAACTGTTGAGTGGTTGCCATTCTGACAGGTTGCTACCTTTGAATAACCAGTATTAATTCGTTTTATGAAAACTAAATACCTCCAGTAACCTTAGAAACAACTTCCTCGGGCTCCTAGTTATTTATTCATTTTCGAACACTTCATCGTTGGTATAGTCCATTCAAAATAACTTTAGGATGACGTCAAATATAGTAATAAAGTATTGGCAACTGTATACAAATAAATACCTGGAATTGCGCATGAAGGATACTGTCATTTAACATAATAAAGATTGACAGTTTTGTACGGTGCTGTCACCAATTCTTCCTGCCAATGGGAATATTCCTATATCTTTCATTAAAAACATTTTTCTAGCTTGAGCTATTCTAGCTACTATATCCCTTCTGCTACATTCGTCTTTTGTAATTATACTACCTAAATAGCAAAATTCATCTACCTCCTCTAACTCGGTATTACCTATTGATCATTTTGGTTTAGAGCTAGGATGTAACTCACTTGTCATTATCTTTGTCTTTCCTGAGCTAATTCTGATAATATAGTTACTCTGTAATATCTCATCTAAAATATTTAAATTCTCCTAACTCTTTTCTAGACTCTGCTACAATGGCTATATCATCTGCAGAACGTAACATGTCTATTTTCTGTCCCTGTACACTAATACCTATCTTTTTCTCTCTCTGGCTAAGTTTAAAGCTTCCTCAAAATAAACATTAAAAATCAAGGGAGATAGTATACAGCCCTGTCTAACACCATTTCTAATCTTAGCTTTGCAGTGATTCGTGCTATTTTTCTAAGTCAATTCTTATTGGTTGATAATTATTGCAAATTTTATAGTGTATATTCCGATATTTCAGAGTATTTTTGAACAGTACGGTAACCACTTACAGGTTTCCGAACGCACTCCGTGACGTCAGAATTTGGAATTGTAAGGGCGATCGATATTTGTTTACGGGCTTTTAACGGGGACTTTTGCTACACATTTCAAAATGGAAGGTTGAAAAACTTCACTGGCGGTTTTATTCAAGGTAATGTTTTTAATTATATGCTATTTCGAAGTTATCTGATTGCATCGAAGCTTGATTAATTATTTAACGTTATTTCTTTATGTTTTAAGAGAGTATTTGAATTAACCACAAGGTTGTTATGTATATTTTCGTTTGTAAATTTAATGCCACGATGTGTTTAATTTTTTTAAAAGTACGTTCTTGCCTGATGCATTCATAACTTCTGCTTACTAAATTGAATATATTTTCTTAACATGCATTTTATAAAGATTTAGCGCCTGAATCTGGGCTTGTATTGTTTCTTTAAACTTTGGTATGTATTCGTTACACGCATATTTTATAATTTGTTTTCAATGTTTTAATGATTTGTTATGATTATGTAAATATTTATTTCAGTTTTAGCTGCGCGTTTATAACTGCATAATTCATGTCTCGTTTGTATCACCTAACTATATGTAACTTTGAAGGGTCTGACGTATTATAACCTGCAATTCTATCGTTAACTAATATTGAGTTTTATTATTCTTGTTATGATGTGATTATAGCGAACCTCTGCTATGACCCCGTAATCAACACGTTTGCATTATGACTATGTATGAGATGATCGATTCATTTGTACCCCTTGTTTGGTACTATTATAGCATATGTTCATGTTTAACTTTGTTTATAAATATTTGTTTTGCCAACGTATTTGTAGTAATGTTTACGCAACGATAGAATGTAGGTTAGCCATTGTGAATCATATTGCCAAACGGGCTGGAAACTGTAAGTGGTATGTACGATAAACGTGTATATTTGAGTTTTTGTTGAATTTACTAACATTTTATGGCCGTGCGGGGTGGAACATTGGTAGTCAAGGGCCTTATTTTCCCAGTGCCCTTCCTCTTCAACTTTAGGCAGGTAGTAATGGCTCAGCCCTCTCTATTACATTCTAGAATAGATTAGCTAGACTACACTAGCAGTTTTTCAGTCTCATATGCAGAATGCCTAAGTAACAGTTGACATCCAGTAATATTAAAAGCGCCCAGGGTGCTTGTTTGCCGCCCCATCCTTGGAGAAGTGTATTTATGCAGTTAGCGTAGGGTTGTTGAGGTTTTATGTGCCGATACTCTTTAATCAGCGTTAACCCAGGGAGTCCGGCACTGTTTGCTCTCGTAATTCATGTTTAATTGATGGTAACCTAGTTTTGAGGTTATAATAATTAAAGTAGGGACGTTAACTATTGTAGTTCTATTTCAAACCTTCCCGCCTTAACGCCATCTCATGTAACATACTGTTTGGGTAATAAGTTCTAATAGTTCTATTATTTCAAACATAGGTGTCACTTCACAGCCACTAGACGACTCTAATCTATTAGAATGACCAGGTATTGTCAAGAGATATGTCGCAATTTCGTTCAAGATCCACAGGTAGGTTAGAGTTACAGAATTTATAATCCAGGTGCGATACATTGCAGAGTTTGGTGCCGTGACCAGGATGTGTGCCGTTTATAGAGGGCATTCAGGTCAGCCTTCAGGTAGGTTACATTACAGCTTCCTTTTCTATTTCCTATTTCTTCCTTCTAGTAATAATTAATAATGTCTCTAAAAGCCAATCGTGTTCGTTATAAGGACGAGTATAAACGAAGAGTGCCAGAAATATATGTAAAATAAATGGCGTCCTATTTTAATTTAAAGTTAAATGAAAAATACTAAAGGAAAGCTTAACAGTCATTACTATGATTATGGTATCCTGTAGTTCAACACCTGTGTCCTATTTTAAACTCGTTTCGTGATGGACGTGATAAATGGTATACCTTCTTAGTTTAGTTCTGAACTGGTTTTTGACGGTATAAGACCTCGGACTTTCTTCTGTACTATTTGTTTTACAAGGTTCCCATACATTATTATTACGAATTAACGCAATATCACCCGGATTAAAAGGTTCACGAAGTTTCACATATTTATCATTTGCTTTTTTTATAGTTATTCTGATTTTCAATTAATTTTGTCTGAATACTATTTACAAGTTTAAGCAAATCAGCATGAACTGGAACCTTTATTCTCAACTTTCTGTTAAACAAAATTTGGTCGGGTGATAAGTTATTGAAGGTATTGAAGTAAATAAAGTTCAATACCTGGATTAAGTAATGAATATTTTTTAACATATTTTTACATGTCTGAACTCCTCACTCGGCAAGTCCATTGCTCCTGAGATAATTTGGAGATGATGTGATACTGGTGATAAACCATATTCATGTTTGGTTTGTGATTACAGAACATTTCAAAGGGGAAGTCTAAAAATACATATGAGAACACATACCGGCGATAAACCATACTCGTGTATGCTTTGTGGTTTCAGAACATCTCGTAAGGATAAGCTAAAAGTACATATGATCGTGCATACTGGCGATAAACCATCTTTATGTATGGTTTGTGATTTTAAAACATCTGAAATGGGCAACTTGAAAAAGCATATGCGAACACATACCGGTGATAAACCATTTTCATGTATGGTATGTAATTACAAAGCATCTCAAATAGGTAATCTAGCAATACATATGAGAACACATACTGGTGATAAACCATATTCATGTATGGTTTGTGATTAACAAGAACATCTACATATGAGGACATCTATAAACATATATGTATGTATTTGCAATTCAACATCGGTAACACGAAGCTAAAGTACATATGAGAACCATACTCGTGATAAACCATTTTATGATGGTTTCGTAGTAAAACCATCGTAAATGGATAAGCTAAAAGTACATATGATGGTGCATACTGGCAATAAACCATTTTTATGTATGGTTTGTGATTTTAAAACATCTGAAATGGGCAACTTGAAAAAGCATATGCGAACACATACCGGTGATAAACCATTTTCATGTATGCTATGTAATTACAAAACATCTCAAATAGGTAATCTAACAATACATATGAGAACACATACTGGTGATAAACCATTTTCATGTATGGTATGTAATTACAAAGCATCTCAAATAGGTAATCTAACAATACATATGAGAACACACACTGGTGAAAAACCATATTCATGTATGGTTTGTGATTACAGAACATCTCAAAGGGGAAGTCTAAAAATACATATGAGAACACATACCGGCGATAAACCATACTCGTGTATGCTTTGTGGTTTCAGAACATCTCGTAAGGATAAGCTAAAAGTACATATGATCGTGCATACTGGCGATAAACCATTTTTATGTGTGGTTTGTGATTTTAAAACATCTGAAATGGGCAACTTGAAAAAGCATATGCAAACACATACCGGTGATAAACCATTTTCATGTATGGTATGTAATTACAAAGCATCTCAAATAGGTAATCTAACAATACATATGAGAACACACACTGGTGAAAAACCATATTCATGTATGGTTTGTGATTACAGAACATCTCAAAGGGGAAGTCTAAAAATACATATGAGAACACATACCGGCGATAAACCATACTCGTGTATGCTTTGTGGTTTCAGAACATCTCGTAAGGATAAGCTAAAAGTACATATGATCGTACATACTGGCGATAAACCATTTTTATGTATGGTTTGTGATTTTAAAACATCTAGTAGGTACAAGTTAAAAGCACATTTGAAAACGCATACTAGTGCTAAGCCATTTTCATGTACGATTTGTGATTTCAAAACATCTCAAATGGTCAGCTTGAGAAGGCATTTGAAAACCCACACCGGTGATAAACCATTTTTATGTATGGTTTGCAATTACAAAGCATCTCAAAAGAGACATCTAACAATACATATGAGAACACACACCGGTGATAAACCATTTTTATGTATGGTTTGTAATTTTAAAACATCTGAAATGGGTAGCTTGAAGAAGCATATGAGAACACACACCGGTGATAAACCATTTTCATGCATGATTTGTAATTACAAAGCATCTCAAATTGATAATCTAACAATTCATATGAGAGCACATACCGGTGATAAACCATATTCATGTTTTGTTTGTGATTTCAAAACATCTCAAATAGGAAGTCTAAAAACACATATAAGAACACATACCGGTGATAAACCATATTCATGTATGGATTGTGGTTTCAAAACATCTCGAAAGGACACACTAAAATTACATGTGAGTGTACATACTGGTGTTAAACCTTTTCTATGTACGGTCTGCGATTTCAAAACATCTCAAATTGGCAACCTGAAAAGGCATATGAAAGTACATAGCAGTGATAAACCATTTGCATGTATGGTTTGTAAATATAAGTCATTTCAAATGGGTAATCTAACAAAACATATGAGAACACATACCGGTAATAAACGACTTTAATATAAGTGATTTCAAAGCATCTCGTAAGGACAAGCTATAAGTACACATGGGGATTAATACTGACGATATTTCATTTTTATATAGGGTTTGTAAATACAAAGCATCCCAAATGAATAGTCTAACAAAACATACGACTTTCAAAGCATCTCGAGTGGGAAGTCCAAAAATTCATATCTGAACACATACCAGTGATAACATCGTATTTGTGTATGGTTTGCAATTTCAAAATACTTCAAATGGGTAGACCCAAAATACACACGCAAATACATACAGATGATAAACTATATTCATGTGTGGCTTACAAATACAAAGCATCTCAAATGGTTGCTCTAAAATTACATATGAGAACACATACCGGTGATAAATCATATTTATATATTGGTTGATGATTTCAAAACATGCCAAATGGGTAGTCTAAAAATAACTAACGAAAAGACATGCCTGTGTTATACCATTTTCATGTGTTGTTTGTGACTTTAAAATATCTTTCAATGACACTCTAAAAGTTCATGTAAGCGTACACACTGGAGATAAACCATATGCGTGTACGGTTTGTGATTGCAAAGCATTCTGAATGGCAAATTAGAAAGGACGAGATCATATACTAGTGATAAACGCTTCAGTATATGCAGTTTCCTTGATTGGTTGAAATTAGAGGTGTCTGAGTGCAGAAGGTTCCTAATCCCGGCGTACAAATTAGAGATGCCTGATGACAGAATGTTCCTAATCCTGGTGTGCTTGTTGGCGTCGCGTGCTCTAGGAGGTGGTAATATAGCCGTAATGGTTTCGTCAGTGGATCTGTTCAAGCTTTTTATGGAAAGATCCGTTCCGTAATGTTGTTATACAAGAGTTTACTTTATTTTATCCCACTTGATTTGATGGTCACAACAAGATAATCTGAAGAAAAGCTCTTAGTATACGAGCAGTTGGGTGATTTCCGTCTTGCAATATTTTTAAATCCCTCTAAGAAGTTTGGTGGCATTCCTAAAGAGAGAACAAAGTGAATTGATTTGCTGTAACTTTTGGAGCACCTTGTATACTGAGATTCGTTTGTGTTGTACTTCCAACGGTTTTATTTGAATTCGAGTGTGTTGAGCGAGTCTAATATTTATTGAGGGGTGTTTTATGTGTGTATGCTATTTGTTGCGTTTTTATCGGTCAGTTAGCTAGAAGTATATTTGGTGTCATGCTCTTACAGTATGACTCATTCAAAGCTGTTGAATTAAGACCATTAAATATAAGAAGATTTTCGACTTGTGTTATCTAAGCCTTGTCCTCAATAATTAATTAATAACTAAACTTGAGCTCTACCAAATCTTGGTCTGAACATGTCCGTACGTTACAAATAATAGATCAACTGTCAGTTATGAAAATTACAATTTTCCAACATGCAGCCGTGAACAAGAACAAATGGAGAAGGGAAGGAATTTTTCAAATTGGAACAATTGTACGAAGGCGACTTCTGAAAGTAAAATGTTTAGTCATTTGCATTTTTGCGCACGCGGATTATCTAAAAAAGCCTATTGAAAAATCAATAAATCAAAAAAATGAAAAATCCAATATCACAAATCTACAAAATAGGAGTCTAGTGCAGCGGCCAAAGAAACCGGCGGCTCCGTGGCGTAGTGGTATGTGTGTGACTACTACGCCCAATGGTCCCGGGTTCGAATCCGCTCGAAATACGTTAGGCGAGCATTTTTCACAAAAATACGTCCTCGTTTGGATGAGAGGTAAGATGGAGGTCCCGTGTGTGAATGTTGTCACGTACGTTAAAGATCCCTACCTTGCTTGGAACAGCAAGGGTTCCGCAAAATTTCAAATTTTCCAGGTTAACAAAAAAAACTCGCTTCCTGGCCAATGAAGTACCTTCGGCTGGAGCATTGGAAAATCACATGTAAGGTCAAAGAAACCAATAAAAGTCGGCGGTGAGAAGGAAGGGAAAAGAAAGAGAGGGCAAAATTAGGAGAATTTGCAATGAAAGCAGTTCCATAAAATAGAAGAACGCAAAGTAATGCCAATGGAAGAACATGCTGTATAGATAGCGATGCTACCTACAACCTTAAAAGAAGAATTTGAAGAAGCGTTACGAGCGATAAAAAGTGTCTCCTAAAGATAACAGGTAGACGATGAACAGAACCCAAAAAGGTAGATTAAGCAAAGAAGGTGATGCAAAACATAATATAAGCAGATCACACAGAAGGCTAAATTGAATTGAGAAAACATAACTAGAATTTTGGAAAGAAAAACAGCGCACTATTTATTTACTGAAGATAGTGGATTAAAATCTCATAAAAGAAGAAAAAATATTGAGCGAATTTGATAGAATCTTTTGGTACATTTTAACATAGGCCTTTGAAAAAGCATGTTACCAACAAAAAAATATAATACCACCTTGTGAAAACAGGAACTAAAATTTTTCAAAGATCGTTAACTAATGCCCTGGATTATAAACTTACTGTAGACAAATACTTTAAATGTAAAATACTCTGTCAATTGGATCAATAGTAACTGCCCAGTTTCAAAGTATACTCACTCGATATTCAATTTTCAAGATATTTATAGGATCGTCCCCCTTTTGTTTGTGATTTGTTGGCTTCACGTGCTAGGCGAGGCCAAGCGTATTATCACTTGTTATTTTGGAAAGTTTACCACTTGCATGTATTTTAATTGCATGACACGGTGGTCTAAGTCACGTAATTTAAATGTTATACCTTACATCTACTTCAGAAATCCTATGGCATCTCGTGCTATATTGAACCATACATATATGGACGACATAATTTCTGGCGCACACTCTATTGAAGCCGCCAAGCAACTCCAAACTGAACTAAAAAACCTCTTATCTCTGGGTAAATTTCAACTTCGTAAATGGTCTAGCAACTCGACTGAAGTTCTCAAGGATTTTGACAAAACTGATTTAGAAACCTCATTAATTATCGCTACTAATGTTAGTGGTATAAAAAATTTGGGATTAGTATGGAACCCTGCTCTAGATATATTCCACTATCACATCCTTCCTTTCGAAGGACCTTTTACTAAACGAAATGTTCTTTCATATATGGCACGTATCTTTGATCCACTAGGATGGTTATCACCTGTTATTTTTGTAGTTATATGTTTTCTACACCGGCTTTGGTTGCAACATCTCGACTGGGATGACACCCCGGATGATATTTGGTGTTGTGAATGGAAAAGCTTCTGTAATCAATTTTCTATTCTGTCTCAAATTGAAATTCCGCGTAGACTATACCAACCTAATGCTACTTACCATCTGCTAGGGTTTTGTGACGCTAGCGAAAAGGGGTATAGCGCATGCGTCTATCTGCATTTAACTTGTGGAACCTACATTTCATGCAATTTATTGCAGCCCAAAAGCAAGGTTGCACCTCTAAAATTTCTTACCATACCTCGCTTGGAGCTCTCTGCCGCTCTGTTGCTCTCTCAACTTATTTACTCGATCACCTCAAATTCCTTTGATTATCCTTTGGAAGGGATAAAATTATACTCTGACTCTCAAGTTGTTTTGACTTGGCTAAAAACTTCTACGCATTTACTTAATAGTTTCGTGGCAAATCGGGTTAACCGCATACTTGAACACACTAATTTGTCACAATGGAACCACATTCCGGGTACTTTTAACCCAGCTGACATTTTATCTCGCGGTCTATCCCCCTCACAACTAATTCGTAGTAGTTTATGGTGGCATGGCCCCATCAACGATTACGATTTATATTTTTCTGCTAATAGAAATAATCCGTCCCTGCCTATTGAGCAAATTCCTGAAATAAAACTCTCCGCTACTATGTTGGCAACCGCTACATGTGACTTTTCTGAATTCATCAGTACATTCTCCTCTCTCAGCAGGCTCCAATATAGGCTGGTATATATATACCGCTTCATTAATAATTGGCGACATTCTCAAAAGAAATTACTCGGTCCAGTTTCTGTAGATGAACTGCAATCTGCTTTAGAAGCATGTGTTAAACTCATTCAACAGCAATACTTCGGCTCTTCTTATATTTGAAAACGGTAGTTAAAATTAAAAGTTCGATAAATGCAACACCGGTAGCGTGGTGTAATAGACACTATCAGCAGTTGGTAGCGCGAACTCTTATACAGATTTGGGCGAGGTCAACTACCAATACGTGTCAGATATTGCGTAATACGACGTAAATTCACTCAATTTTTAACACAAGAATAAGGCATGCAAATTAAGTAAAGGATTACTTACATCAGATATCCTGCCTTCGCCCGAAGTTGCACTCGGGTAGGCCTCTAACCACTCCAGTCGGGGCTCCTCCCGGAGGAATTAGAGATGACACGTTGACGCTACCAAATGCGTACGAATCAGCTCCGGCCAGCTAAGATGGACATGAGGTCATCCTCAGGCATGAAGTTCGGTAGTCCCAGGTGGCGGCAAATTCTTACCTATGTAGGGAATGATGGAAAAAGGTACAAGGTATGACAGACAAAAGTTAAGCAAGCAAGGAAATCTACATAGATACGATAACGATACGTCACAAAAAAGAAACGTCTACTTCACTTCACAAACAAAGGCAAAAAGCCACGTTCTCGCGAGAGAAGCGGAGAACTCTCCCACCCCATTGTCTAGTATTCCTCTAACCCTCTAGGGATACACTCACTGCGCAAGCTCACTACTCTGACGTACGGAAGCACACGCTTAGTCTATTTAAAAGTTCCCGCGTCCCGCGTATTTGAAAATATGGCGCGAACTCCCGTATATCAAAAAACTAACCTAAAAACATGTTTAAGTGACCCTTGGCACGTAACACTCTGAAATTAAATTATTAAAAAATAATCAACCCTTACCTCGGTACTTGCGTAAATTATCTCCGTTTCTCGACCCTCATGGTCTTGTTAGGGTAGGCGGTCGCCTTCGACATTCTTTACTGGCTTATAGAAGTAAACATCTCTTGTTATTACCCAAGTCGGCCCATTTATCACTTCTAGTTTGTGATCATTATCACCTGTTATCTTTACACTCTGGCCCCTCTACGACACAAGCTCTCATTTCCAGACAATATTGGATTATGGGTTCTAGATCTTTGGTAAGGCAACGCATTCACAAATGTGTACCGTGCGAAACCTCCTCAATCTATAATGGCAGATTTACCTCCCGCTCGCGTACGTATAACCCGAGCATTTACTCATGTCGGTGTTGACTTTGCGGTTTCTTTTCCGATAACATCTTCCCCTCGTCGTAATGCAGCTATTTTCAAAGCTTACTTATGTATTTATATTTGTTTATCCACAAAAGCTGTTCACTTAGAGCTTGTATCCAAGCTTTCCACCGATGCATTTATGGCATGTTTCACCCGCTTCGTTTCTCGCCGCGGTCTTCCTCACTCTGTTTATTCCGATTGTGGCAGAAATTTCTTAGGAGCGTCACGTTTAATACAAGAAGATATTCAATTTTTAAAGGACCACCAGGAAGAGTTATTGTCTACCCTTGCCTCTCGTCACGTCATACCCCAAATTTTGGAGGCATGTGGGAGTCGGGGGTAAAATCGGCTAAACTGCTCTTGACCCGTACGCTCGGAAAGCAACCTCAAAGTTTCGAGGAACTTGCTACAATGTTTACTCGCACAGAAGCTGTTCTCAATAGTCGGCCTTTATGCCTCCCTTCTTCGGATCCGAATGACGAGATTGATTATCTCACTCCTGGCCATTTTTTAATTGGCGGTCCAATTTTAAGTCTCCCTGAGGTAATATTAGATGAATCTCTTGACTTACAGTCCCGTTGGCATCGTCTTTGCCAGTTCACTCAAATATTTTGGCGACGCTGGTCAAAGGAGTATTTACACTCTCACTCAACGAAATAGATGGAATCGTCATTTAAATAATTTAAATAGCGGAGACTTAGTTTATATTACTGGAATTAACACCACCCCTTTAGCTTGGCCTCTTGACCGGGTTAAAAAATTATTTCCAAGCCGTGATGGCATCGTGCGCGTGGCTTCTATTAGAACAACTAGCGGTACTTTTATTCGTCCGGTAAACAAACTCCTCCCTCTCCCTATTTAGTAAATTCTATTTTTTCATTTTCTTTTAATTTTTGAATTTAATTTATTTTGTAGTTCTCTCGACCCTCTTGTAACCCGAGTATCGGCGGGATAACCGTTCCTAGCTGGGAGGAAATGCCCTGCTATTTTCACTCCCTCTGTTATTATGTTCTCTCTGTTCTTTCGCGTCCATAAAATTTCCCCAATTTTAGGTGGGCGGTATGTTCGCGCCGCTCTCAGTTTAAAACGAATACTCGCGAAGCGACCCGATATTATCGTGCCTCTAATGACTGTTGTACGGGACGTGCGCGAGGATACAACAAACTTAGTTGCACTCTCTCAAATCCTCTTATTATTTTCCTCATTCTTACTTTATCCAACCCCTTATGTGATATGGGTTAGTGTTATACACAGACAATGCCGATCTACCTGTTCCAGTGATGCATCCAACGCTCTAGCTAGAACAACAAGTGCTACAGATTTGGTGAGTGACTTTTACCGTAAACATAAATTGCATTTATTTTCTTCTACCTCTAACCCTCAAAAGATTACAGTCCACTAATTCTTATACAACGTTTTATGTTTAGTAATTTGGTATCAAATTTTAATTCTAAATATTTACAATACAGCCTAATTGCAATTATTCAACCTACATTACAAAAAGCTTTCTAATTTGCAAAGTGCCTGGCAATAAAAGCGGCCTTAAATATGCAAATTTTGGATATCCACTGTCGCCTAGTAATATACCGTGAAGTCGGTGTTATTCGACAATAAGGTTTTGGGCTCAATAAATTTAGTAAATCATACCAATAAATTTAATTATTTTCCCATTAGTACTTTTCCCAAGTAAATTGAAATTTTTCCCCAAATAATTAGTAATGTTATCAAAATTGAATTTATGCAAATAATCTAGTACTTATTCCAGTAAAAAATTTGTTTTTTATCTGAATTATCCAAAATATGCTAAAATAGCTCAATTTAGGCTGCTTGTGTTAATATAGCCGCTTTATTTACTGTCATACAAATTGTCTGCTGTCTACATTTGCTGTCATTCTGTCTGCACTGCTGTCATTCATATTTTCTTCATTCTCCTCTTTTGTGTTTTTACCATCATTATCACCTACAGCATGGATTTATCTCATTTGGCAACTGTTCCATCCCAACCTGTAACATTCAATGATGACGAAAGCATCGAAAATAGATCTCCAGAGAAGCTACCGAAGAAAAGGAGGGCAAAAAACTTTTCGTACAAGTTTATCAAGTCTTTTGAAAATTATGATAGTGTTATTGAGTTTATCAAGACTTTTGGTGGAATTGGCTACCATGGCAGCAACGGTCATAAACGTGCCAAGATGTCTCGCGGCGAGAAGTATTACTTCTTTTGTAATACTGTCAAACAATGTGATTTTCGTGCCTACATCTCCTGTCCTGATGATGATGATGTTTGCTTGGTGTTCAAAACTGATCTACCTCATAGCCATAAAGCAAAAGATCCACGTGGCATACCTGAAGAGGTAATTCACACTGCACGATATGGGTGTCGACAAACCACAACAAATAATTGACGCTTTAATTGACAAGGTATTTATTATCAGTAAGAATATTCGTGCTAGTCATAATTTTTTAATCATTTTAGAATATTAATCTACCTGACTATTTCCAACTTACTAATCATCTGAAACTTTATCGGGCAGCACAGAACAAGCAAATCACTACACTTGGTGAGCTTGAAGCCTACATTCAGCCAATGTTACCTATCCCAGAGGATGATGACGAACCGTATGTGGTGGCTTATAACATTGACTACTCTACTTGGAAGGTGGGCATCTTGTGGTCTACCAAACGGCTACTTTCGTTAATGCAATTTACCGACCTGGTAGCCATCGACGCTACATACAAGTTGAACTTGGAAGAGTGGCCTGCAATTGTGGTTGGAAGTGTTGATAAGCAAAAGATTTTCCACCCATTTGGGATGGCCTTAGTTACCAATGAAGCCTCAGCAGACTACGAATTTACTTTTTCTACTTTGAAGAAAGCAAACCCTCAATTTAATCCAACCGTTCTACTTGGCGACTGTGCCCCTGCAATCACAAATGGTTTTACTGCTGTGTTTGGACATGATTTCAAACGTATTATGTGCTTTTTTCACGTTATGAAAAATGTAAAAGAACACTCAAAATCTCTTACCTATCCCAAGACAAAGGAGGTGATAAAGGATATTCAAGATTTGCAACGGTGCCGATCAGAAAAAGAATTTTCATTTGGTTCAAAATTGTTTGTTGATAAATGGAAAAATGAAACCGAAAATCAAGAAATTCATTAATTTTTGGACTACTTTTGCGCAAACTACGTGGAGGAGCGGAATACCTGGTATGAAGGTTATGCTGTCGGCTACCCAAAAACAAATAACCACTTAGAAGCGACAAACCGACACTTGAAGGGGCCTAGAGGCACGAACCGACGCAAGCTTCCTCTCGCCAAGTTTGTTGGCATGGTTGGCAAATTGCTCAAAAGTTGGTCCAACCAAAGGAATTTGGTGTACGGTCATTCGGTGGCCTTTGCAGAAGTTCCTCCAATCAATATAAAGCTATCAACAAACTCATGGCAATATTCACAACTTTACATGAAACATGTTCAGCAAAAACAACATCAGCAAACTATTTACTATTTTTCCATCTAACCTCTCTACTACCACCAATCGGAAAGCTATTACAGATACCGAACTGAATAAGTTTCTTGCAAACACCAAGTAGCTGCGCTATCGTTCCTTTGACACATTCGTCAAAGGTCACCTGGACCGCATATGGATTGTCACATATAACAGTGGTGGAGAATGGCTCAAAGAATCGCACTGTAGTTGCCCTGAGTTTTACAAGTCCTACGTGTGCAAACATTTAGTTTGCATTGCTATAATCAACTCTGATTACTCACCTCCAATGGAGGCTAAGGCTATCTCACTAAACGCGAAAAGAGGTCCCGAAAGGCCTGCAAAACTTGGCAATGCCCTGTCTTTACAGTGAACTTGGGATATTTGCTTGATTTTTTTTGTTATGATTATTCTTTTGTGATTTTTTCTAAACCTATGACTTCAATTTTGTAGTAAATTAACACAATTAAACCATGTTTATCAATTACTAATTATATTGGAGCTATTACTATATTTATTGGCAAAAAAACAACTTTTTTTGGGATATGTACTAATGGTGGAAATAATTCAATTAATTGGCAGCATTTACTAAATTTATTGGTCGATTAATTGTATGCCGTGTTTTTTAAATCAAAGTTTTAATGAGCTACTGTTAAAAATTCGACTGTCATGTGTTGATCCAGGCCATCTAATTACAATATCGGAAATTTCTGCATTAGGACCTGCCACAACTTGAACATTTATGGACATCCAACTTTTGCGATTTCGATAAACTTCAGCTGTAGGGCCTCC
Organism: Platerodrilus igneus; assembly: GCA_036346225.1. Taxonomy (NCBI): domain Eukaryota; kingdom Metazoa; phylum Arthropoda; class Insecta; order Coleoptera; family Lycidae; genus Platerodrilus; species Platerodrilus igneus. The sequence goes on along the minus strand of JARFIW010001104.1, from coordinate 3,808,497 downwards.
AAGACTTCTTATTTCTATGTGTGTTCAATTTAAACAACCAATAACACCAGAAAATCTTGCAAGTTGAAAGAATTGCTGTCGAACCATACCTATAGTGCTAAGACCATGTGGAAATTTTATATAATGACCCAAATTTCCAGACAGAACCTCTGAAATCGTTTTAACAATGCGACAAGTAGTTGTCTGACATACCATGTAAAATTTTAATGCTTCCACAAAATATTTGAGGTTATGATCATTGAAAGAATTATATCACACTTACCTTGGAATTGGTAGATAATTGTTACCATCTACAATATGTTGAACAAATTTCCAAAAATCGCCATCCATTTTAACTGTAATGAACAAAAATATGTGGCGAAGTGTCACTTAAGGGGAACAGAATGCTCCCTCAGATTCGACTCAAGTTTAGGTAAAGTGTTCCCTCTACTTACGCTCAAGCAAAACTGTATAAGCTCTGTGATTTCTGAAAGTGGAGTTGAGTGACTTGTAAGTATGAGGGCGCCTCAAGTATTGTCTAAGAATTCGGGCCTATATAAGTGTAATATAGTCTCTGCAATTTGTAAATAGACCTGTGTCATTACCATTTGTGACATCCAATTGTAGCGATGTTGCCACTACCAAAATCCTATTGCCACGTGACTATATTAGCGCCATCGGTAGAATACAGAGATAGAAAATATTTAACAGTAAATAACGAATGAGATTTGTTACTTTTTCAAAACGTATTTTTAGGATAAATTTCTATCGACAATATTGGAGATTAAAGTCATTAATTAACAATATATTTTATTTACGTCTATATATTTATCACTGGGCATATTTTAAATATAGTTGCTCCTAATTTTATGGCCATTAGTATACTATACCAGAGACGGAATAATAACCACAGTTATTCAAGATGTTATGTTATTGAATTATAATTTAAACGTTTTGATTACACAAATCGATAATTTTCTTTGATGGTTAATGCCTAAAAATTTTAATAAATACTAATATGTTATAAAATACATACTTTTGACTTACATCAGGACAAGTTAAATAAGCTTTGCTTAAAACCATTAGTTCCATAAGAAATTGCTTATTTAGTAAGTTGCTCTACATTATTACTTTTTTTCTAGAAACTGTTAGATGTTTTATTTAAGTATAATTTTATTTAAGTATAATAATACGACATGTTTAAAATTATTGCAAACGATTTTTCCAAATTCTTTAATAATTAATTTTCAAATTTTACTTATTTACTTCTCTGTAGTAATTTAGGTTTTTTTGTGAAAGAAGAGAAAAATCAATTTTAGCCCCATTTAGTAATTCATTTACATTCTGAAAAAGCCATGATTCGTCTAAAAACACAAAAATGCTACAGATTCTCTTTTTTTATTTTCATATATCTGCCAGAATCGAATTCCATTTATTCATAATATATAGCAGTTTCATTAAACCTTTTCTTGGATTATCTTTCAGCCATTTAAATGCAAGACTGTATTCAGGGATCGTTCACTACCATTAAAAAACTCATCATGTTTTAAATTCATCCATCAAGTATCAACAGAAACGTGATAAATCTAAAATAATTACATGTTGCTGTTGAAAATTTTTTTATTTTCCAAAGTTCCCGTTTACTGAGTAAAGTTAAACTGCTTACTTCACACAGAAAAACAACACACACGGTGGTTTGTCTATTTTTATTATAAAAAATAATAAAGCACAAGTACTTGTAATGGCAAAATTAAAAAACATCAAATTCTGACTACCACAGCAACTAACTCTCTGATTCTTTTATTTTCAACCGCCCACCTGAATGCTTAATATTAATATGAATTTAGTCCAACACTCTCCCTAAATGAATGTTTTTCATATATGGTCTAAATTAACAAACATACAAATATTCCAGACAAACAAAAAAACTTCTGGAATTGTAATATTATAATAAAAATAAAAAATTAGATACTTTTCACTCCCATCTTCACACGCAATTTTTTAAAAAGTGGTTTTGGTAATGGCTTAGTGAAAATATCGGCCAATTATTCTTTTGAGCAAACATACTGTTGCCAATTACTATTAGGCAACCCGTCAAACTCACAAGCGCCGTAAGCACTGTATATTCTCCAGGGACCGAGATTTTGTAGCAATTACTGGAGGATGAATCATCCTTTTAATTCAGGTTATAAATAAGACCGATGATGAAGTACAGAGTTTAGTCTATATCAGAATGTCGAATATAAATTATATCGTGTAAAGTTAAATAGTTGAGCTTTTGGAAGTCCAAGAGTAAACAGAAATGTTATATTATGTGAATGTGTCTAATGTGCATGCAGCTTGTAGAATACATAAATAGACAAAAGTGTAATAAATAAATAGTTGTGTTAATGTTGTTAATAGACCTATGGTTAAAATTTAGTTTAAGAAGATATTAGTGCTTGTAAGTTCATTAGTGTGATAGTGCTTCATTGTTAATTGGACTGAAAACATCTATAAATAAGGCATATACTGTTAATTAGACTTGTGAACAGTGAGTAATAAAGACTTTTGTGTCTGCAAGCATCTTGGAATCAGAAAACTAGAACTGCGTCACTTCATCCCCAATCGGATGGGATGGTTGAAAGAATGAACAGGACGTTAGGAAAGTACCTGGCCAAAGTTGTCTCTAAACATCAACGAGACTGGGACCAATATTTACATTTGTTCCTACTAGCGTACCGATCTTCGGTACATGACAGCACAGGATACTCGCCCGCTTGCGTAATGCTAGGACGTGAATTACGGCTACCATGTGATCTTCAGTTTGGATTTAAATCTGGAGAAGAGATCGCAGGTGAAGATTACGTTATTATGTATATTTTTTCTGTCAATCTAATGCACAACAAATTGTGGTAGATTAACATTACCTATCGAGAATTCTTATGTACTTGTATCAAGTCCAGGGTAAGGTTTGGATGGAAATTGGCTTATAGTAAAAGAACACTCTAAAGACATTGAGCAACTGGGTTTTCTGGCCCACAGTCGCATAAGACTGGGCCCGTGGGTATATTTGAATTGAAAGAAACAGAATAAAGGGCGCCACCTAAATTTTTTATAAAGCAAGTGACTAAATGAATTTGCTTAAAGGAAAATTTGGAAACCTATATTACCACAAACCACTTTGAATACAAAGTTTGATAATCACACATTTCATACTTACATCTGTTGGTCTTCTTCAAAGATCTAATGATGAATGGGGTGACTCTGAAACATAGTATCTACCAAGATAGACACCCTATATATATATATATATATATATATATATTACTCAAATTTAGACCAGGGTAGAAAATTAATTAACGACATCAAACAATTTTAATCACCCTGTATAAAGAAACAAATAGAAATTACGTGCGAAATTTATATTAATTAATTCAATTTTTAAGTAACGGGTATTAAACAAAGTGTACAAATAATAATTAATATTTAATTAGTATTCGCTAAAAATTAAAGGGTAGAAGTCAATGCCATTCATTATTATTTTAATTGGAGTTAATTGAACGATTATTGAGGTATAATATGCATAAAAGCTTTTAAAAACCTAATAATACCAAATATGAGACGCGTTGCTAGCATACAAATCTATCAAGGGGGTTAAAATACGTGGAATATCCAAGTCGTAGAAGTATTACGATTGAACACCTGCGTATTTTTAAATATCACGTTCTGTTTAATTTGTTTGGATAAACATGAAAATTCTGCGTATATTGCATACGGTCGGATAAACCGTAGCTTATATTAACGGACGGCTAGTTGAGGTTATTTAACTCAAATAGAAATCCACGTGGATTGAAATAACAGATAGTAAAGAATATCGATTTGTACCACTCAGACCAGGGTAGAAAGAGACGGATAAAATGCGCAAGGCAGAGACACGAATAATAAAGGTGGGATTTGAACAACGTCACGAGGTTTACGATTGGTGAAAATAAGATGCAAATATGAGAGGTGGAAACAACAATTTCTATACAAAATTAATTAGTTGTTAGCGGACGCGTTGCGAGCCGTGTGAAAATTTCTTAGATTTTCATCTGGCGCGAGTGCAAATTTTGTAGAATTGCTGTGCCGGACGGTCGAAAGGAAATAGAGAATGCAAAATTCTAAAATTATCCGTTGCAGGACAAATTCGACGTGCAAGCGCGCTATTATATAAACCCGTGCTAATATGAGTTTCGCTCTCTTTGATTTTGACTTTATTCAATACTTTAAACAGTGCTCTCTTTATTTTTTGATGTTATACGACACTGCAAGCAGAATACGTGCTACGATACAAGTTATTATGTATTAGTGCACTTAGAAAAGATAGATAAGGTAATAAAGTCTAGTTATATTTGCGGGTATTACTGTACCAATTATCTAAATTAGTAGCGATAAATAAATACATTTAAGTATGCAGCTTTGTATAGCGTGAACGAATTATGAATTGCTTTGCTAATTTTTGGGGGTGAGTAATCAAGTGTTATTCGTAAACGTGATTGGATCCACAAAACAAGATTTAGATATACGTAGATGAGTTCCTGAGAAGCTCTGAAACAATTTAGATGAATGGTGGTGTACAAAAATTTTAAAAGCGTTCAGAATCTAAAGCCGTAAACATAAACCAGCTGGAATGGTGGAATTAGCAAGTCTGATGTGCATTGAAGCCACGAGTGCAGTTACCTTCAGGTAAATTTGTAACGGGCATTTTTCGTACCTTAACATTTTACGCTCCCTTTCTGTGAGCGTACTTAAAAATACATCGTTTCTTTGGGATCGCTGTTTGTATAAAGGAAATACTTCAGAATATTTTAGAACTGTATGCTATTTAAAAGAAAACATTTAAAGACAGCGTACCCTGGTGGACCGGAACTAACCACCAAGCGGGCAGAAACGCGTAACCTAAGGCGCCGCTATCAACGCGCCTCGGGAGATATAAGAGAACAACGGAGAATAGAATATAATCAAAGTTACCGCGAATATAAAATATTAATAGAAGAAACGCGAACGAATAAATTTAAAGAATTCTGCACGCAAAACTCAGAGAAATAACCCTGGGGAACCGCATACCGCGTAATTAGAGGAAAACAACAAAAAATCGCGCTCAGTAATATAAAGAAAACAAATGGCGAATACACGGAAGGTTTTAAAACCACAGCGGAATATTTACTAGAGAAATTTTTCCCATCGGATAATCCCGAGGAGGATGAAGGGTTGCACGATTTAGTACGTCGAGAAGCTGCAGAGGCGCAAGGAACAGGTGCCGATAAGGCAATCCTAGTTCACGAGGTCGTCAGGGCTCTTAGGAGGATGAACCCTAACAAGGCACCGGGGCATGATGGAATCACTTCAGACGCAGCTCTGTAGGCGTGCTTGTTAGCCCCGTGTGTCTTTGTTGGGTTGTTTAATCTTTGTTTAGAAAGGGGCGTTTTTCCGCGTTGCTGGAAAATCCAGAATGTGAAATTTATACCCAAACCTAAAAAGGCGGATGCGTCAGATCTGGGCAGCTATCGTCCAATTAGCTTGCTACCGGTGCTGGGAAAAGTTTTAGATCGCGTTATGACTACGCGTGTTGAGCACCTAGTGCGAGACAGCGGCGGTTTTAATAACCGACAGTTTGGTTTCGTGGAGGGCAAGTCGACTATCGACGCGTTAGAGTTCGTTGTCGGGGAAATTAAGCAGGCAAGAGATGCTAAAGAGTACTGTGTCGTTGTTGCTTTGGATATTTCAGGAGCATTTGATGCTGCCTGGTGACCATTAATCGTTTGCGAGTTAGATCGTAGGGGTTGTCCGCGAAACTTGATGTCTTTGGTGAAGAGCTATTTCGGGCGATTGGCACAGGTTGACATTCCGGGTGAAGTTCTGTCGCGTGAGGTGGAAAGGGATGCCCGTAAGGGTCATGTTCTGGTCCCACATTTTGGAAGTTGTTGTATGAGAGCATCTTTAGGGTCAAGTTGCCCGCAGGATGCTCAATCGTTGGGTTTGCAGATGACAAACTTTTAATTGTAAGATCGAGATTGTTAATGGATATGCGCACAAAACCGAACGAGGCGCTTAATAAATTACACGAATGGTCGCAGGCGGTAAAATTAAAATTTAACACGGCGAAGTCAGAGGCGCTTTATTACGGCACGAAACCAGGACAGAGACCTCCTAGGTTAGAGCTAGGAGGAGAAAATCCATTTAAAGATTGTATTACCTACCTCGGCGTCAAGATCGACAATAAATTAAATTGGAAAGCGCACGTACAATACGTAAAAAGTAAGGGCGGCGAAATATCAAATAAAATGATGGCGGCGGCTAAAATAAAGTAGGGTTTCAGGAGCGAATCGCTGAGGACGGTTTATGCCGGAGCAATTGAGCCGGCAATACTGTACGCAGCTTCTGTATGGGCAGAAGGTTGTAAAGTCCGGGAGATGCGTCAGTTGACGAGCGTACAACGCATAACCGCGGTAAAAGCGGCGAGGGCGTACAGGACCACCTCTACGGAGGCTGTCCTGGTGATCAGTAGTACTCTCCCTATCGAATATGTCGTTAGGGAGATTAGAGATAGACGATTAATAAATATAGGAAAAGGGCGCGAAATTATCGAAGATCTTAATCTTGGTAATAGGGAAATTGCAAGAAAGTTCGTTGTATCTGAGTTGGGGCACCCGGCTGATATTAGAGGAATCGAGTTTGTCGAAGGTGATGAGGGCGCGATGGGTATCAGAATTTATACGGACGGTTCACGTATGTATAAGCAGGAAAGGGAGGTGTTTCGGTTTCAAACCAAACTCGCGAACTGGTGCACTATCTTCCAGTGCGAATTGGTAGCCATACGAGAGGCTATCTTTACGTAATAAACCATACGGGCAGAGACGAGTATTATATAATCAGTGATAGTAAATCGGCGCCAACGGCTTTAACAAACATGAACACCTCGACAGATCTCCAAGCGGACGTCTGGAGGATTGCGCGTACGGCGCTCGAGTTTCGACGTTTAAAGTTCTGTTGGGTCAGGTCGCACAATGGTAACGTAGGAAACGATAGGGTTGACGAATTAGCTAGAGAGGCCGCGACGGGCGACTTTCGAAAATCACATTCGTCGATACCGAGGTCTTTAATCAAAAGAATGCTGCGCGAAAAATCAATTTGACAATGGGAAGAGGGGAACAACGCTGCCACGGGCAGGTTGACCCACAAATTCATACCGAGCATAGAAGCTAGAGGTAAGATCGAGGTCAAGCTCGATCACAAAATGGTGCAGTTGATAACAGGGCACGGCGCCCTAAAGGCGTATTTACAAAGGTTCGGACTAACCAACAGTGACCGCTGCGAATGCGGTGAGGGCGTGGAAAGCGCAGAGCACGTGCTCTTCGACTGCCCGCTTGAGGCGGGAAATCGAGGGTTGGTTGATAGCAAACTAGCTATCCTAGGTCTGGCATGGCCAAGGAGCCTAGAGGAAGTCGGGGAAGTGGTTAACCAGAAGGCGTTCTGGACAGCCTTAAAAGAATTCGCGGGAAGGGTCGCGAGATTAGACAATGATAACCGCGAGTAAAATTCGGTGGGGTTGGTGGGAGGATTGAAAAATTTTAGATTGACTTGGCGTGAGTAAGGATACGAGCATAGATATAACCAAAACCTGTGAACAGTGAGTAATAAAGACTTTTGTGTCTGCAAGCATCTTGGAATCAGAAAACTAGAACCACGTCACTTCATCCCCAATCGGATGGGATGGTTGAAAGAATGAACAGGACGTTAGGAAAGTACCTGGCCAAAGTTGTCTCTAAACATCAACGAGACTGGGACCAATATTTACATTTGTTCCTACTAGCGTACTGATCTTCGGTACATGACAGCACAGGATACTCGCCCGCTTGCGTAATGCTAGGACGTGAATTACGGCTACCATGTGATCTTCAGTTTGGATTTAAATCTGGAGAAGAGATCGCAGGTGAAGATTACGTTATTATGTATATTTTTTCTGTCAATCTAATGCACAACAAATTGTGGTAGATTAACATTACCTATCGAGAATTCTTATGTACTTGTATCAAGTCCAGGGTAAGGTTTGGATGGAAATTGGCTTATAGTAAAGAACACTCTAAAGACATTGAGCAACTGGGTTTTCTGGCCCACAGTCGCATAAGACTGGGCCCGTGGGTATATTTGAATTGAAAGAAACAGAATAAAGGGCGCCACCTAAATTTTTATAAAGCAAGTGACTAAATGAATTTGCTTAAAGGAAAATTTGAAACCTATATTACCACAAACCACTTTGAATACAAAGTTTGATAATCACACATTTCATACTTACATCTGTTGGTCTTCTTCAAAGATCTAATGATGAATGGGGTGACTCTGAAACATAGTATCTACCAAGATAGACACCCTATATATATATATATATATATATATTACTCAAATTTAGACCAGGGTAGAAAATTAATTAACGACATCAAACAATTTTAATCACCCTGTATAAAGAAACAAATAGAAATTACGTGCGAAATTTATATTAATTAATTCAATTTTAAGTAACGGGTATTAAACAAAGTGTACAAATAATAATTAATATTTAATTAGTATTCGCTAAAAATTAAAGGGTAGAAGTCAATGCCATTCATTATTATTTTAATTGGAGTTAATTGAACGATTATTGAGGTATAATATGCATAAAAGCTTTTAAAAACCTAATAATACCAAATATGAGACGCGTTGCTAGCATACAAATCTATCAAGGGGGTTAAAATACGTGGAATATCCAAGTCGTAGAAGTATTACGATTGAACACCTGCGTATTTTTAAATATCACGTTCTGTTTAATTTGTTTGGATAAACATGAAAATTCTGCGTATATTGCAAACGGTCGGATAAACCGTAGCTTATATTAACGGGACGGCTAGTTGAGGGGTTATTTAACTCAAATAGAAATCCACGTGGATTGAAATAACAGATAGTAAAGAATATCGATTTGTACCACTCAGACCAGGGTAGAAAGAGACGGATAAAATGCGCAAGGCAGAGACACGAATAATAAAAGGTGGGATTTGAACAACGTCACGAGGTTTACGATTGGTGAAAATAAGATGCAAATATGAGAGGTGGAAACAACAATTTCTATACAAAATTAATTAGTTGTTAGCGGACGCGTTGCGAGACGTGTGAAAATTTCTTAGATTTTCATCTGGCGCGAGTGCAAATTTTGTAGAATTGCTGTGCCGGACGGTCGAAAGGAAATAGAGAATGCAAAATTCTAAAAATTATCCGTTGCAGGACAAATTCGACGTGCAAGCGCGCTATTATATAAACCCGTGCTAATATGAGTTTCGTCTCTTTGATTTTGACTTTATTCAATACTTTAAACAGTGCTCTCTTTATTTTTTGATGTTATACGACACTGCAAGCAGAATACGTGCTACGATACAAGTTATTATGTATTAGTGCACTTAGAAAAGATAGATAAGGTAATAAAGTCTAGTTATATTTGCGGGTATTACTGTACCAATTATCTAAATTAGTAGCGATAAATAAATACATTTAAGTATGCAGCTTTGTATAGCTTGAACGAATTATGAATTGCTTTGCTAATTTTCGGGAGTGAGTAATCAAGTGTTATTCGTAAACGTGATTGGATCCACAAAACAAGATTTAGATATACGTAGATGAGTTCCTGAGAAGCTCTGAAACAATTTAGATGAATGGTGGTGTACAAAAATTTTAAAAGCGTTCAGAATCTAAAGCCGTAAACATAAACCAGCTGGAATGGTGGAATTAGCAAGTCTGATGTGCATTGAAGCCACGAGTGCAGTTACCTTCAGGTAAATTTGTAACGGCATTTTTCGTACCTTAACATTTTACGCTCCCTTTCTGTGAGCGTACTTAAAATACATCGTTTCTTTGGGATCGCTGTTTGTATAAAGGAAATACTTCAGAATATTTTAGAACTGTATGCTATTTAAAAGAAAACATTTAAAGACAGCGTACCCTGGTGGACCCGGAAACTAACCACCAAGCGGGCAGAAACGCGTAACCTAAGGCGCCGCTATCAACGCGCCTCGGGAGATATAAGAGAACAACGGAGAATAGAATATAATCAAAGTTACCGCGAATATAAAATATTAATAGAAGAAACGCGAACGAATAAATTTAAAGAATTCTGCACGCAAAACTCAGAGAAATAACCCTGGGGAACCGCATACCGCGTAATTAGAGGAAAACAACAAAAAATCGCGCTCAGTAATATAAAGAAAACAAATGGCGAATACACGGAAGGTTTTAAAACCACAGCGGAATATTTACTAGAGAAATTTTTCCCATCGGATAATCCGAGGAGGATGAAGGGTTGCACGATTTAGTACGTCGAGAAGCTGCAGAGGCGCAAGGAACAGGTGCCGATAAGGCAATCCTAGTTCACGAGGTCGTCAGGGCTCTTAGGAGGATGAACCTAACAAGGCACCGGGGCATGATGGAATCACTTCAGACGCAGCTCTGTAGGCGTGCTTGTTAGCCCCGTGTGTCTTTGTTGGGTTGTTTAATCTTTGTTTAGAAAGGGCGTTTTCCGCGTTGCTGGAAAATCCAGAATGTGAAATTTATACCCAAACCTAAAAGGCGGATGCGTCAGATCTGGGCAGCTATCGTCCAATTAGCTTGCTACCGGTGCTGGGAAAGTTTTAGATCGCGTTATGACTACGCGTGTTGAGCACCTAGTGCGAGACAGCGGCGGTTTTAATAACCGACAGTTTGGTTTCGTGGAGGGCAAGTCGACTATCGACGCGTTAGAGTTCGTTGTCGGGGAAATTAAGCAGGCAAGAGATGCTAAAGAGTACTGTGTCGTTGTTGCTTTGGATATTTCAGGAGCATTTGATGCTGCCTGGTGACCATTAATCGTTTGCGAGTTAGATCGTAGGGGTTGTCCGCGAAACTTGATGTCTTTGGTGAAGAGCTATTTCTCGGGCGATTGGCACAGGTTGACATTCCGGGTGAAGTTCTGTCGCGTGAGGTGGAAAGGGATGCCCGTAAGGGTCATGTTCTGGTCCCACATTTTGGAAGTTGTTGTATGAGAGCATCTTTAGGGTCAAGTTGCCCGCAGGATGCTCAATCGTTGGGTTTGCAGATGACAAACTTTTAATTGTAAGATCGAGATTGTTAATGGATATGCGCACAAAACCGAACGAGGCGCTTAATAAATTACACGAATGGTCGCAGGCGGTAAAATTAAAATTTAACACGGCGAAGTCAGAGGCGCTTTATTACGGCACGAAACCAGGACAGAGACCTCCTAGGTTAGAGCTAGGAGGGGAGAAAATCCCATTTAAAGATTGTATTACCTACCTCGGCGTCAAGATCGACAATAAATTAAATTGGAAAGCGCACGTACAATACGTAAAAAGTAAGGGCGGCGAAATATCAAATAAAATGATGGCGGCGGCTAAAATAAAGTAGGGTTTCAGGAGCGAATCGCTGAGGACGGTTTATGCCGGAGCAATTGAGCCGGCAATACTGTACGCAGCTTCTGTATGGGCAGAAGGTTGTAAAGTCCGGGAGATGCGTCAGTTGACGAGCGTACAACGCATAACCGCGGTAAAAGCGGCGAGGGCGTACAGGACCACCTCACGGAGGCTGTCCTGGTGATCAGTAGTACTCTCCCTATCGAATATGTCGTTAGAGATTAGAGATAGACGATTAATAAATATAGGAAAAGGGCGCGAAATTATCGAAGATCTTAATCTTGGTAATAGGAAATTGCAAGAAAGTTCGTTGTATCTGAGTTGGGGCACCCGGCTGATATTAGAGGAATCGAGTTTGTCGAAGGTGATGAGGGCGCGATGGGTATCAGAATTTATACGGACGGTTCACGTATGTATAAGCAGGAAAGGGAGGTGTTTCGGTTTCAAACCAAACTCGCGAACTGGTGCACTATCTTCCAGTGCGAATTGGTAGCCATACGAGAGGCTATCTTTACGTAATAAACCATACGGGCAGAGACGAGTATTATATAATCAGTGATAGTAAATCGGCGCCAACGGCTTTAACAAACATGAACACCTCGACAGATCTCCAAGCGGACGTCTGGAGGATTGCGCGTACGGCGCTCGAGTTTCGACGTTTAAAGTTCTGTTGGGTCAGGTCGCACAATGGTAACGTAGGAAACGATAGGGTTGACGAATTAGCTAGAGAGGCCGCGACGGGCGACTTTCGAAAATCACATTCGTCGATACCGAGGTCTTTAATCAAAAGAATGCTGCGCGAAAAATCAATTTGACAATGGGAAGAGAGGTGGAACAACGCTGCCACGGGCAGGTTGACCCACAAATTCATACCGAGCATAGAAGCTAGAGGTAAGATCGAGGTCAAGCTCGATCACAAAATGGTGCAGTTGATAACAGGGCACGGCGCCCTAAAGGCGTATTTACAAAGGTTCGGACTAACCAACAGTGACCGCTGCGAATGCGGTGAGGGCGTGGAAAGCGCAGAGCACGTGCTCTTCGACTGCCCGCTTGAGGCGGGAAATCGAGGTTGGTTGATAGCAAACTAGCTATCCTAGGTCTGGCATGGCCAAGGAGCCTAGAGGAAGTCGGGGAAGTGGTTAACCAGAAGGCGTTCTGGACAGCCTTAAAAGAATTCGCGGAAGGGTCGCGAGATTAGACAATGATAACCGCGAGTAAAATTCGGTGGGGTTGGTGGGAGGATTGAAAATTTTAGATTGACTTGGCGTGAGTAAGGATACGAGCATAGATATAACCAAAACCTGTGAACAGTGAGTAATAAAGACTTTTGTGTCTGCAAGCATCTTGGAATCAGAAAACTAGAACCACGTCACTTCATCCCCAATCGGATGGGATGGTTGAAAGAATGAACAGGACGTTAGGAAAGTACCTGGCCAAAGTTGTCTCTAAACATCAACGAGACTGGGACCAATATTTACATTTGTTCCTACTAGCGTACTGATCTTCGGTACATGACAGCACAGGATACTCGCCCGCTTGCGTAATGCTAGGACGTGAATTACGGCTACCATGTGATCTTCAGTTTGGATTTAAATCTGGAGAAGAGATCGCAGGTGAAGATTACGTTATTATGTATATTTTTTCTGTCAATCTAATGCACAACAAATTGTGGTAGATTAACATTACCTATCGAGAATTCTTATGTACTTGTATCAAGTCCAGGGTAAGGTTTGGATGGAAATTGGCTTATAGTAAAAGAACACTCTAAAGACATTGAGCAACTGGGTTTTCTGGCCCACAGTCGCATAAGACTGGGCCCGTGGGTATATTTGAATTGAAAGAAACAGAATAAAGGGCGCCACCTAAATTTTTATAAAGCAAGTGACTAAATGAATTTGCTTAAAGGAAAATTTGAAACCTATATTACCACAAACCACTTTGAATACAAAGTTTGATAATCACACATTTCATACTTACATCTGTTGGTCTTCTTCAAAGATCTAATGATGAATGGGGTGACTCTGAAACATAGTATCTACCAAGATAGACACCCTATATATATATATATATATATATATATATATATATATATATATTACTCAAATTTAGACCAGGGTAGAAAATTAATTAACGACATCAAACAATTTTAATCACCCTGTATAAAGAAACAAATAGAAATTACGTGCGAAATTTATATTAATTAATTCAATTTTTAAGTAACGGGTATTAAACAAAGTGTACAAATAATAATTAATATTTAATTAGTATTCGCTAAAAATTAAAGGGTAGAAGTCAATGCCATTCATTATTATTTTAATTGGAGTTAATTGAATGATTATTGAGGTATAATATGCATAAAAGCTTTTAAAACCTAATAATACCAAATATGAGACGCGTTGCTAGCATACAAATCTATCAAGGGGGTTAAAATACGTGGAATATCCAAGTCGTAGAAGTATTACGATTGAACACCTGCGTATTTTTAAATATCACGTTCTGTTTAATTTGTTTGGATAAACATGAAAATTCTGCGTATATTGCAAACGGTCGGATAAACCGTAGCTTATATTAACGGGACGGCTAGTTGAGGGGTTATTTAACTCAAATAGAAATCCACGTGGATTGAAATAACAGATAGTAAAGAATATCGATTTGTACCACTCAGACCAGGGTAGAAAGAGACGGATAAAATGCGCAAGGCAGAGACACGAATAATAAAAGGTGGGATTTGAACAACGTCACGAGGTTTACGATTGGTGAAAATAAGATGCAAATATGAGAGGTGGAAACAACAATTTCTATACAAAATTAATTAGTTGTTAGCGGACGCGTTGCGAGACGTGTGAAAATTTCTTAGATTTTCATCTGGCGCGAGTGCAAATTTTGTAGAATTGCTGTGCCGGACGGTCGAAAGGAAATAGAGAATGCAAAATTCTAAAAATTATCCGTTGCAGGACAAATTCGACGTGCAAGCGCGCTATTATATAAACCCGTGCTAATATGAGTTTCGCTCTCTTTGATTTTGACTTTATTCAATACTTTAAACAGTGCTCTCTTTATTTTTTGATGTTATACGACACTGCAAGCAGAATACGTGCTACGATACAAGTTATTATGTATTAGTGCACTTAGAAAAGATAGATAAGGTAATAAAGTCTAGTTATATTTGCGGGTATTACTGTACCAATTATCTAAATTAGTAGCGATAAATAAATACATTTAAGTATGCAGCTTTGTATAGCGTGAACGAATTATGAATTGCTTTGCTAATTTTCGGGAGTGAGTAATCAAGTGTTATTCGTAAACGTGATTGGATCCACAAAACAAGATTTAGATATACGTAGATGAGTTCCTGAGAAGCTCTGAAACAATTTAGATGAATGGTGGTGTACAAAAATTTTAAAAGCGTTCAGAATCTAAAGCCGTAAACATAAACCAGCTGGAATGGTGGAATTAGCAAGTCTGATGTGCATTGAAGCCACGAGTGCAGTTACCTTCAGGTAAATTTGTAACGGGCATTTTTCGTACCTTAACATTTTACGCTCCCTTTCTGTGAGCGTACTTAAAAATACATCGTTTCTTTGGGATCGCTGTTTGTATAAAGGAAATACTTCAGAATATTTTAGAACTGTATGCAATTTAAAAGAAAACATTTAAAGACAGCGTACCCTGGTGGACCCGGAAACTAACCACCAAGCGGGCAGAAACGCGTAACCTAAGGCGCCGCTATCAACGCGCCTCGGGAGATATAAGAGAACAACGGAGAATAGAATATAATCAAAGTTACCGCGAATATAAAATATTAATAGAAGAAACGCGAACGAATAAATTTAAAGAATTCTGCACGCAAAACTCAGAGAAATAACCTGGGGAACCGCATACCGCGTAATTAGAGGAAAACAACAAAAAATCGCGCTCAGTAATATAAAGAAAACAAATGGCGAATACACGGAAGGTTTTAAAACCACAGCGGAATATTTACTAGAGAAATTTTTCCCATCGGATAATCCCGAGGAGGATGAAGGGTTGCACGATTTAGTACGTCGAGAAGCTGCAGAGGCGCAAGGAACAGGTGCCGATAAGGCAATCCTAGTTCACGAGGTCGTCAGGGCTCTTAGGAGGATGAACCCTAACAAGGCACCGGGGCATGATGGAATCACTTCAGACGCAGCTCTGTAGGCGTGCTTGTTAGCCCCGTGTGTCTTTGTTGGGTTGTTTAATCTTTGTTTAGAAAGGGGCGTTTTTCCGCGTTGCTGGAAAATCCAGAATGTGAAATTTATACCCAAACCTAAAAGGCGGATGCGTCAGATCTGGGCAGCTATCGTCCAATTAGCTTGCTACCGGTGCTGGGAAAGTTTTAGATCGCGTTATGACTACGCGTGTTGAGCACCTAGTGCGAGACAGCGGCGGTTTTAATAACCGACAGTTTGGTTTCGTGGAGGGCAAGTCGACTATCGACGCGTTAGAGTTCGTTGTCGGGGAAATTAAGCAGGCAAGAGATGCTAAAGAGTACTGTGTCGTTGTTGCTTTGGATATTTCAGGAGCATTTGATGCTGCCTGGTGACCATTAATCGTTTGCGAGTTAGATCGTAGGGGTTGTCCGCGAAACTTGATGTCTTTGGTGAAGAGCTATTTCTCGGGGCGATTGGCACAGGTTGACATTCCGGGTGAAGTTCTGTCGCGTGAGGTGGAAAGGGGATGCCCGTAAGGGTCATGTTCTGGTCCCACATTTTGGAAGTTGTTGTATGAGAGCATCTTTAGGGTCAAGTTGCCCGCAGGATGCTCAATCGTTGGGTTTGCAGATGACAAACTTTTAATTGTAAGATCGAGATTGTTAATGGATATGCGCACAAAACCGAACGAGGCGCTTAATAAATTACACGAATGGTCGCAGGCGGTAAAATTAAAATTTAACACGGCGAAGTCAGAGGCGCTTTATTACGGCACGAAACCAGGACAGAGACCTCCTAGGTTAGAGCTAGGAGGAGAAAATCCATTTAAAGATTGTATTACCTACCTCGGCGTCAAGATCGACAATAAATTAAATTGGAAAGCGCACGTACAATACGTAAAAAGTAAGGGCGGCGAAATATCAAATAAAATGATGGCGGCGGCTAAAATAAAGTAGGGTTTCAGGGCGAATCGCTGAGGACGGTTTATGCCGGAGCAATTGAGCCGGCAATACTGTACGCAGCTTCTGTATGGGCAGAAGGTTGTAAAGTCCGGGAGATGCGTCAGTTGACGAGCGTACAACGCATAACCGCGGTAAAAGCGGCGAGGGCGTACAGGACCACCTCACGGAGGCTGTCCTGGTGATCAGTAGTACTCTCCTATCGAATATGTCGTTAGGAGATTAGAGATAGACGATTAATAAATATAGGAAAAGGGCGCGAAATTATCGAAGATCTTAATCTTGGTAATAGGGAAATTGCAAGAAAGTTCGTTGTATCTGAGTTGGGGCACCCGGCTGATATTAGAGGAATCGAGTTTGTCGAAGGTGATGAGGGCGCGATGGGTATCGGAATTTATACGGACGGTTCACGTATGTATAAGCAGGAAAGGGAGGTGTTTCGGTTTCAAACCAAACTCGCGAACTGGTGCACTATCTTCCAGTGCGAATTGGTAGCCATACGAGAGGCTATCTTTACGTAATAAACCATACGGGCAGAGACGAGTATTATATAATCAGTGATAGTAAATCGGCGCCAACGGCTTTAACAAACATGAACACCTCGACAGATCTCCAAGCGGACGTCTGGAGGATTGCGCGTACGGCGCTCGAGTTTCGACGTTTAAAGTTCTGTTGGGTCAGGTCGCACAATGGTAACGTAGGAAACGATAGGGTTGACGATTTAGCTAAAGAGGCCGCGACGGGCGACTTTCGAAAATCACATTCGTCGATACCGAGGTCTTTAATCAAAAGAATGCTGCGCGAAAAATCAATTTGACAATGGGAAGAGAGGTGGAACAACGCTGCCACGGGCAGGTTGACCCACAAATTCATACCGAGCATAGAAGCTAGAGGTAGGATTGAGGTCAAGCTCGATCACAAAATGGTGCAGTTGATAACAGGGCACGGCGCCCTAAAGGCGTATTTACAAAGGTTCGGACTAACCAACAGTGACCGCTGCGAATGCGGTGAGGGCGTGGAAAGCGCAGAGCACGTGCTCTTCGACTGCCCGCTTGAGGCGGGAAATCGAGGGTTGGTTGATAGCAAACTAGCTATCCTAGGTCTGGCATGGCCAAGGAGCCTAGAGGAAGTCGGGGAAGTGGTTAACCAGAAGGCGTTCTGGACAGCCTTAAAAGAATTCGCGGGAAGGGTCGCGAGATTAGACAATGATAACCGCGAGTAAAATTCGGTGGGGTTGGTGGGAGGATTGAAAAATTTTAGATTGACTTGGCGTGAGTAAGGATACGAGCATAGATATAACCAAAACCTGATATTAAAAATAAAAAAAAAAAAATAATAATAATAATAATAAAATAACATGATAATTATACCCAAATGTCCAATGTGCACGAAAAACCCCCACACCATTAATACAATCACCGCCTATCTTCATAATTATGTGCGGAAAATCGGGAAATCGAGAATAAATAATAACAAATAAACAATAATAAATAAATCAGAAACCCTCATTAAATTAAATCAATTAAATAAACAAAGATAATAAAATAGAGTGAAACCGCGCATCCCCCCCCCAGGACTTGAAAGTGAAGTGATAGTGATAGTGATTGTGATCCCCCCAAGAACATTTAGTGCATACCCACCAGGACTTTAGTAGTGCACCCCATCTTCCCCTTAGAAGTAAGTTACAGTTAGATGTAAGCAGACGACCAGATCTTCGGATGCAGGAGAATTTTATCATGGTGGTAAGACTTAAATTGTGGCGGCTGTACTCGCACTAGCATTGATTTACATTAATTAGTAGTTTTTGAAATAATTTAACAAGCACGTTTTGTGTGTAATGGCGCTAGCCGACATATGCTTGTGGGAGTGCACCTGATAAATAGGGTTATGCTTTTGCTATTTTGTGCACTGCTATATGCTTAACGCTTATTAGACATTTATTTATATATTTATATAATTATATTTATTTATATTTTATATTTACACTTTATATTTATTAGCATGTATTGTAGTATTTTGTGGCATATTTGTTTTGTTTGACGTTCTGTCGCCATTTTGGTTGCAGTATATATTTGGGAAGGAAGAGCAGAATTGAGAAGATTGTAATCATAATATAAATCAGTTAGGGAATGATAGGGAAAGCTAGGGATGGATTTAAATTAGTTAGCTAGATTTGGATAGTTTTAAGACGACCCTTCAGGTCGCACTGGTAAGCAGAGCCGGCGTCTGCTATCCGGTATTACGGATCTCTCCCCCTCTCATTTTTGCTTGTGTCTTGTTGATCGGGTACACTCGAAAGTCAGCGCTAGGGATACCATTATTTACAACCCTGTTTTTAGTTTTTGTTTTGTTTTTGTTTCAGTTTTGTCAGATTTTTAGGTTTGTTAGATTGTTAGAGTTTGTTAGGTTTGTTAGATTTTAGGTTTGTTAGATTTTTATTTAGTTTTTATTTAGGTGGATCAACTATGAAGTTAGTATAAATTAGAAGCACGTTATTTTTCGCGTTTAAACCCAATGTAGTACCTCCGGGTGGAGCATTGGGGACGTGGCCGCAAGTATAGCGGCCCTTATTCAAATTATAATGTATGCAATTTAACTCGCGTGTATTAATTTTAAAAGATAGATAAATTGAAGATTAATTCTCATTAATAAATAAATTCCAACTTATCGAAAACGATAAACAGCCTGTAATTAATTGTTAGATACGATTGTGACATTCACGTTTTAGATGTTCCTTATGTTATTAGCGAGGTAGATAATAGTCGATAAGCGGTTATAATAGCGACGAATTGTGGAGTCTGTTCTTTGTTCCTGTTTAATAAGTACGTTAAAAGTGCTGTTCCTTTTTGCTTTATAAATAGTGAGAATTAATGCGGGATTAATTCTCGAATTGTTCATGAACAAACGCGGCCCGATTCTAGTTGTTTTTCTTGTGAAATAAAAGGTGTATTTTAACTGTAGAATTTAACTCGACCGCACGGGTTTTAAGGTCATTGACAGACGGTTTTAAGGCTTACGCGTTACTTTACTAATTGTTTTGTTGCTTTTCTGTTGGATATAAAAGTGATAGAACTTGTCTTACTCGACCGCACGTGTTTTAAGAACATTGACTTAGTGATTACGCGTAACTGTGCTAATTGTTTTTTGTTGATTTGTCTTTTATATTTGGAACTGTATGTGCGATTTAGTTTTCGTGGTCCTTTTTTTTATGAGAGTAGCGCATACTTTGGATTATTTAAACACAGTGATACTGTAGTTTCTGAATTTTCGAACAACAAAGAATCTAAAATAAATCATGGCTTGCGTGAGTTTCGCTATTCAAAAGCATTAGATTTTTCTTTGTTACCATATGTAGCAAATAAAACACCTCACGTTACTGCAAGAACTTCTCAGATGACATGCATTACATCTTGCCTCGAAAGCCCGTGATTCTAAATTCTTATTACTATTTTTCTTTACAATTTGTGTTACAAAATATTTCGGAATTATTGTCTCAGGAAATAGAATTAACAAGAAATTTATCAATGCTACCTGGTTCCATCAGCATGATAATGTCTGCTGCTAACCCCAGTGATTAGTGATTAGTGTAACGTGTGATAAGTTCCCTCAACACCCTCACAGTCAAGGGTGAAGTGCTTTGCTAGTGCAGAACATCGTTGAATCTCACACTTCGGTTGCAAGGAAGCGTTGCTGAAGGACTTTTGTAAGTTGAACTATTTCCTACTGGTTATTACTTTAAATATCTTTTCGTTGCTTTACCATATCTTTGTCGTTCTGATACCTTTTACAATAGACTTGCATGCTATTTTAAAACATAGAAAAAAAAGAAAGAAAGAAAAATCAATACTACTAAATTACTCATACCAATTGTGTCTTACCTATTTATTTACTGAATTACTCATATCAATTGTGTCTTACCTATTTATTTTTTTTACATTTTGTCTGATTTATATTTAATTGGTGTGTGAGGAAACGTTTCTGCTACTCCCCAATATTACCTCACTTTGTACTAAACATTTTCTGTATTGTTTTTACCGTTGTTATATTATATAGTTTATCTAAACAGTGTCTTTTATTTACATGCTACAAAGTACTGAATAACTTAGACGTTTCATTGCTGCTATGCTTATTCTTTTTTTTTCAGGTTTGCTTAACTAATTTTTTTATTGCAGGTCTTATCACTAACTCCTTACGGCCGCGTACATGGTAGGTTGGTCTGCTTTCTACAACCCCCCCTACTCTACGATTGAGCCCGGTCATTTTTTTTTTCTTTTTCTCTGATTTTCTTTTTGTTACGCACGGCTACGAGCCAACGTAGCATAACTTTGGCGCTCGAACAGGGACTGCCACGAATTACGTAACATAACATTTTTGGCGCCCAACGTGGCTGCCACGAAAAAAAAACGTAACAAATTATACAATTTTGTTCGATCTTTGATGTTTTGGTGTGTGTTGAATATCTCTATAATTTGTTTGATAAAAATGTACAGTATTGAATTTGTATAAACAACAAATTTTTAATTTTAAGGTGAAATTTTCTTGTATAATCAGAAAGGAGTATTTAGCAGTTTATGTTTTGATTATGATGAAAATTTGGGTCTGTCTGTGAGCTCAATTAGACTAACCTGTTTAATTAACGTAAAGGGTGGGAGATGCTCCTTTATTCAGACTCAGGTCTGCAAATATTGTTAAATTAATTAGTATGCATCCTACCAGGACTTTAATTCTGGATGCAAATTAAAATGAGGACAAATTTAAACTTGAAATTTTATGATGCTGAAATTTATGCTGAAATTTAATTTTGAAATTTTAATGTATTATGAATATTGATGTAAATAGAGTTAACGTTGATGTTTGTGGTAGGAATGTGTTTGTTTTTTTTTCTGAATGAGGATGAAAGTTATCTAGGTGAGCAGCCGAGGCGAAAAGAGTAAAGAGGCGATTATCAGAAGAGATTCAACAGGGCGAGAATCACAGCAAATCTTGGTGCCCAGTTCGAGAGGCTCGAATATTTTTTTTACTCTGGTGAGGCTTTTTGTAGGTTTCACAGCAATATATATATATATATATATATATATATATTACGGATCAATATGAATATAGTATCTTTAAATTAATTTCAATTGTCTCTACTATATTGATACTTTTCGGATAAGTTTACTTTGTAAACACCATACCAATTTTGGAGAATTTAGTATTATTGAAAAATGAACTGAAGTCCAATAAATTAATT
This sequence comes from Platerodrilus igneus, assembly GCA_036346225.1. NCBI lineage: Eukaryota > Metazoa > Arthropoda > Insecta > Coleoptera > Lycidae > Platerodrilus > Platerodrilus igneus. The sequence continues at coordinate 3,786,704 of JARFIW010001104.1, read as the reverse complement.
CTGTATTCTCTTTAAAGATAAGTAAATAACATCATGATAAATAACATTATTAAAGAATTCAATTCTTATGAAAATGATTTGTAAGTCAGAAATTTAATTATTGACATTTTATATTTTTATAAGTTAGTCATTGTAGTGTTACGCGACCTCAAATGTGTAAATATTCTTTATTAAATTTTTAGCAAAAATCAACAATTGTCAGGTTACTTTAAATTCCAATTTACATGATATAGCTTTCAATTGTTATAATTTAACAGATAAATATTTCAATTCGTCAAAAACAAGATAACTGACGAGGTATATCCACACCTGTACAATCGGTGAGATATGATATTTTAAATTGAACACTCTATTAATAAGAATAAGGTAATGGTACTCATTGTACTATGTACTTTACAAAGGGATTTTTAAATTCAATTGACAAAACATTTATACAAGTGATATTAAGTTGTATACAGCAACGTAATGTAAAACAAGTTTCATAAGCATATTATTGCATGCAAAATTTACGCAGTGGACTTTGTAACGTCCGCTTATGTTATAAACTAATACTTTCTTACCAACCGCGGCAATGACTGGCAACCTTGAATCGACCCGTGCATCAGTAGAACACGCTGGTTACAAGCGACGTCAGCCACGTGTGGAACACATTAGTCTACAGCTTTCCCTGCTAAACGAGTTCCATAAATTGAACTTAATCATACCAAATAAAATATTTTCATTCATCTAAGACTGCATTAAAAATTTATGTGAAATCACTTCCAAAATTATTACAAGACCATCCATATTTCTAGAATTACAGAAATTTTTTAATTCAAAGTTTCATTATTTCGTGATTGTAAAGTTGTACGGTATCAAAGTTGCACTATAATAAAATAATTAATTTCACATTTTAATTTATTTATACAAACCGTTCGCCAAAGGATTTGTACACTACATTATTACAATAGTTGTCATGGACAACTTCAACAGTCTGCTCGTCTTTTACGACGTCGTCGCCAAGAAAACTTGATTTTCCTGCACATGTTGAATGTTTTCAACACGGAGCGACCTTCCAGTTCAACTAAGAAACGAAAAGTGCCCAACGATCGCCAATCGTAGGAACAATTTAAAATCTTAGATACTTTAAGGTGTAGGAACACGTTAACAAGTTTGTATATTTAAATGTTATCAGAAGGAATATGTAGTATGTATATTTTAATTGTAAATAGGATTAAAATGTGCTTTGTGAGTTTATTGGTTATTAAATATACAATGATGACTGAATGAATTATATAAATGTTGTTAGATAGCAACTAAAATAACAGATACACCGCGCTAAAGTCCATAAATAAATTTACCGAAAATTTATATGTTACAACGTTAGTAGGCTTCGTGAAAGATCAAATAGCATTCACGAAAACGTTCGAAAGAATATCCAGGCAACAAGCGATCGAATGAAATCACAATATGACACGAGAGCACAAGAAGGTGGTTATCAACCTGGAGATTTAATGTGGTAGTATAATCCACAAAGAAAACGTGGGTTGTCGCCAAAATTACAAAGACAATGGGAAGGCCCGTACGAAGTGATGAAAAGGATTAATGATGTAGTGTACCGGATCAGAAGATCTCCCTCGTGGTAAACCGAAAGTGGTACACTTTGACCGTTTAACATCCTACGCTGGCCACAACCAAGAAGGCTCGAATAATGAGAATGGTGTTCGACAAGTTATTAATCATGAGCCAAATGTAGATTTTGAGAGTTTTATGGCGGCGTATGGTGGTTCCATTAAGGCGAGATTTGGCGTTGTTGTTGAAAAACAGCAAGATCTGTTTAGAGCACCAGAAGAGTATTCCCTTACATATTGCGTAGCTCAAGATTTGGAAATGTCAAGGCGAATAGCTGTTGTTTTCAAGAAAAGTTTGGATGTGTGGATGAATTAGTACAACAGCAGCCAACTGTAGGAGAAGCTTTGGTTTTTCAGGATAAAATCGTTATGTTTACTAGCTGGTCACCAAAAATTCTTCATGGCAGAGACCTAGTTATGGACATTTATGGGAGGCTTTGCTGAATTTTAAGACTCAGATAATGGAAAATGGAGTAACGAGACTAGCTGTGCCCAAGCTAGGCTGTGGACTGGATCGCTTAGATTGGAGGGTAGTCCGAAATATGCTAGAAGTAGTTTTCCAGGGAACCAACGCCCAGGTCCTTGTTTGTTGTTATCAACCGGTTGCCTACCAAGACCAAGAAAAGAGTGTTGACTGGTATTTCCAACGACGCGGTGGATGCACCAGAGGAGATAGCTGCCGATACCGTCATCAGTCATCGAATTGGCGTCAAAATGTATTTACAGTTACGAGACGTAACGGTTTTAAAGAGGGGGCAGGGTTGCGAGTTACTATTGTGCACCCCGTCAAACATACACAAGCGCCGCAAGCACTGCATATTCTACATGGACCGAGAAGCTTCTGGCAATTTCTGGAGGATGAGTCATCCTTTTTAATTCACGGTATAAATAAGACCGATGATGAAGTACAGAGTTAGTCTATATCAGAATGTCGAACATAAATTATATTGTGTAAAGTAGAAATAGTTGAGCTTTTGGAAGGCCTAGAGTAAACATAAATGTTATATGATGTGTTTAATGTACATGCAGCTTGTAAAATACATAAGTAGACAAAAGTGCAATAAATAATAGTTGTGTTAGTGTTTTTAATGGACCTATGATTAAGAAGTTAGTTTAAGAAGATATTAGTGCTTGTAAATTTATTAGTGTGATAGTGCTTCATTGTTAATTGGACAGAAAACATCTATAAATAAGGCATATACTGTTAATTAGACTTGTGAACAGTGAGTAATAAAGACTCTTGTTATTACTTGTTTTAAATTAGTAAAACGCGTTAGTACCAGCCCGCTACAATATTTAGATATATAAATAATAAATACGAATCTTTTTAATTTTTGTTGGCTCCAAATTGCCGCCCTTAAAATTTGCTGCCCTAGGCTCCAGCCTACTCAGCCTGCTGGTAAACCCGCCACTGGTTGGTCTATTTAACACTAATAGGATTTTGTGTTGTAATTGGTCATTAATTATTATCCTCTTTCCGTCGAAGTGCAATAATAACGGCTGAGATTACCAATACACGACGACTGCCATAATCTCAAGCGTATATGTACTACTGAAGGTTATATTAAAATGTATATAAATATATACAAAACTATCTTTTAATTATTTATTCATTTTTATTATTTGTTTAACAACTGCCTGAAAATAACAAATTATAGAAAAAATAAGCATTGTCAAAATGTCAGTGAATCGAAATCACTAGATCAAGTTAGGACATACGTTTATAGGATACTCATCCATAACATTCTAAAGATGTGTAATAAACAAGTTTATTTGGGTTCTACTATATATTAAGCAGTACCATTGGAAGGAGTGAAGTGTTACAATTCCAATATCTGTTTTCTTAGACACTACGCTGTTGCGCATGGTATCAAGCTGTCATTAAAACTATGTACATTAATGATGGATGGTTTTATTTAAGGAATTGAGTAATTATTAACCAAAAATTAAACTATAGATAGTACGATTTAATGAATTACAGAACAAGTAGTAAACAAGAATGACGGAGGTTAAAGAATTGAGTACTATATCTATTCGAGACCTAGAGAGTTAGAATATACTTTTGTATTGCGCTTAACCACAAAAATAAATACATCTTCTTCATACGATAAATCAAATGAAGATCTACTTATCAAAGAGGAGCCTGTTACTTTCGCCAAACTAACCGAGGGGTGAGGTACTACTCTTACAACTCAACGTCATACCTTTTGTGTCTACTACTAGCATATATGAAGTTGCTAATACTTATCAGGCCTACAGTAAACATACATTAAAAAGTGCTTATAAAAAGGACATTGCCAGTGAAAGTACAAGAAGGATACCTAAATGCAATTCCAAACAGCACCAACATGATGCAGGACATGTAAATTTAGAAACTTGGCTACGATGTTGCAGAAGACGTTAATTAAACGTAGACTGATTTAGCATTTGGGAATGCATACTGATGATAAACCACTTTCATACATGATCTGTAATTTCAAAACTTCTGAAATGGGCAACCTGAAAATGCATGTGAGAACTCATAGCGCTGATAAACCATTTTCATGCATGGTTTGTGATTTCAAAACATCACATAAGAGTAGTCTAAAGATACATGTGAGGACACACACCGGTGATGAATCATTTTCATGTAACGTTTGTAATCACAAAGCATCTCAAATGAGTAGTTTAATAAAACATTTGAGAACACATACTGGTGATAAACCATATGCATGTGTGGTTTGTGATTTCAAAACTTCTGAAGCTAGCAACTTGAAAACGCATATGAGAACACATACCGGAGATAAACCATTTTCATGTATGGTTTGTGATTACAAAGCATCTCATAAGAGTAATTTAAAAATACATATGAGAGTACATACCGGTGATAAACCATTTACATGTGCAGCTTGTAATTATAAAACCTCTCAAATGAGTAATCTAAGAAAACATATATGGACGCATACTGGTGATAAACCATTGTTATGTATGGTTTGTAGTTACAAAGCAACTGAAAAGCGTAGCCTAACAAAGCATATGAAAAACACACCATTGATGAACCATATGTATGTATGGTTTGTGATTTCAAAACATCCGAAATTGGCAACTTGAAAACGCATATGAAAGCACATACCGAATATAAAGCATTCCTATGTATGATTTGTGATTTCAAAACATCTCATAAGAGTAGTCTAAGAAGTACATGTGCGAACACATACTGGGGATAAACCATTTTCATGTATGGTTTGTAATTACAAAGCATTTGAAATGGGTAGTCTAAGAAAACATTTGAGAACGCATACCGGTGATAAACCATATGCATGTATGGTTTGTAATTACAAAACATCTGAAGCGAGTAGTTTAACAATACATATGAGAATACATACCGGTGAAAAACCATATGTATGTATGGTTTGTAATTTTAAAACATCATATAAAAATCACATAAAAGTACATATGAGAGTACATACTCGCGATAAACCTTTTTTATGTATGGTTTGCGATTTCAAAACATCTTATATGGGATATCTAAAAATACATATGAGAACACATACTGGTGATAAACCATATTCATGTACGGTTTGTAATTATAAAGCATCGCAAATGAGTAGTGTAAAAGTACACATGAGAACACATATCGGTGATAAACCACTTTCGTGTATCTTTTGTAATTACAAATCATCTCAAACGGGTAATCTAACAAAACATATGAGGATACATGCCGGTGATAAACCATTTGTTTGTATGGTTTGTAATTACAAAGAATCTCAAATGATTAGCCTAACAAAACATATGAGTACACATATCGGTCATAAACCATATAAATGTATGGTTTGTAATTTCAAAACTTCTGAAATGGGCAACTTAAAAACACATATGAGAACTCATACCAGTGATAAACCATTTTGATGTTTGGTTTGTGATTTTAAAGCATATCATAAGTGTAGTTTAAAGATACATATGAGAACACATACCGGTGATAAACCATTTTCATATATGGTTTGTAACTACAAAGTATCTGAAATGGGTAGGAAGTCTAACAAAACATATGCAAACACATATCGGTGATAAACCATATTTATGTCGGTTTGCGATTTCAAAACATCGAGTGAGAACAATTTAAAAGTACATATGAGTGTACATGCTCGCGATAAACCATTTTGTGTATGGTTTGTGATTTCAAAACATCTCAAATGGGTAATTTAAAAAGACATATGAGAACCCATACTGCTGATAAACCATGTTCATGTATCGTTTGAAATTACAAAGCATCTGAAATTGGTAGTCTAACAAAACATCTGAGTACACATATCGGTGATTAACCATATTCATAAAACTAGCACTGTAAATTAGGTATTGGGGTGGTTGAGTGGATCTGACTATTGGAATTTAATTTCCACTCTCCGAGAATTAGCTAGCTGAACGCCGTTACTGTTAGTGTTATTAAAGTTTTTAGTTATTAACGGTCTGTGTTTGTTGTTACGTGTACGTGGTTTGATTTCTTTATTTTTAGAGCAAGCAAAAAAAATAGTTGTTTGGATTTGAGCTACCCTTGATTTAGTTACAGACAAAATGTTTGTTATGGCAAATTTTAGTAATATATTTCCTTTGTTTTAACTTTAGGATGCTAAAATTTTTTTCTTAGCCCTCCTCCCGAGTCTTTACGTTCGAACGAGTCCCGCGATAGGCTTTTTGAGGTTAGGTTACTGTTAGAAATAGATATTATTATTAAAAAAACACATCACTTAACACGCATATCAGAACAGTCTTGTTTTTTTGTTGTTAAAACAATTGCAGATTGTTCCGATACGCGTGTTAAGTGATTTGTCTTTTGTGTTTTTTAAGAATAATATATATTTCTTACCGTAACCTAATCGAGGACTTGTTCGAACGTATAGACTCGGGAGGATGGTTAAGAAAAGAATTACTGCCTTTAGGATGACGTTAAATGTAGTAAAAAATTGTTGGCAATTGTATGCAAATAATTACCTAGAATTGCGCCTGAAGGATACTGTTGTTTAACATATTAAAGGTTGGCAGTTATGTATGGTGTTGCCACCAATTCCTCTTACCAATGAAAATAATCGTATATCTTTTATTAAATACAGTAGAATTTAAACTAACATTGGTAATGTAGCATTTCATCCGGTTGTGACGTCATCCTAAAGTTTAAGCGAATGGACTATAGTTAATAAGCTTATTCGCCTTCATTTGATTAAAGTAGACAATAATCACCGTAACAGCTTGCTGTTAGAGATTCCAGATGGTTTAGATAAAGATTGGACCCTGCAGGTAGGTGGTCTAGTCTTGCTCGGATTTCTGTTGGTTAAATATATTGTATTTTTTGCAAAAATACATCGTTTAGTGACGCTTCTCGTTCAAGTTAATTGATGTACCAATTATGTTGTACATTTTCTGTTAAATAAGCACATTTATAATTTCTGTATGCAAAACCCATGTCGAATGGACCTGCACCTTGCCGAAGTTCTAAATTACTAGAACAGGTGAAATGGCTTGCGTGTTCTAATGAGCTAAAGAGCCAAACTACAGGTCCAACCAAAGTAGTAGGGTCGTTAGCGAGGAACCAGACTAAGAAAGGTCCCCGAAAGAGGGCAGCGGCTCTTTCGGTACTTAGATTGGTAGAGACCATAGGGGTCGGTATGGCAGTCTAAGACACACTACCGCGATGTGGAAGGCAACGGGAAACCACCACATTACCTCCCAAGTACACAGTGTACTTAAATTGTAACAAACATGATGGCAATCTCTGGGGTAAAAGATTCCGGAGTTAAAATAGTCCCCCATTTGGATCTCCGGGAGGGGGCTACTTTGGAGGATGCGATCGGAAAGTTAAAAATAAGAGTCGGGAACATTCTGCGAGTCGGAGCGTGGAATGTTAGAAGTATGAAGCAAGTAGGTAAGCTAGAAAACCTAAAAATCGAAATGAATAGGTTATCACTAGACATAGTAGGGATTCGCGAAGTTCGGTGACCAGAGGCGGGGGATTTTTGGAGTGGAGACTTCTGGGTAATTCATACAGGAGCAGAGGAAGAAAATTTGGGTGTGGGGATAGTTATGCGAAAAAAGATAGGATACTGTGTAGAAAATTACTTACAAAAAAACGAAAGAGTACTCATGGTTATATTAGAATCTAAATCGGTAAACACAGTGCAATGTAAAATGGAAAAAAATGTTTGAAATACTCAAAAAGATTGGAATGAGTTATAGGGATAGACGAATAGTACATAGCTTATACAAAGAGCAAACAGCAGTAATAGAATTAGAGCAGGAACGTAGAGAAGTAAACATTAGGAAAGGGGTGAGACAGGGATCTGCCCTATCCCCATTGATTTTTAACTTGTACATAGAAGAGGCAATGAATACTGTCAAATGCAGGACGACATTTGGAATCACTATGCAGGGACAAAAAATTGATATGCTTAGATTTGCAGATGATATAGCGGTATTAGCGTCTAGCAAGGAAGAGTTAGAGCTGCTCTTAATGAAATGAAAACGGTTCTAACAGAGAGAAACGGTATGAAAATTAACAAAACTAAAACTAAAGTTCTAGTATGCAAAGGTGGGGAAAATAAATCAAAAGCAAGAATACAAGTATGTAACACGAACTTACAAGAGATTAAGAATTTCTGCTACCTAGGAAGCTAAATAACGCAAGATGAGAAAAGCACAAAAGATATAAAACAAATATTAGCACAAGGTCGTGCTACATTTAACAAGAAAAATGGTTCACAATGACTAACATACATTCTATCATTGCGTAAACATTACTACAAATACATTAGCAAAACAAATATTTATAAACAAACATGAAGTTAAACATGAACATATGCTATGATAGTACCAAACAATGGGTACAAATTGAATCGACCATCTTCTACATAGTCATAAAGCAAACGGGTTAATACGGGGTCATAGCAGAGGTTCGCTATACTCACATCATAACAAGAATAATAAATCTCAATATTAGTTACCGTAGAATTGCAGGTTATAATGCAGCAGCTAATTCAAACTAACTTATGGATAGATGATAAAATCGAGACATGAATTATGCAGTTATAAACGCAACACTAGAAACTGAAATAAACAATTATATAATCATAAGAAATTATTAAAACATTGAAAACAAATTATAAAATATGCTTGTAACAAATACATACTAAAATTCTACAGAAACAATAAAAATCCAGATTCAGAATCTAAGTCTACATAAATGCATGTTAATTAAATACCTTCGATCTAGTAAGCAAAAGTTAAGAATTATTCATTATGATTGCATCGGCTAAAAACGTGCTTTTAAAAATTAAACGCATCACGGCATTAAATTTCAAAACAAAAAATATATGACAACTTTGTGGTTAATTCAATTGCTGTCTTGAAACACAACTAAATAACATTAAACAATTAGTCAAGCTTAGAACCAATCAGATAACTTAAAATAGACTTAATTAAAAACATTACCTTTTGATAAAACCGCCAAGTGAAGCTTTTCAACTTTCAATTTTAAAATCTAAAAACCGTCTAAAAGATGCAGGTTAAGACAAAAACAATTTCACAGAGTGCGTTCGGAAATCTGGAAGTGGTTAACGTGCTGTTCAAAATTACTTTCAAATATCGAAATATAAACTATAAAACTTGCAATAATTATCAACCAATGAGAAGCGACTAAAGGAAATAGTATGGATCAGTACAATATATATATATATATATATATATATATATATATATATATAATATATAATTAGTAATATTGACTGTTCTTATAATGTATATGTAAAATAAATATTGGGGGTACAGTCAGATTGGGTATGTATTTAGAATAAACTTTTTTTTAACTATTTCAAGCTTTCGAAAATCGTTTATTTTTTTCATCAGGATAGATTATAAAGTTTACAATTACACAAACATAATATTATGAAATATTATGAAAAAAAATTGAAATGGTTAAAAAAGTTTATTCTAAATATATACCCAATCTGACTGTATCCCCAATATTTATCTTACATATATATATATATATATATATATATATATATATTGCCGTGTAACCCTTCTGAATAATCGACAGAGTAAAAAAAAAACATTCGAGGATTTTATTTATTTTCCAAAATCGAAAATAAATTTCACACAATAGAACAATTTAATAAAATAATAATCTCTTACCCAGATTCTCTCTTCATCACTTTAATTCTTCTTCAGTTCTCAAGCTAGCTCAGTTGGGCCTCCTCTTGTATACCTAGATTCACTATCATACTCTGTATCGTTCACGCACACTCTCAATAAAACCACAAAATAATACAACCATCATACACTATTTACAAATAAAATTCAAGATTATCCACATTTCAGAGATCAAGTTACACCTCAATAAATCCTATTTGTGTACTGTCCTGGATTCTAATTTAAAATATCAAACACATTGAATATACCCGGAGTAAATGGGCCCTGAATAATACCTTATTTTCTTTCTTTATTTATAGTTTATTTTAAATTAGTATACTCTGGAGTATGGTGAGCTCATGATAACCCAGTTAATTATGAATAATGTATGCTTTTGTACTTCGCATACTCTTACAACAAACAAAAAACCCATGCACTCGTAACAATAAAATTTTTAAATTCCTAATGGAACGTTAATAAGCTTTATATACACCTTTAGATTTCTATTTAAATACCATAATAAAGTTAGTTATACGTATTATTTTCAATACGCAAAATAATGCACAATACCTTCAAATTTACTCTCACACGTCACACAATTTTTATAGTTTCATAGTTTATAACAACAACAATTTTAAAGCGTTACCTGGAATATCTTGAAGATCTCTACTCCGTTGATGATGCCGTTAAGTTGTTTCGCTCTGCTCTGCTGGCCGCTTCTTGCTATTAGTAGACGAACCCTATCTAGGTTGTGCTGTTTGCTTTGCCTTCACGGTTCATCCAAATCCAAATTAATTACACTTCCTTTATAATTGCGTACTTTAGTTTAATTTAATTTAAATTTACGTTACCTCACGTCACTTCACGAGCTTGTTTAAGATAAATGTTGCATCTCAAATTAAAATTTAGACTCGCCACTATTCACGTATCAAATTATGAGTCCAACACTGTACTATTTATTTTAAAAATATGTATACTTACAAACTCGTATTCTGAAGCGGTGAAAATACTAAGAGATCGAAGTTAATAGAAAAAGCGATGCTAATTCTCTTCGAGTATTTATATGATTCCGAATGCCACCTCTAGGCCACTCTTCCCGTAAAAAATCTAATTTAAAATAACACTTCCTTAAATTTTGTTTCAACCGTTTTCGAAATCTCCGAAATTTCGCGCGTCGTTACGATATTTTCCAATAAACTCGACTTCAAATATTCTCGTGTTTGTCTGTTCTAGAACTAACTATATCGACCAATAGTATATGCATTGACGCCTTTAAAATCCCGCCTATATTAACGCTGTCCCTTTCTTATGCATATTATATATTTCCTTCTAACCTTGTTTGAGTAGTAGAAATCGATATTACTGTCCGCGTTTCAAATTTACTCCATGTGGACTTGTATACGTGCTTTTTGACTGTCGTTTAACCAATATTCTTTGAAACTTGCTTGTTATCTATAAAATAAGGGGAACCTGACATTTAGAAACATGCAGGTGTTCAATTAACCAACGCTTTAAATAACATTTCTAGAGCTTCTTTTCATGGTATTTCAACCCAACCGATATATTTGTTTGTTACAACAAAAGCTATTCGCCTTGGATTTATTGATTTTTCATGCTTTTATGCGTATTAGACGTAATGACCCTTTGAATTAAACTCCATTAAATTAATAAATAAATTGCATTGGCTTCTAACATTTATTTTCTTTACGAACCTAACTAAATTTTATTCATTAATTGTAAAATTATAGTAATACTTGTTACTTTAAAATGAACTAAATGAAATAAATTTCGCACGTAAATTTTGGTTGTTTCCTCTATACAGGGTGTTCGAAATTACCTTGTTTATACGTAGATTTAGCCCTTTAAAACTACTACAATATATATATATATATATATATATATATATATATATATAATACAAATACTCTGATTCTTAGACTTCAATATACTAATCATTGCAATATAATTTAGTTAATACTCTTAAATGTTACGCTTCTAGTTCGAAACAAAACTACCTAAAAATTCCTGCATACAAAGAGCCGTAACATTGCTTCTTATCTTTTTTGTATTAAATACTTTGATAATTACAATTGCTTTAAATGCGTTTTGTTTAGCTAATAATACATACCATATGTGGCTTTAAGTTTCAGAACTCTAATTAAACTATGTAATTTTTCAAATTACTTATAAATCATTAAAGATGATTTTTGTGATTTGTAGAAAACGGTTGTTGTTGACATACACCCTTCTGTTTTGAAGCATACGATTTATACTGTTATTATTGTAGACGAGCGTCTCGCGCCACATCTGATCTCGGCTGCCGTCAAGGCCATAGCTTCCTTGTTTTCATTACGTTGTCATGTGCCTGGATAGTTATGTTATGTTTGTTGGTGGTTTTAATTTAATAATTCTAATTCTGTAAATGAACAAGTGGAAACCATATCTTCATTACATTATAGAAAAAATTAAACCACTTATTGTATAAGATTGGATCTCACAGAAAGGAGAATAATTCTTGGGGCATGTAAACAAGGATTTATTAGTAACTGAAGGCTAATAAGTCATTTATACATAATATATTTGGTAAAGTCCTCACAAGTGTAATTTTAATTGCTGAGAGTGCCATCAAAGTTTTGATGTTTAATCTTCACCATGTAAACAAGTTTCACAATTGTCAACTGAAAACTATGATGACCTTAGCGGCAGCCAAGATCAGATGTCGCGCGAGACGCTCGTTTATTGTAGTGATCTTTCCTGTATAATTTCTTTTTAATCCATCTAATCAATACATCTACTAGAATTTCAATTTTAATTCTTAAATTTATAAAAAAAATTTTATTCGATAAATCTGATAAGTCACGGCTAACATCAATGTAATTGCTTCCACGTCTACTTTAGTTTTCTATGATTGTAGGTTATGTATCTCGTTGTGTTTGTTATGTGTTATTATTCAAAGGATTTGTTATGAATTTATATAGTACTACGTATTTTCAATTTACAGACAATGATTATATATAAGTATCATTCGTGTAGTTAAGTTTTTACGTAATTTGGATAAAATAAAAATGTCAGATAAGAAAAATGATGATAGTGTTAAAGAACTTTGTGAAAGACCTAAAAAGTCGCATAAGAAAAGGAAGAAAGATGAAAGAAGTAATTTAACGTCTAAAAATCCTATAAATGAATCAGACGACGACTGCATTAAAAAATGCAAGAAAGAATCTAAAGGGAAACTTTCAGTTGAGTCTAAACCGTCAGGGAAGAAAATTACATTAAAGAGTCTTAGTGCTCTTAATGCAATAGATGATCCAATTTGTGATGCAGTGCCTAAATCGAACAAAACCAAGTCGAAGTCAAAATCTTCACAGAAACAGAAGAAGCAAAAGCTGAACGATGCGATTAATAAATCAATACTTGTTAAAAGTTCAAGTGAAGAGGACACTGAAGTCGAAGAGCGAGACTTGCCCTTAACAGATGACCTTCCTAACTATGTTGATAAATTTGGTGTTCTCGAATCAAAAGTAAACCGTTTTAAACGTGCTGTAGCTCACTTTAACATTTTGTATTTGGTGCTTGATGAAATAGGATTGGAGGGACTAGATGGAATTACTTTAGAAGGTATTTGTTCTACGCAGCTATGTACCTGACGTTTATAATTTAAAAAATTTTATAGCGTTATGGACAAGGATTTCTTTAGCGACAGATCAACCATTACCGTTTTCTGATGGTGTAATGAGATATCTTTGGCATATAATAACATCTCGAAGTGATATTCAATTTTTTGTTTTGGATGAGCCTAGGGAAAAATTGGAGATTTTTGATCGTTACGAACATCATGATCCTCTTTTAGGAGCATCTATTGAGCCTGTAAGTAGTTTTTACAAATTGAGCTGTTTTGTTCTACTGTTGAAGGTTAGCATAGCAATTATGATAGTTGTGAAAAGTATAGTTAAGCCCATTTTTTCATAGTATTTATGTATATTGGTTGACAGAGAAATTGCTGACTTTGCTCCTTGCGGCACAAACTCACAAATGGAATGAATAGTTCACTTAAATCTTTAGATTGTGATAATATACATATCGTAGTAATGTTATACCCAAACATCCAAAATACTCAGTGAGTGAAAAAAGACCACGGCCTGTTGTGTTCGGTGCCAAACTGCCAAACACTGAAACGTGATAATTTTTTGTGTTGTGTTCATTATTCTTGGCCACAACGTGTTGAGGACAATGCTCTAGCGGCCATGACACGCTGTGGATGATTCAAAACACTCGGAAGCCGATTGTGTTTGTATGATTTGTAGGATTGAAAGAGATAACTAAAAGTTTAAAAGAAAATTATGTGCTTATTTCTATATAAAACTTTATTTTACGAACTTAAAAAATTATAATAATAACCAACAGATGCGCAGGTAATAAACTACTGCAATTATCTATTCTTGCAGGCATTATTGTTGTGGCATTAGAATTGCACAATACCTCACCGAACTTACATTTGTACCTTTGAGATGCAGTAACGTTTACAATAGCATATGACAAATTCTTGTTTCGACCCTGACGAAAGAGTCGAAGCCTTTCTCAAATTTAATTAAGAACTCGGTACAACAGATTGGTTTATAGAATTCGAATTAGCGAAGGTGAATTCCTTTTGACTATGAAGTCTATCTAGTGTTCCCATTTTGGTTCCTAACTTACACAGACCGGAGTTATTAAAGCTTAGAAGTATGGCTAGTTTGTTTCTAGGGGCAAGATACCCTCTGTCGATGTCTGAAACTTTAACTACTACATTTTAACCGCAGTCAACGGAAAGTAATTTTTCTCTATATAAAGTTAACAGTTTTTAACTAGTTTTTCCAGTTCTGTTTTAGCTTGTACACGCTGCTCCCTGATTCCTTCCCGTCTATTGCAAAGGCTTCATTAGACTTGCATAATTGAAGAATTCCATAATCTTCATATATAGAACCTAATGCAGCACTGAATTGTTCTTGTTACATTTTTTCCCTTTGGTGATCTGTTCTGTGTGCCATCTATCAACCATGATTCTTTCTAAATTTTTTTCGTTTCCAAAATATAGTGTCTTTCTTTTTCCAGAGTAGAATATGCTAGTTCTATCCTTTATTTGCCACCAAACACACTTCGTAAGGACTTTTTTAATTCTTTCATGCAGGGCACAATTTTATGTGCTTTGAATAAACCGCAAACCTTCTGATCATTGTTTGGTATTATTATCAAACATCCATGCTGTTACACTTTATTTTATAAAGCTACAACATTTAGTGTAGTAATTTAAGTTTACGGGATTTTTCTAGAACTCTGCATAGGGAAATTCCCAGCAGATAATATCGTAACTCCAATGCCTGTTAAAAACCACCTAAAATTGTGGTTTATTACGCTTTAAAACTCGATAAATCTTACAATTAAAAAGTCGATAATACAGTTTAAGAGTTCATAAATACATCGCGCAAGCGCAATGAGTAAAGCGGGCGACGCCACTCGCGGAGGGCAGCACTAACCTTATTACAGATTCTGCGTGGCCACTGCCAACGACGTCACCAATGCACAAATTATATTACGCCTAATCGGAAAAAAATACATAAATTTCAGACAAAAGATAGTATAATAATTACTCACATGGATATGTCTCTGCGTTAAAGTTGACTTCTTTTCAAGTCCCTCAGGCTACTCAAGGCCCTGTTGCGGTAATTAAAGATGGTAAGGCTCCGGTGCTCCAGCGGAACATGGACATCCAACTCGTCTAGGGCCGTGGAGTACGGTTCGCCTAGGTTGCAGATTACCTACCTATGCAGGGAATGACGGGAATACCAGGTATAAGGCAACAAACAAAGACAATTAGGCAAAGGAAATCTACATAGATAAGATAAGCACGATACGATACTTCAAAGCGTCCACTCCACTCGATAGTTTCAGGCAAAAAGCCACGTTTGAGAGCGTCGTGGAAACTTGTCCCCACTCTTTTTGTCTTTTACACGTCGGCGCGAAGTTATTCGTCCATCCCTTTCGCGTCGCGCGATCTGCGCAAACGCACTATGACGTAACGGAAGTACGCGCCTAGTCTTTTAAAATTCCGCGCACCGCGTCTTTTGAAATTATGGCGCGAAACCTCCGTACATCAAACTTAACCTAATACATGTTAAAGGGCCACTTTGGCACGTAACAGGTTCACATGGATATTCAGGGCATTGGCTTATTTTTGTGGTCTGGGATTATGCTAACATGAGAATTCTCATGGTTGGAACGGCGTTGTTCCGCAAAGAATGCTTTAACCTCCTCTGGAGGGATTAGACATTTACGTGAGAGAAAAAGTAGCATAACTCCAAACTTGTGTACCAACTTCTGTTGAGTGTCGACGTGTTCATAATGTTATCGTATCGACAATTGGTTCCCACCTCTCATTCTCCTTTCATTATATCGTATCAACATGCAGCCCACAGCGAAGCATCACGAACAGTAGCAGGAAGCTGCGACTGAGCCAGACCTGAGAACCTGAATTCTTTGCACCAGCAGAGGACTGCTGGGGTAAGTATTATATGTGTACGATATGTATCTCTTGTATTTAACTCTGAATGAAGGGTTAAGGTAATAATTTGATGTCCAATACGGGGCTGATTTCTGTTAAAAATTTGATGTGTTTGTAAAAAAATTGACAAGTTTGCTAGTTCACCCATGTGATTTAACGTATATTTATCAAAAAAAGCTTTCACTTTCGCATACCTACTATTGATCTGATAAAATTAAATTGTTGGATACTTATAATTAAAAATATTATAAATGTGATATAAAATTATCTTAAAATCCATATGAAAAAAACCTTTATTTTTCTTCTAGAACGTTTGTTTTTTCGCATTGGTAGAGTCTAAAACACTAATCATTAAAAATTGCTGACACATCATCTTTGTTTGTGTAAATTTAACCGTAACCTAATAATGCCGTGATTTATAGTATATTATTCAACATATGGCAATGTAGGCAATGTAGCCGAAGGCGAGTGCCGTAAATTATTATTGCCATTATCGTATGTTGAATACTGTACTTTATCTACGACTATAAGCACAGGAACAAGTTTTTATTTGATTTAATATCTCGCATTCCAAAAACTGGTTTACAACAAATTTGTTTGACATTAGGTAAATGTTAATGAGCATGGCTACTTTGATCCTTTTGGTAGGTATATTTATTATCGGTAATTAAATAGAAATATAAGCTGGAAGCGTGAGTTATCATAACTCACGTTGTTTAATTATGAACACTATTACTTGTTCAAAAGTATATGAATAATGGTATTATAACTAAATAGGAGTAGATAAAATATTTTAAAAAGCATTTTCTTGGGTATTAAACCACTCAGAGTTTTTAAAATTGTCTTTATTTACGTTTTGATCCATGACGTGAGATCGTCAAAATAATAAAAATCATTAAGTTTGACATTTATGACACAAATTGAAGGTGACTTTGATTTATTATCTTTTGATTTGAATGTATTCAAATCAAAAATTAATAAATTTGTGTCATAAATCTCAAACTTAAAAATTTCTATTATTTTGACAACGATCCTACGTCAGGGAGCGAAACGTAAATAAAGACAATTTTAAAAACTCTGAGTTGTTTAATACTCAAGAAAGATTAAGAAAAATACAAAACAAACCACAACAAACATACAGGGAGTATTTACCAGCTTCTGTGAGATATGAAGTGATAAAATTACCTGATAAAGGATTTTAAATTTGTTAATATCTAGAGTAAGTTAAAAATTTACTATTTTTATTGTTCATCCTTGTTAAAATGTCATCACACCCCACTATAGTATATTTTGACTGGATGAATAATGCTTTGCTATCCACCGTTGTTTCTATCACTTTTGCTCAATGCAAGCCCTTCCTTCTCTCTTCTACATGGTTGCTATAATCCCATCAACCCTCTTTTATCTTTTCTATATTTGTCCCTATTTTTTTCTTTATTTTCTAAGTTGCTGCACAGTTAGAAGGTTGTTACCTCACGACATTGTGCTGTGGGTGAAAGGATCGCTACATTCGATTTACTAATGCTTCACCTGAAGGCACTACATTGATTAGGCAGTTGTTTTTTTTTACCTGGAAAGTTTAGAATGTCGGGATTCGAACCTGGGACCTTGGGCTGAGCAGTCAAATGTATACCTCCATCTAGCTTTGTATCACCATTATCTTCTGCTGGCTCTATGTTTAAGTTGTTGACAGTGAATTTGTTACTGATTTAGCCTACAGGCTGATCTTCTCTTAATCGATGCAAGGGTGCAGTGTCCGGGTTCCTTGTGCTGTTCTTATGAATGGATATTGCTTCATGGAATTTCTTGTTTTGGAGGGCATGAGAAAAAAACCTTATCAGGAGCTTACAGGATCACTCTATTGTTTTAGAAGTCCTACTATGTTATCTATATGTACAAGAGGGCAGTGTGCCTTGCCAAGTACAGATCCTCTGAACCAAAATAATTAACTGTTCTTTTTCTTTGAATTTTTTCTTAAGAGCTTATTTTATCTTATAGTGAAATTAAATGTTACTGTTAACTATTTGAGTTTCATAATCTCCAACTATTTTGTGCAGGTGGTGTGGTGGCTAGATTCTTAACCGCTCAGACGCTGTAGTTTGATGATCTGGTGGCTACTTATTTCCGCCTCCTGATGTCGCAAGGATTGCTACTCTTTAAAAAAATGAATTGGGTCTAAAACCACTCTGAACGGACCTGCACCTTGACGACGTTCTAAAATACTAGAACAGGTAGAATGGCTTGCGTGTTTCAATGTACTAAAGAGCCGAACTATAGGTTTAACCAAATTAGTGGGGTCTTTAGTGAGGAACCAAACTAAGACAGGTCCCCGAAAGAGGGCAGCAGCTTTTTCGGTACTTAGAGTGGCAGAGACCATAGGGGTCGGTATGACATTCTAAGACACACTACTGCAATGTGGAAGGCAATGGGAAACCACCACATTACCTCCCAAGTACACTGCGTATGGAAATTGTTAAACATGATGGCATCCTCTTAGGTAAAATAGCCCCCCATTCGGATCTCCGGAAGGGGACTACTTCGGGGATGTGATCCGAAAGAATAGAAAAAGATCCGTGAACATTCTGCGAGTCGGAGCGTGGAATGTTAGAAGTATGAAACAAGTAGGTTAGCTAGAGAACCTGAAACTTGAAATGGATAGGTTAGCACTAGACATAGTAGGAATTAGCGAAGTCCGCTTGCCAGAAGCGGTGGATTTTGGAGTGGAGACTTCAGGGTAATTCATAGAGGATCAGAGGAAGGAAATTCGGGTGTGGGGATAGTTATGTGAAAAAAGATAGGACGACGTGTAGAAAACTACCTACAAAAGAACGAAAGAGTACTCATGGTTACATTTGAATCAAAACTAGTAAATACAGTAATAATACAAGTATACATGCTCACCTCTAGCGGCAGTGAGGAAGAGGTATAGGCGATCTACAAAGATATCGAAGACATACTAAGATACGTCAAAGGACATGAAAATTTAATAATTACGGGGGATTTTAATGCAGTGGTAGGTGAGGGTAGGGAAGGAGCGATAGTTGGTTTATTTGGTTTAGGCACAAGAAATGACAGGGGAAATAGGCTGGTAGAATTTTGCGACAAGAACAACTTAACCATCACAAATACATTATTTTAACATCATGCTAGAAGACGATACACGTGGAAGATGCCAGGAGATATAGGAAGATATCAAATAGATTACATTATTGTTAGACAATGGTTTAGAAATCCAGTAAAAGACTGTAGAAGCTACCCGGAAGCAGATATAGACACTGACCACAACATCGTAATTATGAAGACCGCGCTTAAATTTAAAAATCTGAAAAAGAGGAACGGAATAAGGCACTTTGACTTTGAGAAGCTAAAAGATAAAGATATCCACGAAAGATTTGAAAAAAAGTCAAATGAATTGCTGAAAGATATCGGGAAAATTTCTGATACTTAGGAAGTAGAAATATAATGGAATAACATTAAACCAGCTTAGACATGGCGACCAGAGATATTCTGGAGTAGTCACAAAAAGAAAATAAGAAATCTTTTGTAACAAAGGATATCCTGAATTTAATAGAAGAAAGAGGAAAATACAAAAATAAATCAGACGAAATAGGAAAACAGAGATACAAAGTCATAAAATGGGAAATTATTTGCAAATGCAGGAAAGCTAAAGAACAATGGATTGATGAAAAGTGCAACGAGGTACAAACTAAGATGGAAATAGGAAAGACAGAAGAAGCATACAAATTAATTAGAATGAATTTTAGGGATATATAACGATATAGCAAAAATATAAGGGATGCGGGAGGAAACGTCATCATAGAAAATGTAGAGAAAGTATATAGATAGCAAGAATATATAGGGAATTTATATTCAGGAGAGGAATTAACAGCATTAGAACAGGAATCAGACATTGAAAAGGATGACCTGGGATATACTATACTTGTAGAGTTTGAATTAGCATTAAAGAGTCTGAAAAATGGTAAGGCACCGGGTACAGATAAGGTGCAAGCAGAAACTCTAAAAGCCGCTGGACATGCAGTAACAGAACGTCTCTTCTGGCTTGTAAGCTATATGTATGAGACAGGCGAGATACCCAAAGATTTCAAACGTAACATCTTAGTAACTATACCAAAAAAAAGAGGCGTGGATAGATGTGAAAATTTTCGAACAATATGCTTGACAGCACATGTTTCAAAAATATTAACTAGAATTGTACAAAGACGAATGGAAAAACGAGCTGAAGAAATACTGGGAGAAAATCAGTTTGGGTTTTGCACAACAGGGGAACACGGGAGGCTATTTTAGCTTTGAGGGTGATAATGGAGAAAACA
The DNA here is from genome assembly GCA_036346225.1 of Platerodrilus igneus. Lineage (NCBI taxonomy): Eukaryota > Metazoa > Arthropoda > Insecta > Coleoptera > Lycidae > Platerodrilus > Platerodrilus igneus. The sequence continues at coordinate 3,766,068 of JARFIW010001104.1, read as the reverse complement.
ATAGAGAAGGATGAAGCGTATATATAGGATTTGTAGATCTGGAAAAAGCATTCGATAATGTAAAATGGAAAAAAATGTTTGAAATACTCAAAAAGATTGGTACGAGTTATAGAGATAAACGAATAGTACATAGCTTATACAAAGAACAAACAGCAGTAATATAATTAGAGCAAGAAAGTAGAGAATAAATATTAGGAAAGGGGTGAGACAGGGATGTGCCTTATCCCCATTAATTTTTAACTTGTACATAGAAGAGGCAATGAATACGGTCAAATGCAGGAAGACATTTGGAATTACTATACAGGGACAAAAGATTGATATGCTTAGATTTGCAGATGATATAGCGGTATTAGCATCTAGCAAGGAAGAATTAGAAGCTTCTCTTAATGAAATGGAAACAGTTTTAACGGAGGGATATGGTATGAAAATTAACAAAAATAAAACTAAAGTTCTAGTATGCAAAAGAGGGGATAATAAATCAAAAACAAGAATACAAATAGGTAATGAGAACTTACAAGAGGTTAAGGAATTCTGCTACCTAGGAAGTCAAATAACGCAAGATGGATGGGAAAAGCACACAAGATATAAACAAAGATTAGCACAAGGTTGTGCTACATTTAACAAGAAAAAGCAACTACTGTGTTTGAATACTACAAACATAAAAACAAGGAAAAAGTTGCTTAAAACCTATGTGTGGAGCACAGCACTGTATGGCTGTGAAGCCTGGACAGTAGGAGAAGCAGACAAGAAAAAGGTAAAAGCCTTTGAAATGTGGTGCTACAGACGTATGATGAAGATACCATGGACAAACAAAGTTAAGAACAAAAAGGTACTAGAAATGGTAGAGGAAGAAAGAACTATGTGGAAAACAGTAAAAAATAGGAGAGATAGGATGATATGCCACATACTAAGCCATGAGGAATTGTGCAGAATATATTAGAAGCAGAGATAGGAAAAAAGAGAAGTAGAGGTAGACCTAGGTTAGACTACTGCACACAGATATTGTAAGATGTAGGTTGTGAGAATTTCAGGGAAATGTGTAAGCTAGCTCAGAATAGAAATCAATGGAGGTACGCTTCCAACCAGTCGCAGGATGGAAAAACTAATGACAAAAATAATTATGTTTTGAGCCGACCAAGAATATCTTAAGAGCTGGTCAGACCTAGACATACACTCGCCAGTCAACTGTACTTAAACATGGTGATTATTATAAACAACTACAGATATTGGTTTTGCAATTCTCTCAACTAATGTTAATTGTGTGATAGGATTTACTTTTTAAACTATTAATACGGCAAATGTCTGTGTTGGGGGATCTTGGCAGCCACAGGCTGCTCCCCTTGCATTCCACTGAATCTCTGTAAAATAGTGCATTTAATTAGAAAACAATAGAAGGGAATCGAGTTGTATATCGGCTGTTGTGAGAATTGCAGGGAACGATGTAGGCTAGCTCAGAACATAAATAAGCTTGTGTACAAGTCTGACCAGTTTCAAGATGTAAAACCCAATGACGAAAAAATAAGTGCTCTTAAATCTGATGATTATTATAAACAACTACAGGTGTTGGGTGTGAAATATTTTTAACTAATGTTGATTGTGCGAAAGGATAAATGATGATAAATGATGATGATGGGGCCTAAAGACATTATTTAATATAATTTTTCCATGTATATGAGCTTTTACAAGTTGGTGTGAACGGATGTGATTATCAGGCAGATCATCTTCTGCTATTTTACTGAACAAACGAGTAGCAGATAGTGCGTTAAATGCAGTGAAGTTACTCGTGGAATACCTACCTTTCCTGTTACTTGTCAACTATCTTTTTGTTCCATAATGTTGTAAGTATCAACAACTTTGCTGCAATCTGCTGAACAGGCCACCGGCTCAAATAGGACCTTAATATACTTTTGGAGGAACAATATCCATAATACGAGATGCAGTGAGTGCTATCTTAAATGTCTATATCAATAAAGATAATATATTTCATGCTGCTAATTATTATTCATTTTTGTATTGAAAATCTGTACAATGTTACGCCCTCCATAGAACCATGCTATGAACTAAAGTATGCCTACCTGCAACTGCCATTTAGTATGCTAAAAAATATTTATTGTGATACTGTTGAAGTGTGTTAGATACATTTTAGCGGTACTTTGTCTGTAAGGCATTACTATTTGTTACAACGTATTTAACAGACTTTAATAGTATAAAAAAATATTTTTGTGATCTGCTGAATTGAGTTAGGAGAAAATTTTTTGAGATTAATGCATATTCGGGGATTTGTAAAAGCAGAATTATATTTTTAACAATACATTACTTAGTGAAAAGCAGCAATGTAGCTTGTTTAGAGCATGTTACAACTGTAGTAAATTTATACAATGACAACAGCAACATCAATCACGGTATTCCCTTTCGGAGTAGCCAAACCTAGCATCTCTTTCTAGGGGCAATATGCACGATATAACTCTAGACTACTACATTACTTTAATCCCAGCACCATTATTCACAAGTTTTCTCCACATGTATCCGCCCTACACACTTCCTTTGCCTGTGTAACATTCATACATTGCTTTTGGCATGCTCTTTTATTCTTCATACTCTTCTGTCTTTTTTCAGAACCTCTTGTACTACATTCAACCATCTTTTACGTGGTCTGCTACTTGCAGCTCTACCAGTAATCTTGCTTGCATATATACATTTGGTAAGTTTATCCTTATTCATTCTTTCCCCATTTCCAAACCATCTAAGCATACTTTGCTTGCATAACTCCTTAAGGGTTACTTGCACCCCACACTCTACTATGACCCATTTGTTTTGCACTTTATTTCTCAATGTTTTTCCGTACACATTTCTTAACCTCATTACTGCAGCATTTGTAGAACTAAAATGGTTCTTCTGCCAGATCCAAGTTTCACTTTCATATAGAACAGTTGTCACAAGCACACTATTGTAAGTGGCCAACTTTGCATTTATACTCATTCCTTCATTCCTGTTCATTGCCCACATACTTCCAGACATTTTTCGTCCAACATTTGCCCTTTTTCTCTTTCACCATCCAGCTTTCCATTACTCAAAAACTTACTGAGCTATACTAAGTCATTCACTTTCTCTATCGTGTTAGTGTCCATTCCAAATACAGAGTCATCAATTCCAACATCTCTCGCAAAAATCATTAGTTTTGTCTTATTTATATTCACTTCCAAATAGATATTTCCGCACGCCTCCGACAGCCTGTTAAGCATTCGCTGCAAATCGTGTGACGGTTCAACCAACAATAATGCATCATCCGTATACAACAGCACACTGAAATTTGTTTCGCCAATTTTCACTCCTTCCATTCCTTCACAAGTCTGCCTCATAATTAATAAGTGCAAGAAATTACTATTAGTGCAACATGTCTAACACACTTCAATAGTTTCACAAAAATATTTTATATTTCACTTTGTTATAATTAGCCACAATGCCCAGTATACAAGATATGTAAACGTATCCCGAACAACCAGGTCATAATGAAAGGTATTATGGATTTATTATGCGCTCTCATTATTCTTTCTCAATTGAACTTATTATTGCCCCACGCTTTGGGCGATAGTGCAACTTTCTAAAAAGATCTTTATTTTTTCTCACAAAAGTCGTGCAGAAGATGTAGTTTTATCCGTATTAACACAACTGACTTTTGAAGACTTCTGCACTAGCTCTGAACTCTATCTTCAGCGGTTTAGAGAGACTATCAGGGGGATCGTTAAATAAATACGGATGGGTAGAGCGCCACTGTACTTAGGTAGGGTGTAAAAACAGGAAATATCTTTAAGAAAAATACAGGAACCTCAACGAGTATATTCTGTTATTGGAATACAAGATTTTGTATTTTTGGATGGTACTACGTTTATCCTGAAATAAAATAAAGTAAATAAAATAATATTGGAGACAGCAGTTTGCGCCTCAAAATAAAAAAATCAATAAATCAGACAGGTTTTGTGCATCTATGATATCTTTCTTTTGTGTAATAGTGCATGGACACTCTACTCATTAAATTTATGCACTTCTGGTTTATATATAATTCATAGAATCCAGTGATAAGTATGGACAGAATAAATGCTATTTCTTAAGTGCTTCTTTGAGTCTAATTAACCTTTTCTAAGTTTATAAAAAAAATCAAGGCTGTTAAGTATCAACACATATATTAACTGAAAAATATTTCTGATTTATTCGACAGATAATTACTATAAGTTTTCTGAATGTTCCATTAATTTTATATATTTATATTGTTAATCTTGGTCAATTTAAATTAAAAAAAACCTCTAAAGCAAATAGGCACTGTAAATATCTTTAACACAATTATGAGCTTTTGTTGTCATCTTTTCAGTACTGACTAAATGACTCACATACATACAAAATTAGTTTTGTAATAAGATCTTTTAAATTAGTAAACTTAAACTTTGTTAAATAGTTATCATGTGTAAGCAAGTACATGACTATATTATTCATAATGCAAATTTATAAAGATTTTGTTAGATAAACAATTTTATAAAGCATAATTTTGATCTGAAGCAACGTTTGAAAATTTAAATTCATAATTAAATATTATCACAAAGATGTTAGTTTCCATGGGTTTAAACTACCAAGGTTGCGGTTTAATCATGACGTGAACGTCGAACAGATGACTGTCTCAAAAAAGAAGATCACTTACCGACCTTGAACTCAGAGCATGGCTGCTTACAAACCAATTAGCAAACAAGCTCGACCCACATGTGGACCTTCAACATTGAACAAACACTTGAAAAAAGCAGTTTTCTACATTGTTATAACAACGTCTCGTAAACTAGAACCATATTGTAAGTTTCCAATGCGTAATCGTTTTATACGCAAATAAATTAACTTTTTCTTACAACCATTAATCAGTTCTCAAGTGTTGCTTCCGAATTAAAACAAAGCTTCCATGTTGAAACATGAGGAATGTATATATCGTATACGCAGTAAAATTAACAGTTTCGCACGACCATTACAGCTTCAGTTCTTAAGTGTTGTTTCTTTAGTTCTTTAGTGTTGCGCTTAGGAAAACCAAATAAAAATTAGTTTCAATTATTTAGAAATAGAAATTACAAACCATGATGAGTTTCTAAACCTACAGATCGATGGATTTTTTTTAAACTAAATTGCAACTCGCAAGTCAGCCTTGGATATCAATTTTTCCATGTTGACGTTAGAATGATAAGGGGCCGACTGATTCGGCTTGACGACAACAACGACCTCAACAACCAGGTGCGCAGAAGCACGCTGTTTGATATTACTTTGAAGATACTTTATGGAAATTTTGGATAGCTTGTTCGAGTTTTAGCATGGTTTTAAAATACAAACTGTACATTTATAACTATGTGCTTTATTTACTAGATAATTAGAATAAAGAAGGACAATAATTGGGGTATTTCGAAATTATGATACCTTGTTTTAACTTTGTATTAATTGTAGAAGTACGATTTATATTGAAATATAAAAGTAAATTTAAAAATTTTATAGCACAACACATAATTTTTTATGCTTTATTTTAGAAGAGGAAAAACAAACTGTTACACAATACTTGTTTGGATTTATGAGGTAGCAAACTTGTGGTTGCTTGTTGAGCTTTTTTTTCAATTAATTGCTGCAATTTTTTCACGCTCTATTAAATAAATGCAACAAATAACTAAACGGAAATAAACAAATGACCTGTTACCTACTTAACACTGGCGGACTTTCTACGAAGATACTGCACCCAGTGCTAAACGAGGAGTTGGTCGACGGAAACAAATACGTTCCCAATTAAATATTCATGAATAGTTTTGCCTGGCATGTGGAAAGTAATTCGAGCATAGGGAACGAAAAGAAAAGCTTGTGACTGATTTCACTGTTCTTGCAGATCATCAGACGAACGCATCTCTTTGTGCAAAGCAACCAGCTAAATTCTGGAATTATACACAAATCAAGGTGTATTTGTAATACAAAATGTTTCTCATGCTGTCTCTGTACTCGAATATAAGCAACCAACTATTGATGACTGTTTCCAGTCTCCGACATTGCCAGAAAAAATTTTAATAGCGTGCCAATAGACAAGATGAAAATGGAAATAAACAAATGACCTGTTACCTACTTACCATCTACACTCTCATGCAAAAAGAGATGCGTCCGTTTGATGTTCTACAAGAATAGTGAAACCGGTCATTGGCTTTTCTTTTTCCAAATAATTAACAATTTATATTGATTTTCGTTCCCTATGCTCGAATTACTTTGCCCATGTCAGGCAAAATTATTTATTAATATTTAATTGGAAACGTATTGGTTTCCGTCGACCAACTTCCCGTTTAGCACTGGGTGCAGTATCTTAGAAGGTCTGCAACCGCTTTTTAAGTCAATTTGCAAGCACAATTTAAAACAAAACAAAGTACTTACATTCTCAGGGCCCCACGATGTTTTGCAGGATGGGTTCAATTCACGCCTTGTTAAATCAGATTACATCCGTTCTTCATGTGTCTTTTATGCTCGTAGGGGATGAAGGAACACTAGGTAGAGGAACGACACAAGGCAAGATAAAAAGTAACCTGTATGCATAAAAAAGAAAAGACACACCACTCCAAGATAGATGTTGCTTCGTCAAGGGCTCGTAACTTAATACCCGCTTATGACACTCGCGCATCCCCGCATTCACTCTGCGCAGACGCGACTGTCAGCGACGACGGAAGTTAATGTTATTAATTTTAAAAAACGCGAGAATTACCTTATAAATTATAACTAAAACATGCTACATGCCATTTTGGCATGTAACACTACACTAATGTCGGAGACTGAAAACAGTCATTGGTAGTTGGTTGCTAATAATTGAGTATAGAGGGCGTACGAGAAACATTTTGTATTATAAATACACCTTGATTTGTGTATAATCCCAGAACGTAGTTGGTTGTTTTGCTAAAAGAGATGCGTCCGTCTGATAATCTGCAAGAACGGTAAACCGGTCATGGGCTTTTCTTTTTGCAAAATCACTGAAGATTTATATTGATTTTCGTTCTCTATGTTCAAATTACTTTCCCCATGCCATGCAAAATTATCCATTAATATTTAATTGGTATTGTTTTCCGTCGACCAACTTCCTCGTTCAGCACTGGGTGCAGTATCTTCTTAGAAGGTCTGCCAGCGTTAGGTAACAGGTCATTTGTTTATTTCCATTTTCATCTCGTCTTTTGACTCTCTATTAAAATTGTCTGACAATGCCATCTACACTATTATGTCGGAGATTGGAGACACTCATCGATAGTTGGTTGCTTATAATCTAGTATAGAGGGCGCATGAGAAACATTTTGTATTATAACTACACCTTGATTTGTGTATAGTCCCAGAACTTGGTTGTTTTGAAAAAAGAGATGTGTTCGTCTCATGATCTGCAAGAACAAGAACAATTTATATTGATTTTCGTTCCCTATGCTCGAACTACTTTCCCTATGCCAGGCAAAATTATTCATAAATAACTAAACGTCAAACTGTTTATTGTCATTATGGACAACATTACGCAGGTGTAGTTATTCAGCAAAATCATGATAAATTCTGAAATACAAATGTCCCCCTATCACCTTCTATTGTTTATTTTATCTGTGAAGTAAAATATAAAATCTTGTATGTACCACTTGCATTACTGGATGATTACCCCCATTGGCGACTCAAGCCATCTCTCCGGTCGTAGGTCGTTGGGCTAGATTAGTTGCATTCTGGGCATATTCATCTTAATAATACACTCGATGCATAAAATAGCTATTTTGTGATACCGTTGACATGTGTTAGATATGTAACAACAATCCTAGATTTGTTTCGCAAAAACATTCATATTGTTGCAACTTATTTAATGTACTTCGACAGTATTGATAGTGATACGTTGAATTGTGTTTGGTTTGGTGCGATGATGGTAAATTAGTATGTCTTAAAATGTAGGTTTGTTTTCTTGTTTAGTTTTATACCATATTTTCCGAACTTTTTTATTTTTTTTAGGTTGAAGCTCCATTGGATATATATCCATTTAGTCCAGTAAAATCTCCTGGGGTGTTGGGATCCGCATCTTCATTTGAAACTCGAATTAATATTACTGATGAGGTGCGAGACAGAACATTGCAAGAAGCTGAATTTCTGTAAGTTTTCTTTAACATATTTACTTACAGTAGAATATCACATAACAGAATTTGACTTATTGCTTTAAGAAAATTTAGCAATCCGGAGAAGTACAATTTATTTTTCTACCATAGAATAAATTATGCATTTTTCAACTATTTTAAAAAGTGGACACAATTAAGACTGATTTTTATTATCAAACTTAGTGTATTGATTTGTACAAAATAAATATTATTAATGCTGGGTGCGCTTTTAATCTTAAGATTATATAATAAGAACCAATTAATGTTGCATGTGTCTCATCAGATTACATATAAAAAAACACAACTTTATTTATATTTATGTTCCTTTATATTTCCTATTTCTACCCTTCAAAATAGGATTGGCAGTGACGATGTGGTTAGAATTACTATTTGAGGACTGACGGTATTGTTACTACTGCGATAATATTCTGGCATCTGCCTTGATTTTGAAACCTACTGGGATATTATGCAACATTTGCAAATTCCCAAGAGATCAGAAGCAACAATGCAGTCTACCTAATAAAATTAGTGGTCCCTTTGAACTCGAGTAGAAATATAAATGAATTATTTTACCCCCTTTTTCATTATCCGATTAATAAATTTAACATTGCTTAATTCAAACTAGATCAAGTGCTCTAGGACCAGTTTAGTTTGACAGAATTTGTTCAGAAGTATTTGTATATTTTAGTATGTGTAAATTTAAGGTTGAGTGTCTTTTGCAACCTACTATTTAAAAATATATAATGGCCTACATGCCACTTCAATTATATCAAGATATCCGAAATAGTGATGTCTATCAGTGTCAGATAAGCAAACGTCACATGTAGCACTGTACACTACGTTCAATAACTTTGTTTTATTTTAAGAAAGCATTGGATTCTCATTATACAGTATTGACATTGATTAAATAAAGTTATTATTATCTGTTTTGTACACGCATTTTGTAACCTATATAATGTTTTAAACACTTAAGAGCTCATCACAGCAGGTTACCTATCATCTGCTGTAAAAGCGCAGGTTGGGGTGAGGTAGCATAGGGCGGGACGAAATGTCGAGATGCAGATATTCATTAGAAAAGGATATGAAGTTTAATACTCCACCTACTTGGTTTATGAAGTGCCAGGGAGCACATATAGATGGCAGTGTTGTGGAACTTATTAGTCCAGTTATAAACCTCACAGATATTTTAATTATACATATTCTCTAACATTTATAACCAGTGAAAACCTTTGAAATTCCGATATCTAATGTAACAAAAAAAATTATTAGGGAACAAGAAATTACAAGATTTAACATTCATACATTTGCATTGCACAGTTATTTTACAATTTCTAATATGCAATTGACAAAGCTGTTATATTTATTAATTGGCCAATAAATGGAAAAACAGAATAATGGTTTAAACGTATCTCTAATAAAAAATGATTAGGTAAAGTGTCAAATGGGTTTTGATTACAGTTTGTGAAAAGCTACAAATATTGGTTTGGTTTTTTTTTCTTATCACACTTTCGTTTCCTTTATCATTTTCTAACGACGAAATAATAAACAAAGTGTACTGAATCGGACACAGTAAACATTCCTCTAGTAGAATAAAAATGCATGTCTTGCATTTTTAAGTAGTCCAAAGTTTGTTTTGCTTTTATTTATTTACGTTTTGCTTGCAGCTTGTTAAATTTTGTTCCATCATAATTGCATATGGGAGATTGTGAATGGTGAATTTGTACCATAATGAACAAAAGTCTTTTACATGTATTAGAGAAGTTTCAGGGTAAAAAAACTTAACTAAACATGGTTTGTAAATTCTAATTAACCCTAAGAATTTTTATCACATTATTCCTTATTACTACACAAGCCTAAATATGAGCGAAATATTACTGGTGGCTTTTTAAATATGACCGTCTCATGCCAGTAATGCCGTGACTGCAATGACAGGTTAGGTTACTGTTAGAAATATATATTATTATTAAAAACACAAATCACTTAACACACAAATCTCAGAACAATATGCAATAGTTTTAGAACAACTGTTCTGATATGCGTATTAAGTGATTTGTATTTTTTAATAATAATATCCATTTCTAACAGTAACCTAACCTATCATTGCAGCCACGGCATTACTGACGTGAGACAGTCGTTTTTAAATTTATCCCAAAACATTAATTGAACTTCGCCATAAAAATTAAACAATTCTGTGTTTATTCTTTTTTACCAGTCTTACACTACACCCATTCTTTTACCATATTACAAGCCAGTTTTTCATCAACTATATAGTATATTATTTCAAAATTTTTTTAAAAAGTACAGAACACTATTGCAATGCAGCCTTTCATTATTATTTACCTCAAGGCTGGGGGAATACCAATTGCTTACTTCACTAAATAGGAAGCCCAACAAAAATTTATATAAATTCAAGGTTATGAAGAACAACTCATTTCAGTGATTGCTGAGGCCCTAAATAATATCCATAATGAAAGTTATAAATAGATTTACGAGCAATTACGACTATAGTCGAAAACTCTCATAATGATAGTTTAATCTCAATAGTATAGCGTTTCCTGTATGTTTGTTGTGTTTTGTTTTGTATAGCATGTATTCAAACCATATCTGTTTTACAATAGTGTGTGACATGGAAGTTCTGAATTTTTCCACTGCACCACATTGCAGGTGCATTTTCTAAAAATACTAATATTTGATTTATTCGATAAATAAAGTGAATTGTAGTGTGTAATTTTGATGAAAATTAATAAAAATTATTTACACATTTGGGAAAGTTACTGGTTTTGTTTAAATCGCTCTATTATCAGCAAAAAAATATTTTTTTTTCAGTTAAAAAACTTAAATGGTTTTTCACATAGACAATTATTTAATAAGTAACTTTTATTAAAACCGTTTTTAATTTGGGCGTCTAATAGTATATAAATTTGGATCTTTAGAAATTTTAAGATGGCCGCTACTGTGATGAGCTCTTATGGTAAATACTGATAGCAAAACATAATTTTTTATTAAAATAAAATAATCGATGATTTTCTGAATTAAAATTATAAAATACAGAATGTCTTTTGAAAGAAAAAAAATTGAAATCAATTACCATCCTGAACTGAGTCTCCTCAAGCTGTAATTAATCACGACTGAGTTTCCAACTCGTAACATCTACAAATTAATTGAATATAAAAGAAAATTAATTATGTGAATAAGTAATTGTAGTAAAAATTAGACGTTAGAATAAAAATGTTTTTTTGAAAAGAATATTTATAAATAAAGTTGATACTGTAACGAGTAAAATGAGTGTTAAATTAATAAATGTTGATTTGCTCTGAAGGGATGGAACCTCGTAACAATATAAGGGCATGGTTTTCTATGGAAAAAACTATAAAAGAAAATAGAAAACTTTCATATAAAAATCATAAATAACAAGGCTAAAATACAGATAACCTAAGTTACACTAATCACACTCTGAAAGACTTTTTCTATTTCACAATTGAGGGGTGCCAAACTATCTGTCACAGCAATACTCTTGATATTATTTCTACAAGGAAGTCAGTCATTCTGCATAAATCTCCCATGCTTCAGTATACTAAATGTTATCACTTATTAATTCTGTCATGTTTAAAGAAATTTCTCAAAATAAAATGCCTCTTCCAAATAAGATTCCTTCACTGGAGTAGCTGGTTATACTTTACAAATGTGTCTGTTTAGTTAGTTTTTAAATAAATTCAAAAAAATTCAACCTAAACTTAAACTCTATTAACATAAAGTAATTTTAAGTAAATTTACATAAAATACTTTCTTTAACTTAACACTAGCCAGGTATTGCTAAAAAAAATCTAAAAGGACTTTGAATCTGATCTATCAACAAAGCTATTTGTCACTTAAAATTTTTTGTTTTCAACATTAAACTACATGATATTTATAAATCCTAATTATTGGAAATGCCTTTAATAACAACATAGAAAATAATTAAATACCAGCTTTTCTTATTATATTCTTTAATTGTCCATTTTAAATAGTCAAGTTCCATAATTTAACTAATATTAAATTTCGCCATAAAATTTGCATTTAAAATAAATATACACAATTTCATCACTGATTAGTCCAACCAACTAATTATTTTCTCTTGATTAATTTCTTATTACATAAATACCAATCCATTTAAATTCAAATCACACATATACAGTTTCTGGTATAAGGTTAAAAAATCCAGAATCACCAGTTTTCCAATTTTTCAATATTTCAAATTTTGCGACTTTTAAATAACCACTACCTTGACCCACTATAACTCAAAATTTTAAATTCATGACAGAGTGAACTATTCAAGTCTCAATCCATTGAACCGGTCACAATGACAATTCCACCAACAGGTGCAATGAAAAACCCTGCTTGTGCAAGTGTAAATTCAAAAGTTTAACCTTTTCCTAAGTTTATTGTACCTGCAGGAACACCCATCTTTACTTTTTTCCTTGATGCTGTGTTTCGTTCAATAATACTTTTAACAACATTGTATCAACCCCCAAGCCTGTGGCCACTGCCACTTGAATACGTATTTGTATAACTATACTTTTTATGTGTTCTTATTACTGATACGTGAATAATTAATTACACTTCTTTCCCGTCAGGTCCAACATATCTAATTCTTCCCACTGTAAAATCATTACGCAGTCAGCTTAATAATGAGGTTACTATTTTGTTACTTTGTATATAATATGCATTATGTCATAATATGGTAACATTTTAATCTCAGTGGTGGTCGAGACTGATGATATCTGTCTATTGCAAATTATCTTGTTCATGGGAAATTCCAACGCAGTGTTTTTGTCATATTGAGATCTGTTTCCATTTGCGGGTCTTAGATTTTTTATTATTACAATTCTTAATCTAAACAAGATTTACCAATTGCCATTGTTACAGAAATATATGCTTAATCCTCAAGTACTTCGTCTTACATATTTATAATATTGGTGATTGAATTTTAGGTATGGCATGCGATTAATTATGGTTGCATCACAAAAATTTCGAACTAAAGTATTAACCAATCCTAAAGTTGATCCAAATGTAGAACTATCACATCCAGAATATGTACTATTGGAACGAATAGCTCGATCTCGTAGAAGTGGTGAACTTACTCAAGGAAAAGTGTCATTACAAGTAATTAATAAAGATGCTAAATCATTGTTTTATAATAGAAAAGTTTTGTTGGAAAATGAATTACTTTCTAAGCAGCAGTTTTATTTAATATCCTCAGATGCGCATCATAGTGCTTGTACCTTATTACATTTAGAACGCTTTTATAATGTAAGAAAGACAAAATCACAAATTATGACTGAACAAATTGTCGAAGTGTTACGGAAAAGACCATTTTACCGCATGGATTGCGCTGATGCTAGAAGAGTTTTTGGACATGCCAAATCATTAAAAAAATTGTTTAGGTTTCAGGAGTTTCAAAAAGTTGTTAAAGTAGATATGGTAATTTATTTATTTTTTAGTTAGATTTTAATTAAAGTATGTTTATAGTGCTACCGGCTTAAAGAGTTATATCCAAATATAACACCGCAACAGTGGAAAAGTAAGGGAACTGATTGTGAAAAATTTGTGCGTACTATCGAATTAGTTAATCCTTCTATTAATGTTGGTGGAACTTGGAATGAGGATGATCTGAGAGATGATTCTTCAGGTAAATTAATATTAATTTTTGCAAAGCGTTTATATTGTTGCATTTAAAAATTATACTAGTTCATATTTATAGAAGTAACTAACAATACCTGAAATAAATCTAAAGTACACAGTTTTTGTAGTTACCTTTCTGAAATTTTTTGTTTATACAAAAACCATTTATAGGTTTGGGTTTTCCAAATTTTCAAATGATCTTTATTTTCACAAACCCAAAGCCAATATTTTGAAAAGTTTATAAAGAGAGTGAGCCACGTGCACGTACGACGAAGATTGTAATAATAAATTTAATGTAGACATGCAACTTTTTTTTAATAAATTTGCAAGTCTTCTACAAAGCGCTTGCAATCTAAAGGTCATCAGCAGTGATTGTACAAATATTTTGTCAATATAACTTACAACTAATAAATTAAAAATATATCTACAGAATATACAATGGCGTTGTTATACAATTTCAAGCATAAAATTGGTAATTAATAACTTTGTCTGACATTAGGAAAGTACTTCGGCATAGTGGACGAAAATTAATATAAATTGTTGGTTACTTTAAAAAGAGAAAACTTTAATGACTGGTTTTGCAGTTATTGCAGTTTGTCAGATTGGACCATTTCTCTTTGCAAAACAACCAACAAACATCTTCAAATTATACACAAATCATGGTATATGAATATGTATACAATGTAACTCATGCGCCCTCTATACTGGAAAGTAAGCAACACATTTCGGTAACTTTTATAAGTTCCAAACATGATAGCATAAATGGCATTGCCAGAAAAAATTTTAAAACTAGTCAAAAGACGAAATGAAAAATAAATAAACAAATGACCGGTTACCTACTTAACATTGGCGAACCTTCTAAGAAAGTACTACACCCAATACTAATTGAGGAACTTGTCCAACTGAAACTAATACTAATGAATAACTTTGTCTGGCATTAGGAAAGTAATTTGAGCATAGTGGACGAAAATTAATATAATTGTTGGTTATTTTGAAAAGAGAAAATTCCAATGACCTGTTTCGTTATTATTGCAGCTCATCAGATTGGACCATTTCTCTCCGCAAAACAACCAACAAACATATTGAAATTATACACAAATCATGGTAAATGAATATGTACAAAATGTAACCGATGTGCTATACTATACTATACTATACTATACTATACTATACTATACTATACCTATACTCTAAAGTAAGCAACTAACTATTGGTAACTTTTACAAATACATTTAAAAAGATAATAAATAATTAAAACTAAATAAAACAAAATTACTCGAAGAACATTGACAAGTTGTAAGTAGTGCGCACTTTGCACAAGTCAAAGAATGAAAACAGAGTTATGAGAATATAATAAATTTGGAGGATCAAAATCTTTTATACAGCAGGAAATAATTTATGTTTAAGCTGGTTTAGACATTTAAATTAGTGGGATTTTTTGATACCTCATGTTGTACTTCAAAGTTTTCTAAAAATTGTAACGTGGTAAAATTATTTGACGTCACATGATGAATGAATTTACTGTTATTTATAGGGTCAAATGAATGATTATTAAATTGTAGATGCAACCCAAAAATTGAGCGAGATGTGCAATTTACGTACTCCCTCATCCTTATATTTAAGGGCCTAGAAGTGCGACTAACATTAAAGCATCACAGGAATTGCACAAAAAGCTTATATATGACACTTTTGGTAGATAATGGCACGAGATCTTCGCTGTTTGCTAAGGAAGACGGAAGAGAATTCAAGGTTTGTAAGTTGTGTGAACATGTTTGCAAAATTTTTAAATAAATTGTGAATTTTACTGTTTACATTATAATTAATAAAGGGAAAACTTTATGTCAGAGTTGCCGTAAGTGGACGAATAAGAGCGAGCTTTTTATTTTTAAACTTAAATTTTTTGATCAACCTTTAAATAATATTAGGATCGTAGCAGTTTTTGTTGACTTATTTTAGAAATTCTACATTTCACAAAGGTATATTGAAAAGTCTGTGGACGTAAGCATTGAACATAGCTAATTTCTGTTGCCAAGGGCGAATAGAATCTGTTAGATTTTTTCCTAAAAATTGAAAAGTCGTACACGTTGGCAGAAGTTTTTCTAATAGTCAAATCTGAACAATTTAGACTATTAATTTTCTTAGTTTCAATAGTAAAAGTTAAGTGCAGGTTGAGGGAATTAATTTTCTCAAAACAGAGAGGGTGGTATCGTTATTGTCATCTATAAGAAGCAGGCAGTTGTTCACAATTTTATGCTAATTATGCTATAATTTTAAATTCCCTATGCCGCTGACCATGCATGACCCTGGAACGTAACGTACTATGTTCACAAATTCGGATGCATGGATTGCTGTCACATGTGAAGCCCACAAGTTAACAAACAAACCAGAAACTTACCTTGTCTTTACTTCTCAGGTACGGGACATCGACTAGAGATTTCTTTTGCAGGGACAAATTTTATAGGCGAACCAATGGTACCTATAGGGTAGTGAAACATTATGGTTTGCTTAGGAAAGAGGGAAAAGATAATAAGGACACAAGAAGAATCACTTTACCGAAAAATCACACACACTTCACTTCTGATCTCTCCGAATGCCGATGTAAATGTCCTTCCTTTTTTGATACAATCTTCTCACATCCAACTGCGCTAAACATATCCACATTCTTTAGCCTGGGTATGCAAACGTGCACTGTTTCCATAGCATAAATCGTGGATTAATGTCCTGGAGTTCGTTAGAATTATTATAGTGAAACTTTATACGTATAAACTTAAATTAAGAATGGGGAAAAGTTTGTCCATGCTGGATTTAAAAATCCCCTAAATCTAAATATTAAAATAAAATGTGGAACCAAAAAAGGCATGTCACTGCTGATTGAAGATAAACCTTGTGTGCTGTTATTCTAATTGGTACGAATTTTCTACTACAAGATTGTAATAAGCAAACAACCAATCACTGACCATAAGTAGGACTTTGACCAAAACCTTTAATAACCATTGACGACTTGGTATGCTTAAGTCTCAGTCGCTGTACACAATTTTCTATAATACAGCTCAACTGTGCTCCACAATCTAAACACACTTTAATAGATGATTTAATAGTTCCTGCTATACAAATAATAGCGATAATTGTTCCCAAACAACTGGATTAGGATTCAATTATGTCTGAAAAGGTAATAGCATTCAGGACTTCTACGGTTGAATTAACATTGCCAATATCTTAATTATTTTGAGCCTGCGATGAGCTGCTAGCTGGTAATATTGAATTATTGTCACTCTTTAGTCAGGGTGGCCTATTGAAGCAGTGTACAATAGCAACAATTGCAACATGAACAAGTAGTATTTTTCTTACAAATACTCAGTGGGTGCCCTTTTTTTAAACGAACTAAACAACAATGGCTACTTTTAACATATCTGAATCTTTGGTAAGCTGGTTTATTTTTAAAAAACATACAAAAAAAATTATGTACAGTCGAACAAAGCAGGCACTGGTTTTATTTAAAGAGAAAAATATAAGATTTTTGATATATAATATATGAACAATAAGTGCGTTGAAATAAAACTCACGTGCTTGGTGTTAAAATTAGTATTGGTACATGACATTTACAAATAAACATATTTTAGTTTAGACTTTACCATACAGAGGGCATAACATTGCACAGATTTTCAACAAGAATGAAAGATAATATACTTCCAGAAAATTGCTTACTTTGTGAAATCTAGATAGAAGGTATGTATAGCTAAGTAAATAAAAGAAGAATAACTTAGTACTTTTATCTTCACAATAATAAAGTTATTATAATGTCAATTTAATAAAAATACAACGAGCGCTTTCGACTATTAAGTCATTATCAAGTCTAACAGAAAACTAAAATTGAGCTAAAATATATATAAAGCTAATCACATATAGAGAGGAGGATAAACAAGTTACAATCTTGAAGCAAAGTCAATTATTAGCGCATTTATAAATGTAATATCATTAACAATATTTTGCCCAAGTCTTAATTTCTATATTTTCCAAACTGTTCAGCTTCTTACCTTTATTTAAAATGTGAAGGATTTCAAAATTTGAATTAAAATCACAAATATGATTATTGTTATTTTAAATAAAGGTAAGAAGCTGACAGTTTGGAAAATATAGAATTTTAGCTGTTGACTGGCAAAATATTGTTAATGATATTACATTTATAAATGCGTCTCTAATTGACTTTTTCAAATTGTAACTTGTTTATCCTCTCTATATGTGATTAGCTATATATATTTTAGCTTCATTTTTAGTTATTACTTAGTTATATGACTTCAAAGTCGAAGCGCTGTATTTTACATTAATATGACATTATAGATATGACGGTTTCATATATGGCATAAGGATAATTTATATGCATCTCAGGTTCCTCTTCTGTTCATTTAACTTGATTTACTGCAAATTGGATTTGTGATTATCACCAATCAACGCTGATTACATTAATATGTATGTATAGCTGATTGCGGTGTCCTCATAATATGGCCATTCAAGGTATTAATTCTTTCGTATGCATCTCAGGTTCCTCTTTGGTTCATTAACTTGTTTACTGCAAATTCGGAGCGGCGTTTGTTGTGTTAATCAACAACATTATACTGGAATACATTAAGATATGGGAAGGAATTTCGATAAGGAACAATAGGCGAACTCCACATTTTATTATAATGCATTCACTCCCACTACGTCTGTTCAGTTAGGTAACCCGTGATAATCTGCCATAATCATGGCATTTGTTCACACGAATTTGTCAAAACCTCTCTATTTGTGAAACATTCTTATTGGTTGAGGCAAAGACCGCACACTCATTGAAGCATGTGAAAATGTTTATCTGACAGATTACATATAATAAACTATAGGTTATTTACCTACAAGTTCATGGGAATTCAATCACTGCACTCTTATGCATTATAATCTACTTTACTACTAAATTGATGATAGGAAATAACATTCAAATTAGGACTGGAATTTCCCTATATCTAATTATTGAAGTAAAGCTTGTAACACCAAAAAAGGCATAACATGGTAAATAATTGAGTAAATAACCAACTTTGAATGTATATTTTGATTGTATGTTATTGTTTAGGGCCAAAATTAATGATAGATCCTGGAAGTTATTTGTTACACTAGCTATTGAAACTACGCCTGAAGGGTCAAGAAGCAATGATAAGGAGGAATTCAAAATAAGAGGGTTTTCAACCAAAGAAAACTAGTGCATGCACAAGGCAATTTATTCCAGCTAGCAGGGTATCGGGCGGGGTTGAACAAAATAATAAGGTGAACCTATGTGGCTGTGGTCGTTTTGTTCTTTGTATGAATTTTGTTACCATCAATAAGGGCACCAGCAATTGTGTCGTAATCGGAAATGTAGTCTCAAAATAATCTTATTTGAGAATAACTGACGGTCGCTTCTCTAGATGATTGCTTCCAGAAGAAGGGAGGACCAGCCGTCAGGATGTTTATCAGTGAAGGTCATTTTCTGCAGTAACCTTGCTGCGTTTTGTGTGAATATCAGGTGTAGTGATCAGTAGATACTTCTTTAACCTACAAGAATAATAGAATATCTACATCAACAACACTTTCACAATTCATAGAATGACACTTGATTAGCACTACAAAAGTCTTTATTTAATCTACATGACGAGCTTACATCTAGTTACAACCTCATCCAATACTCACAGTTTTGAGTCCTTATAACCTATATTTTACACTATCCGTCCATCTACCGGTCGTACACATGGGTTCTTTAGATGGTGAGAACAACTTCCAACCAAATAAACATCTCCTTTAGCAATGACAAATTCCACAACAGTGAATCGAGCCTCCAGCTCCTAAAATAGTTTACGCTCGGAAGCTCATGACAAAACTAGGGTGCGGGGTTAATCCTCTAAACAGAGAAGGGCTTATTAACGTGTCCCTAATATATAATATGCACCTAGTGCACTAATTTGTATCACTATCTGGAGTGTTTCTATTTCACCATGTTGTTACTTGGAAGACTCGGATCAAAGTGACCGGTGAATGGCATTTTCCCTCTGTAAGAAAACTCACTCATTTTCCTTAAAAACCCCCGGCAGTATCTCCAAAAAAACTTACTGTTAAAATTAATGCCAATCAAGCAATTGTCGAAATTAAAACTTATACGGCAGTGGCTAGAATATAACCACATGAAATTTCATCAAATCTAACATAAGATTATATACTTAAAATTATAAATCGGTCAGGACCAATGAGAAATAAGAATAAAAGGACCGCCCTTTATTTAACCAATAACAATTCTGTCTTGAAACTGAATTTATTGAAACTGAACCATGAATGATTAGCCCAATATGAAAGTGAACTAGTTTAAAACATAATGTATTAAAAATACATTACATATTTTGTTTTGGTAATCCGTGCGGACAAGAAGAAAGTAATAAAGTAAACAAAGAAAGTTAGCCCGCAACGAGTACTGCAACAAAACAAGGGGAAATCCAAAGAAGTGTATGACGTACTAGCCAAAACGTCGTAGAATGGGATGGGTCACACAGAAAGAAAACGTACAATTAAAAAACAAACATACAAGAAAAGGAAATACAACTTGCAAAAAAGCATTTATCCAGAACATCCCGGAGGACTTACATGGTAAAAAAACCTTCTCCAAAAAAATTAATACACTCCATAAATATCTTAGTCTAATTTTTACCTTCAATCTTTATATTTACATAAAATATAAATTAAATGGGAGTATACAGTGAATTGTTTTCAGTCACTTGCTTTATACAATTCTTAGATAATTGACAATCTCTTATTTTAGATTAGTCATAACAAAAATATACTTACGTAGGGAACAACAGCCATAAATAAAACCCACCGGCTCCTGGAAATCCATTTTGCTTCACCTAAACAAAACTAAAATTTTGTACAGAAAAATATTATCGACAGTCCATGTTATCTTACGCTATAAACAATACCTCAACAAAAGAAATCTGTCATCATTCGTATTCTACATCAAGCAATAAGAACTTACCAAATGGTTTCTACTTACATTTATGTTTCTTGGTGTAACCCGAAAACAATCACATAGCCAAACCTGTATACATAACTATCCTCTATAATTAGAACCCGTTTAGACGAAATTTTTTACACAATGGAACATACATACAACCAGCTAGTTCTGCTCATTTTCTTTAACAAACTTAAAATTATTGTACAATTAGGAATTACTTTTTATATCGAACTCTCAGCTTGCAGATGAAATTCTTGAGCAATGCTTGAGATAACATTGAGACCCATCTACATCTTAGCGTTTCCATTACAGGTCATAATGTCAACCTTTCCATAATGCGAATGCGTAATTGTAACTTCTAACACAAAATAGTAATGCAGTCCCTTGAAATTGGTTTTAAGTGTTCAGTATTAGAATGCGCCAACATAATTGCAGAAGAAATTTGTAAACATAGTGGCTTGACTTTGGGCTTCTTCTGTCCCTTCCCTTCCATTTTATGCATGTAAGTGAATTTCAGCCAGAATATTTCGTAATTCGGACTATGACAAGTCATAAGATGGATCTAAAATGACAGTTTGACAACGAAAGATCCAATTTGCCACATTGGAAAACTCAAAGCCAACAACAACTTATAATGGGAAACCCATTTGATAAAACACGTAGCTGAATGATTGCAAAATTTCTGTCATTTTAAACGTTTTAACATTCCAGAACCACATAATCTTTAAGGAAAATATCAAATTTGGTACTATATTGAAAGACTAAATTTGCTATATTTAGATTATAGTTGCATATACTAACAAAACCTACAGGGTGTTGAATAAGCAATTATTCAAGTTAAAGAGAATTTGGAAATGCTGAACAATTTTGTATATGATCTTGGATACTATAGGAATATGAAATTTTAAATTAAGTATGGGTCAAATTATTTAGATACAAGGAAGGAACGTAACAATTTCATTGTTAACATGCTATCCTATTCTGTTTACGAATCCGTTTAATGATAGAAAACTAAATCCAGCTAGGTTGTTTGGATGCTTTTAACAATTGTTTGTTCAAAGTCTCTTTATGAAACGTTACTCGCACATGGTATTTAAGGTATGTTTACAATTTGAACAAATCAAGTAAATCACATTGCTCGTGCTAAACAAATCACTCCCTCTTAACCAATTACAAGTGCAATAAATTCAAAACGAGTTCATTTGTATCTTTTTTATATCAACTTACAAGATCATTTCATAGATCTACTATTTTAAATTATACTAAGTTTCTAAACAACTGGAATTTCCTGTCTGTAAATTGCAATGTAGCAGCATGAACTTTTGAGTCCATTTTGTCCAGTATATTTGATTATATTTGTTACTATTATTTCGATATAGGGAATGTTCACGAGCAATATTCGTGGGTTTGTTACTCATTGGGGTGGTTGTTTTTATAACCGGTGAAAGTTTTTATGCTAAAGTTTAACCAATAGGAAACTACTTTTTCCAAGTACAGTTGAGTCACTGTGAAGATTTGCATTTTGAATGATTACAAATTAAGGTCCTCCCTCGTATACCATGCTTCTTAATTTTAATTTGATTTCTAAATTAATTATAAGGCTAAATGTTATTGGACGAATTCAATTGCACAGTTTGTGAATGAACAAAGCAACCATAACAGCATTATGCCAGCAGTTTCCATCATAGTTTGTAGAGGCCACAGAACTTATTAATTTAATTATATTACAATGTTCTTATTTATGCAAAAGATGTGTTACATGATACATAAGCTGATTGTACCTTACTCAATGACATCTGTCAACCTTTTCATTTGTTTGCAGAACAGATAATTTGTTTTCTAAAGCAAATCCCTATTTGATTTATTTGTGTTGTACATTAACTAGAATATGTAAAAACACAATCCATTAGTAGATTGTTTTCTATGTTTGGTTTATTGATAGATACCAGAAAGATAGTGTGGCTAAACTTTGTTACGGGCAATATGAGTGTTACGTTATAAATTTTGATCTGCCCTGAATGGACGGAGACTTTGTAACAATTTAAGATTGTGTCGACTAACTACAGAGGTGCAGGAGTGGATTCCTATGGAAGAAATTATAAAAATAGTGATAAAATTTAAAATAAAAATAATAAAATGATAAATAAAATGGCTAAATGCAAAGTTTTCTAAATTCGATCACTTTATACGTTACCTTTTTTTAAAATGCCATAAAACAAAATACTCATCAAATTTCTGTCAAATTAAATAAAATTTTAGAATAAAATGCCTTGAAATCAAGGCCTGTCAATTAAGGTTTCATCACTGAGGTGACTGGACATCCTTTTACAATGACTTAATTTTTGTCCTACTTCATAGATAAATGTAAATAAAATTCAACCTAAACTTAAACTTTATTGACATTAAATAGTTGTAATGTACATACAAATATACTAAAAAAACATCACACAGTTTCTTAGTCTCACTCTGGCTAGGTATTACTAAAAAAAAGAAAACTTAGAAAATAACATTAAGTTAAATCCATATATATTACTATCACTTGAATTTTTCTGTTTCTCATATTAAATTACATAATGTACAAATCCCAAATTGCTGGAAATGTCTTTAATAGCAAATATCGAAGACAGTTAAATACTAACTTTTCCCTTTATGCTTTCGTGATCCATTCAAAAATATTTTATAGTCAATACATATGTATATTTCTTAATATTTTAAAATGATAGCAATATGCTTAAATTTAACCGACACCCGTTCTGTCGCTAATTCATCGTTCAACAGAATAATCACTATCATGTTCAATGTCTTATATAATAAAATATCAACTATTTATATTTACAACCCACATGTACATAATTTATAAGTATAAAAATAAAAACTCGTTCTACTCACTGTTTAATTTCATAAAAATGGTTGTTAAGGATTTCCAGAAACCATTAGTATGCCCATTCCTGCTTTCTTTCCAACTAACAGCTTTATTGAAACAATATTTCATCAAATCCAAATTTTTGGAAGAAGATCTTTCCAGGTTCCTTAACCATTTACCTCATTGATCATGACATTATATTTACCCCCCACACAAGTGTGAACCCACTTTAGACTTGCAAGCGAATTTCAATTTCAAGTCACCTGCTGCACTTTTCCTATGGGAACTCTATATTCTCATCATAAAACTGTGCGCCTTTACCACTTTCAACTTTGAACTTGTTCTCATACCAATTCCAACTGTATGTCACCTTTGCGGTATTAGTTCCTTGTATGACTACATTTTCGACCTTATTAATTACCTGATCGTGAATAATTCATTCATTTTTTTCCATCGGTTCTAACTACTAATTTGATGTCTCCCATTATAAAAATTCGTTCAATTGCAATTGCAGTCAGCATCTGCTACTACAATGTAACCATTTTAATCTATGCTTAATAATAATATGATTGTCCCATTAATTACCTACTAGTCACATACTTATGCACTTTATCCATGAACATTTAGCCTTGTTCCATATATAATTCTGCATTTCACACATATTAGTTAATTTCAGTAATGTGTACTGTTATGTTTTATTTATTGAATGTTGCTTTGTTTTTGATACATATTTATTATATTGTATGCTTTATAAAAATCTTTCATTCTAACAGTTTATATTGTCGCAGGGTTTATCCTATTGAACGATTAATGCGATATCTTAGTATTCTATTAAATTGAACCAATTTATTTTAAGAAAGTTTATTTTTATATTGCTTTAATTGTATTAACTGTCCTAATTAAAACATCATGCTTAATTAATATTAGCTATTCATGAAATCTACTATACAGGGTGCTTCAATATTAGTTTGTTCTTGTAAGATTAATTTTTTTTACATCTGGTTTTGTTTAACGTACCGCCAAGGTGTTACAATATCATAATATTTTTCCTTGATTTTTAAATTGAGTTTTATAGTATTCAAAGTATTCTTCCATAATGAAGGATAACTATTAAGTTATAGATTCATTCATAAAGCATATGTACTGATGCGTTCCATATTTTTGTCTATTTATAAAATATTTTGTGACATATCACATAACAAAAGCATATTTTTCCATTATTATTAATTTGTGTACTTTATTTTCATTTTAACGAATAAGTAAACTTACATGTTATCTGTGGCTCAATCATTTGAAAATTTTATACTGGTTTTATTTTTTGCAGACGAAGAAAACTCAAAAGAAATGATTTTTAATAGACCGTTGCTGTATCAAGTCTACATGTTCATTAATAATAGTGGTGAAGATGGCATGGCATTGAAGGAACTTAGAAATCTTACAGGTTATGATTTTTATTCTGTTCGTTCGGCAATAAAAACATTATTAGGTGCAAATTATATATGTGGAGTAAAGATTGATTTTGGGAGACAAAGGATTATAAGGTAAGATTAATTAAATTTTTTAAGAACATTATTACTGTTAGCAATGGTATCACAATGTAAATTTGTCAGGTATCATACTATTGCGTATCGTTTTTCTAATAAGAAATGTTTGGCATTAATTCAATTTTTTTCTGTTAACTACTATGTATTTTATATTTTTTGTAAAAAGCCATTGTTGCTTGTAAAAGTCTGATGTATGGTGATAATATGCAAATAATCTTGGACATTAAAAATCGCTAGTTTTAATTTGTTACATGACATCTACTGATGTGAAGATAGAAATATTGACTATCACCCTGCTTCTAAATTAAGGATACAATCGATTATAAACTATCTATCTATGGTGTGTTAGGTGGTTTCCTACAAATATAAAAATGTCATACCATATTATCAGAGATTCAACCGAATTTTTCTGTCTTCCATTTATGCAATTGTAGTTAAAAAGTTATTACTTTGGGAAATTAAATATGAACCTAAATCCCTTATTTATCTTTGTAGAAAATCTTTAATAATGAAGAATTGGCTTTTCTTGATCGAGGCTTAAAATTTGGGTTAGAACATACGAAAATCCCTTTGGAAGATGTAATTGTATGAATTGAGAGCTCTACTTCAAGGTTAGATGATGAATCAAAAAATTTCCTTAGGAACGCGTGCAAAATTCAACTTTTGGATAACTTACGTTTCTCCGCAAGAAAAGTCTCATAACAAGCAAGAAAAGACCTTCTGATTATTAAAGAATTACAACAGAAAGATTGCTATTGTTTAAAAACAGACTAGGGTAATAGGTTGGTCATTCTAGACATACAGGACTTTGTTGATAGAGTAGAAACCTTGATATCTAAGGATCCTTATAGACCAATAGTCACAAAGAGAAAAATGAGATTCTTTTAAATAAAATGGTAAACATGACAGTCTGTTTTGAAGCAATGCCCAAACCTAATTTCACCCACATTAAAATTAAAATTGACAGTTTCAAACCAGGAAATTCTAAAAGTGTACTGCTCGCTTAAAATTCACAAGAAAGATAAATCGATAAGACCAATTGTTTCAGGTATTAACTCACTGACTTATCGGTTATCACAGTGGTTGTCAAATGAACTTAGGAAGTTAAAGATAAATAGTTTGGCTGTACAAAACCCTCTAGAGTTTATTAATAAAGTTAAGGATATTACATTAGAAGAGAACAAATTCTTAATTTCATTTGACGTCAGTTCATTATTCTCTAGTGTTTCTATACCACGTACTTTGACATATTTAAAGGTTGCTCTAATAGATAGTAACGTTTATGACGATAAAATCAAAGAATATGTCAAGCTTGTTTGACATTGCATGTCTCAGAACCTTTTTCAATTTAACAACAAATTGTACGAACAACATGAAGGAACTACAATGGGAAACATCTTTCACCGCTCATAGCTAATTGGTTTATGTCACGCTTTGAAACTGAGTTTAAAGAGAATTCCAAATACTTTTCAAGAATATGAATAAGGTACGTGAATGAAATTTTTGCTATTTTTGACACTTCAAAATCAAATGTTGATAATTTCCTTAATGAATTAAATTCAAAAGTTAAAAGTATAAAATTCACATACGAACAGGGAATAATGGACAATTGCTGTTTCTAGATACACTAGTAATTAGAAACCGTAATAAACTAGAATTTGATATTTATAGGAAGGAAAATAATGTTAATAGTTTTACTTTATTCTCTTTCAGTCACAGTTTACAACATAAACTGACGGCTTTCAATTTTTTAGTGAACAGGTTAATTAATTTTCCTTTAAATAGTGACAGGTTTAATGAGCTTGCACTGGTAACTCATGCCAGTTTTCCACTAGTCATTTTTCCTTCTTTTTTTATCTTTACAAACTAAAGAAGTTCCCCTTTAACTTATTTTCATGCATTGTATCTTGTAATTTAAAGTATGAGTTATATTTAGGTTGTATTATGCTATAGCACAAATTCATAATTTCATTCATGTAAGAATTTACTTTCTTTTAAAATAAATATTATAATATATGAGCAAGTTAGCAATGCACTAAATTCCCCTATAATTTCTTTTTTCTACGACTGTTTTGGAACGAGCCTATTTTAGGTGTGTTTTTGATAGAGAAATCTACTACATTCTATACAGTGTCTACTCCTTGGTACACCTATCTGTAAGGGAGTAAAATTATACCAGTTACCTCGGGACTGCTGCACTGGCTGCAAACTCCGTCTCCCCAAGTATGGCAGAATCTAAACAAAACACTAAATTTTGCTTACTAAAAAAACGCATAGCCTAAGCTATAATAACTTAAGAGCATGAAACATCTAATACTTCCTCAGGGGTGGGCTGACCTGTATAGCTTAACACAGTAGTGTACCATTTAATGCACTAAGTCACATCACACCAGTTCAATAAATAAAATAATTGAAGGGCAAAAAAATAATTCTAATGTTGCAGTAATATATGTACAATAAAACGTAGGTAAAAAAACAATGATTTGCCTTAATTCATTAAGTAAAACTTCAGACTGCAAAACTATATACAACCTGACATAAACTTTCATATGTCAATAATTATTATGTACAATTAATGGAAAATTAATTCATATTAAATCTTTACAATCAAATTTTAAGCGCCGATAATGGTCTGAGCTCATACCCTCATCAGTGTTACACTGTATGTTAATGCATAATATGTGTACCAAGCCTTTATGCAAATTTGCTATATGTTCAAAGTGAAATGAAAATTAGGTAACGTCATTCTAGTTCAAATTTAACGTGTAGTAATTGTGGACTGATACCGTAATTAAATTATCGAGCAGGTATTTAATAACTTACTAACAATTTTAAAATAGCAATGAATTTAAACCGCCAGAAATGTTTACACTTGGAGTAATTAAATTTTGTTTCAAACCTCGATCAGATTAGAAGCAATAATTACCTAGTTACAGGATTTGTAGTACAACAACAACCATCTGTCTGCCAACAGCCCAAACCTAGCCTCCAGCTGCGACCTTGACTTTACTTGACCTTTTCGATGGAACATGAAATTGTACAATATCAGCCACCTTTGCGCTCCAACTTGCACGTGTGGATTCGTCACCTGTTATTTGCATTAAATTCTCATGGTACAGCCTCCTAGTAAATTCCGTTTTTAATCAAGTCCAATTTTAAGCAACGTCATTAGATAACTGGAAACCACCTTCGTTCAAGAAGTTGCCGTAGTAATCTAATTTAAATTAACTATAATAGTTTGATTCACGTAACTTGACAGCTAAAATTTGTAATACTTCATTAACAAATTTTATTTAAAAGAAATCTTACATACCACTAGCCTGCTGTAAGTTTCGTTAAACAAAACTGTTTAAATCGGACTCGCTTCTTTGAGAGAATTTTTAATATCAAATAAATTTCTCCAAACATCTTCTTGCTTGCAAGATCAACTCAACAAGAAGGAGGAAACCCAAGCGACCCCGAGTCAAGCCGTTAGATCTCGAATCCCTACTCTGTTCTATCTGGTTTTATTTGCAATAGAAATTTATACTACCATAGATGTATACACTCGTAATTAGGGTTGCCTACCTATAGTGATACTAGCAGGATTTTATACTGCTACAACAGGTTTTTATTCCCGCACTCGTTGCTAGGCAAGTTGCTAAGCAACTAGTGCGGGAATGTTCAATTTGCACGGTTGCGCTTATATTTCTATTAATCAAGTAGCCCTGCACTTGCATCTTATTTCCAATGACGGCCGAGTTTTCAAAGGTGGGCTATGAAACAAATAATAAACCAACAAATGTCAAATAAATAATTTCATACTGAGAAAGCGTTTAAAATCTTAAAGTATTTGCAGTCTTTAAAAAATGGCTAGTGATAGTGAAAGCGAACCAGAACCGACGCCTCCAAATATTGTGGAAGCTGCAAATGCAACTACATTAAATTTATTACAGGAAATTTCCAAAAAAAATATGAGACTGCTTATAAATCGTTTATGGATTGGCGAAGAGATCAAAAGACAACATCTTATTCTGAAAATGTTTTAATTGCGTACTTTAATGAATTATCTAATAAGTATAAATCTCCGACATTGTGGACGCATTATTCTAAGTTGAGAACAAGTCTCACCATTCATCATAATGTAGATATATCAAAGTATGGAAAATTTAGAGCGTTTCTCAAACGGAAGTCAAGCGGTTATAAATCGAAAAAATCAAAAATTTTTACAACAGAGGAAATAAATAAATTTATTACTGAGGCTCCGGATCAACAGTTTCTTCTGACAAAAGTATGTAATATTAACTTAGGAGAATAATGCGTGTTTATAGCTATTTTTATATTGTTACAGACTGCATTAATTATGGGAATTATGGGTGCTTGCCGCAGACAGGAATTACATCAGATGAAGATTACTCATTTCACGGAATTGGGTTCTGCGATATTAGTTATAGTTCCCGACACGAAAATAAAAATTATATGCAGCTTTACGATAACGAGTAATTTTTATGAAATTACAAAAAAATACTGGAATCTACGTCCATCAAATGTTTGCGATCCTAGTTTTTTTTTTAAATTATCAAAAAGGAAAATGCACCACACAGAAAGTGGGTATCAATAAATTTGGTGCTATGGGAAAGCAAATTGCAACGTATTTAAAACTACCCAATCCGGAATTATATACTGGTCATTGCTTCCGGAGATCTTCCGCCACTATTCTTGTAGATGCTGGAGAAGATATAACATCTTTAAAAAGGTACGGTGGCTGGAAATCAACATCAGTCGCCGAAAACTATATAGCCGATTCTTTAACAAATAAGTTGAATGTAGGCAACATAATACAAAATTCAATTGATAGCACATCAAATGTTCCATCAACGTCCAAAGACAAGAATTTCCAACGTCAAGAAAATTTAGTTTTTGGGAAAACACCTTCTACAATGACGTTTAATAATTGCAATGTAACCTTTAATATTGTTAATAATAATTAATCTAAAAACTAAACTTAAATCAATTTATTTACTTTTATTATGATAAATTTGTACTTTTCTTTGAATTTATGTATATTCACAAACGATAATAAACTTATGATATTAATAATATGTATACTCCTATATTTACCATGTATTTTATAATATTAACAAAAGAGGTATCACATTTAAAAAGTACGTACTACAGTCGTAGAAAAAGTATAGTGTACAACACGCATGGAATGCCCATTTCTCACTCGTATGATTTGCAGCACTCGCTTTCAGCACGTGCTGCAATTTATCATACTCGTGAGAAATGGGCATCATTCCATGCTTGTTGTACAATATACTATTCTAGCCCTGTTTTGCGCATACGCTTAATATATATGAAAATTTATACTGAATAGCAAGTATGTATGAATTTTTTCTTTAATTAATGAATTACTAACTTCTCTATTAGTTTTTTTTTTAATCTGCGCTTCGACCAATGAAAACTCTTATCTCAGGTTAATTTTTGTGAATAAATCAATATCTGCAGACAGCGTGAGTTCTGAACTGTATACAGATGTACGTGACACTGCCAATCAAATGACCTCTTGTTAATTCTACATAAGCTATTTCGAAATGTGACAGTGTAAACAATTACTTGAAAGACACGCACAGTAAAACAGTTTATATTGGTTAATAAATTAAGATTTCAATTGAGTATAACGGGTTAAGTGTTTAAAATATGACACTGATAAAACTAATACCTGAATTCCAATGAAACGTCTTGCTGCTGATCAATGAAGCTCCACTGCCTACAGCAACGACTCGAAACAGATGCGGGTTCTTAATACCTGAAGATAAGTACGTTTTAAAATTGTGTATTACAGAATTTACGATTTTTATTTTGTTGTCGGTTGTTCGTTTCTCTCTTCCTGATGACTCTGCTTTACATAAATCTTGCTGGTGCTTATTTAAATCACGGGGTATTCTAGTACTACTGCTACAAACAATAATTTTCTCAATTTCGGGTAAATTAATGTATTCAAAATAATTCAGTTTTGTATCTGTCATGTACAACTTTCGTTAACAATAAAATATCTCTTCAAATTCTATACTATTTCTTTTAAAATTTTCTAAATTTTTTACAAAAAACTTCTATTTTTTTCAAAATTCAACAACTAACTGTCTTTTTCATCTCTCTGGAGATGCCTCTTAAAACATTAAACCAGCCTACTCTTTACAATTCTCTTTCAACTAACATTTTATGATCCATCTTTTTATTAACAGATCTTATTGCTCTTGTCAAATTCTAATTTGGAGTAAACTAATACACAAATGTCATTGGCCGTAAATTTATAAATTTTGATTGATATTTTAATATTTTAATCCTAACAACACGTGCTAAATAATTTCTTTTTAGATGAGTTGGATCTCTACAAAGTTGCAAGAAGTGAATTTCAATGATATAATGGACTTACAACTATATACTGAAAAGTAAATAAAATTTCTACATTTTATAACTAACTTAAATCTAATAAAAACGTACTAAGTGACTTCAAATTTTAGCTTTACATACATATTCACATGGCAGTGAAGTTTCCTTTTAAATATTGAAACAAAATTTTATGATATACAAGCAACAGCAGTTCACTTCATTGGAACATACTTTTCAAATTTACTTTACGAAATCACCAACACACAATTTGAAATCTTAAAACTTCATTTTCTCTGAAATATTATTCTACATATCTTTAACAACTAACTGCCCTCACCATCTTCTTCATCAATCATTTTTCGAACTAGAAGTCTATATCTGAGTGGTACTTCAGTGCGTCAAGGTTCAAATATCATATATCAAAATATATCTTTTATTATATAACAAGTTATTTGAATTATTACTTCGAAATAAATGTAGTAACATGTAACCCCTATTTTATTGATAGTTATTTTCCAGTAACACAAGTGAGGTAGTTTCAAATCTACACTTTGTAAAAGATTTACCTTGACGTTAGTTTCCTTCCTGTATTACCGGCCGATCTATCTTTAGTTGTCTGTGCATGGCAGATCCTTTTTCAAATCCGGCTGTGAGCACATTACGCCATTTGTTCCTCAAGATGCCTGGCTTTCGGATGGTATGTATTAGCGTCCGGCATTATATAGCAATATTTTAACAGAAATAATTTTATGGAATCACTTGATGTTACGTCTTATAATCCCGCAGTTTGTTTACACATCATCGGTTGGCTTAATGATGGTAAGGATTGTTATAGATTGAAACCTGTTATAATTTCAATGTACCTTGTGGTATTTCCTTCACACTCGTATTGTAGGGTACTTCTGAGAGGCTCGATTGTACTCGCTTCAAAGTATGATTACTCTACCGTGATGCTATCTTATATTTTTACCTAGTTAACTTTAAAGTAGCTTCACTATAAATACAAAGAAAGATTTCTTTGAAACTTTAAGTTGTCTCTAAATAGTAATATTACTTGGAATTCATTTCTGGCATTTACCGTTTTACCTTCACAACTACAAAACAAAATTAAGTTAGTGGTTTGTTGTTACATTTAAAAGCCTATCTACATTGGATGGCAGATGTTTTGTTTCTTGCCTGAATCAAACTCGACTACCAATTTTGGTTATGGTTCAAGAGCCACTTGTTCGTCTTCCTAGTTCTCTACAGTATTAAGCAGCAGGTATCTTTCTAATATACAGTAATAAAGGAAATATACAGGTATGTGCTTTACATCTAAGTTTTCTTCAGTGATAATTAACAAAAGCAAAAGTTGAAGTAAAGTTTTGTTACGATTTATGAATAGTAATAGTATTATTAACATATATTTGTCAAATTTACATTGTCCTGCTACAACATAAAATATGTTTGTATAACTTTAAGTCATTTATTTAGTACAACTAAAGTGTATACCCTGGGTTTCATGAAACTTGTGGTTTAGGTTCTTTTATTGCTAATTGTTTTGCTAAAGCAATAAAAGTTTCCTTACGTACCTAACACAAAGTAGGTAAATATGTTTTTCTGAAATATTAGTAACTGAACTGTTTCCTCATATTGATTGCTTATAATAATATTAACATAGCTGTAACTGTGAAAGTTTCCTTACACGTAGGCGACAAGAAAACTTATTTATGTTTGAAGGTTTTCTCAATAATAGTAAAATTAAAATTGTTCTCAATAATAGCAAAGTTAAAATTAATGATAAACGAATTCAACTTCATATTTAATCTGATTGTAATACTTCTTTTTTGAATGGAAGTTTATTTTTGTAATATAGCCAAGGTACTTGATTTATATTCTCTCTTTTGACTATTGACATCCTCATATTTATCTCCTTAAAATTACAAGTCCATGCAGCCACCGAAACCTCCAAAGGTCGATGCCAGCTGCGCTGAAGTTTGCTCCATGCTTCGTCGTGTATTTGCTTTTTCATAATACCGGGAAAAAGTAAGTTACACACTTATTAAACAAATAGCGATTCACAATGGTTTCTCGATGGTTATTATAGATAATATTCTAAGAAAATGTAAGAATAGAAATAACATCCGTAAATCAACGACTTTGGAACCTAACACCAGTAATGAAGTAATCAAATTTAAACTTCCTTTTCACAGCACCACTAAAGGCCTTAATAAAATATTTGAACAATTTAATTCCAAAATTGCTTATAATAATATTAATAAAATTAGAGATCTGTTAGGTAATCCAAAAGACAAAGTGGACAAGTTACAAAAGTCGGGGATTTATGAGATTAGCTGTTCGGGACCAGGATGCTCTCAAATATATATTAGTCAGGCTTAGTGAAATGTTACGACTAGATTTAAAGAGCACAATGTTTATTTCAAATATGGAAAATATTAAGTATCTCAAGTCGCCAAACATTTTTGAAACCAGCCACCCGGTTAAACTAGAAAATGTCAAGCTGTTAAAAGTGGTGCCAATATATTCCTCCCTATATGCGTATGAATCAATTAAAATAATTAAACACAAAAGACCTCTCCTAATTACTGACAAGGGTCCAATAACGTCATCTGGATTGCTTTCCCTATTGACTGAACAACTAATGGGAACACATGATTAACCTTGATTCCACTCAAGCAGTTTTAATTTTAGTATAAATTAAGCAGTTTTGTTTATTCGGCAACAATTCACTTTGTTTTGTAGAGATCACTAACCCACTTGGTGAAGAGAATATCCTCAGAAGGGTTTCCTGAACAACTTTTATTTTTTTTAGTGTTTTTTAAGTCTACGACATAGTGGTCGAAGTACGTATTTTGTCTCTAAAAATATTTTTGTAGTAAAGGGGTATTAACTATTTTAATATTTATGATTTAATCTAAAAATTAAGATTAGATAATGTATTACAAAAAAATTTTTTTTTGAAAAGAATGTAAAACCTAATTTTGGTTTGGAGGCCTTACACTTATCTAGACACACCACTCCTTTTATAAGTATAACTAAAACGAAAACTCTCGATGGGGTAGATTGACCCTGTAGTAACTTGAAATGGGGTTTTTACTCATGTCGTCCAAAAGGAGAAGCTCCGTGTAGCACCACTTGCTCATATGAACAGCACGGGGGACCAGATAGAAAGGGGGAATGAATTCCTTCATCCCAGCTTTGATTAAGAGAGGATTGGCACACAGTCCAAATCAAATAACAAAGTTCACTGTTGATGACTATAATGTACATCAGTGGATGACAGTGGCGAAAAACAGATAGACTAGGTTCGCCTTGCCCACAGCACAATGTCGTGAACTAACAACTCTCCAACTACGTAGCAACTTAAAAAGTAAGTGAAAAAGTAGAAAATAAAGAAAAGATAAAAGAGGAAGGTTGGAGGTTTGGAGCTTTATAGCAATCCAGATGTAAAAGAGACGAGGAAGGGCACGTATTGAGCAGTAGTGATAGAGAAGTGGTGGATAGCGAAGCACTACTCGACCAGCCAGTGAGCTCGGAGTGGGGGAGCACCACTCTTATATGCTGGACGATTGTCTCGGGACTAGGACGGGTCCACCAGAGGAAAAGTATGGTTGAAAACGGAGATAGAGGAATAAGAAAACAGTAGTTTTAGTAGAGTTTAGTAGAGAGTAGAGAATGTCCTTATTAAAACAGATCGATCAAAGGGACCACCTGCAATGTTAAACAAATTATAAAACCTAAACCACCATGTAGATACTTAAAAACAACTAAGCTCCAAATGAGACCCTGACAAATTATCTTCCTACCAAGCACATCCACTGCACTAAGAAAATCAAACATAGATATCATTGTCAAATTAAATATACCTGCATAAAAATTATCATGGACACAGCAGTAATTGTACGATAGTCAGTTAATTGAAGATAAAAATAGGAAATTTTCAAAACTACAACAATATAAGGAATAATATTTGAAATGACAAAGGCGATAGCCTGTTATCTATACATTCAGGAAAAACAAAAAAAATACACTAGCGTCCCTAAAATAGAAAATTATTGATAATGGAAATTATAAAAAAATGAGTGAAATATATAGGTAAGAAAACATATAGAATAGAAATTTCTTGAATTTACAACTGTGGAAACTGACTTTTTACTACAGAGGAATAGGTTGCGATCCTATGGATCTCCAAAGAGTAAAAACACCAATTGGACACAAGTCCTAAAGATTTGCTGGGTTGTTCAGACGAAGAATTTGTCAACCATGACAATGACTGTATTAGATGGTGGAATAATAACAAGATAGAAGATGAAAATTTGAAAGAAATTGGATTTAGTTATACAATAAGATGTGTCAAAGGTTTTGTTATGGTAATCCATGTGGACATGCAAGTAAGGAACGAAAGCAAAGAAAGTAAAGGAGGCAGCCAGCACCGAGTAATGCAAGAACAAAAATAGGAAAAGAAAGAATTAAAAGATTTTGTAAGGTCTTACCATGGTAGATGAACGTCGTAGCGTGGGGTGGGTCATCTTGAAAGAAAAATAGGGAATCTCAAGAAATGAATTTATTACATGCTTTTAGAAAAAAATATGGTTTTCCGAGAAATATTTAGAAAAACCTTGTTATCGTGCTATAAAAGAAAAACGTTAACTCGCTTATAAAATATGAAATTAAAGCAAATATTAATTAGGGTTTATTTTCCAGTCACATACGAATTTACATATTGCCCATAGCCCCAAATAAGTACAAAAACATAAAGCAATAAAAGAAAATAATTCTTACTTACTGAAAGGCATTTCAGGACAAACCTAAGAGCAATAGTATAACGTTGAAAGTAATTTTTATAAGTATCCAAATAATACGCTTGTTAACTTATAATTAATTACTACTAGCAGTTAATCTATGCACTTGCACAACCATAATCAAAGCAAGTAAATTTTTTCCGGTTGTTTCTACACGAACTTACGTTCTGTAACCTTAACTAAATCAAGTAAATTTTATCAGGTTGCTTTTACCCAAGCTTACATTTATGTTGATTGTGACTTGAAAAACAATTGCATAATCACATTTTGCACTTATATTGCATTTGTTAATTTTCTTATCAGTTCACAACTGTTACCAGACCGAACGTTTCTACTAGACAATTACACTCATTTACTATTTTTAATTTTACACAACTGAACCACAATAATGCCTCTTAAATTAAAAGTAACATAACGACTTTTCAGGTTTCTTCACGTGAAAGGATGCTGCATAATAATTCTCTCTTTCGCCACTTAACCTGTATATATAGTGTTATAATGCATGCAACTGTTATAGTCTAAGGTATAACCGTTAAAGTCCCGGCGTAATTGATAAGAGCCACTACGACAGTTGGCAACATAATAAACACGTACATAGTATTGCGCAACAAGATATTACGTCAGAATTGCGTCTCAAATGGTATTACATACCAAAAATATTTATTGTAATACCCGAGACGCCTTTAAGAAAAAACATAAAATGTACTCACGTAAAATGTGGAGCTCTTCACGACTTTGCAGTTATTCTTCCGGCAGGAGCCATGCTCATTTCCATTTTGGGCATGAGTGTTATTAGGCCATCTTGAAACCAGATTTTCTGTCTTCCCTCTTTTTTTGTTTGTAGGCAGGACGAAGGAATAAGGTGAAGGTAACGATAGACGGTAGAGGCAGAGATAAAGGGAAACCTACATTTTAAGAGAAAAGACAAGATAAAAAACACCGGTGAACTTCACTGTTCGACGTCTCGTTCACTAGA
This sequence comes from Platerodrilus igneus, assembly GCA_036346225.1. Taxonomy (NCBI): domain Eukaryota; kingdom Metazoa; phylum Arthropoda; class Insecta; order Coleoptera; family Lycidae; genus Platerodrilus; species Platerodrilus igneus. Next base: position 3,728,697 of record JARFIW010001104.1, on the reverse strand, counting down.
CCCTGTCGTGTCGGAAAACGTGCACTTCCTTCCCCACTCCACGTGTGCGCATTCTCTGGCGCCGACGCAACTGTCCCAGGTTACGGAAATGCACAAGTCCTTTTTTAAAATATTGGCGCGATTTCAGTCACATATTAAAGCTAAAATCAAAAATGTTTACATAGCCAATTTTCGCCATGTAACAATAGGTGGAGATAATATACCAAACGGTATCATGTTTTCTGTTCAACATTTCCTGTCGACCAAACAACCACATAGAAGGTATTTTTAAAACATTGCTTGCAGATAATTAAAAATAACAAACTGAGTGGCCACAATACAACATGAAAAATTCGACAAATCTTGAAGATCCAATCTGGCATTTTCAAAGCAATGTATGTTCAACCTGTTAGACATATCTGCAATCAACATACCTGCGATTACAGAATTATATAGTAAAGTGTATAATTGGTGGCCTACATCCTGTATGAAACCATATTAATTTACCCATTCTATTAATGATGCATTGAAAAAAAAGATAACAAGGTGGAAAATTTCCATTGTTTGAAATCTGTGTTCTTAAACAAATGTTTGATAATGGGATACCACATTTTAACGTGATAATAGTATTTTCGAAGAAAATGCTTTTGATAAACTACACTTTCCCATATTAAAACAAACATATGTGTTGAGTCTTAAGTATATTTGCCCATAATCAAATTGTCTCTTGCTTTGTATTGCTGAGTATCTCCCAAAAGTGTCTTAAAAATTTAGTTTCAAACTCCTGAAATGTTTCTACTTTACTCTCTATCAAATCCAACCAAATTTCTGCGCCTCCTTTTAACATCGATCTAACTAAGTTTAAATAGTATCGTTCGTCTGTTGATCACTGTATTTATGTTTTGATATTATTTAAGAATACTTTTGGGTTCAGCTTGTTATCCCCGTAAAATTTAGAATATTGGTCTATTGATATATCTGGTCTATTTAGTCTTATAGGTTCCCTAACATAGATAGATTCATAGATAGATATATATTTGTACCCATATAGAATGGTAGTTACACTTATCCCTTTAAATAATACAATAAAAACTTTAAAAATGCAAAGTTACATCTAAAATAAATAACAAATTACACATTAAATAATTTAAAATAACATACTAAAAGTACTAGTCAAAGACATCCTCCAGAAATTCCTCTATGGTATAATAACATCGTTCGCGTAACAAGGCTAAAAGCGCACTTTTAAAAGCAAAAACATTATTTAGGTCTTTGATCGAGGCTGGTAGTTTATTATATAAAGTAGGGGCCATATACCAGAACGATCGTTTAAATCGTGTTGAAGTAGGCCCAGGACAATTTATAGCGTTGGAATTTCGGGTGTTGTAACCATGAACAGAATTTGTTATAGGAAAGTTAGATCGATACTTGTAAAATAATAGGAGGGTATCACAAATGAATGCTGAAGCATAAGTGAGAACGTTAAGTTTTTTAAATAATGGTTTGCAATGAGTATACCTAGAGGTTTTGTAGACTATTCTAATTGCTTTCTTTTGCAGTTTAAATATCATTTTAATGTTTTTGAGAGAGCTGTTGCCCCAAAAAGCTAGTCCATATCGCATTTTTGAGTCAAATAGTGCATAGTATGCATTAAGAGTGCCAATTCCGTTGATACCCTGGACACAGATCTAATAGCGTAGCAAGCAGAAGCTAAGGAATTAGCAAGCTTGGTTACATGCTCATTCCAGGTAAGGTTGCAATCAACCGTCAGACCTAGAAATTTGGTAGAAGTGGAACAGTTTCATTTCTTTAATGCAATTCCAATCCTTGAAAGTCATGGAACAGGTTTTTTCGACGTATACCGAAAGCTTATTTATCTTAAACCAATTATTGGCTGATGACATGTCTGAAGAGATGCGAGATTCAAGTGAAGTGATCGAAGAATATTCCCAACTTAAGCTAATATCGTCCGCAAACAAGGTGACAGATGCATATCTGATAGAAGTTCCAAAGTCATTGATAAAAAATAAAAACAGTATAGACCCCAATACAGAGCCTTGAGGCACACCTAGTTTTATTTCAAGTTTCGAAGATACATTATAATTTCCATTTCGAACTGATTGCGTACGTTCTCCAAGATATGATTGGAACCAATCATTGGGGATACCCCTTACTCCATAAAAATAAAGTTTTTTTAATAGTATCTCGTGATTTACATAGTCAAAAGCTTATATCTACAAATACAGCAAAAGAAAAGGAATTTACAGTGTTTATGCTTGAATAAACATTAGTGAAAAAATTATAAATAGCGTCCTTTGTTGATTTTTTCGCACAAAAACCAAATTGAGTTGAAGCGAAAAGATCAAATTTATTAACAAAACTTAAGAGCCTGGATTTGACTAATGTCTCGATAATCTTTGAAAAAACTGACAACAATGATATTGGGCGGAAATTATTTACCACAAATAAACCTCCTTTGTGTAGAGGGATGACAATTGCGTGTTTAAGACAGTCTGGGAAAATCCCTAAAGAGAAAGAGTCGTTTATGAGATCAGAAAGATGAATTAGAATGTTCTCAGGAAGATCGAGAAGTATTTTTGCAGGTATATTATCAGCACCCGAGCAACTTTTATTTTTAAACGAACTAATTACTTCCCTTACTTCTTGATAGCTTGTAGGACGGAGCATGAAATTATTAGGGTTAGATTGTTTATTTGTATACAAATAATCGCTTGAAGCGGCGATGGAAACATGATTATGAGATACTAGGGAATAAGCTGCATTTACAAAATGTAAATTTAAGGTATCAGCTACCTTATCATCAAGACAGTTATTCAAAGTTATGGCCTTTATAGCAGGATTAGTTCTTCCTGTTACCTCATTTATGATATGCCATAATCCTTTTTGTTTGCGTTTTGATACCAAGATTCGTTTAGTCATTGTAGTAATTTTTGCTAACTTGATTACAGATTCAAATATTTTCTTATAATTTAAATAATAGTTCTTTATAAATAATGAGTTAGGATAATGCTTGTATAAATAGTGTAAATATTTTTTATTTCTTGCAGAAATACGAATACCATTTGTCAACCAGGATTTATTATGCTTTTGTTTATATTCTTGAAGTGGAAATGACTTTTCAAAAGCTATCGAGAGGGCTGAAACTAGTGCTAAAAAATTTTGCTTTAAACTCGGTAATGTCTTAGAGGTATCAATCTGAGAGCATAGTATTGCAAATTTAAATTTAGTTTTGTGATTAAAAACATGTCGTTTAATACCTTTTGAGCTATCTGGGTATAATGAAGTGCAAGAGAAATATAAGAATTCATGGTCAGACAAGTCATTACTTATAGGTTCAGAACATAGGATCGCAGAGGAATGAATATTTGAAATAATGTAGTCCATACAAGAAGCGGATTTTGAAGATAGACGTGTATCGTAGTGAACCTCCATAGTCATTTATACAACAACAATAAACGCTTAAAATTAATTAAATTTCTATCAGAAGAATTATTATAATTTAAGTTAAAGTCACCAGTTAAGATGACTTTACTATGAACCGAAGTTGCATTAAGGATTGTATCCAGGGCATCAAGGAAGTAGTCAATGTTACCGGTAGGTGATCGATAAATGCAAAAGCTATGTAGATTATTAAATTTAGAATAGACATTACTAACCTCAAAGGTGGATTCAACCCTCAAGTGATCAAAGGTGGATTTGCTTTCACAATTAAAATTAACAGTACTATATATTGCCGTGCCTCCATGTTGCAGAGAGTTTCTGCAAAAAATATTAATAAGATTATAGTTGTCAATATGGATATATTCATTGGGATTTAACCAATGTTCCGTTATGCATAATATGAAAGGAAAATTTAAAGATTCTAATATAATTAATAAGCTATCAACCTTGTTACGCAAACTACGAATATTAAATAATAGAAGTGAAAAGGGAATCTCTGGCGAATGCTTATTTAAAAAAAACGGTTTGCTATTAAAATCACATGTACTAGGCGGAAAAGAGTTATTTTTGTCAGCAGTAGTGTTTAGTGAATTCTCATAAGTATTAATATAAGAATCTGGTAAGGATTCAATTGAATTGGTACAAGTATTATCAATACGAATTGTAATGCTCACCAGGCTGTTTTTGGTAGCAAGAAAATTAGGAAAATACGAAGTGAATTTATTTGTACTTTGCACTACATGTTGAAGAAGAAAAACTTTCCCGTTATATTTCATGTGAAGTCCATGACGGGTGAAATGATCCACAGATAATATACTATTAATATCAAAGTAATTAAACACATCATTCGAAGATGTGAGAAAATCATATTTCAAGGTTTAAAGAATGAATGATCTGATTCAACAGTATACGGCCCTTCCAGAACGGTGCGGCAATCAAGTGAAGGTTTGTGCAATCTGCGATATTCTTTAATAAAGACAATGTTGCAAGAGGTACTTTAGAACCTTTCAAGGCATTGCCAATGCCACCTAGTATAATAATAGAATCAAGTTTAGAGAAATCACTGAGTACTGCTGACACATTATTTATAGACTGTTCTAATATTGCACTGGGTTTACATTCTACATAAATTGTGTAGGAATCAGACCCTAATAGAGAATATAGGATTTCAGAAAATCGTCTAACATGGCTATCACCAAATACAGCAATTTTTCGTTTGTAGGTAGATGTTATTGTTCTGATATTACACTTAGGTACTTCATTTTCATTAACAAATGGAGCATTCTTAGTAGCTGCATTACAAAGTTCTTCTTGTAGCGAGACATTATAATTTTCTTTGCAAGAATTTGAACTAGGTACATAATGTAATTTAACACCTCGATTTGTGCCACGTGGATGGACATGTGCCGGTATTCTCTATTTATCTCTCTAAATCCTATCTCACAATTTCCTTCATTTTATACCTAAATCCGTAATTCTCATTCGTTTCCCTTTCACAAGTTTCTTGATTTAATTTGACTTTCCTAACCTCGCCCCTAACATTATCCACGTCTTCCCTAATTCTTACGACTTGACTTTGCATTTTGAACTTCATTTCTAAAATCGTTCAATTTATTTCTTTAAGACCATCACTTAAAATTTTTATTTCAGAGCTTAACTTTTCCCCATTATTAATCTGCATTTTCATGACTTTTATGGCTTCTTCAATTTTATCCATTTTGCTGTTTAATGCTAGTAAAATTGACATTATTTTGGATTCCTGTGCGACCTGCTGCTCCTCACTTTGACTTCGTTCTAATATTCTCCCCTCAATTTCCATCGGTGTATCGTGTAGTATTACACTTTCCTGAGAGCCTATTTCTACCCTTTCATTCCTCAATGCCTCTCTAGCTTCCCTCATTCTTTTATCCATGTTTATTTAAATCCTTACTTCTAATTTAACTTTTCCAAATTTCTTTCCTATCTACCTGTAGTTTCTAATTTTTAATTAATATGCAATTTTTAAATTTTGTAACTCTTATGATTTTCGGATTGCCAAATCTTGTTTTCTATATTCAAGCCCCTACGATTTGATTGTGAAGTTCTTGTTTCTTTTATATACGAGCCCCTAAGATTGGGCCACCATTAATCTTTATTGCTATGTTCGTCCTCGGTTGTACTCTGCGTTTCTAAATTCTATACCTCTTTTTATATTTACCTCGGCTAGCTTAGTCTAATCAACACAGAGTGCCTGACGACACGACAATAAAGAATGTTTAACCCTCTTTATATCTAGCTCCTATCTGCTAGAATAATGAAAATGAAAGTAACCAAAATTTGTATAATAATCGAGAATATGTACACCTTGTATTTTAATAACTTTTACTTTGATTTTGTATTCAAAAACTAACCCCTGAATGAAATATTGATATTTATCTGATTACACCAAAATCATACTCCCTTAAAGCCAGCAAAAATACCACTGTAATTTACTTGAAGCACTTTTCAACGTTCAAATGACTTTCTTTCTATTTGCATAAATTCTCAAAAGATTTTTGATGACCCTTACAAATACTTTGATAAATAGCAAATGTTAAAAATTGAAATACATTCTTATGTTAATAAAGGATAATATATCTCTGACCTGCGTTTTTCCTGCTTGTTTCTTAGAACTACCTCTGTATGTGGATTGTCAGCACCCCTGGATTGTTTCCAATTTGTTTCTCTGGTACAGCTTATCACTGTCAATTTGATTCTTAGCGTAGTTGTCTCAACTCGTTGACTAGAATGATTAATTAAATTTGCTTGAATTTTTCCCTTCGGATTTATCTTAGATTTTGTTTAGTTTTATTTTAATTATTAGAATTACTTGTAGTTACTAGGAATGACTTGGAGTTACTTGAAGTTCTTTAGTGTTACTTAGAGCCCTAAATCCTTGAATATTAGAATTAGATTTAATTAATAATTTACCTTACGTTTTTGAAAGTAAACGGCCACTTCTGTTGTATTAATTGGCACTTGAATTTTCACTTCTATATTACTAAATTATTTATTTTGGCTAAGTTCACTTTGCGTATATTCTACTTTTAACTGACGTAGCTAGTGTCTTGGTCACAGAGAGACTACTTGTTTACGAGGTCCGCGTTATTTATAAAGACTCCACCTCCTATTTGTCCCATTGGTTTTACTAGCATCTTTGTTGATTAAGGCGTTGCACTTTGTGCTATTATTGCAGGCCTTGGATTTTCTTCAAGATTGTTAAATCATTTCATTTCACACGTAGACGTTTATTTTGTATAGCATATTCCTAAGAAAATTCAAGTTTATATTCCATTTAAGTCATGTCCGCTTGAATATAATTGCCGTTATTCAAATTTTTATCATGTTGCTGAACGTCTGTTGTTTGTTATTTAAAAATCCAAATGTGTGAGATTTTATGTGGGTTTACAAAGTTGCAGATCACTTAGCCTCTTTTCTATTATGACTTATTTGAATGCGTTTATGCATACGCCAGGTTATTTACCTTCACTAATTGCGTGTTTATTTTAATAAAACTCGTTGTGTTTAAAACGTTATTTTTGCATCTTTCTTTTCAATCTTAGACTTGTATATTTAATTTGAAACGTATTATACGATGTACACGTTGTTATTGGATCTGGTTATTGAAGATGAGCTTGTTTTTATGAATTAGAATTAGTTATGATTTATATACAGTGTGCTCACTATTGACTTTATGCAAAATTGTCGATTTACTCCCATTTAATGATGAAATTGTTTGTTTTTTTAAACGTTAATAATATTTACATGTATCTTACGACCCCTATGACTTAATATACCCTTAAATTACCTTCTTATCATAGCAATATATTTGCAAGTGATAATGATAATATTACTTCTTTAATAAATAATTTGTAGTTTCTACTTTCTTGTGATATAATAACAGTTTGAAACACAAGAACTTTTTATTAACCAATCATACCACTCTGAATGATTCCAATAAAAATCGATAATTTTATGTAACTGCTAATCGTGCTTGTCACAACATTATAATATTTTCATAACGGCAACAGTGCTTCTGCATGACATCCTAAATATTGATGATGCACATGGAATTTTAAATTGCTTGAGCTATATAAGAAACAATGCACACTCGATAGAAAAAACTTTGATGCCATAAGTACTTCAATCTCAATTGATCATACACACAACGTGTTTTATGTTTATACACCCCCTCGCCCATTTGCATTCTTATTAAAATAATACTTTGTCAAACTTCGTTTCAAATCGGTAGCATTCGTCCTGTGTGTTTAATATGAATGATTACGGCTCCGTCACCTTCGCCCCTCCCCTCCAAAGGATTTATTGAAATGTAGCATGTGTACCAGAAAGTACTAGTCTTGCACCATCTTGCACCGCCAAAATAATAGCTTGCACCATGCTGGGAAAACAATTGCGGTAATTTGTTTATGAGGGGGCTAGAATGATGCTAGCCCCCCTCCATTCGAACTTCAAAAAAATTGTATGTGTACCAGTTATAGAAAAGCTTGCACTACCGTGCACCACTAAATTTAGAGCTTGCACCAGTTTAGAAAATTAGATACAGGGCCTTTTCTCTTGTGTACCGAAATACTCTATCGCAATAGAAAGTTTTTTGCTCCCTCCTCTCATCGGTTTAATTTTGTAGCCTTTATAAATTTTTTTGGAGGAACATTGTTGCCTGTTACCACCAAGAGTATTTGAACTGCAATTTGGGACTTGCTATTCAACAAGTCCATGTGCAATATATTCTAAACTAGGAGTATTGTAATTAGCATAAAAATGAGGTATAATTACAGAACGTTATGAAAGATGATGTTATTGTATTCAAAATAGCCGTAAAACAATTATATACGCTTGAACATATCCATTTCTTTTTTAATGGGATTGGAAACATTCTTTTAAATGATAGAACTATACATCTACCCCACAGTTAAAAGTTCATCAAAAATACAAGTATAAATTAGCAAGTGATTTTGAATTTTAGCCCCAAAATTTACCGAAAAAATACGTTCAAGTTTTAAGTACTGAATTTTTTTAAACTAATAGTTTGAAGCCTTTTATAATTTAAATTAATGTTCAATTGTCCTAAGTATATTCAGAAATGTATTTTAATTCACTATCAATCTTGTTTCTTTCAATTTCGTTTATTTTTTGCTAAAATTTTTAGAATTGTGAAAGCTATTGGCAATAAGAATTAATCTTTTTTATAATCAGAAAATTTATTTTAATTTCAAAAATTTCTTTTAAAAATGTAGGTATTAAGAGATGTATTTTGAATAGTACTGTCCATTATCAATTTTATCTGTTAGGTGATATACATTTTTAGAATTAAGAAAACCTGTTCGAATAAGAATTAATCTTTTATATTTAAATATTAAAAAAATTATTTTAATTTTGAGTTTAACATTTTTATGTGTTTGAATTTTTGAAATAAAATTATTGAATTAATTATATTGATTAGTTACTTAATTTGAGCAATTTCAAAATTTATAGAAGTATATAGCTCATACAGAAGAAAATAATACGTAAAAATCTTTAGGTGAAAAATAAACTAAGCAATAGCAGTGAAATTAATTATCAATCTAACTATAATAAGGATACCTACCTATGATTCTAAGTAATGCTCAGCAATAAATTTAATCTCAAATAGTACAAACTTTTTTCGATTTCCATATATAATATTGACTATTCCAAGATTACTATAAAACAGTAATTAAATCTCGTTTAATATACATTCTAGAAAATTTGAAAAGATTTTCAATTACAGAAAATATTAAGACATAATATCCACAAAAACTCTTGCGTTCTTCAAAAATGTTATGCTCAGATAAAACACTTTCAGATTATCATAATGTTGTATTTGACAATCTCATCGTACAATCCCAATTTAAAGACTTATTCCGAATTAGTTACTTCTGATAAAGCTATTTCAGCATGGAATATTGATAAACTGAAAATAGCACTATCAAATCGATGCTACAGGGTGTCTCATTCTGGATGGCACTAGATGGATAGCTTTGTTATCTGAAGAGATTGAAAATCGGTTAAATAGGAATTGTTTTGTAGATGTTGTTGTTGAGTAATAATCGTTATTTGGAATTCAAAATTTTTTATACATTTTGTAGATATTTGAAAAAAGTGGGAAAAGTGATTTTTTTGAAAAGATCAAATATTAGCGTTATTCAAAACTTTATAGAAAACCCTTTAAATAAGGTTTGCTGGAAATGATTCAAATAATTCAAAAATGTAAAAATAAATCTTTGGTATCCAAGATGTTTGAGTTATACATGCCTAAAGAAGCTATCAGTCAAACGATACCGGGTTTAAATTCCACAACATACGATAAGACTTTTTTCGCAATTTTAAAAATAAAAGGTTAAATAAGTGTACCGCATGTGCAGAAACTCAAGGGTTAATAAAAAAAAATTAATATCCAGGACGATTCAAAATTCAAAGTTTAACAAATGTCAGTTATGACGCAGTTAAAAAACGGTAGAAGTGACATTTTACAGAAAAATTGAATGGTCGTCAGTCATGTTAGAAAGAGAAATTTGTGAAACTCATAGAAAGTTAAGCGGAGGAGTTAGTGTATTGTAGATAGATACTGTTCACGCGCGGGGGGTCTTATAAAGTTATACATCGACTTACCTCCGCGGTGTTTTGTTTTTCTAAGCTGCAGTTCCTATTCTTTCAACCAAGTGGACTGTATGCGAATTGAGTCTATGTTACGTTACACACTTGCACTGTGGTTTTTAGGGGTTTCACAAATAAAGACTGCGGCACTTGACTAACTTACGATACCGAACGAAGAAACCGACGACCGTTCTGCTTCAATATCCATAAGAAAGTGTTTGTTCACTGCTCTTAGTCCAACTTATTCGCCCATGCTCAAGGAATTTTTATGGCAGGATATAAGGGAACAAGGGATGACAGTTTTACTATTAGATTTACGACTACAAATTTAAATAACTTAAAATTAACCACGCGAACGTGCGACAAAGAGACCGAACATCCCGCCCACCAAAATAAGTATGAACTAACTTCATCATCATCATTAGGTCTTCAGTCCTAGAACTGGTTAGACGCGTACCATCATTGTTCCCTATTCTGAACTAACCTGCAGATTTCCCTGAAATATGCACAGTTTGCATCTATAACTGTCTGATCTAGGTCTACATCTACCTCTTTTTTCCTATCTCTGCTTGTAATATATCACATACTATTCCCCAAAAATGCCTTAGAACGTATTCCGCCCTACTATTTCTCTTTTTCCCCAGATATCCTTGTTCCCATACTATTTCTGTAACTTATTTGTTATTATCTTTGTCTGTCCATGCTATCGTCCTCATACATCTGGAGCATTTCAAAAGACTGCTACCGTTTTGTGTCTGCATTTCAGCCAACATTTTTAACATGTTTCTATTTATACAATTGAGAGGATGGTTATTAAAGAAGTGTGCGATTGCATTATTGAAAGGCTTAAGTAGTCGTTTTTTATATTTATTTTGAGGGAAATTCATTATGATTTAAGTTACCTCTTTGGTAGATTTTAACATGGTTCTGAGGCGATTCTATGGCGGGTTTACACTTGTCAGATACCACTGTTGTTCTATGAAGATTGTATATGGATCTGAGGCGACCCTATGGCGGGTTTACACTTGTCAGATACCAATGTTGTTCTATGAAAATTGTATATGGATCTGAGGCGACCCTATGGCGGGTTTACACTTGTCAGATACCAATGTTGTTCTATGACGATTGTATATGGATCTGAGGCGACCCTATGGCGGGTTTACACTTGTCAGATACCAATACTGTTCAACGGAGATTGTATATGGTTTGAGGTAACCTTATTGTGGATTTATACTTGTCAGATACCAATGCTGTTTTACAAGGATTGTTAATATGCTTATTTTATGTAATTAGTTATTTTATGTATAAATAGAAATCATGTATGTAGGCTGTATTTCATGTTAATATTGCAAGGAAAACCCAGGAAAAACTTGCAATGCTACCTAGATATTGTGGGTATTTGATTTTCATTTGTTATTTCTTTTAGTAATGGAATCCATTGTTTACTGAAAGTCACGGATTCGTTTGCAACGCAGTTATTTTTATGTAGGGTTATATAGGCAGCTTCTTTGATTTTGCGTTTTTGGTGGTTTTCTTCTTTTTCTTCTTTTCTTCTTTTCAGGGAGTATGTGTATTCAGCTCGTTCCCTTTCTATTGTTTTCTAATTTTATACCCTATTTTACGAGATTCAGTGAAGGAGGTTAAGCAACCTGTGGCTACCAAGATCCCCAACACTTAGACATTTGCCGAAATAATGGTTTTCTAGTAAATCCTTTCACACACTTAACATTATTCGAGAATATTGCTCAACCAATTCTTGTAGTTACTTATAATAATCATCATATTTACACACAGTTATCTTTTCGTCATTAGTTTATCCATCTTGGGATTGGTTGGATGCGTACCTCCATTGATTTCTATTCTGGGCTAGCCTACAAATCTCCTGAAACCTCTACAGCCTACATCTTTTACTATCTGTGTGCAGTAGTCTAACCTAGCTCTGCCTCTTCTTCTCTTTTCCTATCTCTGCTTCTAAAATATTCCGCACTATTCCCTCATGCCGTAGTATGTGGCCTATCATCCTATCTCTCCTATTTTTACCGTTTTCCACATATTTCTTTCTTCCCCTACCATTTTAGTACCTCTTCGTTCTTAACTTTGTCTGTCCATGATATCTTCATCATACGCCTGTAACACCACATTTCAAAGGCTTCTACCTTTTCTTGTCCGCTTCTCCGTCTGTCCAGGCTTCACAGCCGTACAGTGCTGTGCTCCACACATATGTTTTAAGCAATCTTTTCCTTGTTTCTATGTTTGTGGTCTTTGAGCACAATAGTTGCTTTTCTTGTTAAATGTAGCACGACCTTGTGCTAATCTTTGTTTTATATCTTTGTGCTTTTCCCATCTTGCGTTATTTGGCTTCCTAGGTAGCAGAAATCCTTAACCTCTTGTAAGTTCGTGTTAAATACTTGTATTCTTGTTTTGATTTATTTTCCCCACCTTTGCAAACTAGAACTTTAGTTTTAGTTTTGTTAATTTTCATACCGTATTCTCTGTTAGAACCGTTTCCATTTCATTAAGAGCCGCTTCTAACTCTTCCTTGCTAGATGCTAATACCGCTATATCATCTGCAAATCTAAGCATATCAATTTTTGTCCCTGCATAGTAATTCCAAATGTCTTTCTGTATTTGACAGTATTCATTGCCTCTTCTATGTACAAGTTAAAAATCAATGGGGATAGGGCACATCCCTGTCTCACCCTTTCCTAATGTTTACTTCTCTACGTTCCTGCTCTAATTCTATTACTGCTGTTTGCTCTTTGTATAAGCTATGTACTATTCGTCTATCCTATAACTCATTCCAATCCTTTTGAGTATTTCAAACATTTTTTCCAATTTACATTGTCGAATGCTTTTTCCAGATCTACAAACCCTATATACATGCTTTCCCCTTTTCTATTGTTTTCTCCATTATCACTCTCAGAGCTAAAATAGCCTCCCGTGTTCCCCTGTTTCGCCTAAACCCAAATTGGTCTTCTACTAGTATTTCTTCAGCTCGTTTTTCCATTCGTCTTTGCACAATTCTAGTTAATATTTTTGACACGTGTGCTGTCAAACTTATTGTTCGAAAATTTTCACATCTATCCGCGCCTTTCTTTTTGGTATAGTTACTATGATGCTACGTTTGAAATCTTTGGGTATCTCGCCTGTCTCATACATATAGCTTACAAGTTGGAAGAGACGTTCTGTTACTGCTTGTCCAGCGGCTTTTAGAGTTTCTGCTTGCACCTTATCTGTACCCGGCGCCTTACCATTTTCAGACTCTTTAATGCTAATTCAAACTCGTCTCAAGTATAGGATATCCCAAGTCATCATTTTCAATGTCTGATTCCTGTTCTAATGCAGTTAGTTCCTCTCCTGCATATAAATTCCCTATATATTCTTGCCATCTACTCACTTTCTCTACGTTTTCTATAATGACGTTTCCTTGTGCGTCCCTTATATTTTTGCTATACGGTTTTATATCCTAAAATTCATTCTAATTAATTTGTATGCTTCGTCTGTCTTTCCTATTTCCATCTTAGTTTGTACTTCTTTGCACTTTTCATCAATCCATTGTTCCTTAGCTTTCCTGCATTTTCGAATAATTTCCCATTTTATGGCTTTGTATCTCTGTTTTGCTGTTTCGTCTGATTTATTTTTGTATTTTAGTCTTTCTTCTATTAAATTCACGATATCCTTTGTTATCCATGGTTTCTTATTTTCTTTTTGTGTATACCCCAAAATATATCTGGCCGCCATATCTAGGCTGGATTTAATGTTATTCCATTCTGTTTCTACTTCCTTAGTTTCAGATATTTTCGCGATATCATTCAGCAATTCATTTGACTTTTTTTCGAATCTTACTTGAATATCTTTGTCTTTTAGTTTCTCTAAGTCCAAGTGCCTTTTTCCGTTCCTCTTTTTCAGATTTTTAAATTTAAGTGCGGCCTTCATAATTACGATGTTGTGGACTGTTGTGAACTAACTTATTTTATATTTAAAACTAATTAGAGCTATTAACTAAGAAACCTAATCGACAAACTTATATAAGTGAATATATGTGTACATACCATTAAATATCAAGTAACTGGCAGTAAACATAGTTTCACCAGAGGAAGTTTAACTAACCCTTGGGCTGTCTTGATGGTAGGTATCCAAACGATACCGTCCCTACCAGCATGTAAATATCTTTCATGGCAATCTAAGATAATAATTTCAGTCAACCGATGCGACCGAGGAAGCAACATTGGAAATTTTGCATCATGCGACAAGTCAGAATTACGTAGGCGACCGCCCACCCTCAACAAATCACGACTATCTAGAAACGGGCTAAGGCTACGAAGTTGTTTACTAACAAGTTTTCCAGTTTTAATATTTGCAATGTCTTGAGCAAAAACATTTGTTTGAACTCTTTTAATCAATAAATGTATAGCCTCTTGCTGCTGAGCTAGAGACAAACCATCAGAATATTTTAAAACGTAAATCTGCCGGACATTGAACATTACGAATGAAATGACGAATACAGGTAATAATCCTACAAATTTTCTGCAGGTTTGAAAATTTATCCAACAACATATCTAAGAAATTGTCAGACATAACGACTGTTAACGACAGAGTACGATATTCGACGTCCGTCTGAGATGAGTCGATAAGTTTTGGCAGCGATGTTACTGGCCATTCTTCATTACGACGCACTAACCAAGAAGGTCCTGTCCACCATAATGGATGATGAACCAACTCTGAAGCCAAAAGTCCACGTGAGGCACAATCCGCAGGGTTATCCTGGGACTTAACATGAAACCATGAAGATGGAGGAATTCGTTCTTGAATATGTGAAATACGATTGCTAACGAATGTCTTCCACTTATGCGAGGAAGACCGAATCCAAGACAAAACAACAGTAGAATCTGACCACGCGAAAATATTACTAAATGATAAAATATCTTTATAAGTATTTTTGACGAAATCTACTAAATCTGCCAAGAGTACGGCAGCACACAATTCGAGGACGGGCAATGAAACGCGATTAGTAGGAGCAACCTTCGATTTTGCGCATACTAATGAAATGGTAATATTACCTTCTAGATCGAACGAACGGAAATAGATGACAGCTGCATACCCGGCTTCAGAAGCATCACAGAATCCATGCAACTCCACCCTTTTAAAATTATGACATACGATGCGACGCGAAATCTCAATATTCGAAACCGCTGGCAATTCACCCAAACAATGTTTCCATTTTTGTATGACTGCCAATGGAGGCTCTTGGTCCCACCCGAGACCTAAAAGCCAAAGATCTTGAACTAAACGTTTAGCGAACAGTACTATAGGTGCTATCAAACCGAGAGGATCAAAAAATTTTGCGATAGCCGACAAAATATTACGCTTAGTGCAAGTGCGCTCTTCAACGTCTAAGTTGTATAAAAATGCATCTGTAAGAGCAGGCCACGAAAGGCCCAAAATTTTTATTGAACCATTATCTTTATCCTGAAATGTAATTGCGTCCGAACTGGACAGGGACTCCCTCAAGTTGGACATCACTTCCGGGCAATTACTACTCCATTTTCTTAATTGAAAACCACCACTAGAGCAAATACTATTCAATTCACCAATTAATTGATTAGCAGCTTCAATCGAATTGCATCCAGTGACTAAGTCATCAACATAGGTATCGCTCGCCAATACCGATGACGCGAAAGGAAAATTAATCGACTCTAACCTTGCCAATTTTTGAACAGTACGCAAGGCCAAAAAAGGCGACGACGAAACTCCATAAGTCACCGTATTTAACTTAAAGTCCATAATAGGATCTGACGGAGAAAATCTCCAGACGATACGTTGATAATCACGATGAGTATCTTTAACCAAAATCTGCCGATACATTTGTTTAATGTCAGCTGTAATTACGATAGGATGTACACGAAAGTGCAATAACAAAACTGCAATGTCCTTTTGCAAAGCAGGGCCAATAGCCAAGCTATCATTTAACGACTTTCCAAATTGATCCTGACACGAAGCATCGAAAACCACACGCAATTTGGTGGTAGTGCTATCCCGCTTATGTACAGCATGATGGGGAATGTAATACATTTTTCATAACCCGACGAATTTTCAGGCGATTTCACTTGAACCATGTGACCGCTTGTCAAATAATCCTCCATAAATTTTTATAATCTGAATACAATTCAGGATTTTTAACAAACGACGTTCTAACGACAAAAATCTTTTAATACAAATTGATCTCGTACCCACAAATGAGGGTTCCGAAATTTTAAAGGGCAAGGACACTACAAAACGACCGTCCTTGTTACGTCTATAATTTTCCACAAATTGATTTTCACACCTTTCTTCTTCAGGAGAAATGTGTTTTTGAAGGAATATTTTCTAATTCCCAAAATCGACGAATGTCACTGTCTAAGGGTTCAACGAAAGCACACAACGACGTAATAGAACTATTCGGGAAACGACCTTTCCCGTTAAAACCCAACCAAAGGTTGTTTTAATAACAACTGGCTCGTTTACGACACCCCAACGAGACTCGTTCAACAAAACCTGAGCAAAGATTTCCGCTCCGAGTAGCATGTCAATTTTACCAGGAACATTAAAATTAGGATCAGCTAAGGCCAAACCTCGAGTATGCGACCATTCCTTGACCCCTATGGACGACGAAGGTAATTGATTACAAATGTTAGGTAAAATATAACAATCAATTCCATATGCTGGAGACCGTGCTCCCGAAGGACTGACTACACACGATAGTGCACCAGACACCAACGACGAATTCAAGCCAAGTCCTTGAACAGTGACATTGGGTCTTCGTTTCCTTAAACCTAATTTCTGACGGCACCTTTCAGTCATAAAACTTTCCATGGATCCGTTATCTAATATTACACGAACAGATTGCAATGTTCCTGTATAATCAAGAACCGACACCATTGCCGTAGCTAACAGCGTGGTTGTGTGTTCTAATGATGTCGAAATCAACGAGCTAGTGGCAGGTTGTTCATGCACAACCGACGACGACAGATTGTCTTCACTAGGTCTACTAGCAGAAGTAAGTCTAGGCGCCGCTCTCCGAGGAGACGCTGACCTTTGACGATGGGTTTGTCGGCGTGGCGACACCGATTTTTCTCGTTTATCGAAGTGAAGCAACGAATTGTGCGACTGATGACATGTTCTACGACCAATCTAACTTACAATTTTTCATCGAATGTGAAGTATTTAAGCATTTGATACAAAGATTTTTAAGCTTTACCACCTCAAATCTTTCTTGAGGGTTTTGTCGAAACTGCTTACATCTATAAATAGGATGCACAGCTTGACATAAACTACAATTTTTACTATCATTGGTGGTACTAACTAAAGAGGTTTTAGCCAAAGTGCTAACGAACCTTCCTTTTCTCTTTCTTTAACGGAATCTCGAGATTTTAAGCATGTTCCTGAAGCAATGTCATTTATTTCCAACACTTTACATTGTTTTCAATGTACGACCTTAAATCTTTAAACGAAGGAATTTCGTCACTATTTCCTAATTCGAAACGCTTTAAAATGTTTGTATCTAATTTTTTCGATAACAGATTAAACAACATGAAATCTAATAAATCTATTTCCATCTGCCTTAACGCGAATATATTTTCATCAAAACAACTAATTAATTGCCGGAGTTCCGCATGCGAGTCTGAGGAACTGACCTTAGGGCATTTTTCGAGAGCATTAAAATATGTTGAAAGTAATAACCTCTTGGACTGAAAACGATTAGTAATGATTTTATAGGCTTCCTCGTATGCATAATCATTTAATGGCAAGTGTTTTATTAAGCCACGCGACGAATCATCTAATGTATCAACGAGATGGCAAAATTTTTCAACGGGTGACAAACTGACATTATCATGAATCAACCGCTTATAAATTGCATTGTAAGTCTCAAAATCTGATATGCGTCCGGAGAAGCGGGGGACTGAAAGATAAATACTCCCTGTATGTTTGTTGTGGTTTGTTTAGCATTCTTCTTAATCTTCTTTGGGAATGAAACCACTCATAGTTTTTAAAATCTATTTTATTTACGTTTCGATCCATGACCTAGGATCGTTGTCAAAATAATAAAAACTTCAAGTTTGACGTTTATGACATAAATTGAAGGTTACTTTGATTTATTGATGTTTGAAATATTTGGTTTGAGTACACTAAGCAAAAATTTTTAAAGTTTAAAAGAATGATTGCCTTCAATTTGTGTTGCGACCTGGGATCGACTTTCCTATGGTAGCCAATACGCTTAACGTGAAATCAGCTGATTAATTTTTATTGGTGAATTTTATATAGATTCAATAATTTGGGAAACATTTTTTAACATGTTTCTATTTATACAATTGAGAGATTTCTGATTTTATGTCTTATTTTACCGAGATTCAGTGAAGGGGTTAAGCAACCTGTGGCTACCAAGATCCCCAACATTTATAATTTCCCGAAATAATGGTTTTCTAGTTAATATGCTTATTGTTATGTAATTAGTTATTGTATGTATAAATAGAAATCATGTATGTAGGCTGTATTTCATGTTAATATCGCAAGGAAAACCCAGGAAAAACTTGCAATGCTACCTAGATATTGTGGGCATTTGATCTTTATTTGTTATTTCTTTTGTTATTTCTTTTAGTAATGGAATCCATTGTTTACTGAAAGTCACGGATTCGTTTGCAACGCAGTTATTTTTATGTAGGGTTATATAGGCAGCTTCTTTGATTTTGCGTTTTGGTGGTTTTCTTCTTTGTCGATAATTTTGCATCTTCCCATTTTATTTTATGACTGGAGTCCCATGCATGTTGGCAAATCATGGATTTTTCAAATTTTCTATTTTTTATATATGATTTATGTTCTCTTAATCGAACTTCAAATGGTCTGGAAGTTTCTCCAATATAAAACTTATTACATTCGCATCGGTATTTTGTAGATACAGTTTTTGAATTTTGTATTGCGTTTTTGGGTTTTGTTTTGTTAATTGTGCTCTTAGTGTATTGTTGGTTCTAAATACTGTTTTAATTCTAAATTTGTTTCCTATTCTTTGAATTTTTCGGAGAATCCTTTTATGTATGGTATAGAGAGCATTTTGTGGTGTATATCGTTGTTTTGTTTTCTTTTCTTTATTTTTAGGGTTTTTATTCATTTCTTTCTCTATTATTCTTTTAGGATATTTGTTTTCTATTAGTGTACATCTGATTAGGTCTTTCTCTTTCTTTAAAATTTCTTCGTTTGATGATATTAATTTTGCTCTATCATACATGGTTTTGATAATTCCTCGTTTGACACATTGTGGGTGGTTTGAATCGAAGTTTAAGTATCTGTTTGTGTGCGTTGGTTTTCTATATACCGATGTATTAATTGTTGTATCGTTTTTGCTAACTAGAATATCAATATCAATATCCATTACTAAAAGAAATAACAAAAGAAATAACAAATAAAGATCAAATGCCCACAATATCTAGGTAGCATTGCAAGTTTTTCCTGGGTTTTCCTTGCGATATTAACACGAAATACAGCCTACATACATGATTTCTATTTATACATACAATAACTAATTACATAACAATAAGCATATTAACTAGAAAACCATTATTTCGGGAAATTATAAATGTTGGGGGATCTTGGTAGCCACAGATTGCTTAACCCCCTTCACTGAATCTCGGTAAAATAAGACATAAAATCAGAAATCTCTCAATTGTATAAATAGAAACATGTTAAAAATGTTTCCCAAATTATTGAATCTATATAAAATTCACCAATAAAAATTAATCAGCTGATTTCACGTTAAGCGTATTGGCTACCATAGGAAAGTCGATCCCAGGTCGCAACACAAATTGAAGGCAATCATTCTTTTAAACTTTAAAAATTTTTGCTTAGTGTACTCAAACCAAATATTTCAAACATCAATAAATCAAAGTAACCTTCAATTTATGTCATAAACGTCAAACTTGAAGTTTTTATTATTTTGACAACGATCCTAGGTCATGGATCGAAACGTAAATAAAATAGATTTTAAAAACTATGAGTGGTTTCATTCCCAAAGAAGATTAAGAAGGACTGAAAGATGTTTCAAGCGAATTGCACAGTTTGACGAAAATGAATTATTCATATTTTCCACCTTTGGCTTATTTTCTACCCGATCTAATTCGCATTGTTCAGCGATAATACGAATATCTAATAGGTAATCATCGATTTTCACCCTAAGAGCAGAAAATTCATCCAATTGTTCACTTTCTTCATCAAAGAAAATATCCTTGCAAAAGGATTTGAAAAGCGTTTCAATCTGTTCGACACTTTTAATCGACGCTCTAATTAAAGCAATCGATACGTCTTCCGGTTGGTTGATTTTGCTGTATATGTGATCCAACCTTTTAACTACAAATTTAGCTTCAAGAATAGCTTTATCAATTGATATAACCATATTTAATTAATGATTAATGAACGACAATAAAAATTAATGTAAAAACAATGCGTGACTCGAATACGCTAAATTACTAATTCATCTACGAAATTAAATTATTAATAGAAAAATGCAACTAACTACAGTGCTCGCCCGACAAAGCTTTTAAGGTTTCAAATAAATACCAATAACCCCTTTGTTATACAAGTTGCATGAACCCGAATGGTTCCTCCAACTTGAAGTGACAAATAAGGTAAAGATTTTGGATACAATAACCCTCATAAATAGTTTACATAAAAAGATACCGACGACGATGACCCTAATCTTTGCCACAAAGGATAAGGAATGTATTGTAAAATCTACCGTTATGACCAAATGTTACTAGCATTAAATGTGTAAGCAAGATGTTCTTTTCTGTGTAACACGTTTAACCATAATAAAAACTACGACAAATTTATAAATTTAAGTATAAGGAGCTTAAAGGATAGGAACTTATTATTTAATTAAAGATCCGGTGATGAAGGCCAATTTTGTTCACGCGCGGGGGGTCTTATAAAGTTATACATCGACTTACCTCCGCGGTGTTTTGTTTTTCTAAGTTGCAGTTCCTATTCTTTCAACCAAGTGGACTGTATGCGAATTGAGTCTATGTTACGTTACACACTTGCACTGTGGTTTTTAGGGGTTTCACAAATAAAGTCTGCGGCACTTGACTAACTTACGATACCGAACGAAGAAACCGACGACCGTTCTGCTTCAATATCCATAAGAAAGTGTTTGTTAACTGCTCTTAGTCCAACTTATTCGCCCATGCACAAGGAATTTTTATGGCAGGATATAAGGGAACAAGGGATGACAGTTTTACTATTAGATTTACGACTACAAATTTAAATAACTTAAAATTAACCACGCGAACGTGCGACAAAGAGACCGAACAGATACATCCATCCATAGAAATGTAATTAAATTTAAAAAAATTGTGCATGACCTCTCCGGAAGTATCTGTCTACGACTTTGGTCCTGTATGCTGCTTAAAACTGAATTCTGCTATATTTGGTTGTAACTTGACTCACATTTGACACCCCTAAATCATGCAGTTATATTACGTTTTCTGTAATACCTTGCAAGTGCATTTGTAAGCCTCTTGTAGGAACGTCCTGATCCTGTCCTAAAGTTCGTATTATTAGTCACCTCGTTATTGGATAATACTTCTATAATTAAATGAAATATAATTGCACTATTTTAAATAAAAGAAACGCAAGAAAAACATTTCAGCATCGGATCTGCTTAGAATTCTTTTGGTAGTGCAATTCAGAAACGTTGGAGTGTGGCAGTGTTTTATGTAAAATAATATAAAATAATAATGTGACAACTTATTGAAGGTGGTGCAAGCTCTAAATTTAGCGGGACAAGGTGGTGCAAGCGTTCCTCTAACTGGTGCACATATCATTTTTTTTGAAATTTGAATGGAGGGAGGATAGCGTCATTCTAGCCCCCTCTCGAGAAAAGGCCGTGTATCTAATTTTCTGAACTGGTGCAAGCTCTAAATTTAGTGGTGCAAGCATTTCTCTAACTGGTGCACATATAATTTTTTTGAAATTCAAATGGAGGAGGGCTAGCGTCATTTTAGCCCCCCTCATAAACAAATTACCGCAATTGTTTTTCCAGCATGATGCAAACTATTATTTTGGTGGTGCAAGACTATACTTTCTGGTGCACATGCTACATTTCAATAAATCGTTTGGAGGGGGGCCAAGTTGATGGAGCCCAACATTACACGTCATTTTTGTCATTAATATTAAGCTTTTGTAAAAAAATACCTACTGCGGGCACATCTACGAATAATAAGCTTTATTGTGGTAGTCGAATGATAAAAATCCGTTCAGTACTTTTCTCAAAGTAAGCATTACAAGAAACGGCTTAGCGTTTTAAATATATATAGGATATAAAAAGCTATGGTAATTAATTCTTAGAGTGCATGTGTTGAGAAAATAACTACTTATTGGCAACTCTGCTTTTACAGATAAATTAAATAAATGTATTATTTTATATCGTCAATTATCTTGGGAAATGCATAAATATTAGTTACGAATACAATTGATCACATGACTGCCTTCTTTCTTGGTCTCGACTATAGTTATATTATTTTTATGTATTATTATTACTAAGTAAATTTTTTCTTTTAAGGTACCATTGTAACTATCGAAAAATGAACATCGCAGAACCACTCGAAGTGGAAGATGAGCAAGAAGCATTGGATTATGTATCTAGTATATTAGGGATACCAGATTCTAGTGTTTTATCTAAGAAATCCAATGATATCACACAATCAACTGATTCAACAGAAACTTTGGGAAAGTATTCACTAATCAAACAATTACGGAAGCAAAATAGAGCAGAGAATTCAAGAGCATTAGAAGAAATATTTAGAAACCACCATTCATATGACACAGCAAGAAATACCATCGATTTTAATTTGAAATTAAAACGTTTAGATGTATTTTGCAATGAAAACATTAATGAAAATATTGAAACTGTTTATAAACCGAAAAACAGTTTTAAAGAAATTTGTAAACAAATAAAGAAGCTGCACAAAACAGAACCACTTACACTTGAATGTAATATTCCTTGCCCTTTAAATTTAACAGAATGCTCAAGGAATTATCAAAAACTTTGCTATTTTGCTTATAAGATTGTGCAGCCAGTTTTGATGCATCTTAGATATGAAGTTAAAGTTTTACAACCTCGATACAGATATGAATGCAAACACCAGTTATCGAAAGCAAAGTTACTTGAATTTTCGCAACAGAAACCAGAGCTTATAGAAAGCGAAGATGGTCACAATGACCATGAAGTAAAAGCAGATCTTAATTTCCCATTTATCAGTAAAAGTATCAAGCATCAGATTTATATGGGACCAAAGCCAGAAGTAATATATAATTCAATTGATAATAACAATGTGAGAGTCACTGTTGTGGTATCTACAAAACCTGAGGAGTTTGGTGAAACGAGCGGAAGTTACGTTAAAGATAATAATGCAACCTTACGAACTCTTAAACGCATAAAGTTCGTAGTTGATATAGTACGCCAGGAAAAAATTATAACAGATATCTTTAATATTACAAAATTACTTATTAATTTAGATATTGAAGAAGGCTATAATGTAAGAATTGATAAAAAATCTGTTGATCGTATTTACATGCGACTTGTAAAAGCTGGTCTTATTAAAATGCTTCGAGTTACATTATACTTTGCTGGTATTGTGAAAAGTTCAACTGTTGTATGTGATGCATCTTACGATTTGCAGTACTCAGTAATTGAGTCACTTATCGAACAGTTAAAAATGAAAGCATTTTCTTCCAATGCAACAAATCTGCACATTACGAAAGATCCTAATAATGAAGCTGTAGATGATCAGTTTATATCAAGTCAAATTACAACTAGCCTGGGCGAATTAAGTTTACTAACTAGTAGTGATCCTCCATATGTGTTTCAGCGAAATATAGGACGCGATTATGGAAATGCTCCTAAATTCATGCGCATGCGTGTATTACATGAATTTATGTTTTATTTAATATATGACTTTCCATCTGAAACAATAACACACAGTATGATTGAAAATAGCGATTTGCCGCCAATATATTCGCACGAAAATAATTGGAAAATGTTTGTACCACCTTTACCTAAACATAAAGGTTGGCCAGAAGGGTGGACATTAGTGTGTGATTTACTATTGCGGTTGCCCTTATCACTTTTTGTTAAAATTTGTAATATTTGTTTCATCATTCCAGACCTTAATGAATTGTTGGAAGATCCTGTTAAACAGCACCTATTGATTAAGCATTTGCCACCTGATATTCGTAATGCATTATTGTATAAGCGTAAATATATGTATGCTATTCATGAAAGTATATGTCGTCTTTGCTTTATTGGTCTTGTTCAGTTTGGACCACAAAAGTTACGTGATAAAGATCAAGTATTTATTTATCTGAATCGCCATGCTTCTTTATGGGATACAACAATTACTGCACCTGGTTATCACTACACTGAAGACCGTGAATACAAGCATCTTAAGTACAATTTTAAAACTGCGGATACCGTTGATAATTATTGGTATGAAATGTGGAATATCTGTATGCATACTAAACTTGGTTTACGTCAAACAGTAACGGGTACTTATATAACAATTGAAAATATAGATCGTAAGCCATTGATGGTAGAAGCAACGAAAGCACAGACACCTGAGGGTGCTTTATCAAATGATGATGGAAAGGTACCCGGCGACAAACGTGGAGCTGCTGGTTTTGATTCGGCACTATGGGCACATGTTAAACGTAACTGGATATGGTGCGATAAACCTAAAAAACGACCACCTATTAAAAATAAAAAGAAATCAAAGGCCCCTGTTAAACGTTCAGAGTATAGTAATCAAAAACAACAAGGAAATATTGTACGACAAGTTTTACCACGCAAAGATCATAAGAATCGTCTTAAATCTGAATATGATGCTATTGATAAGAAATTAATGATACGCTTACAGCAATCCAGACCCGAATGGATTGAAAGTGAAGATAAAGTACTTCAGATTTGCAAAATTGTTGTAATGTTTATTTATCGATATGCTCCTCGTCAGTTTATACCTTACACAGTTATTAGAGATGTTCTTCACAAATTATCACCAATTAGTAATAATAAAACTTCAGGTTCTGTACGGCGTCGTTCACTTAATATGTTTGGCGCTGTTGAAAAGCAAGAGATGTTTCAACAAATTGCCATGACTCTTAATTTTATTCCTTATGTTAAGAAATATTTCCATACTGTTCAACAAAATGAAAAGCACACTCTGGGGACTTTTGTTTTTTTAACAATATATTTTTTTAAGCACCAAAACGAAATGCAGCACATTTTTGATTTGCTTTCAAGTAAAGCACCGATGCCGGATATTCCAATAAGTTCTGAAGTGTTAGAAATAATAGAGGTGCAACCCTATGATAAATCGAGAAAATATACTCTTTATTCTAAATTAAACAAAAGTTATCCAGAAACTGAAAATGAGATAGTTCTAGATACAATTCAGTCAATAATCCACTCTTCGTTGGCATGTCATCAAAATGCTTCTGGTTGGCTTATTCAGCTTTTCTGTGTATATCGTAAATATTCGCAAGATTTGTTAAAACAAGCACTTGATAATCTTCGTATCAATCATGTAACGTCTGGCAAACGTCCTACTATTCGTAAGGTGAAAAGTATCGAAGGTGTTCCAATCATAACCAAATTTTTCCAGTTTTCTTATTATTATTGTTATACACAAATTACAAAATATCCACCAGAACTGCTTATTGAAGCCCATGAAATATTTTTAACTGTTTTTAAGAATGTGGGCCCTAAGTATATACCGATGGAAAATTTTAGACAAGGTCATACTGTTGGTCTAGCTGAGCTTGCTGCTTACACTGACACTTTTGTGAACGTCGATATACCTAAAGAAGTATTGGTGTTAAACCCCAATATTACTGACCACACAGAATTAATACGTGAATTGGCCATACGTTATAAAAAAATGTTAACATTAGTTAAGAATGGTACTTATTTTAGTGATGCTGACCAAATTGGTAATGACAAAGCTAAATATGGGTGCAGGTGGCCTATGATACACAGGTTCTTGCGATCCTGGTTTCTGACAGATGATGTTGAAGACGAATCTGAAGATATTGAAATTATGCAGGCAAACGAATCTAATGCTTTTCCTAAAATGGCACCTGTTTTATCTCAGCAAGAAGGCAAACAGGTGATTGGTGATCTAATTCCAATACGTGTTGCCACAAACACTGATACAACTTTTGAAGACTATGAAAAAAAGCTTGAAACTTTTCTCATTACAAATGATCTTCCTGAAACTTCAGAAGATGTAATTGTTCCAGATACAGTAACAATGAATGATGATCACGATACTAGTATTTTGGAAAAGTATTTATCTTCTCTTGAAAAAAAGAATACTTGTGTTTCCGAAGCATTAATCGAAAATATACATGAAATTCCAGAAAGAGCAGACGAGCGAGTTCAATATTTAATGAATGATGAACTAACCGTTGAACAAATTATGGAAGAAATGTTAACTGACTGTCCAGAGGAAAAGAGAAAAGTTCCAAAACCTACTAATTTAGCACGATTGTTAGTTTTAGGACTTTTTCCTGAATTAGATGATGATGAGGAACGTTTAGAGAGACTTTATAAGCACTTCTTAGTTATATGTCCTGAAACAAAGTTCTCGATGCCATTTGATATTACAACTAATTCGATTATGAGTTACTTTCATTTAAAACATGTAGATCTTTGCAAGAAGTTACTGAAAAAAGTTGAACGGTGAGTATTATAATTCTATTTAATTTAGATTAGCTCAGTAGTTGCTAGAATTATTTTTTATGTATTATGTTGTTTAGGTGCATCAAAATACGTATCGTTCATGTTAGGAGAACAGGTGCAGATTAAGAACATACTTGGCCTTGTATGAATGTGTACCATCCCAAAAATAATTCCACTAGTTATCATCCATCTGCTTAATAATTGAATTTATGATTACCATCACTCCCATGATGTAAATTTGGAGACAAAATAATTCAAATACAGGTTGAATTAATCTATTACAGTATCCATCCAATTTCCTCGCTTAGTTACATCTAACCCGTCATATAGTTCCAGATTTTTACACAAATACAGATAATCATCCAAACGACAAATTAAAAATCATAACCTTTTCAATAGTATTACAACAGTTTGGTTGCATGGGTTGTCATCATGGGTAAAACTCTCAAGTTAACAAACAAGCCAGGAGCTTACCTATATTTTACTGTAAGCCCAGGCCGCCTCCTACTTTTTAGGTCAGGCTCAGTTGTGGGTGGTTTCTCAATGTTTTTAAATTTTGGACGATAAACGGAAGATGTCTTATAACGGATCAGAGAGACAGTTTTTTAGGTGGAAGAAGAAGGTACGGGAATGGAAAGGAATCACTTTGCCGAAGTAACGTGCACACACGTCCGATCTCTTCGATCGTCGATAGTAAAGTACCTTGCTTTTTGAATGCTTCACTGCCATGAGCCATAATAACTCCTCCATTCCACGCTTCTCATGGCCAACTGCGCTAACCACATCCACAATCCTTGAACCTGAGAAATGCAGGCATGTGCGATTTACATGCCATAAATCATGGTGTTAAAATCCTAGGGCTTGCGGGAAACTATAATTGTGAAACTTTACACATAGAAACTTAAATTAAAAATGGAGAAAAAGCTTTAACAAGCTGTATTTAAAAATTCTCTAATTTGATTATTAAAATAAAATTTGATGCAGCCAAATAGCACTACAACCTAATTTGTTGTACCACAATATCCAACTGTTACCCAAGGGACTCTAGAATTTCTTTAATTTTGCAAGACTTACCACTAATCGATTACAAATATTTAATTAGACCATCATTTAAAATAACAATTGCCACGTACGAGCATCTGGTAACTCCCTGGAACTCTTCTCGTCACCAAGTACCAATGCATTCTTTTCATCTCTCTATTTTTTAACTGCCCCAAATTTTGACCATGAATCAATCTTGAAAACTATAAGACATCGCGCAAACACACAGGCTCAAACATACAGCATATCGTGCAATAACAAATAAGGTAATAAGTTCCATAACTAGGAAATTTTACAAAAACAAATTGTTTACACTAAATTAGTTTAGGAATTTTTTATGTTTATAAATTTAAAACAACACAACAGGTGAAAGGAAATAAATATGTCACACCATAAACTGTCATTGTAGAATCACTAAAAGATTCTGTGCCTTTATTGATTGTCTTTCATAAAAATATACTTTTGCTTCTCTAGTTTGGCCATAATTTACTTAAATATTAAATAAAACAGCTACTAAAAGTTAAGAGGCATTTTTTTAATAAATAGTAATTTCTTTCTTTTTCATTCTTTTTCACTAGATAATGTAATACATAAAATATTAAATTATTATCCAGAAAAAGAATTTATTTTGAAGAACGACACATTACTATTACAATAATTGAGTTCTAAAATGTGGTGCGTCATCCTGCCAAATATGGCTAGTAAATGATGGTTCACTGAAAACTTATAACCATAATATGCCACAATATCCTCTTAGGTTCAATCGTTCTGGATACTTAATATTTTTTTCTAGGCAATTATTTTTCAATCAAACAGGCAAAAATTATTATGCATCAAATAGGGGCGCAAATTATTACAGCCACTGTTTATGACTGTGATAATTTGTGCCCCCATTTGGTGCATAATAATTTTGGTATCCATTGCTACACATTAAATACCCCCTTAACCTTACATAATAAATTTTATGTTTAGGAATTCCAAGGTTATAAACAGGTTTCTACTTACATTTTTGTCGAGTTTTCAGTGAGCCGTGGTCCGAATTCAACTAAGATTTTCGTCACATGGATCTTCCAATTGTAGTGGTGCTCTAACTGGATAAAATAAAGAAATGTGGGGATGATAATTGGGTTACTATGTCGAAAAACACACTAAAATGCACTCTAATCAAGAAACAAGTACTGTAGTTGAGTCCTGGTACAAAAGTGTCTACGTAATTCCTGGTAGAATTAGTATCAGGTCCAATACAAGTTTAATTTGTCGATATAAAATCCCGAGAAACACTTGTAAGCCCCCCGAGAGCATTTTAACATATTTATGCATATTACATTATTCTACACTTTACTATTAATTTATAACCTAGTCGAGGCCAGAGTCAAGACAAAGGGAAATTACTTTTGCTTTTAAACGAAATACGGTAAATTGGAGTATAAGAAATGGAAACTAATTATCCAATGATTGAAAAATGCACGTTAACACATAACAATCATAGCAAAATTACAAAAAAGAAAAAGTTCTTGTTTCTCTAAGTCTGGACAATTACTTGTAACCTAAAACCATTAATAATTAAAAAAGTTTTTAGGTGCTACCTGATTTTTCCTAAAACAGCCCGCACTAAATCAGGACATGGAAATGGAGAAGTAGTCAATATTTTCTCGTTTACTTCACTATTGCGTGCAGATATTCATTGTTGCAATTCCCGCTAGCAACACATATTGTCAGAAAGCAAGAGAATTTTTTTAACCTAAAATCCTATTCGAAATTAAACTCCACGTCTTAAAATATAATTTAGTTTTTGTTATATACTACAAACATTTAAATATATGAAACAGTATAAAAATATTTACAAAAATACTATTAAGTATTCAAATTGTACCCTGCGTATTTGGCATCTAATTTAAGCAAATTTTTAATAACAAATTATAAACTAAAGCCTATTTGGTTCTTTCTTTCAACTGTAATTTATTCATCCAAGTTATAAAAATCTTGGTTTCAAAACATCAGTTAATTAAATTTTCTGAAAAAATTTTGCTCAATTATAAGAAAAAGAAGGATAATTTCCCAAAACAAGCTCAAGATAGCGATAAAATTACAAAGGTAAAATATCGAGATAAAGATAATATCTTAAGATAGTTCCCAAAGAAAATCTCAAGATAAAGGTAATACAATAACGCAAGATAATTTTCAAAAAAACCCAAAGATAAAGATAAACTTTTAAGATATTATAATATAAGGCATAGATATACTTAAAACTAAATCCAGAGAGTGGTCTTGTAGAACCGTTAAAAGGAAAATTTCTTGTGCCAAAAATGGAGGTGTGAGAAACTATACCCGTTCTGTTGAACGCATAAGGGATTGGATTACCATGGGTACAGATCGCCCGTGGCTTACGCTAGATGTCAATTATTCCAACTCATGTTCACACATCATTTGCTACGTATGAATACCCCTGAACACATACTTAACAAAATTTATGATTTAGGTATGCAAATTTTTATGCCAAGGTTATAACAGGTTTTTACATATTTTCTTCGAGTTTTCAGGGTCCGGGTTCTTATCAGATTTTCGTCACATGTATCCTCCAATTGTAGTGGTGCCCTAAAAGAATAACGTAAAAAGAGGTGGGGACGATAATTAGGTTACTACTTCGAAAAAGACGCACCAAAAGACACTTCAATCAAAACACAACTGCTGTAGTTGCTCTCCTATCCAAAGTGTTTGCGTAATTCGTGAAAATTAGTTTGAGAACCAATAAAAGTTTTACATTATTTCCTAAAGAATGATAAAAAATTCTGTGAGAGTGATGTAGACTATGGAGGGCATTTTAACAGATTTATGTGTATCGCATAATTCTAAGCTTACAACCTAGTCAAGGTCATCGCCATAAAACAAAATATGGTAAATTTAAGAGTATAAAAAATGGAAACTGGTTATCCAATGATTGAAAAATGAATTACAGGTTAATTCACTTAACATGTAGCAAGGTCTAATATTTATATAAAGTATCATCCACCGCCTGATACATTCTCAAATACTTTAGTTGTACACATTTTCACAATGCCTTTATGGTTAGCATGTATTTTTCTATCGGCTGCTTCACACTTTCCTAAAAGGTATTTTAAGAATATTCTATCTTTTGTGACATTTCAAGTTCTTGCATAGTATAGTTTTTCACATTGAAAAATAATTGGATTTTTTTGCAAAAATTGTGATTGTACGCTGTGATTCATTTTTTGCATCTAATATTTTAACTATTATTAAATAGTTTTTATTGTTTACGTCCTGAATTTTCATTTTCACTATACATTCACATTATATTTTTTTAGTGTAAATTTATTATTTTGAATTAATAAGCAAAGTGCAGCTCATCGTTCCTGCCAGCTCTAACGATTTCCATAATATTATTGTACAGGTCAATTAGTAGAACCTAAACAATAATTTTGTTAACTTACCTTTATTATCAAATGTATTTCAGCAGGGATCCAAATGAGAAATTTATCGATTTCCTCTTGTGAATGTACTATCTTTATTAGTATTAAAACAATCATTTTTCTCTTTTAAAATGCTTTCAATTTCGGGACTAGTTGAATATTTTTGTTTTTGTTAATAAATACTTTTCGAAGGTATACAAGTAAAATATTAGTTATGGGTAAAAGTGTTGTGACATAATGAATTTCAATTTGTTCAGAAGGGGCGAGAACCCTGTAACAATTTTATGGGTGCACCTGCTAACTACAGTGGTACAGGAGTGGATTCTTATGAAAAAAGTGATAAAAATAATAAAATTATATAATGCAAAAATGGTCAAAATATAAAACAACTTTACACATAATACTTACCTTTCAATGCTTTACTGGTCAAAATTTGCCTCAGCAATTTTTTCGATATTGTTGCTACATGGAAGACGTTATTCTGGGCAGGTCTCTATGCTTTTGGTTTTCATAAACTTTTGTCACCTCTCATTTACCTTTCTAAACCATATCTTAAAAATACTCATTAGCTTTTTGTCAAATTAAAACAATTTTTTGAAATAATGGCCTTTTCCAAATATGACTTTATCACAGGGATAGTTGGATATCCTTTCACAATGATCACCTGTATCTTTCTTACAAATAACTCCAAATAAAATTCCATTCATGTTCGAACTCTTTTAACAAGAAATTCAGAAAATATAATTGCACGTAAATTGACTTTAAAAAACGTAATCGCCTTCCATTTGGCCATGTATTATTAACAGAATTCCTTTAAAAAACCCTAATCCATAAATAATACTACAATTCCAGTGTCCTAATGTCCTAGATTGCTTTATATATTTTTAAATCCCATTTACTTGTAAAGGTATTTAACAACAATACTTAGAAATACATAGAGCAATATCAACTTCCTCTTTTGCCATTCCAACGTCCATTAAAAATACTAAATTTGCACAAAGAAATTAATTATCACTACGTCCTCCAAATAAAACTTGCGTTTAAATTAAAAGTCACATCTTTCTCAACGATTGGTGTTTGATATGTCTCAAACTTAGTGGCTAGAATTTACCATGTGCGAATTCTATTAAAATAAAACGTATTTTGGATATCATAGTAATTACGCCGGGATCAAAATTATTTCCACGTGCTCCCGGGAATAATTTAGTATTGCGTGCTTCTCGCAATAATTTAGTGTCACGCGAATCTGTAACTAAATGCTGAAGTGAAAAACCCTCATTAGATTTAACAATTTTAAATTAATAAAAACGAAGTAAACTTACCCACTTGCGGCTTTGCACACTATGATAAAGTGAATAAACTAAGTGCTTAAATAAAAAAGGAAGACAAAATTCGCGTATCTAACAAAGTATATAATATCCATTCTAAGCAGAGATGGTTTCTAAATTGGTGTTTTCAACCAAACACCTTCCTACGAGGTCTGTATGTATAGCTGTCTATCTATCAGAATAAGTAGAATACATTGCCTAAACCAACAAAATTGGTAACAGAAAAATTTAAACTGTTACACTACCCCGTCCCCACATGAGAAACTCTAACAAACAATTCCTAATAGAAGACCAGTGTCCCTTTGCTTGAGAATGGAGTCCTAACAAACTAACCGGATAGCAGGATGCAAACCCACCCTCAACAGAAAAACTAGTTTACCTATGCGGACTTACAGGAACTAAGAGGACAATCAGCAGATCTATCCCCTACATCTTACGTGTCTGGTTTCAAATCTTTAACGTGCCAAATACCAATGTCTTTGCCCTTACTGTCTCTTAGACGATAAGTGACAGTAATTTAGTAATTTAGAAATATTACAGCTTTGCTGTTTCACAAAAATATTTGTTGGTACTGAAACAAAAATAAACAAAGCCAATCAAGGTTTGTAGAAGATCAATGGGTTCTATCCTTGTATAAAAAATTTGATGATCTCCATTAACATGAGGACAATCTTCAGCACTCTTAGTTTATTACAACGCTCCCCAAATTTCTTTCCAGGGATTAGAGGTGTTGCCGTAAATTGTTAAGAGGAGCAACGCTACCTACTCGACCTGTATTTGTAAAATAAAAATATAATAGTGCAATTAAATAAAAATATTAATTTTTTAAATCAGTATTTACGGCATATATATGGTGGTTGTATTTATTTCACAACACTGAAAAATTCCTTGAATTAAATCAAACAGAAACTACTTACATGTATTACTGCAGGAATAACAATTGCATTAAATAATTTTGAAAGCCTGGTGTATCCGTTGATAACCAAATTTATACAAAAAGAAATTGGGTGCCATGTGTAACCTTTATAATTATTTAACTTTATAAAAAATTAGTGAGGTTAAAATTTTCTTGCTAAAAAATAAATGGAGTGCACTCTTATCTTAAGGACTACAGTGGGTTCTTTGAATTGTTATTTCTACTAGTAAAACCATACACTTGATTTAGTTCAAGTTCAATAAACAGTAACACATTGCCATTATTTTAGTGAGTAAAAAAATACATTATTAATAATTGTTTAACCGATGATATGTACAACCAAATTTATACAAAAATAACTGTTTTTATAATATTTACAGAATGGAGATGTTGCCACTTGAACAATAAAAATAAAATAAAAAAAACATCAATAAATCAAAGTCACCCTCAATTTATGTCATAAATGTCAAACTTGAAGTTTTTATTATTTTGACAACGATCCTAGGTCATGGATCGAAACGTAAATAAAGATGATTTTAAAAACTATGAGTGGTTTAATTCCCAAAGAAGATTAAGAAGAATGCTAAACAAACCACAACAAACATACAGGGAGTACATGCAAAATAACTTATTAAACTGTAGTTTGGCTATACTAACAATTGCTAACAATACTCTTCAGAATTGATGGCTGCATTGCAGGTGCGTTCAGAGTGGCAACGAATGGTGTTTGAAATGTCTCAAACTTAGTGGTTAGAATTTACCATGTGCGAATTGTATTCAAATAAAACGTATTTTGAATACCATAGTAATTACGCCGGGATCAAAATTATTTCTACGTGCTCCCGGGAATAATTTAGTATTGCGTGCTTCTCTAATTTATTGTCACGCGAATCCGTAACTAAATGTTGAAGTGAAAAACCCTCATTAGATTTAACAATTTCAAATTAATAAAAGCGAAGTAAACTTGCCCACTTGCGGATTTGCACATTATGACAAAGTGAATAAACTAAGTTATGAGAACTTAAATACTTGATGCTTTCAGGCAAAGCTCAACTTCACAATTAGGAACACCCATTTTCGTGCACTGTTTAAATAAAAAAGGAAGACAAAATTCGCGTATCTAACAAAGTAGATAATATCCCTCCTAAGCATAGATGGTTTCTCAAATGGTGTTTTCAACCAAATACGTTCCTACGAGGTCTGTATGTATGGTTGTCTGTCTATCAGAATAAGTAGAATACATTGCTTAACCAATAAAATTGGTAACAGAAATATTTTAACTGTTACAGGTTAACTCTACTGATTTACATTTTTACTTCCTTGGCACGGTAGGTCACTCCATTCCAGCTATTTTAATTTCTACTTATGTGGAAAAGTGAAACCAATTCATTACTTTTTCATGGTTTAGTAAGCCCAACTCCACACAAATATAAGTTTCACAATTCACGTGCTAGAACTTCTGATTAAGGTATCCAATAAAGCTCAAAAACAATTTGACATTACCCCCTTTACCGAGGGATGATCAAATGCTTTTTGCCAATGATATGTTTGCTGTCACGTCAGATTGTGTTTTTCTTCACTTCTAAACGTAATTGTTATATTTTAATCTCCCTTCGTTCTTTTAAAAATCCATTCTCACACGTTGTGCTTCTATAGCTTTCTTATGGACAATTTCAGTGTCTTCAGTTCATGTGAACGCATTAATTTTATGACATTTTATGATTTAGTGGTTTCTTGATCTCCATATAAATTGATACAAATATTAATGTGGATGGTGACGTCCTCGATTTTTATTGGTAATTTTTCTAATTGAATTCGACGAGTGTAAAATTTCTTTCGTCATTACTTTTTGTATAAAAATGTGCTAGGTGTTTTGTGGTTTATTTATTTGTTCAATTTAATATCATTTAAATAGTCACTTTATAGAATGTAAACTATCTAAGCTTCTGTAAATTTTTTAAAGTGGTTTTCGTTACCCAAAGCTCTTTGAACTAGCTGAAATTATATTAATTTTTTCCTATCACCTAATGTGTACTTACAGAACACGCGAGCATTACAGGCTTTTTTGATATTGAATCCAACTTTTTATTTGGATACTAACTTTTGAAGAATTTGCATGTTTTCTATAGGTTTTCTCGAATTTCACAATGACAATATCAGTACAAGTCACATTCAGTGCATTCTCTATTTTTTCATCATAATTTGTTATGTATTTATCGAATAATTGATACATAAAAAATTTGGTGTTATTAATGTTTAACTGAAAGGTAACTGTCATAACTTCCGAAGTATTATTGATTTAATATTTGTTTTTTCAATTATGATGAATTAAAAAACGAATCGCAAAAAGTTTTCATTTGTATTTTACCGTTTTAATAATTTGATCGTATGATATAAAACTTTGTATGCATTTGTGAATATGGGTGCAGAAACTATTATAGTTGTGCGAGGATGGCTGCTGAAATTCACGGAAAATATAAAACACCTTATTAAGTTACGTAAATCTCTGTATTGCTTCTCAAAATACTACCCTTTTAAAGCTATAACACTTTTGTATTTGACGAAACTTATCTTAAAACTTTCACTCGGAACAAGGTACCTCCAAAACAAGAAAATTCACTCTGATGTAGCTACCTCTGAAACAAGCAAATTAAATGCTTCAACAACCACTTCAAGCAATGAAAAATACTGGCTATGCATTATATTTTTAATATATTGAATAAGAAGAAATTATTGGGCAATAAATCAGACAAATATGAGAAATTAATCATTATTTCGATGTTGCTACTTAACAGTTTGTTGTGCTGTGTGCGTGCATTGATGTGATGAACAGATGATTAGCCACTTACCTTCGTTTTTCTGATTTCAGCGATAACTTTCGGCAAACAAATTGTAGCATACCACGCTATATTAACTGTCGATCGATCTTCCAATGGAACGGTTGTAGCATGATTAATTTTTTTTTAAAAACAAGCAAACAATTTTTCGAAATGCTTGTTGGTTTAGGTTCACCTTGAAACAACTATGCAGTTTGGATGCCTAATTTCAGATTTATATGTTATATACAGAATTTGAGTGATCACTGCTGCATGTTTTCTATTATTTGTTTGCACCACTTGACGCGTTTTTTTTTTGCATGTTTTTAAAATGTGAGGAATCCATTGATTACAAAGCTTCCTGACATGCAATTAATTGTGCAAAATTGTATGCATTTCTTTTTCCTCAGTATCTTTAATACCGATCTGCTATAATCATGTTTCATCTTCCACAGTATTGCTATTCTTCGCAACAAAGAGGTATAAGGATGACCTTCTTGAACATTGTCTTCGATCATTGCTCTTCCACCCTTCTATTGCTTGAACCATAGCATTGCCGTGGTGTTAAACTTATTGGAAATAATAAAAATTCCACTCGAAAAATATGAGGTTGAATTTTCATTTATACACGCAAATATTACTTTGTTAAATTTTATTGAAACGAAAATGGTGAGTTTAAAATAGAATTTTCAACTGTTTTATAGGTTAAAACTATCAAATTTTAAAATATGATAGTTGTAGATCACTGGCGCAATACAAGGTATATGAAATCCTTTGAATTAGACAGGGAGCGTCATATGGTGATCATCAGCTTTTTTATTTTTCAAAACTTTTAATTACAAATAATTTTTAAGACTTTTATTTAGATTTAGTTAGTCGAACACAATATAGGCATATTACAATTTTGTGCTAATACCAATTTTTTTATTAATATTCCTTTTAGGGATTCAGTAATAAGTAAAACAGTATTGGAATTCAACCAAGCTGTAGAAAAATTAAAAGGCATGGGAGCAAGCGATTATGATATTAACCTGGTAGAATGGTTACTGAATTTTGTGCAAAAGAGGAAGTCGTTAGGTGCTTCTATTAAACAACTGAAGGTAATATATTTAAATATACTAACTTATTGTTACTTATGAGTAATAATTGTAGGACGTATTTACAGCTATATATATATATATATATATATATATATATGTGTATATATATATATATATATGTATATATATATATATATATATATATATATATATTGCTATGATATTCTGGCCCACGTTGTTGTGTCAGATTAATTGCTGAAGTACTCCCCCCCCCATGTTTGAGCAGCCGGATGTAATAAACGTCCAGTTTCCTGCTGAACGCCACCGCCCTGTGTTTTTCTCTAATCTTCTAATTTTAATAATGCCACGACTAGCCCAGTTTAATTTACACAGAGTGCACAACGTTACGATGATCAAATTAATTTACCCCTTTAATTCTTACCTGTTTGAATTGATAAAATGAAGTTGATCAATATTCGTATAATGAAAGGAAATAATATCTACTCTTCACAATTTTTGTAATCCTTTAAATAAACCCTTCAATCAATTAATATTATTTGGATCAGTTATCCCAAAAATTATATCCCTTTAATTTAAGTTAGTCACCAAAAACGACACCTTTTACTGAAAAAAAATCTGGGATGTTCAAGACGTAAATTTCAACGTATTCAATATTTTTGTTGACTCCTTACAAGTTTGAGAAAAAATTATATTCAAGTGTTTAAATTTAAATTTGAAAAGATTCCTTATACTAGTTAGCCCTGACCTGTGATATCCTGATTTGCTGTTGCATGTTGTGGATCAACACCGCCTTATTATCTTCAATCGAAAACTAACGCTCTGCTTTGTACTCCTCCACATGCTTTGAACCAATAGTTTTGTTACTCCTTATTTCCAAAATTCACCTCGTGCTTTACTTCATATTTTTCTGGATACGCCTTAGAACATCTCCACTTAATTACAAACTGGATTTCTGAATACCACTCAGAAGTTCTGAATACCTGATTTAGATCCTTTTTAATATCGCACTTAGAATTCGTAGGTTTCTTGGATTTCTTATACATACCTTAGAAGTCGCAGGTTTCTTGGATACACCTTCGAATTAGACTTGGATTTCTGAGGGACACTTTAGAATCATGAATTACAGCCCTACATTATTATAAAAATTTAATTTAAATTAATTAACAAATTTCTACTCATGTTTTCTGCAAAACGGCAAAAGTTTTTTTTATATATGTTCAACGTAATTCGTCATCAGCTATTACTACACAACACTACTTTTCACAATAATATAATTTAAAATTTATGTATTTGACGCGTAAATATTCGAATCAGAGTGTTGTAATTTTGACATGCTTCAAATTGAGACTGCCCTTTCTTATCAACTCTGGGCGTTATATGCCTTTTGCTATCTACATTTGGATTGGTTTGTCCAAACAGCCTTATAAAGTGTTGTAACCAACCATGTTTGTTTTGGACATTCCTAGTAGTTTTCAAGCTGATTTCTGACGAAACTATTCTGAAGTTACATATCATGCTGGTATTTGCTATTGTTTTACGATCTTTGACCGCCTTTTTTGTTATTATTGTTGGACTTTCATTTAGCTTATGTCTGTTGTTTTGTGTAGATAAAGCTTTTGGAGAATTGAACAAAATAGTTGATGTAACATGAGTGATGTTTTCGTTTATGTCTCTATTTAAAACTTACCTTTGAAAGTGCGTTTCTTATCAAAGCGCTTTATTATTCCTTCTTTATTACAAGCGTAATTGCATGAAGATTTACTAGGTTTTATCTTATCTCATGCATATCTATTTTATGAACTTATTGAACGCTTCTTGACGTATTTTAATTACATGTATAATTATTTTTCTGCTGAATACACGTTCTCTTATTGA
The DNA here is from genome assembly GCA_036346225.1 of Platerodrilus igneus. Classification (NCBI taxonomy): domain Eukaryota; kingdom Metazoa; phylum Arthropoda; class Insecta; order Coleoptera; family Lycidae; genus Platerodrilus; species Platerodrilus igneus. The sequence continues at coordinate 3,689,378 of JARFIW010001104.1, read as the reverse complement.
AAGATATGCTTACTGGCATTGATTAAAGTTAATTTCGGTCCTTATACAGGGTGTTAAGTGTTTGCTATTTACATAATGTGTGAATTATTTATTTTCCTGCTAAAGAAATGCAGTTTTCTGATTCCTATTGCAATTTACGTTTATTACGCGACCCTTATGACTCAATACACCCCTAAACAACCCCTTATCACAGCAAAATATATATATATATATATATATATATATATATATATACATATTGTTGTGTTCTCCGGTTTATTCTTAGAACCTAACTTTTGTGGTCCGTTAGCTCAGTGGTGTAAGTGCATGAGACTAAAATGATACTAAAATTCTGCGTGAATCAACTTTATTTAACTAAAAGTTGTACTTGATACTATGAATTGGCCACTCTGGCTTCAACAAAAAAAATTACTGTCACTACAAAACGTTACGGAATTCTGAAATATTTCGCATTCTTTATCGCCTTCGTTTTACTTTTTCTTTTTATACCTTGAAGTTTAAACCACACCAAATTAATACAATTTGTTTTAAAACATAAAAACATCAAAAAAATAACATAACTTTAAATGAAGACATAAAATAAAAAGAAAACATAAACTCATGGACCGGACCACGCCTCTGCATTCACGTTCCCTAAATGACAATTTTGGATGCTTTACGTCCTGATTGAATTATTTGTCAATAATTCCAATGAATTATAAATGAGCAACTTTTCTGGTTGTGATAACGGTGTTTAAATTGTGATTGCACAATGATGATTGAATCTACTTATCAATAAAAAATTTAAATGTTAATATAACACGTTTACGTACTTACATAGAATATCCAATGCCATATGCATTTGAAGTAGTTTATTGGTTTGAATTTACAATTGGAAATCAATCTCATATAATTTTAGATGGTACTCGGCGAATATTGAATAACGTAGAAACTTTTTGCTTTGAGATTATGCCAACTAAGTATAATATTGCATTAAACTTGGGTATACCTTGTTAATTTCTCCAAAATAATAATTGTAAATGTGTTATGCAAAAGCCAATAACCATCCTACTATCACCTACGTTATTTCTAAACTAATTTTCTTTTGCGATATCTTAATAGAGAGGGTGGTTACCGACTAACTATATATATATATATATATATATATATATATATATATATATATATATTGCTGTGAATCCTCTCATATCTGCAGGTACTGGCCCTTTAAAAAACATTCGAGCCCCACAGTTTGGGCGTCAAGAATGCTGTGAAACCTTTTAAATCACCTGGTCCGTTGATTCCTTCTGTTAATCGCCTCGGCTGCTCTTCTAGATAACTTCCATTCTCAATCATAAAATTAAACAACACATTCCTACCACAAACATCAACGTTAACTCTATTTACATCAATATTCAGAATACATTAAATTTTCAAATTAAATTTGAACATAAAATTCAGTTTTAAAAGAATTTCCGGATTAATTTTATTATCATTTTACTGTGCATCCAAAATTAAAGTCCTTGTTGGATGCCTACTAATTAATATAACAAGATAAGCAGACCGAGTCTGAGTATAAAGGAGCATCTACCACCCTTTACGTTAATTAACCAGGTTTGTCTAATTGAGCTCAAAGACCTACCCAAAGTTTCATCCTATTCCCGAACATCAAAACAAAATACCCTTTTACTTAAACAAGCAAATTTCATCTTAAAATTAAATTTTATGGTTAGAAAAATTCCACTAATGTCCATTTAAAGTAAATCAATTATAAAGTCATTCAATACACACAAAAATGTCAAACAAAATAGTACAATTTACCTGAAGGTTATTGTCCTCGTAGCTTCAGTGTAATCGTCCCTTTTGTAAATCACACCATTCCAACCGGATTCTATTTACAGCTTCAAGTTGTCAACGCTTTAAAAATGTTCTCCATCACCATTAATTTAAAGTTGTTTCTAGGCTTTTCCGGAACTCATCTGTGTATATCTGCCTCTGGTTCAGTGGATGCAGACACATTTACGAACCATTTAGTCATTAACACCCCGCAAAATAGCAAAGAAATTCATACTTCCTTTTACCAATATTACCAATATACGCCAAAACTGCCTACTTTTGGGTATACATTTGTCGTTGTAAATTTTACTAATTGGTACCGTGATAATAAACTTTTATTACCTTGTATCTAAGTGCACTGAAGTACATTCATGTTAGCACGTAAAATAACCAACTATTTTGAGTCACTAAAATATACTAGCACACTTTAAATTATTTAATCAAACTAAAATGCACTGTTTAATATCAAGTCGCGGATGCACGAGCTTTTAACGCATCGAATCGTCGAAAGTCTAAGAGTCTAAGAGAGAAACATATATTCCCGCCTGTATATATAGCGAATAGCCGACACGTCGCTTTGTTCCCTAAAACGGGTAATTCAACGAATTCCTCATTCTACGTTCCCAGTCTGTAGCCTGCACGTCGATTTTTATGAATTTAGTACTCACCCCATTGAGATCTCAGAAAATTTCAACACGGCCCGCAAAGTTGTCCGAGAAAAACTAATTACTTTTATACAGAAATTGTTGTTCTACCTCTGATATATGCATCCTATTTTTAACCAATCGCAACCCCTTGACGTTGCTTAAATCCCGCCCTTTACAATATGTGTCTTTGCTTGACGCATTTTCTCTTTCCTTTTCTAACCTGTTCGTATTGGTGCAAATTTATATTCTTTATTATCGATTATATTTTAGTCCACGCGGACTGTTATCTGGGTTTAATAAACCCGTATCGCACATTCTCGTGAATACTAAGTCCCGGTTTCTCCAAGATTCTTTGAAACATTAATTATTTGCCAAATTTACGCAGAATGAGCTTTTTAAAAATACGCAGGTGTTCTGTATTTCCTGCTAAAGCATCTGATCGTTTCCAATATCCTTAGAATCAACATGTTTATCCAAACAAATTAACTTGAAATTGCCTTTTAAAAACACGCAGGGTGTTCAAACGTAACATTTTAAATAACCTTCCTACGATTTGACTATTATTGGGTTTTCACAAGCTTCTATAGGTATTATGTTATTAACGGTTTAATTAACTCCAATTAAATTGATTTCTATCCTTTCATTTTTAGCGAATACAACTTAAATATTAATTATTATATGTACACTTTGTTTTACTACCGGTTACTTAAAATAGGGTTAATTAATATAAACTTTGCACGTAATTTCCATTTGTTTAGGAATAATTAAATTATCCACTGCGCTTTTCAATACTGCTTCTTTTGATGTAAAGCGTCTTATAGATAATTTAAATTTCTTATTTTTACTGAAACGACCGAGTTTATTTATGCTTCAAGGTTTTAATAAAGCGTATTATTTAATGAAATTCCTTATACACGGTAATTAAAATTATTTGATTTGATTATTTAATTTTCTACCCTGGTCTAAATATGAGTATTTTCCCCCTATTTGAATACAAATAATCCCACTTATTTGAATGCAAATATCAAATATTTAGACTGCCAAAAATCTTTACAAAATTTTGCCTATCTCTCTCTATCCTTATCTATCTAACTTACCTACTTTGTCTCCAATCCAAAAAATATTTACACCTATCCTATATTCCTATCCTATTCCTAACTCTCACCTACTTCTATAAACTGAAATTATCCCTAACTTCATCCTACTTATCCATCTAATCCTATATACATCCTATATACCTATCCTATTCCTAACTTTTAACTACTCTTCACTATACTTTACTTCCCCCTACCTAATCCTATATGCCTATCCTACTCTTACTCTATTCCTAACTCTCCACTAATCTTATATAAAATATCTATACTTAACCTATCTTATTTTCTTCCTACATTTACTCTTTATCCTCATCCTAAACCTATTCCTAATTATCTCCCATATGTGTCCTATATCTAGCTTTATTTTCTATAACCACTTACTTCTACTCTTTTATATACACCTATGCTATCCCTATCCTATTTAAATCTAACTCTCTTCTTGACCCTCCAAGTCTTTCTCTAACCATCCTAATACTCTTCATCCCTATCTCTCCCCTTCTATATCTATACTTAACATCTCTATTATCTCACATACAATAAACTTATCATCCCTCTTATCCTGACTCTTAAATATTACTTCTTCTTCAGTCCCTACACTTGTCTGTTTCTCATTTATTCTTGTTTCCTTTCTGCCGACAAACCAAACGATACTATTTTACAATTATCAAATTTTCCTCTACGGAAAATCCTCTGTACCTGCTAGAATGCTTGTGTAATGGAATCCGCCAGAATGAATCCCTTAAATCTACTTTATTAAAAACAAACTTGCCATCTTTACTTAATTTCGCCTTCACCTGCTCCTGATATGCTGCTTCTACCCCCACTACTTCTGCTGTTTTGTATTAAAGCTTGAACCTCTACTTTCCTTTCCTCTGGACATCTTATCGTGTTGATCTGTTTACCTTCATCATCTTCTACCTCTACTACATTAATACTAAACCCAGTGTCATCCTCTGTGACTTCATAACTGCCCTTCCATGGCACTACCCTATCCTTAATCCTTACTACCTTCCTTTCCATATCTATCAAAACCCCTAACTTCATCATACAGTCAACACCTAAAATGCTCTGAAACTTCAGTCCAGGTACAATTACAAACTCCTGTTCACAGCTTAAACCTCCTATATCTATCCTAAGCACCACAACACTATTTACTACAGCAAACTTCTTTTATTTGGAGCTACTAAATGGCTACGTTTTATAGGCATAATTCTATCACAAACCTTATCCCTAATTTTGCTGACGAATTCCTCCGATATTAAACTCGCCTCTGCCCCTGTATCAAGTAATACTTCTACATTATTCTCAAAAATTTCTAAATTAATAATTGGCAAACATAATTTTTCCTCAGTTTCTGGCTCTACTTCCTCCTCAATTTTGAAAAATTCACGTGGATGTTCGTATACATTTACACAGAAATCTAGTGGTCTGTCGCGTTCTAAAAATCCTGTCTCATCCTGTTTTCCGTGCTTGGTCCTGGTTGTCCTTCTACAACCTGTGCGTACGTCCTCCTCGTGTTAATATCCGTGTCCCTATCTCTATTCGGCGTGCTGGTCACAGTCCTGTTTACTTCCGGTAAACTGTTCTGTCTCGTGTAACTAGGTCTTGGCGTCGGTCCCCTAGTCGCACTATTGCTCCTGTATTCCTGTCCTCGTCGTTCCCAATTCGGTCGAAAATTTCTGTTGTAGTCAGGCCGTCTCGGATAATTCGGTGTCCTGTTGTCAAACCTAACTGTGTTAACGTTTCGTTCTCGTATCTCTCTTGTCCGTCCAACACATACATCGTCATATCTCTGTAAATACTCTAAAATGTCTCCCGTTCTGTGATGTTTTGTAAGGCCACGTGTTGTCTAATTTCCAGTTCAAAATGTCGTGATAGGTACTTGATTATCTGTCTGTCCGTCAATGGTGGATTCAGTTGTTTGGCCACACTGTACTTGCGGATGGCATATTGCTCCCTAGATCCTGCAAACTCTCCCTTAAATTTTCCTGTAATCAAGTCGTCCCTAATCTGATCCTGTTTGTGATCACTCCAGTAATGTTGTAAAATTTGTTTTCAAAGTCCTGATACGTGTCTATGTCCTGTCCTACTAAATTGTACCATGCTTCCGCGTTGTCCTTTAATAAAGCCTTTATCGTATTCAGTTTAGTCTGTTCGTCAAATAAATTTCCCACTAGATTTCTTACACTATTAATAAAAATTTGTGGATTTACCCTGTTATCGCCATAAAACTTCATGTGTTGTTCCAATGATACTCCACCTGTATAAAATCTGGGACCATCCCCCGTTAAATTTGACATGTTGTATTTGATACCACTAACTTCGCGTTCTACCCTGCCTAACTGATCCCTACATGAGTCCGTTACTTCAGTCATTTTTACGTTTATTTCTTCTTCACAGAAAATGCGTACTTCGGACCTTAAATGTCCCATTTCCTGTCGAAGACCTGTAATATCACGCTCATTTTTATCAACCCTATTTTCAACTTCCCCCATTTTTACGGTAAGACTGTTTTTAAATTCTGTAAATTCTCTCGTCGATTTTTCTATTTTATTCCCTAATTCCTGATTTAATTGGTCAAATTTCCGATTTGAGTCCTCTCTCGCTCTATTCGATTCATCGCTTAGCTGTTCTAATTTTCTGTTAGACTCCTCCCTCGCTCTATTCGATTCTTCGTTCATCCTCTCTAGCATTCTCATTATCATCTCGTTTCCTTGATCCCCTGATTCCGTCCTCGACTGATCTCTACTGCCTCCTGCTTCTTCCATTTTCGAATTTTTCCCACACAATGCACTATCGTCACTTCCAATTTCCACTCCTTGACTCCTTAACCACTCTTTCTCTGCATACGTTCTAATCACTCACACACTCTAAAATACTCTTAAATTTATACACACAGAAACTCTCTCTCAGATCGCCAGTTTCCTGGAATAAAATCACAAAATTTTATTTGGAACTCGAGCCTCACTTTTGGGTCGCCAAGAATGCTGTGAATCCTCTCATATCTGCAGGTACTGGCCCTTTAAAAAAAAACATTCGAGCCCCACAGTTTGGGCGCCAAGAATGCTGTGAATCCTCTCATATCTGCAGGTACTGGCCCTTTAAAAAAAAAACATTCGAGCCCCACAGTTTGGGCGTCAAGAATGCTGTGAAACCTTTTAAATCACCTGGTCCGTTGATTCCTTCTGTTAATCGCCTCGGCTGCTCTTCTAGATAACTTCCATTCTCAATCATAAAAATTAAACAACACATTCCTACCACAAACATCAACGTTAACTCTATTTACATCAATATTCAGAATACATTAAATTTTCAAATTAAATTTGAACATAAAATTCAGTTTTAAAAAGAATTTCCGGATTAATTTTATTATCATTTTACTGTGCATCCAAAATTAAAGTCCTTGTTGGATGCCTACTAATTAATATAACAAGATAAGCAGACCGGAGTCTGAGTATAAAGGAGCATCTACCACCCTTTACGTTAATTAACCAGGTTTGTCTAATTGAGCTCAAAGACCTACCCAAAGTTTCATCCTATTCCCGAACATCAAAACAAAATACCCTTTTACTTAAACAAGCAAATTTCATCTTAAAATTAAATTTTTATGGTTAGAAAAATTCCACTAATGTCCATTTAAAGTAAATCAATTATAAAGTCATTCAATACACACAAAAATGTCAAACAAAATAGTACAATTTACCTGAAGGTTATTGTCCTCGTAGCTTCAGTGTAATCGTCCCTTTTGTAAATCACACCATTCCAACCGGATTCTATTTACAGCTTCAAGTTGTCAACGCTTTAAAATGTTCTCCATCACCATTAATTTAAAGTTGTTTCTAGGCTTTTCCGGAACTCATCTGTGTATATCTGCCTCTGGTTCAGTGGATGCAGACACATTTACGAACCATTTAGTCATTAACACCCCGCAAAATAGCAAAGAAATTCATACTTCCTTTTACCAATATTACCAATATACGCCAAAACTGCCTACTTTTGGGTATACATTTGTCGTTGTAAATTTTACTAATTGGTACCGTGATAATAAACTTTTATTACCTTGTATCTAAGTGCACTGAAGTACATTCATGTTAGCACGTAAAATAACCAACTATTTTGAGTCACTAAAATATACTAGCACACTTTAAATTATTTAATCAAACTAAAATGCACTGTTTAATATCAAGTCGCGGATGCACGAGCTTTTAACGCATCGAATCGTCGAAAGTCTAAGAGTCTAAGAGAGAAACACATATTCCCGCCTGTATATATAGCGAATAGCCGACACGTCGCTTTGTTCCCTAAAACGGGTAATTCCAACGAATTCCTCATTCTACGTTCCCAGTCTGTAGCCTGCACGTCGATTTTTATGAATTTAGTACTCACCCCATTGAGATCTCAGAAAATTTCAACACGGCCGCAAAGTTGTCCGAGAAAAACTAATTACTTTTATACAGAAATTGTTGTTCTACCTCTGATATATGCATCCTATTTTTAACCAATCGCAACCCCTTGACGTTGCTTAAATCCCGCCCTTTTACAATATGTGTCTTTGCTTGACGCATTTTCTTTCCTTTTCTAACCTGTTCGTATTGGTGCAAATTTATATTCTTTATTATCGATTATATTTTAGTCCACGCGGACTGTTATCTGGGTTTAATAAACCCGTATCGCACATTCTCGTGAATACTAAGTCCCGGTTTCTCCAAGATTCTTTGAAACATTAATTATTTGCCAAATTTACGCAGAATGAGCTTTTTAAAAATACGCAGGTGTTCTGTATTTCCTGCTAAAGCATCTGATCGTTTCCAATATCCTTAGAATCAACATGTTTATCCAAACAAATTAACTTGAAATTGCCTTTTAAAACACGCAGGGGTGTTCAAACGTAACATTTTAAATAACCTTCCTACGATTTGACTATTATTGGGTTTTCACAAGCTTCTATAGGTATTATGTTATTAACGGTTTAATTAACTCCAATTAAATTGATTTCTATCCTTTCATTTTTAGCGAAAAAAACTTAAATATTAATTATTATATGTACACTTTGTTTTACTACCGGTTACTTAAAATAGGGTTAATTAATATAAACTTTGCACGTAATTTCCATTTGTTTAGGAATAATTAAATTATCCACTGCGCTTTTCAATACTGCTTCTTTTGATGTAAAGCGTCTTATAGATAATTTAAATTTCTTATTTTACTGAAACGACCGAGTTTATTTATGCTTCAAGGTTTTAATAAAGCGTATTATTTAATGAAATTCCTTATACACGGTAATTAAAATTATTTGATTTGATTATTTAATTTTCTACCCTGGTCTAAATATGAGTAATATATATATATATATATATATTGCCGTGGAACCTACAAAAATGATAAAATTCTCTGTCATCACAAATCCCGCCTAAACTATATTTATCTCTGTCTTATGCATGTCTGCTGTCTCGTGCAAAACCCCACTTGAGTTACAGAAAATCGATATTGATGACTCTTATCTCCACTCCACGTGGTTACGGTACGTGCATTTTCAATCCCAACGCTTTTATATCTGTCTCTATCTGTTGTATATAACCGATCGTGCAATTCCCTCACTCTTTAAGATGTTTGTTTGCCTTGTTGTTTATCCAAACTGACGGTTGGACATAATTTATATGAAAACCTATCGTAACATGCTCATAATTTCGTCGAACGTAACCTTTTAAAACGCAGGTGTTTGTTAATTATCGAACGTTTAGCATAACAATTCCTCGACTTTATATTTCTCCGTTTCTGATAAAACTGACGTTTGCTTTTACAATGACTACAATTGCCTTGGAATAATTGATTTTCTTACCCAAGCACGTTCCCTTATGCTTATGCGTGTTGGATTAAAATAAATTAAAATTAATTATGCGTATCCTTGAACTTCTATCTGCTTTAAAACTGTTTTTTCTTTATGTAATTTTAACATTCCAATTATTAATTATAAAAATACGTCAATACTTGTCCGTTTTCCCTAAATGACTTAGATTAATTTTGCACGTAAATAATTTGTTCTTTTCTATATACAGGGTTGTTGAAATTTTATTGTTTCCCACTGATTTAGCCCTTTGAATCCGCAACATAATATATATATATATATATATATATATTTCAAATCGAGCTAGTAATTGAAAGAAGGAAAATATAAGGTCTTGGACAGGACTTGAACCTGTATCTTGGTCTTTCCGGGACCATGCGTTTACCAATTACGCCACCGAGATTGATAACGACAATTGGGAAACTTACAAATTTAAATCGTGTACACAACTATACATAAACCTAACTTTCAATTACGTTTTGCATTTTTGTCAATCATATCTGACATTGTCAAGTTTTTGACTTATGTCAGTTATAGATAGGAAGCATCGCTTAAAATTACGGCTATAAGCCAAGTATTAAATATATAAATATTTAGGTAGTTTTTTACACAAGGTAAGTTGATAAATACTAACATATTACAGTTAAGAAGATGAAATAATAACTTAGACTTTTATTCTCTGAGGGTGATAATTGAGAAAACAATAGAAAAGGAGGAAAGTGTGTATCTAGGGTTTGTAGATCTGGAAAAAGCATTCGACAATGTAAAATGGAAAAATGTTCGTAATGCTCAAAATGATTGGAATGAGTTTTAGGGATAGACAGATAGTACATTGCTTATACAAAGTGCAATCAGCGTAATAGAATTAGAGCAGAAACATAGAGAAGTAAATGTTAGGAAAGGGGTGAGACAGTGATGTGCCTTATCACCATTAATTTTTAACTTGTACATAGAAGAGGCGATGGATACTATCAAATGCAGGAAGACGTTTGGAATTATTATGCAGGGACGAAAGATTAATATGCTTAGATTTGCAGATGATATAACAGTATTAGCATCTAGCAAAGAAGAGTTAGAAGCTGCACTTAATGAAATGGAAACAGTTCTAACGGAGAGATACGGTATGAAAATTAACAAAAATAAAACTAAAGTTCTAGTATGCAAAGGAGGGGAAAATAAACCAAAAACAAGAATACAAATAGGTAACGAGAACTTACAAGAGGTTAAGGATTTCTGCTACCTAGGAAGCCAAATAACGCAAGATGGGAAAAGAACAAAAGATATAAAACAAAGATTAGCACAAGGTCGTGCTACATTTAACAAAAAAAGTAACTACTGTGTTCAAAGACAACAAACATAGAAGCAAGGAAAAGATTGCTTAAAACATATGTGTGGAGCACCGCACTGTATGGCTGTGAAGCCTGTACAGTAGGAGAAGCAGACAAGAAAAAGGTAGAAGCCTTTGAAATGTGGTGCTACAGAGGTATGATGAAGATATAATGGACAGACATAGTTAAGAGCAAAGAGGTACTAGAAGTGGTAGGGGAAGAAAGAAATATGTGGAAAACAGTAAAATAGTATGATAGGTGACATACTAAGACATGATGGAATAGTGCGGAATGTATTAGAAACAGAGATAGGAAAAAAGAGAAGTAGAGGTAGACCTAGGTTAGACTATTGCACACATGTAGTGAAAGATGTAGGATGTGGGAATTTCAGGGAAATGTGTGGGCTAGCTCAGAATAGAAATCGATGGAGGTACACCTCCAACCAGTCCCAAGACGGAAAAATTAATGACGAAAAAAACAAATGTACTAAACATGATGATTATTATAAACAACTACAGGCATTGGTCTTGCAATATTCTCAACTAATGTTAACTGTACGAAAGTATTTACTGGAAAACTAGTAATATGGCAAATGTCTAAGTGTTGGGCGATCCTTGGCAGCCACAGGCTGCTTAAGCTCTTTCACGTACCACTGAATCTCAGTGAAATAAGGCATATAATTAGAATACAATAGAAGGGGAGCTGAGCTATATATAGGCTGTTGTGGGAATTTCAGGGAAATGTGTAGGCTAGCTCAGAACATAAACAAGTGAGGTATGCGTCCAAGACGGATAATCTAATGACGAAAAAATAAATGAACTTTAATCTGATGATTATTATAAACAACTACAGGTGTGTGTTGTGAAATATTTGCAAATATTGTTGATTGTGCGAAATGATATATTGGAAAAACTATTAATTCGACAAATGTTCAAGTGCTGAGGGAACTTGGCAGCCCCAGGTTGCTTGCCCTCCTTCACATACCACTGCATATCGGGGAATTAGGGTATATAATTGTAAAACAATAGAAGGTGACCGAACTGCATGTAACAAGAAAGAACAGCGGCTATGTTCAAAGCCAACAAACAGAAACAAGAAGAAAATTGTTCAAAGCAATGTGTGTAGCACATCACAGTGCATCTATGAAATAGGGGCAGTAGGAAAAGCAAACAGAAAGAGAGAGAAGCCTTCTGGAATGTTGTGCTTTGGAGGTATAAGGATGATAGCATGGACAGACAAGATTAATAACAAATAGGGTTTAGAAATAGTAGAGGAGGAAAGATAGATAGATAGATAGATGGGTAGGATACGTTCTAAGGCATTTTTGGGGAATAGTACGGGATATGTTACAAGCAGAGATAGGAAAAAAGAAGTAGAGGTAGATCGAGATCAGACTTTTGCACGTAGATAGTGATAGATGCAGACTGTGTAAATTACAGGGCAACGTGTACGTTAGTTTGGAATAGGAAACAATGAGGGTACGCATCTAACCAGTTCCAGGACTGAAGACCTAATGATGATGATTATGCTTTTACTAAATTTATTAGACTCTATCTATGCAGAACTAATTCAGCTAATGAAGTTATTTGTGTCGTTGTGGTGCGGTCGGTTACGACACTGGTTTTGTGTATGCGCCACTGCGATCGTAAATTGAAGTGGGGTTTTTGTGCGAGGTGGGGAACATTGGGTATGCGGACCTTAAAGCGGCAAGTAAGAAATTGACGGTTTAATTCAATTGAATTTTAATTTGTTTATTTTATGCATACTTGTAATGTTTCTATGTGAAGTATTATTAAACTACCATTACAGCAAAGTTTGTTATTAAAATCAAGTAATTTACCGTGAAGAAAAAGCAAACTCAATGTATCAGTCACGACTCTACGCATTAATATAACCTAGAGTTTCATCGCATCGTATAGTTGTCTAAGCAAATTGTTACAGGTTGTGAGTCTTGTTTTACATCGAATAGGTTTGAAGAATATTTAAAGAGTTTAAAGGTGCAACATGTTGCTGTTGCTACCGTAGTATCACGTGTGAATAGGAAAATTAAAGTAATGGATAAGATGTTAACCCCATTGTTAGCAAAACTTGGGTTAAAGTTTTACCTAATGTTGAATTATGCTTTAATTACAGTGTAAATCGATTGACTGGTTTTACTCTTGTTAAACTTTTGTTTTGTAGAGATTAGATAGGTATAACTAAGGATAATTTGAAATTAATTGTAGAGCATTTATTAGATAAGAGCGAGGAAGATATAGAAATAACTAGAGCTAGAACTTCAGCTAATATTGTAAAAACTCCGAATGTAAATAAAGTTCAGTATGATATAAGACACACGCAAGTATATTCTTATAAAGTAGGTGATTATGTAATTGTTGAAATATCGATGCTACAGTAGGTGTAAGTAATAGGCTGAAACCCAAGTATCGGGGATTTTATCTTACCAAAAAGGTTTTAGAAAATGATCATTGCAGTAACATATTATTGGATTTCAAAATACTAACTTACCTTACGATGGTATCTTTGATGCTTTGAGGCTTAAAGCCTGTTTATGTATTCTTATGCTTATGAGTGTTTATGATTTTTGCTTATGTAATACTTATTTATGATTGGGTTTATGTACTATTGTATATGTAGGTATTCTTATGGTAGCCAAGTATTAATAAAGTAAAAGTTGTAGGTGTTTATTTATTGTATAAAATACTTTTTTAATTAATACATCATAATTCATAACTCAAAACTGCAAACAACGGTATCCACAGATACACCTTTTCATAACTTACTATGTTGATTTAGTAATATATATATAACAACTCCCTCCTTCCTCGTAAATAAATCAGCATAGGAACTGTTAATAACTTAATCTAATCGGAGCCCTTCAAACCTTAGAGGAACGTCTCAATTGCGGAACCTCCGGGACATCCTTAAAAGTATTTGACACTCCTATCTCTTCTGATGGTTTAGATCCTTTTATGATATGTTCCTGAGGCCTATCTCGGACATCTGTTTTATTCCTCTCTTCTTGTATAGGTGTAGAGGTAGGTAGTGGGGAAAAATGTGTAAAGTTAGGTGTAGTCGTTTGTTGTGGTGTGTGTTCCCCAATTTCACGTATCTGATTTATGTGCCGTCTCGACTCCCTTCCGTCCTCTAATCTTACAACGTAATGGAGTGTACCAGTTTTATGTATAATTCTCCCGAAGTTCCATTTACCATATATATAATTCCTACATGAAACTCTTAAGCCCACTTCCAAATTACGGTATTTCTTATTATTGTTCAAGTAAGTCTTATTTGTAATCACACAAGGTTTCATGCAGTCGAGTTTTGTACGTATGCGCCTGCCGAACATTAGTTCCGCAGGACTTACTCTGGTAGTTGTATGTGACATATTTCTATATTGTAATAGTAATTTACACAGCTCCAAATTTTTACCCTTCATTTCACTCATGCATCTAAGTGATTTTTTAAAAATTTGTACATACCTTTTGGCTTGCCCATTTGTAGCAGGGTGGTATGATGCTGTTAACTTCTGTAGTACCCCATTTACTTTTAAAAATTGTTAGAATTTGTATGATTTGAAGTATGACCCATTATCGCTTACTAGAAACTCAGGGATTCCAAAAGTTAAAATATTTTTTTGCAAATCGCGATAGTAGTTTCCGTATTCTAGTCTTTTGTATAGTAGATCTAGGGCCATTTTGTATAGGAGTCCACTAGTATAAAATAGTATCCGCCACTACACGGCCCTGCGTAATCGATATGTATCCGTTCAAACAGTTTTTTACCCTTTTCTCAGACATGAATTTCCGCCTTTTGCACATTATTCTTTTTTTTATTGCATTCGTAGCAATTTTTTGCAACGATTTTGATATCTAAATCGATTCCCGGGCACAAACAGTAACTGCGAGCAAGGCCTTTCATTTTAACAATGCCGAAATGCTCTGTGTGTAATTCTGAAAGTACCTTCCTTTGTAATGATTTAGGTATTACTACCCGATTTCTTTGCATAACGCATTCTGATTGTAAAGTAAATTCGTCTTGGTTGATATTAAAACGGTGTTGTCTTGTAATCGCTTTACCCGACTTCAGTCCGATTATTAGTTTTTTAAGAGATTTGTCCAAACCAGTCGCTGCAGCTAACTCGTCGACTGTTATAGGTAATGTTTCGATTTGACTTATCTCTAAAACATCAGTTTCGTCAAAAACACGGATCCGTATTTGTTTGTGGTAAACGTGATATTGAATCCATGTTTGTATGTAATTTTTGTGTTTTTGTATTGTATTATGTATTTTCTAATCAACCCCTTTACTAAATCGTCCTCCGTAAGTGCTTTTTCGAGAGTATATACTTGATCGATTTCTTGTAATTTAACATTTAATATTCGTATCCATTCCCTACCTAGCAATGGTTGTCTGTCCCCTTGTACTACATATAGGTTCACTGTGGTTGTAAGGTTGTGATACACTACTTTTGTACTAATGTACCCCACCACTTGTAAAGCGGTTTTGCAGTAAGAAATTAATTGTATTTTTGTATCTTGTAGTTTTAAATTTTGAAAATTAGTTTTGTAAGTATTTTCATTTATCAAACTGACCGATGCACCACTATCTACCTCCATCCTAAATTCTTTTCCATTTGCTATTAGGTTTACAAAATACTTATCCCTCAGACTTCCAAAACCTCCTCATTCACAATGGTAAACAACTCTTGTACATCTTTGTAAATCTCTAATTCTTCAACTTCATCAAGATTCAGGCTTTTCCTGGCTTTTGTACAAACCTTTTGTAGATGTCTCTTCAGTTTGCAAAAGTTACATATCGCCTCCATTTTATTACATTTATTTGCTAGAAGTTGTGTACTTCCACACCTGTAACAAGCTCTTTATAAATACCTGTTTGTTGCTTTTTTAGTACTCCTAGTTGGAATAACAAGAGGTTCTTTCGAAATCGCAGTCTGTATATTTTGATTTATCGCATTAATACCATTTAAAGGTTTCCTATTTAATTGATTTGTGTCACGTTCTGACATTTCCATACTGACTGCGATCTCGATTGCTCTATCTACAGTTAAATCTTTAGTTTCTAATAATCTACTTTGTATACGTTTTGATGATAACCCATACACGAATTGATTTCGTAATGCTGCTTTAAAAATTCACTAAACTTGCAGTTTAATGAAAGCTTTTGTAATGCATGTAAAAATTCCTGTACCGCCTCTCCTTCGTTTTGCTTCCTGCATTGGAATCTAAATGTCTCTGCAATCTCCAATGGTACGGGATCGTAAAATTGCTCCATAACATGTACCACTTTAGTTAATGTTTCTGGAAATTCTGGAGCCACTTTGTCGGACAAAGTGTCGTATGCTTCAGCTCCCATGAAATGTAGTAGGTAATGTAATTTCAAAACCTCTTGTATCAAAAATACTGTAAACGCAACTTCTAATCTTTTCACCCATCTTGTATTATTTGCATTAAATGTTTCTACTGTAAATGTAGAGGTATTAAGGAGCCATTTCCTTGCTTTTTCTGACGTATTACTCGTATTTAAAGTATTCATTTTTGCAGTTCGAAATCTTGTATACTCGTCGCCAATTCTCTATTGTATATGTAGGTATTCTTATGGTAGCCAAGTATTAATAAAGTAATAGTTGTAGGTGTTTATTTATTGTACAAAATACTTTTTTAATTAATACATCATAATTCATAACTCAAAACTGTAAACAACGGTATCCACAGATACACCTTTTTATAACTTGCTATGTTGATTTAATAATATATATAACATGTACTTATAACGATGCTTATGAAATGGCTTATGATTACGATTATGCTTATGATTATGCGTATGTATTAATTAATGAAGTAATGCTTATGATTACGATTGTATTGAAATTTGCTATTATCTTCAGGTTGACAAAACAGTGGGGTTGATCAGGGTCGATCAAATTGTCAGGTTAGGCTGAGCTGTAGGAATTGTATTTTTAGATTATAATTTACTTATGTAATTTTTAAATTTAGATCCGAATATGATATTCATATTTCTCATTGCTTAAATGTTATTTATTTGAACTGCAATTGGTTTGTGCGAGAGAATTATGATTGGTTAGGGATTTGGGGAATGATTTATTTTTTTCGGTTTTTGTGGTCTCGTCAAGTTGATCTGATTATGCCTTCAATTTTGCTAACAGTTAAATTTATTTCTGAATATATTAGCATTTGCAGCTGGCTCAGGAGTAAATTTATACTATTAAAATCTGTGAATTTACAAAAATGTGCATCTCCTTTCCTTCCTTGTTTTTTATTATCTACAAAGCACAACTGAATTTCATGAGATCGTGATTAATTGTTTATTGTTATTGTTTTAGGAACGATATTCGAGTCTAGAGAAGATAACATTACCCAATATTTTAAAAGTTCTGACCAAATGCAACTTGTTAATGCGAACTGGAATTACATATTTTGTTTATGTTCATCATGAATATCGAAAACCATGGCTTGTTGATAGCTGTGTTTTGGGTGAACAAGATCGACAGATGTTAATGGAAACCCAACCAGATACACTTAATACGGATATGCCTTCTCTTTCATCTCTTAAGTATGATAACATTTTATAACAAAGTTTGACAATTGACTAGCGATAATTCTGCTTTGCTTTAAAAACAGCAATATGTTTTTCTGTGAACTACAGCTGAACTGGTAACACAAATCCAAACGGGGAAAAAGATTTGCAACTTTATTTTAAATACATGTAGTTTATTTCTAGATAATTTTAAGTTAACTTTGCATGCCTATACATATTGATAAAACGATGTTTTTAAAGTAAGCAAACAAAATGGTTTGTTTTTTATTTTCAAATTGTTGGGAGTCACAGACACAATTTTTCTAAAAGCTAGAGTATATTTTAGGCACTCTGAAACTTTATTTTTTTGTTTCTTCTAGGCCCACGTTGGATGGGCGCCAGTGAAACTAAATTTTTTGTTGTTGTTCATTGACAGCCCCAATTTTATTGTTGTTTGGGCCCTGAACGTTGCGGCGTCACTGAAACGTTATTTCTTCTACATTAAGGCGCTAGTGAACAAAAGTCTTCCGACATAGCTAGGGGTCTATTCCTGGGTAGAGCAATAAGAAGTGGGGGGGAGTCGAATTCTGTTTGCAAACCAAAGTTAAGCTAAAGCAAATAGGCGCCACCATGTCCTGAGATAATTACGATAATTGCAAAGCACAGTTCTAAGGGCGGACGTGGAAACCCAAAGATAAAATGATCGCATTCGTTAACAACAACCTGTCTTAACAAAATAAGATGCAGCTCCTGTAAGAAATTGCAAAGATTAAATAAATAAAAAAGTAGAACACCATTTGTGTCCTATAAAAGTATATAAAATTAAAAAAATGTATATCCAATATAATATTGTCACCAAACTATTACTCAGAATTTTACTTTTGTGTATTTTTTGTATTTAGATTTGATCGCATTTGACCAAAATAAAAGCTTTAAATTTGAACTATTTGTTTACTAAAAAAACTCTTTCAAAATATCGGAACTTTTTAACAAAAAAAATTGTCATTATCAACTACAACAAAGTTAAAGTTTTGACTTATTTTCAAAACAATCAACAATACTTTAAACATGACTTGTTATAAATATTAGAGTGATAATAATTTATAAGCAAAACACACTGAATTACGTTCTAACCTGGGCAGATCTTTTCAGGTAGATTACAATTACTAGAATCTTATATAACGTGGATTTGAACTTTCATATTTACGTTTAATAATTTATGTATAGATAAAGCTGATCACAAAAATAGGAATGTTTTGTTTAAATTCCAGTACAGCTGCACGAAGCATCTGCTTTCAAAACAACATCTGTCAACTGTGCAAGACAAAAAAAATATGACGTCGAAAACATACATTAAAATTATCGAAGGTTCAAATGGAACAAAGCTTGTTATTATAGAAAACTAATCTGACAAAATTTAGTTCTGTGGCTTATAAAACCAGTTGAAAAAATAATTGAAACTTTCTCAACTTACATGTAAACATAATAGCAAGTTTCCGTGCTCTAACCTTTTAAACACATGCAAGAAATATCTTATTACTAATAACGAACCAAAACTGCTTTTGTTGTTTCACGATGAATTGAGATGGAAATCACGTTCTCAAACAAAGTTACCAGCCATTCCTAATTAAATATGACTACATCCAAATTACATCCATAATTTCTAATCGACTGTTCCCAAATGACGGTAATTCTAAATCTTTAGATCCTACATGACAAATTATATTTGTTCTATTCTTCGTTGTCGTGCTAAATAAATTAATTCAAATTACATTAGATCGCAAAATGTATACTTTACCAACCGTTAGTAGAAGATACCTCAACAGTTAATAGTTGATACGAAGATTGCCAGCCTCTAGCCGAAAATACATCTTAATCAAACTATTGCCAGCGGCCGACTGACTTGTCGAAACTAGAACCGAGTAGTCGCGACGTTAGAGGCGTGCAATACGAAATAAACAACTCGAGATGCGCTTGGAACTGGCTTTATGTGACACAGATATATTAACACAAGTAGATCACCAAGGAACGATGCACGCTTAGCGCATTATTCTTGTAATTCTATGCACATAATTATTATTGAAAATAAAAATGTTACAACTCTTCTTGAATATTTACAAAAATTGATGGTTTAAGGAGAGCAGTACTTACATCAGTAGTGCAAGGTATCTGCACCTAATCTTCTGTTACGGGCTGATTTGACACGACAAGTTTAAATCTTGTAACA
This sequence comes from Platerodrilus igneus, assembly GCA_036346225.1. Lineage (NCBI taxonomy): Eukaryota > Metazoa > Arthropoda > Insecta > Coleoptera > Lycidae > Platerodrilus > Platerodrilus igneus. The sequence continues at coordinate 3,669,864 of JARFIW010001104.1, read as the reverse complement.
TAGGGGGGAAATGCTTGTAACAAGGATTAGGGGTTGATCTCGGCTAGCTAGCATAGGTCGTGGAGTTTCTTAAGACAAAAAGTAAGACTAATTAATATTGACTGTACCAAGTCTGATTTAATATCTTATCTGTAATTCTTCACTCTCTGATGTTATCTTATAGGGCGCCAGATTCACCTATCCAGAAACTCCTATCAAGGGGTGATCGCCTTGATATAGCTTTATAAATATGACCCTTCTAGACAGAATTAGAAAGATTCCAATTATGTACATAAAAATATAAATTATGTAAAATTTATGTTCAGCGCGGGGGGTCTTATAACTTTGTACATCGACGTACCTCCGCGGTTTTTTGTTGTTCTAAGCTGCAGTTCCTATTCCTTCAACTACGTGGACTGTATGCGAGATTTAGTCCGTGTTATTTTGCACTTGCACTGTGTTTTTTAGGGGTTTATCAATAAAGTCCGCGGCACTATTGACAGACTCACGTTACCGAATGAAAAAAACCGACTGTTCTGCTTCGATATCCATGAGAGAGTGTTTGTTCACTACCCCTTTTTCAACTTATTTACACATGCACAAGGAATTTTTACGACAGGATATAAGGGAACAAGGGATGACAGTTTTACTATTAGATTTACAACTACAAATTTACGACTTAAAATTAAACACGACAAGGTGCGACAAAGAGACCGAACAATTTACTTTGATAACATTACCGAATTTAAAGTCAAAACCCAAAATAATGAATTATCCGCGTGCAATTGTGCTTCAAATAAAAGGCTTTCACTATCAAATAATTTTGCCCACAATTTAAATCTGATTCTAGTTTCTAAGATAATATTTATCGTGATCGATTTAATTACGTTACGATTAATTTTTCGTTCCTTTTTTGTTTTTGACAACAGTTTTCTTTACATAAAACTTTAACACGTCAATATTATAAATAATGCAAGTGAAGTCAAGATCTTAAAAATCTATTTATTCACATTTAAGGAAATTCAAACGACCGTCAAGAGCAAAGAGAATATTATTTATGGTAGTTACAACTTAGTCATATAACCCACTTTTAGTGCACTATTATCTTAACAAAAGTTTAGAGTTAACTTAATAAAATATCTACTAGTTTACTATCATCAGTTCAAAAAAATATAGGTACAGTGATTTAACTCACATTCGAGTCCTCCTCTTCTCATATGCCAACGAAAGAAAGAAGCTGTTGTTCTAGTTTTCCATATTAAGTACCCGCGCGCAGCAACATACAACACGTATTCTTTCACAAAAAGGTTAGTGATTCACTTCGCTAATTAAATAACTAGTTCTATTTCCGGCATATCATAATCCGCGATTATCCCACAGGAACTAATTTGCGTAACTGGCCACTCAGCCCTTGTATATTAAATACTGAGAACTTTTAATTTACTGCATCACGCCGGCAATCGAGATAGTGCCCTTTTTCGAGCTTCTACCATCAGAACGAGATTCAAAATTTGCCTTTTATTTACAAAATTTCATTTTTATAATCTGATTGACTAAGTCTTTTTTTATGACGTTTATTTCATAATTTTTCTCAATAACCAATGACAATCAAGCTCTTTGGAATCTCACCTCTGTAGTTGGTTGTAACCATATAAGCAATTATGTACTCTATCGCACAAAGAAACGTGTCCGGTGATGATTCATGGGTTAGTAATTTTTCCTAGGAATTTTACAGCCAAAACTATTCAGGTGTGTACCATTATGAGTGACATAGATGTATGATTGATTTATGTTCCTCAGTTTACACGGATTGGCATCTGAAAGTTTAGGAATTCAATAGCTATCTTAATGACTAATCTAGCTTCTACATTGAAATTGGAAATAGGTTGACATATACAATTTTAAAAGGGTTACCTGTGTCCCAGAATACATAAAAGGTATTAAAACGGTATTTTGTAGGTGGTGGATTTTGTCTGAAGAGGATTAAATTATATACAGCTCAGTAGGTTCTTATTTTAAAACTTCTTACTGGAATGTTTTTCAGAACTTTCAAAAATGTTCTTATTCCTATACCACGAAGATTAATTTAATTTACTAAAATGGTAGGTACTCGCACGACTTTGCTGTAATTATCTGAAAACGAGCAGATTTATATGTATTTATTTTGATTAGTTGTTACAATTAACTTAGGAGTATGACACGTTATCGTGATTATTCACAATAATGTCACACTTCCAATGTATATACAGTTTTCTAAAAAATTTTTGTAATCTAAATTTTAAACAAGCGATATTGTCTCTTTGTTTTAACCTTCTATACTTTTCATGATGTTGAAATTCTGGTTTAACGAAGCCTATTTTTCTAAAAATTTTTATAGTGCTTGACATAACTTTCCTCTAAGGTTCGTCGCTAATTCAGATGCAGTAAGTTGGTTAACATTCACATAATCTTCTAATGCATGTCCTTTACGTTTTTTAGTCTAAAAAAAAACAATACTGATGCTTGATCTTTAGCATGCCATATACTTTCAGGATATTGACTTTCTAGTTTAGTAAAATCTATCTTTTTAAAACTTATTAATTACGCAAGATTATGCAGTACTTAAATTTTAAACCGGTAAATATAAAATAGAAATTAAACATTCTGAGTAGATAAAGATAATATCATCACAAAACCATGCATTACAAATGTACAATATTTACATTCATAATCCAAATTACCTCGATAATCAGAACTACTTTAAGGTAATCAATCTTAGGTGTGACAATGGTTTATTCTATCATCAGACCCCTGTACCCCTCCCCTCTGGAAGAGACCTAGGTAAGGATATAAAAAGTAAAGAAACACAAAGGTATATAGGTCTTCCTCACAACCCTGGAGCACAGTTTACCATTCAAGGCACTGGTTAAAAGTATCTCTTTACTATTGCTCCACTACAATTTTTCCACTCGTGATACGAAGTCAGTTCTGATCATCAAAAATGTATTACAAGATTCTTTAACTTCCATTGGGCACAGTGTAGACTTTAGCATGGATGGGCGTGGTGCATCAAATTGACCCTATTTAGTTCTTATCAGAATTATACTATATATTAAATGTTTAGTTATTGGGAACGTTTATTATTAAAATAAAAGTTAAAGTAACTGAAGGTCAGTCGCATAGGTAAGAGTTTATTTACATAAAACTAAAACAATAATTATCCAAACCCTTTCTAATTAATCTTAACCCTTTTTAAAAAAATTTAAAAAATAGAGATAAAAGTAATTCTCAAAGCGGATCAAAAAAGGAATGTTATTTTTCTGCAACAACATTCTAACTACATGATAATATTGACACCATTTTGTTGTATATTTTCTAGTATCTCTGCCATACTTTTTACAGAGACTTTCAATGTGCATAAAGGCATACTGCATTTTTGCAATTATATTTGGTTAGTCGCCTTTTCTCCATGCAGGTTTGACAACGCTTTCTATTTTTGCCATATTGTGGTTCACTTTTTTCAATTATTTGTGTATTGGATTTATCTGTAACATGTGGTCTTTATTGTTTTAATCGTTCTTGAAGTTCTATATTCATTCCTGTAGTGTTCAAACTTCTACGAACTAGATAAGGTAAAACTAGTTCATGTGTTAACTTTTTGAGAAAAACATTTCCTTTTTATATTATTCTCAGCTGTACTTGCTATAATAAAGACTTGAGTGTTTATTTCGCTAATATTGATTATGGCAAAAATGATTACCATCGGTCATTAGCGTACATTCCTAGCAACTTTATAACATACACAGTTTGTTTGTTGTATCTACCGCACATTTGGTACTATTGTAATATGTTATCACTTCAGGTTCTGCTTTTCTTTAGTGTCAGAATCTATTGAATTATTTTTGTGCAAACTTGATGTTAAAATCACTCATCTACCCATATTTGGAATGTAAGAAACCAATGTACATCCTTTTGAAACTGAAGATGCTACTATTGACAGATCTTCCTTTACTTATGGTAAATTCTAGTGAATCTCTCTTTTGTTATTTCAAATGGTTCCGACACAGGTAAGATTTATACTGAGTAACTTATCTAATAGTTCAATGCTGGTAAACCAGTTGTCTGCTCTAAAATTTCTTCCCAATTTGTAGAGAGGTTTGCAAAGCCATAATACAATATCTTTGTGCTTGTTGCTTTTTCAAAATGCTCCTACCGGTTGTTGTTCATCATATTATTTCTAAATTATAAGTATAAAAACTGTGGAATCAAGTGAAAAATTCTAGTTCCGTACTTATTTGGATTACTTGGTATATATTGCCTAAAACTGTATCTGCCACAAATCCTTTCAGTTTCTCATGTATTGTGACATTTTCACCAAGTATATAAGGCTTTTGACAGTTTTTCACAGACATTTCAAAGACTTCGCGAATAGTCGCAGGTTTATCTGCTATCTTCCTTTCATTATGCGTGGGTCGATTGCCAAAACGAAGCACCATGTAATGAAGTTGAAACGTTTTATATTCATGAGAAGTCGAAACTATAACAAATTTACAGATAACGACCTTGAAAATAACATTTCTCTTAAAGATTAGAGAAAGATCTTTTTGCAACGTAAAAAAGAAAACCCACAAATGTGTAAATAATGACATAGAAAGGAATGAAGTAAATTGGTCTTCTAAAAGCACAGCAAACAATCTATCGAGTTCAACAGAATTATTCGTTTGTTTTTTTGATGATAACAAAATATAGCAATTTGTATGCAAATAGAAAAAATAATAATGGTGATATATTCACTGAAGAAATAAAAGCCTTTTAGGCGTGTTGATTCTAAGTGGTTATAACTGCTTGAGCAGACGTTGTATGTATTGGGAACAGTCTGATGATGTTCATAATATCGTACTTGCCAATGCAATTTCTAGAAATGGGTTTGGGTATAGTAGAATTTATTTAAGAAGAGCCTGTACATCATCATACGCACACAGCTAAAACGGTGTCAGATTGGTCCATTGTTTATAAATAGGCGTGTTCGTTCAGCATATTAGTGGCGTAGAAATTTTGCTGTTAAATGTTAATTGATATTTGTGACTTTGATATTCCATATTTATTTTTTACGCTTTCATAGTTTTATTTCTGTTTCTTTGTGTTTTATGTCTTGCTTATTCGTGTATTGGCCATGTAAATTTAAACCACCATCAAAATAAAACTTGATTTTAGAATATTTATTCTATGGGGGAGTTTGATAAAAATTATTAAATCTGCTATGCCACTGACTTTCAAGATTTGCGCATATGTCAAATGACGTACATGCTCTTCTTAAATAAATTCTACTCTACATATATTGAAATATCCATGTCTGCAACAATGGCAATCTGTACAAGGATGATCGTTTTACAAAAATGAGACCCCTAATTACAATGTTCAATCACAGATTTTAAGACTATGCACCATACGTTGCAAATTGCAGTGTAGATGAGGCAATGGTGCCTTATTTTGGAAGACATCCATGCAAACAATCTATACATAATGAGCCGATAAGGTGTGGTTATAAATTTTGTATCGGGTGCACAAACAATGGGGATGTTGTTTGGATGGAACGATATCAGGGCGCTAATAGCACAAGGAAGGAAAGCTTTAAATCGTTTGGATTGGATCTATCTGTTGTCCTAGAATATGCAAACGTGTTATTATCTTTAGGAAATGTTAGAACTTTACCATAAGAGAACAATTATTATAAATTGCTTTATTGTAGTATAAAAGTAACTTTGAATACATAAGTTGTAAACGGCTATAAAGCCTGAGGTGAAGCAGGTTATAATAACTTTCTTAAAATACAAAGAAGGATGGTGCACATGTGCAAATAATAAAACAGTTCAAATATTAAGCAGCAAAATATTTAACACGAAAATACTCGATTTATTTTTTTTTTATAACTTTTTTACAACCATACCATTGCTTGAAGAGTTAGCAAAAAAAGGAGTTAGAGGAACTGTTGCGATTATGTGAAAACAGAACATCAAAATGTCCATTAGAGGACAGTAAATAAATGAAAAAAAAAGCAGGGAAATTTTGATTACATGGCTACTGAATACAAATCTGTTGTTGTGGTTCGTTGGCATGATAACAATATACTAAACATTGCATTAAATTACATAAATGTATTTCCGTTGCGAAAAGTAAAAAGATTTTCCAAAAAGAAAAAAAACGCATGCAAGTTGATCAACCTCAAATTATCAAACCTTATAACTCCAACATGGGCGGTGTAGATTGATCAGATCAAAATATATCTTTACAGAATTAGTTTAAGAGAGAAAAAATGGTATATTTATGTTTTCATGCACAAAATTCTGAGCAACGCATAAACCGTTCGATGCAAAATTGTTATTTTCTTGTTAGATTCTCACAATAGAATGTCTAACAAAAGATGCTGCCCATCGTCTCTACCCGCGAATCAGTAAAATTTGTAAAAAAAATTCGCAGACCAGTGATACTTTTTTAACAACAAAATTTTACTAGGTATTAAAGAACTACCACATTAGTTAATTGTAACACTTCTATTACCATTTACTTACAATAATATTTAAATGTAAAAATCATTATAAAAAAAATCACAAACTCGTGGACATATGAACACAACAAAAAATATCACTCTTACGATTACTAAAAAATTAAATCAAAAGCATTTAAAAAAAAATAATTTGTTGTTTATTTGTAATAATAATTATTAATAAATAACAAACCTTTGACAAAAATTACAAAAATGTCAGAAATTATAAAAATAATCACAAAATCATTGGATATGAACACAACATTATAATCCAACATGTTATACTACACTAATAATTAAATATCTACAATTTTTATATTGGCATGTATTGTTAACGAGAAGATTACGGCTGCTCTTCTTCAATCAACTTTTCAATTGTGGGTTGCAAAATTAGTCAAGCTAAGTCGGAGCGGTGAAATAACCGAAAGAGGATTTCTAAATTAATTTTTTATTACTGTCATAGATGAAAATCCCGCTTTACATAAATATGTAGTTGCGATGGGGACTAACAATTTCATTGCTTTTTCGTATAGAGATGGATATTCATTTTTTAATTTGATCAAAAATTTATCTATAGACATTGTTGAAAAACTAGCTTTTAACATAATATCTGTACTAATCTCAAGGAGGGAGTCATATTCTCTGTCACTTAAATTTAACTTACTACTGTCATATGGTATGAAGGAGTTTGTTATCCACACATTTCTTTTACACACGGTTTCTTAAGATGGGAAAAATTTTTCGAAACTGTTTTTTAAAGATTGTAAGTTATGCCCAATGATTATATTTAATTACGAAAAGTTTAAATCCCGTTGCAAATTTACAAAATCAAAATAATTATTAAATACATCAATATTATTGTCATTTACTTTATCCACCCAAAAATTAATTTTTTTTTCTTAAATCCATCTATTTTATTAAATAAATGAAACGCATTTCTTGAAAACTCAAATTTAAATCATTGATATATGAAAATATATCACTTAAATATGCTAGTTTTGCAACCCATTCTCTTAAAAATATTTCTACTTTCGTCTTTAATTCAAAAAGCCTGGTTAAAATCTTACCCCGCGAGAGCCATCGAACTTCTTATTCAGTAATAACTGCTCATGTTCGGCACCAACTTCCTGACAAAATATTGCGAATAACCTACTGTTTAAATCGCTTTTTTTTTATAAAATTAATAATTTTTATTGATTCTGCTAAAACCTCATATAATTCTGTGGATAAACTTTTTGCTGCTAAATGTTGTCTGTGGATTATACAGTGGGTAATTAATAAATCAGAATTAGCTGCTTGCTGCCAACCATACTAGTCGCTCCATCGGAACACACACACACCTATGCAATTTTTCCATTCTAAAGAATGTTTAATAACATAAGAATTAAGTGCTTTAAAAATCTCATCACTTGTATATGAAACCAAATCTATACAACACAAGAATTCTTCTTTTATTTCTTCCAAAATAAAATCAATATATCTAACATAGCAAATTAATATGATCTTTTTAGAAATATCGTATGATTCGTCGATTTGTATTGCAAAAAGTGTTGATTCCTTTATCTTTTGTATTAATTGGTATTCCACATTCTCTGATAATTTTTCAATTCTTCTTCTTATAGTATCATTAGATAAGGGAACTGATTTTATTTTATCAACATCAGAGAGTCCAAACATCTCTAAACAAAATCTATTAAAACTGGTTTTATTAAATTTTCCCCAGTAGTAAATGATTTTTTGGTTTTAGCAATCTGAAGGACAACTAGGTACGAACATTTTAATAGTGACTAGTTTTGAATTAAATTTTGTTTAAATGTTTTTGTTTGTAATCCTAATTCTTGTTTTTTACGCTCAAACTATTCATGCGGATTATTTTCCAGCTCGGAATGTTTAGCCTCAAATGTCGTAACATTTTTGATGGTTTTATAGCATCGTTTACTAAACATTAATGGGAAATGATACATATCGAACGTACATCTTCTTCCGTAGATTTGGGCCAAAGAATAAAACCATATTTTAAATATTCATGGTTGTAGTGTCTGATAACTGGTTTTTTCTTTTTTGCTGGTGGAATTCCTGTTTCGTCGTCATATTTTTGAGATGTTGAACTGTTATTAAAAAAATTGTTTACGGTTCATGTTATTAAGGGTTAAAATATATATTTTTTATTAGCGCCTACATAAGTATATAAATAATCAATAAACTTACTTTTATATTGGTCCAATCCAGTTAAGCATATGTATAATTATTATAATAATGTTTTGTTTAACAATAACTTAAAAACACTCAGACTATACAATGATAAAGCTGTACCAGATCACACATCAAATCTATATATTATAAGCGGCTTAAGTGTCTGTCGCCGATAGAGAGTCAGCCGGTCGGTGTCTGCATGCCGCACTCATGCGCACTTGTAAGCATTTCGGGAATTTTTTCAGTGTCTTACTAATCATAAATTACGTTGAATTAAAATTAGTTTAAGATAATTGTATTTCGTAATTTTATAAATTAAAATTTAGTTTTTTTTTGATAAGTTTATTTTTTTCGCGGATAGAGAAAATTTTCCACTGACTAGTACAATTTCTCCGCGCATCACTGGTGGTCCGCCGGACCAGCGGTTGAGAATAGCAGACTTAGACCATTTGCTAGTTACCCAAAACAAACAAACACAATGCCATTTGTGCCATAAAAATGCGATAAAATGCGAAAAGTGTGACGTAACTCTTCATATCAACTGTTTTAAGTCATATCATACATATTGAGTGAAATTTTTTATAAACATGTAAATTTAAAGATATCAACCAATGTAGTGTTTAAGTTTTTTTGTAGAAATATAACTTGAATTAAACCTCTATTTTATAGCATATCTGCCCATTCTACTTTTTAAATGACACCTTATTTCTCAAAAACTTTTAAAAATAGATTTTTTTCTACTATTTTTGCTTATGTATTTGTACCTTTACAAATAAGTTTTACAAATAACAAAAATTAATAAAAGCATGCCTTTTGTCCAACAAAGTTGTCTATATATGGGAACCAATTGTTCATGAAATTAAAACTAACCAACTTGGTAGCATAGTATTCTGAACTTTATTAACTAATCACATTAATCAGTTTGATATCTTATTATCAAAGGTTAACTGTATCTACTCAAATTTGCACGTCTCTTCCAGTGGTAATGATGAAGTGCTCAACAAAAAATTATCTTCTCTTTACAAAACGTTTTGAAATTATATTTGGTAGAATTCGGGCAAATGAATGAAGACTGCAAATTGAAAACCTTAGTCATTTTTTCTATCTAACAAATGTATAGTTATCCCATTGAAACAATAACTTGAACCAGAGAAAGAAGATTTCCATTTTCCATATCAGCATAATTTAGCATGTGAATCTTTTTCGTTCCAATACATTCATATCATGTGCCAACGGTGTACACTATTAGTCAAAACAAATGAATCAAAAACTACTAATTTAGAATACAAAGTTACCACTATATTCTTAACTTTAAAACTACTATAATGAATTTGAAACCTTTGAATAATGCAAGATAATGTAAGATACAAAAATCATCCTTGCTTAGATCAAGAATACATGTAATCTAAAAATTATTAAACAAAATATCCCCAGCCCTTTTGATGGGATTTACCAATACAGAAACTATTAAATTGAAACATGTTTATAAACATTCCAAAAGAATGCTACACACTATACATAGCTTACATTTTTGTAGAAATTTCCATTGGCCGATGCGCCTCTGTCAAAATTGCATTCAACGAAATTATTTAACTTTTGTATGTATAACCAATTATTTTCTCATGTTACATTTTATGAAACAAATATGTTAAAGACAATTGAGCATAAGTCACAAGCAATTTAACGTGTTTTGTTTAGTTAAAACTGTTAATAATGTGGTTGTTGCATATAACTTGGTGTAAGTACCGTTGTTGTTTAGGTACAGCAATAATTGTCAAACTTTGGACAGAAATTGTTAATTACTTATAGAATGTTGTAGATCTTTTGAGGAAATTAAACTAAGAGTGCAACCTTGGACTCTAATAGATGGAAGCTTGAACAAAGAAATCTTTCAGAAATGGATGTATATAGTGTTAGGTCATTGTTTGTCAGATGCGGTTTTACCATTTAGTCGATTAATGGATTTGTGCGCATATTTAAAACCTGTGGATATATATTATTTATTGGAGGTAACAACTAGATTTATTATAAATGGTTTCATTTCTTCTTATTATTGTAGTGTTTAAATTATCTGGATTGTGTTAAATTAATTACTTATAAAGAAGAGAAAGCTACACTTTTTAGTACACTAACGTATTCAGAAATAGGTATGTATTGTAAATTTTTAGTAGGTAGGTTTTGTATGAAAATGCATTCCAGTTGAAGCAGACATAACAGATGATTTTGAAGATATTTACATTCAGTGTGACAGCTTAGCTTTGATTAAACTGGGAACGTTTTTGAATGAACAAAAACAAAGCTATAATTGTTCATTTGATGAAATTTTAAAGTATGAATCCTTTTAGGCATGATACTACCATAGGATTAGTCTATATACATATTAATTGTGTATTATATTCTGTTTTTTAAATAGGAGTGAATTGAAAAGCCCAATTTGCAATAAAAAATATGCAGAAATTATTAGCGGTAAATTTAGAGGGTACGAGGGATCGAAAAAAGGCATGTGGGTGCATTCCTGCACCCGGCGTTGAATGATATCGGTACGATATCCACACGTTTTTACATACACTCACACACTCATACGTACATGCACTGTTAGCGGCCATGTGCGCTCACAGTGGCACCGCATGACCTCGCGAAAGATTCCCAGAGACGTGGTCCGGATGTCTGTGAAAACTGCCCGCGCAACCACACGGTGACTAACGGAAATGAAAAGGCAATAGAGATATAGGAAAAGTAAAAAGGGGGAGGTAGGCATTTTGGAATGCATAAGAGACACTTCCAGGTAGAAGAGAATAGAGGAAGGGCTCGCATTGAGCAAAAGAGACAAAAGGTGGATAGAAAAGCACTACTAAACCAGCCAATGTGGTCAGTAGCCCGGAGTGAAGAAAAAATCACTCTTATGTGGTAGACAGGTACAATCATTTTCCTAACGAGTGCATCCACTACGATAAGAAAATCAGACAAAAGTTGAAACAACAACTTAAAAGTATCACTGCAGATACCTTCACACACAAAACCAACTGTTCCAAGGTAATTTTTAGAAACGGTACGCCATAAACACACAAGAATGTCTAACTATAAGCAGTTAAATGCAACCATACTGTCCCAATATGCTAAGAACAACTGAGAATTCAATAAGATATCGATAAAAAGCGATAGCATCTCACCACGAAGTTCAATAAAAAACAACAAAGTGTTTATATGTTCTGGTGATTTAATAGAAGGAGAAAACAAGTAATGATATAGGATAACGTGGGCGACTGTAATAATTCAGAAGAATACGCATGGAATAGAAACTTCTAGTTTTTTACAACTGCGAATATGGACTATTTCTTACAATGGCATAGGCTGCGGCCACTCAAAACATCAGCTAAAATCAATCATAAAAATTCAATGATTTATTGCAACCAAAGTTACGAATCACCACAAAATTAAACGATGTAAGATAAATACTGAAAACAAAATAATACGATGTAGAAAAGGTGCGAGGATTAATTAAATGAAGCGACAGAGTTATACTGGGGAATCTAGATAATAAACAGATACGTAGCTAACAATAAGTTCAAGGGAAGTCAACAGGTAGCAAAAAGATAGCTAGTTTAAGGTAAATAAGCTAAACATGTAGAAGGTAAGTGGTGTATAAGAAAAGAAATGACTGAATAAAGCTAACTAACTTAAAGTAGTGACAAGAACATTAGGTGAATCATTAAAGAAATGAAACGTGAAAAATTTTGGATGTACGCAAAGCTTCAGCGATTTTAAAGATATTTTCATTCCACTTAGTGTGGTCTGAATCGATATATGAAGAGATAGCAGTAAATAAAACTCGATTTACTCATAACAAAGTTGTTGAAGAACACGAAAAAAATATATTACAACGCATAATTGATAGGATGACGAGCCCTCCTTTGAGCTTCACCTAGACTAATAAAGAAAAACTTCAACATCATTCTCAAAAAAATGATTTAAAAATTGCTAGAGCGACAAACTTACCCCGAGTCTCGTCTAGACTTATGTAATGCTGAGCGACCAACTTCGACGACAAATCTTGCCTAGACCAAATAGATCTTAGAATGCTGCGTTGCAATATCGATATATCTAAAAAATATGCTATCAAAACAATAATTTAACGATGCATGTATAGAAAAACAGTATTCCAAATTATTAAAATATTGCTTTTGTATGGAGGAATTTGGATCGTAAATGAGCTTAAATACAAAACGTTATCTACAACCTTATTATTGCAGTGTTTAAGGAAGCAGATATAACGAAATCAAGTTTACTATAGTGTTTTAGAAATTATAGGTATATCAAGGTAAAAATTCGGTTAATTACGTAAGCTATATTTAGGGACAAAATTTTCTTTAAGGCATCCGTAACTTATAGTTGATTATTTAGATTTGAAAGGGAACACTTTAAAATTATGGTAAGGTAAGATAGTATATGAGTTATCTAAACAACGGTTTTTAAAAAATTAACCCAGAAAACGGGTTACAATAAACTAAGAAAAATTTCAGGATTAAAATAATTATTTTAACTAAACTTAGTGTCATTTTAAGGGATTTTTCCTTCTTTTAATCATAATAAATGTTAATTAAAGCTATTTATCTATAACTAGAATACTTACATAAAGAATTAGTAATCCAAACACATGTTAAAGTTAGGTTAAGATAATTTGCTAAACACATTTAAAAGGTATATGCTTCAGTTTCATTCCAAATTAAATCAAGTAATTATTTAAGAGAATTTAAAATATAAATACACTATTTTATAAGGAAAAAGCCAATTAATTAAATTTTAAAATAACATATATGAAGTAAACAAACACTGTTTCAAACATGGCTGACTAAATGCTCAGATTGACATTTCAACTGTATTTAATGTCATGCCAACTTAAAATAAATGTTATCAAATGCAATGTTGCCAGATTATATTTCTTCTATTTAAAAGCCATTAAAAATTTTAAAAATTATTATTTATTATTATTTGAGTGAACAAAAACACAATTGCTACAAATATATTCAAAACTAACCCTTATAAGATAACAAAGAGGTGAAAACAAATTTTTCAACAAAACGTTCAGACACCACTGTTATACTGCCGGCAACTGTTATAGTCTAGGGTATAACCGTTATAGTCCCGCGCGCGCGTGTTCAGAGCCAATATGACAATTGGCAATACATACTAATCACATACACAATATTACACAACAAGATATTACGTCATAATTGCGTCTCAAATTGTATCACATACCAAAAATGTTTGCAGTGATACAAGATGCGCCCTAAAGAAAAAGATAAAAAACACTCACCAAAAAAGGTGGAACTCTTCACGACTGTGCGGTTATCCTTGCGGCAGGAGCCATATTCATCTTCGTGCATCTCGGCGTTGTTGGGCGTGGTTGGGTTACGCCGTTGTTGAAGCCAGATTAATTTGTCTTTCCTTTTCTTTATTCGTAGGTAGGACGGAAGGAAAAAGGTGAAGGCAACGATAGACGATAGCGATAAAGGGTGATGACGGCCAATGATGGTCAGGCCAGTGAGACTCTTCTTTTTGTTTATTGGTTTCAGCACAGGGGTGGATTGACAAATAAGACGCAGGTCGGAATATTTTAAAAATAACTCTATTTCTCGTTTGCAATACTAACAACAAACCTTAAATATAAACGCACATTGCTTATGTTATTTGAACTATAATCAGACAATTTATTGCTAATAACTAAACTACTCCCGTGCCGCGTAATTCCGAACCCCAGTTTCCGAACACGCTGCGTGAAAAGTACTTGAAATCCTATGAATTCTCTACGAGAGACACTTCCCGGTGACACGTCAAAGTTAATTAGGGAACAATAGTTCATAAACCAACATAATTTTAATACTAACACTTACTTGAATAGTTAGAAGAACCTGCAGGTTACAAGCGTCCATTCAAATGCTGAACGAAGTTTGTTTTTGTTACCTTTATGACCGGTACCTGTGTAATAGCCGGCTGGAATTACAATGTGGTGCCGTGCATGACTAAGCGCCCTGTTGTTTACGTATTTTCTGGCTGCCTTTAGAATGGCCGTGATACACACGGTGTCGGCTATACTTCCTCCTATCTCCTAAAACAAGATTTAAACACCACAACAATATGACCTTTCACTATAGGTTAAACTACCATTGTTATTAATGTTTATCATTCACTTTCTAAACGTCAAGTGACGCTTCCTGTTAAAAGTGTTCATCATCCCACCACCGTATATTCGAACGACCACGAAAATCGACGAATCATTTAAAATTAAATATTCTAATACTAGGAAAATTAGGCGGGCCTACTACATTACCCCCCTATTGAATTAATTAACAATGGAAATAAATTCAATATTGATACTAGGTATAATAATTCCTATCGCTATCCCTTCAACTTATAACTCCCCACTACCCCTCACAAAGTCAGACTTACAACTGGAGGCACATACCTTTTTAAATTATACACGTTCTGTACCCCTAACTTATCGCCTCCTTCATCAACTTCCACTTCGTAAGAATTTGCTCCCTTCTTAGTTACTATTGTGCAGGGACCTCGAAAAGCAGAAAAACCTTTTTTATTTCCTTTGACTCTAACTCCGATTGCGGATGAGTACGGACCCACACCTTCTCTCCAACCTCAAAATTGACTACTGGCTTCTTCCTACCCTCATGCCTAATTTTACGTTTTTCTGCTTTCGTTAACAGACAGTCCCGTGCTAGAAATACCCTATATTCCCTACTCATTCTAGGAAACTCGTCCTTCGGGTAGTTCAAAATCTCACTAAATCGACTCGATCGCTCAACCCCAAAATGAAGCATATTAGGCGTAAAATTGGTGCTCCCGTGATAAACTTCATTTAACCATATTTGAATTTTTTCAATATGATAAGCCCATCGTGAATGTTTACTATAACACATAGTCCTTAAAAGGCGCCCTATCTCTCTGTTTATACGTTCAGTCATGTTACCCTGAGGGTAGTACACTGACGTATGTAGAACTTTAACCCCCCAATTCTTTAACGTTGATAACCATAACTGGCTCGTAAATTGACTGCCGTTGTCAGTTAATACCGCTTCAGGTTTACCTATATTTTCCATATACCCCTTTAATTTTCTTAAAATTATTGCCGCCGTAGCCCTCTTAAGCGAAAACATGGTAACTAACTTGCTGAACCCATCAATAAATACCAACAGGTATTGACTCCGAATCTAGAACTAGGTAAAGGACCCATTAAGTCGAGACAGACAATTTGGTTGATATCCTTAGGCAAAACGCTATTCATTTCTCCAACCAACCGAGGAGACGCTTTGGTCTGTTGGCACAAGCCACAACCGCAACAATTCTACGGACTCGACGTCGCATTCGTGGAAAATAGTAAAAATCCCTTAAGGACCGGTATACTTTTTCTGCTCCAAAATGACCATTTTCTTCGTGTTCCTGTTGAACCAATGACACGATATCTCTTAAAGGGATATAAACTTTAGATCCCGGACAATGCTGACTACCTTTACGATACACAATTCCATCTAATAGCATATACCACTTCCCCACTTCAGCCCCAATCACTTGCTCTAACTGACGCCTAATGGTTTGGCAGGCCTCATCACCTTGTTGAGACAGTCTTATGTCTTTGAAATTATCTAACACCTTCTTATACAACTCAGATCGTTTAACCACAGCCGCTACCTCTAAATACGTCTGCTCCGGAATTTCAATCTCCTCTTTATCGTCTTTAAGTGGGTATCTAGACAACGCGTCCGCTATCACATTCTCCGAACCACGACAATATTCAAACTTAACATCGTATTCCTGACTTAATAAGGCCCAGCGCGAAGACGCGCATTCAGGAGCCTACACGCTCTTATAAAAGCCAGAGATTTATGATCGCTGATCACAATCACCCGTCTTCCCAAAATAAACACCCGCCATTTTGCAGAGCAAATATTACAGCAAGAGCCTCCTTTTCTGTCACTGCATAACGTAACTCCGCCCATGCAGGGACCTACTGCAAACGCTATTATACCGGGACTCCTCAGAATCCCTCTGAAACAAACATGCGCCCAAAGCATACCCTGAAGCATCCGTCTGTACGTAGAATGCTTTTTCCATATCAGGATGCCTGAGAAACGTGGCATCCACAAACGCCCTTTTCATATTCCTGACGGCAGCAGCTTCCTGCTCACCCCAAACCCATGGCTGACCTTTCTTTAGCAATTTTAGAAGCGGCACTGATAATTCCGCAAACTTAGGACAAAACCGCCGGTCGAAATTTACCACACCCAAGAAGGATTTCAAGTGCTTGACATTTCTAGGTTCCGGAAACTTGAGTATCGCCTCCACCCGTTCTGGGTCCACTGAAACTCCTTCTGGCGATATAAAGTGACCCAGAAATCGCACCGAATTTCTAGCAAAACAGCACTTCTTTAACTTGACTGTAATCCCCGCCACTCTGAATTTATGAAAGATTTTTTCAAGATGTTCTAGGTGAGTGTTGGTATCAGGTGAGTATACCAGCAAGTCGTCTACATAGGGAATTACCCACTCGCCTACTTCTGACCCTAAGACCATATGAAGTGCCCGGATAAAACTTCCTACCGATGTGGAAAGTCCAAAAGGAAGTACCCGAAACACATAAGTATGCCCTTCGAAAGCAAAACCTGTATATTTCTGATCACTGGCCCTTATCGGGACTTGCCAATAACTCGCTGTCAGGTCAATAGTGCTCAAACACTGACCTGGCGAAAATTCAAACAACAGTTCACCCGGATTGGGTGGTGTAACCCTATCCTTTTCCATCCTTTTATTCAAATGGGTAGCATCAAGACAAACCCTCACCGACCCATCCTTTTTCTTTACTGTAACTAAGGGGCTAACGTACTCTGTCTGGCACATCTCAATGACCCCCCAATCTAACATCTCTTTTATTTGTCGTCTGGCCTCCTCGCGAAACACATAAGGGATCGGATATTGCTTGCGATAAAAGGGTGTTTCATCCTTCAAATGTATCTCATGACAATAATCCTTCATCAAACCCGGCTGATTTGAAAAAATATCCCGATACCGAATTAATAAATTATTTAACAATTCCCTCTCGGAGCTCGTAAAAGACTCAGCTTTATTTGCCGCTTCAGCTATCTCCCGTTTAGAATACCCCACTGGTATAGGCCTTGAACGGCTTATGTCCCACTCTTCCTCCATTATTTCGTTTATCGCAATACCTGCATCCTCGTTACTTTCTCCTGCAAAACTAAATTGTTGAAGCACCCCATCAAAAGACCCCCCAAGAGTTCTAGACAAAAAGTCGACAACCACTGCGTGGTCTCGCATCCAATCGCACCCCAAAACCATATCCCGTACTAAATTCGGGACAATTAAGAACGGGCAATCAATTTCCACATCGCCTATCCTTATTGTTAGATAGACCTGCTTATTAACCACTACACTCTTATTTCCCCAGGCGCCTATAAGCACAACATTCCTACCGGTATACTAGGAATTTTCACATCAAGCTCAGCCAACCTTTTCCACAACCTATCTGAAATTCCCGTAACTTGGGACCCAGAGTCCACCAATGCTCCTACTTCAATTGAACCACACAAAACTACCCTGATAGTGGGCACAACTACCACCGATTTCAAACTAACATTTTCCATTTCTCCTTCATCGGAATTCCAACTTGAATTAAAAATTGTGGCTACTTCTCTCGAATCAGATTGACCACCTTGTACGAACAGGTTCGCTACGATTTTCCTGCCTCAATCTTCCTCGAGCGTTCCCCTCGGTGATCCTGAACTTGACTCACGTTTCTACTAACCTGCATTCCACGGTTTCCTGGTGACCTAAAATTCCTATTATTGCTACTACTTTCCCTGCCCTGACCTAAATTACTCGATCGTTCAACGTATGTCGAATCAATTCGCCTTAAGTGGGCCTCTACATCTTCGACCGTGCAAAACCCCGAATTTAAAATTCCCCGTTTGGTTTCAAGATCAAAATGTCCTATAACCATATCGATAATTTCTTTATCGGTCAACGGCTGTGTTAGATATTTGGCCTCTTTAACAGTACGTAAAAAATAATCCGCACGAGAACCCCTTTCGTATACTCCGTACTTTTACCCTACAAAATGTTTCCTTTCCTGGTCTCCATTCCAATAACGTGCTAAAAATTGGGTTTTAAATACCTCAAAAGATGCAAACTCTTTAATTTCTGCCCAATCTTGTGCAGATCCCCTGAGACAATTAACTGCTAGGAATAACCTTTTCGCCTGGGGTACTCCCGCTTCTTCAAACATACCCTCTAATTTCTTTATGAATACTATAGGGTGCAATATCCCATTAGAGAGAAATGTAGGTTGGTACCCCCCACATCCTTCCAAGCTGAAATATATCCTCTATTATTATCAGAAAACACAGGTTCTGCATATTCCGAGGTACTAGAATTCCCTCTATCTCCTACTTCTGCTTTTTCAAAATGTCCCTTTTTATCTGCTAAAACTGAAGACAATTTGAGAAACCCTTGATTTAAATTTACATTTAAATTCCTAAATGCATCATCTAAACAATGCCCTACAACACTGGATAAATTGCTATTAACTTCTTTCATAAATTTCTTAAGGGATTTATCCCCATCACATTCTTCACTATCACTCATCTTACTATAATTTAAATGTGTAAATGAATATGAATGTTCTTACACCCTAACCTAACTATTAATTAAATTATGCGATATTCTCAACCCTCGTACTTATTCGTCCCGCGCTTTGGGCACCAATTGATGACGGCCAATGATGGTCAGGCCAGTGAGACTCTTCTTTTTGTTTATTGGTTTCAGCACAGGGGTGGATTGACAAATAAGACGCAGGTCGGAATATTTTAAAAATAACTCTATTTCTCGTTTGCAATACTAACAACAAACCTTAAATATAAACGCACATTGCTTATGTTATTTGAACTATAATCAGACAATTTATTGCTAATAACTAAACTACTCCCGTGCGCGTAATTCGAACCCCAGTTTCCGAACACGCTGCGTGAAAAGTACTTGAAATCCTATGAATTCTCTACGAGACACTTCCGGTGACACGTCAAAGTTAATTAGGGAACAATAGTTCATAAACCAACATAATTTTAATACTAACACTTACTTGAATAGTTAGAAGAACCTGCAGGTTACAAGCGTCCATTCAAATGCTGAACGAAGTTTGTTTTTGTTACCTTTATGACCGGTACCTGTGTAATAGCCGGCTGGAATTACAATGTGGTGCCGTGCATGACTAAGCGCCCTGTTGTTTACGTATTTTCTGGCTGCCTTTAGAATGGCCGTGATACACACGGTGTCGGCTATACTTCCTCCTATCTCCTAAAACAAGATTTAAACACCACAACAATATGACCTTTCACTATAGGTTAAACTACCATTGTTATTAATGTTTATCATTCACTTTCTAAACGTCAAGTGACGCTTCCTGTTAAAAGTGTTCATCATCCCACCACCGTATATTCGAACGACCACGAAAATCGACGAATCATTTAAAATTAAATATTCTAATACTAGGAAAATTAGGCGGGCCTACTACAAGGGAAACCTACATTCTGAAAAAGAAAAGACAAAGTGACAACACAGATAAACCTCACTGTTCGACGTCTCATTCGCTAATCTTCATGTCCGGTCGTGTTGGAAACCGCGCACTTACTTACTCACTCCACGTCTGCGCATTCTCTTGTGCCGACGCAACTGTCCGAAGTGACGGAAATGCAAAAGTCTATTTTTTTTAAATATTGGTGCGAATTCACTCACAAATTAAAAAGTGTGCAATGCCAATTTTGGCGTGTAACAAGACAAGATTTTTAATAATATAGCAATAAGCTTCAAACTTATTTAAAACACAGTCAAACTTTGTAGTCTTTGTTTTCGGCAAATTTGAAAGTATTATAAATGGATAATTTTTTATCACCAATAGCGTTAAGTAACATAGTTTTTTTTTTGTTCGTCTTTTTGTTTTTGCGGATGTGACTATGTAAAGCTTGAATTTCTGCTTCTATAGTTTTCAACTTTCGGAAACATTATCTTTTAAACTTAAATCAGTAGGTACTTTTGCTTCCATTATTTAAATACAATAATATGATAGCAATATTTTTACACTTGACCACTGTCAGTCATCATGTGAAGTTTTCATTATATCCCAAAAACATTAACAACATTGTAAGACTATTTTCTTAAGTAAATTGTTAAATACAATTTATGATAATCATAAAGACACGAGTACATATTTATTACGTACGACACTACTAGTTGTCATCTTTGTTGTAACATATGATTATTTTCAAGGCCGGCTGGAGTGCATTCTAAATCGTAAGATTGAGATAGGTGACATTAGGTAGCAAAGATCCTTAACCACTTGTAAGTTCTCGTTTCCTATTTGTATTCTAGTTTTTGATTCATTTCCCCCTTCTTTACATACTAGCACTTTAGTTTTATTTTTGTTAATTTTCATAACGTATCTCTCTGTTAGAACTGTTTCTATTTCATTAAGAGCAGCTTCTAACTCTTCCTTGCTAGATGCTAATACCACTATATCATCTGCAAATCTAACCCTGAGTGATAATTTCAAATGTCTTCCTCTATTTGACAATATGCAAGTTCAAGTTAAAAATAACGGGAATAGGACACATACCTGTCTCACCCCTTTCCTAATATTTACTTCTCTACATTCCTGCTCTAATTCTATTGCCCCTGTTTGCTCTTTGTATAAGCTATGTACTATCCGTCTATCCCTGTAACTTATTCTAATTTTGTTGAATATTTCGAACATTTTTTTTCCATTTTACATTGTCAAATGCTTATTTCAGATCTACAAACTTTATTCATGTTTTCTTCTTTTTCTATTGTTTTCTCTATAATCACCCTCAGAGCTAAAATAGCCTCTCGTGTTCCTATGTTTCGTCTAAACCCAAATTGATCTCCTAGTATTTGTTATCGTGACTATCATGTTACGTTTGAAATCTTTGGATATCTTGCCTGTTTCATACATACAACTTACGAGTTGGAAGAGATGTTCTGCTACTGCTTATCCAGCAGCTTTTAGAGTTTCTGCTTATCTATACCTGGTGCCTTACAATTTTTCAGATCATTTAATGCTAATCCAAACTCATCACTAAGTATAGGATATCCAGTCATCTTTTTCAATGTCTGATTACTGTTCTAGTGCTACTAGTTCCCGTTACATATAAATTCCCTATATAATTATCCCATCTAACTACTTTCTCTACATTTTCTATAATGATGTTTCCTCCCGTGCCCGTCATATTTTTGTTATACAGTTTTATATCCCTAAAATTCATTCTGGTTAGTTTGTAAGCTTCGTTTCCTACTTCCATCTTAAAAAATTGAATAGACGAAAGGCAAAAATACAAAAATAGACCAGACAAAGCAGGAAAACCGTGATGCAAAATCATAAAATGGAAAATTATTCATAAATGCAGAAAAGCTAAAGAACAATGGATTGATAAAAATTGCAAAGAGGTACAAACTAGGATATCTTTTGTTATCTACGATTTTTATTTTCTTTGTGTGTATCCCCCAGAATATCTCTGGCCGCCATGTCTAAATTGAATTTAATGAAATTCCGTTCTGTTTCTACTGCCTTACTATAAGAAATATTCCCGATATCCTTCAGTAATTCATTTGACTTTTTTTTAACTCTATTGTGGATAGCTTTATCTTTTAGTTTCTCAAAGTCAAAGTGCCTTTTTTCCTTCCTTTTTCAAATTTTTAGATTTAAGCGCAGCCTTCATTATTACAACGTTATGGTCAGTGTCTGTATCTGCTTCTGGATTGCTTCTACAGTCTTTTACTTGATTCCTAATAACAAGAATGTAATCTATTTGATATCTTCGTATGTTACTTGCCGTCTTCCATGTTTATCGTCTTCTAACATGATGTTAAAATCATGTTCATTATGGTTAAATTGTTTTTGTTGCAAAATTCTACCAACCAATTTTCCTTATCGTTTCTTGTACCTAAACCAAGTAAATCTGCTACCGCTCCTACCCTACTCTCACTTACCACTGCATTAAAATCCTCCGTAATTATTAAATTGTTATCTCCTTTTACATATCTTAGTATGTCTTTGATATGTGCTTTAAATTTTCATGTCTTTTTATGCATCTTTGTTTGTCTTCGACATCTTTGTAGATGGCTTCTATCTCTTCGTCACTGTAGCTAGAGCTGGGCATGTATACTGGTATTATTATTGTATTTACTGGTTTACATTCTAATCTAACCATGAGTACTCTTTCATTCTTTTGCAAGTAGTTTTCTACACAGTCTTATCGTTTTTCGCATAACTATCCTAAAGTCTCCGCTCCAAAAATCTCCCGCTTCTGGCCACCAAACTTCAGTAATCCCTACTATGTCTAATGCTAACTTATTATTTCAATTTTCAAATTCTCTAGTTTACCTACTTGCTTTATATTTCTGACATTTCGCGCTCTGACTCGCAAAATGTTCCCAGCTCTTCTTTTAAATTTTTCGATCACACCTTCCGAGTAGTCCCCTTCCAGAATCTTTTACCCCCAGAGAATGCTATCTTCTTGGAAAACTGAAGGTTTCTATCCTGAACAAGGATATGACCACCGGTTATTGTTGGAAAAGTTTAATATACCGTCGTTGGAATTTCGTAGGGCTACTATTCTAACCTTTATATTTCAATTGCTTCATAACGAGGTTGACTCCAGTGAATTGCTTTCTTTTCTTAGATTTTCAGTTCCCAGAACAGAAAGTAGGCAATCAAACTTGTTTTACCTGCCAACAGCTCATACAAACATATTAAAATCACCTATATACATGACGTGTAGTGAGTACAATCACATTAGCAATCAGTGCGATATTAACAATGATACTCTTAGTAAAATTCTAGATATTGCCAAAATGTATTAAAAATATAAAAATGTATAAATGTATAGATGTATAAGTTAGAATTAGATCATAAATTAATTATTTTGTATCCTGTAAATGGGTTTCATCCGTTGGAAATAAATAAATAAATAACAATTTAATATGCTAAGTACTTGGACGGTAATGTCGTGGTTGCTCATTGCTTTCTACGTCACAGTAGTGTCGTAGAATTTCATACCTACCCTTATGGTCTGTGCCAGACTAAGATAGGTCTCCGAAAGAGCCGATGCCTTCTTTTGGCACCTATCTTAGTCTGGTTCCTCACTAAAGACCCCACTAATGTGGTTAAACCTAGTTTGGGACCATAGCTCAGTGAAACAAGCAAGCCATTCTACCCGTTCTAGTAATCTAGAACTTCTTCAAAGTGCAAGTCCGTTCAGTACGGGAATTAGATGTGAGATATATAAAATTTTTGCATAAAGTAATTAGAACGCAGACAACAGTACATGATGATTTTGAATATCCAATTGATTTTACAGATAAAGTTGCAACCATAAAAACAGCATTAGATTAAATTAAAGAAAATATTGCAATTTTATATCAGGTTAATTTTCAGGGAAATTATAAAATTGAATAAAAAATTTTCTTATTGTTATCGAATGGCAAAAATGATGAGGAATTGATGAATCAGTTACAAACTAAGTTAGGAAATCACACGAGTCTTACCAAAAGGAAAAAGAAAGTATTCTTAAGGTTAGGGAAGGCGTAGAATTTAAGAAAAAAGAACTATTGTCAATATAACTTTTATTTATTATGACATTTCATTCAGTTTCTAAACCACTATTACTTTTATATACAAATCAAATTCTAGCAATAGTCATCAAAGCATATGCTAAATGACATGAGTGTAGTTGTGAGCTGTAGAAATTCTCTCGGTCAGAAGCCAATTAGAAATGTATATTTTAAAATGGCAATATTAATTCACTTCTTATTAACAGAATATAATAGTATGTGAATGCGGTCAACAGAAGACTTTATATTCTAGTTATTAATATTATTAGTTTATATTTTTATATTGATTTTATGTAAGTTTAGCCTTAGTTGGATATGTTTAATATAGGATTGATTGTGTTTGTAAATTATGTTATAAAAGACAATTATTTTTAAAAGTTGTCAGAACTAGTCATTTTATAATGGATAATATCTAATTATTTGATGGTATGCAGTACTTTGATCATGTTTCGCACTTATACTCTTGCAGTAAAATAAAACATTGTACACAGTGTGTTATAAATTTTGTTTCTATTTATAAATGTGTAACAGTATGATTCTCTGTTACTAGTGGGAAGTTAGCCAACTTGTGCATGCACTATTATATGGATAAGAGCGAGAAACACATGCATTTGTCATCTTATTGTGTAACATTAAGAAGGGATGTGTTGTTCAGCTTGTTAATGCGAAGTGCTGTTCAATACGTTGTCTTGCTTCCCTTGCTTAATGTTGAGGTGGACGTTGGATTGTCATCACTATGTCTGGTTCTTTTTTTATTCCAACAAGGTTGTCACCAGTTTGTTCAGCTGGAAATTGAAGTCCTGTACGAGGTAATTTCTTATGCTACTAGTTGAATTTCATTCGTAAGAATGTAAATTTTTTAATTACTAGTAAGGAATATACTGTCAAACCATTTCATTTTGTTAAAAGCGCAATGTTGTTTCAGAGGTGTGATTCTCAGCACTAAATTATTGGAGCCTTCTGATTAATTTGGGTCGGCATTCTTAATTATCCCTTGAATTGAAGTGATGCATTTAGGACGAAATGGAATTATTGTATTATAAATTGTTCGGTCTCTTTGTCACATGTTCGCATGGTTAATTTTAAGTTATTTTAAATTTGTAGTTGTAAATCAAATAGTAAAACTGTCATCCCTTGTCCCATTATATCCTGTCGTAAAACCTCCTTTGTGCATGTGTAAATAAGTTGAAAAAGGGGTAGTGACAGAAACACTCTCTCATCGATATCGGAGCAAAACGGTTGTTTGTTCGGTACGTGAGTTAGTCATTAGTGCCGCTGAATGTAAATTTATTTGATAAACCCCTAGAAAACTCAGTGAAAGTGCAAATGTAACACGTACTATAATTTGCATTCAGTCCACTTAGTTGAAGAATAGGAACTACACTTTAGAATAATAAAACAACGCGGAGGTAAGTCCATATATAAAATTATAAGACCCTCGTGCATTAAACATAAATACTATATTTGATTTTCCAATGCTCTATTTGAAGGTACTACATTGACCAGGAAGTAAGTTTTGAATTTTGCCGAACCCTTGCTGTTTCAAGCAAGCTAGAGATCTTTAGTGTACGTGACAACACCCACGTACGGGACCTACATTTTATCTCTCATCTGCACGAGAGTGTATTTTTGCGAAAAATGATTGTCTAACATTTTTCAAGCAGACAGTTGAAACAGTTTAAAAAATTTATATACACGTGCTAATTGTACGGTTAATCTTCTAAGTTTAATGCCCTACGATACGGCGCTAATATAATAGATACTTATAAAATGCGTTCCGGGATATTGCCTCAAGGGAGGAGTTAGAGCAACTATTTGCATCCATGTAAATTGGTGTAAATGTAAGAGTTTTAAATAATATAACGTACTAATATAACAAGAATTTTTCGTGCCCCCATGTTGGGAACGCCAATCAAAGAGTTTTAAATAAAACCGGACGTGTTAAGGAAACTGATTAAGATCCTACCATAATATTCACAATTATTGCAACGCGACACATAGTAGTAATGTATTTTTAAAAAATTAACGTTTTTACGCTTAAAAGCTGGAAAAATTAAAAACTGTTTTGTCAATGGCTAACTTGGCTATCACCCCAAGGGAAAGTAAGAGATTGATCAAGGCTGAAATTTTCTTTAATGTTGGATGCCACTGTATCTCATAAATATTAACAAAAAAAAAAAAATTAGGATAGATACAGAAAATCCTTTCGTAGTTGATGATTTCAAAATTTTCTACTTCAATTATTGGATAATTGATCAGATCTTTTTAACATAGAAAAAATTACCATAGTGATAATACATCTATTTCATAACAAATAAATTGAATCAAATAACTGTGATTTTTAACAAATAAATTATATAACAGACTTTTTAGTTTTAAAAAACTTGGACAAAATTCATTACATAATATTTATGTTTATTGATGATTATCAGATCTCTGGCAGTCACATACAAATTTAATAGAAAACTAAAATTTTAACTAATATTAATGTAATTCTTATTTCGTTAGTAACTAAAGCATAATCTCGTCTAAGCTTCTCATAAGTGAGCTTCAAATATTGTTACATGCCAAAATTTGGCAATGTACATTTTTAGATTTAGATTTAATTTATAAATAAATTCCCGCGGATATTTTAAATGAAAATGTCAATTTCCGTCGTTTCCGAGTCGCGCCTGCACAGAGTGAATGACGGAGTGCGCACGGTGTTATAAGACGCCATTAAGCCACGAGACCTCAAACCAAGAACATCTATCTGTGTTGTGTATGTATCTTTTCTCTTTTTAGGGGTGTAGGTTCCTTACCTTACCTTATCGTACCTCTACCTGGGTTTCTTGATTCCTCTACGAGCATAAAAGAGACAGGAAGAACGGATTGGCAATTTGAAACTCAGGAATGGTGTAACCTACCCACAAAACATGATGGATCCTGAGATTTAGCTACGAAATACCATTCAAGTTAGTAAATCTGGTTTACTTATATTGTGACTGTAAATTCACCTTAAATGTGCATGAAAATTTGACTATTGCATCATATTTAAAACGTGGTGATACGTTTATAGCATTACGTCGTTTACAACAATATTACAAAATTTAAAGATAGATGTCTTTTTCACAAAAAAAAATATAGTCATGAAAAATTATTAGTAATATTAAATTAGGTTACAACATTCTACTAACGAATGTTATAAACTGAAACGGTTAGGATTTTTACAGCTAGTAATTTGACCATACGTGGAGAAGGGAGTTTTTAATAAATATGGTTAAGGATTTGTCAAAAATAATAGACTCATCCTTAACCACTGGTCGCCGACTGCTACCCCTGTGTTGGTTATGATCCGGTTTCAGCTTGTCTGCTGCTGTTCACTTGCAGGGATAAAATTTAGCACACCCTAAACTGATTTCGAATTGTGGAACTTATTGGCATGAGAGTTTTTCTTTATTGAATGAGGGCTTTTTGTTGACCTGATGCTGTTTCATTGACCTCAAGATTTTTGAATGCCCTGAAGAAGTTTCATTGACCTGAAGGTGTTTGCGCTGAAACGAATATAAAGTAAGGCACTTGACTGTTCACTACTAATTCTCACCATCGACGACTCCCATCCCGCTTAGCTCGAAGATTAAAGTCGTAGTGAACTGATTAGGAAAATAACATGAAGACAATACGATCTGGGGAATTCTTCTCTTCAAGGAATTTTAGGCTAAACAGAACAAATGCTTATTGACCACGAGCCGTGTTTACGAAACAAGTTGAAAACCTTGAGATATATGTGAACATTATGTAATTTATACAGACTTTTAATGATTTTGAATGCTATTTAAAACGTTTTAAGCACCTAAATTATTGTATCTATTATTACTGCTACAAAATGTGGAGCTTAATCTTGCAGTTTAATTAAGCTAGGAAATAACATTGTTTGTTATTTTCCACTGTTACATTTCCCATGTACGTTTTCAGCACCACTGCTACAGTTGGCAACACTGATATGGTCCACGTTCACAATATTGCACAAAAGTTAATATTATGACATAATTACGTGTCAAATTGTATCACATACCAAACACGTTTACAATGATACAATTTGCACTTTAAAATGTAAATAAAGCGAAGTACTCACTTAAAACGCGCCTTGCAGTTAATCTCAGGGCATCTCCTTGTTGTTGTTTGGTGTGGGTCGGCTAGGCCATTGTTGATCCAAATTTATCCGTCTCTCCACTTTCGTCGTTCGTAGGTAAGGCAACAAGGATACAGGTAAAGGTACTCGAAAATAAAGATACAAGGGAACCTACATCCTAAAAAAGAGAAAAGACAAAAAACGTGATACAGGTAGACGTTACAGTTCGACGTCTCGTGGCTAATAATCCTGTCGTGTCGCAAACCGCGCACTTGCCCATCACTCTGCGCCTGTCCGAACTGAAGGGAAATGAACAAGTCTATTTTAAAATAGTGGTGGGAATTTAGTCACATATTTAAAAATGTACAATGCCAATTTTGGCATGTAACACCACATAGGACCAAAGATTTACTAAGAATTTGAAAACTTATTTAGGTTTACAAATAAATAATTTATAGCAAATTTTTTCATATTTTTTACTTGCTTTAATATACCTTTGTATATAGTAAAGATATTTTGTTATACACAAAAAAATTGTTACACTGTGCCGGGATTTCAACCTGGGACCTTGATCTCAGTAGTCACGGAGCTGCCTATATTATAAACAGCTGTTTAGGAGAATTCTTTTTTTAGTTTAGTATTTGAAAAGTTTTGTTTAGAAATATTTGAGTACCATAACATTCGACATCTGGGATTAACAGATGTCTAGGATACTTAGATGAACAATGTATTTATCAGTCAACATTACTTTAATATATCTGGTTAGTTGTGAGGTATTTATATTCGTTAATATTTTTCTCACAAGAACGAAAAGATTATAAAGGACAACGGTACATTTAAATTGGTTTATTAAATAAATTATGCATTCGTTTAAAATATTTAATAAGCCTAACACTGTTAGCGATAGTTTGAGCTCAAGGTGTTGGTGAGTGATTTTTAACTTTTGGTTGTCAAGTTATTTTTTATTATTCTGTTTTTAATTAAGTGCCTTATTATGGCACTGACTGTAAATACATGTTATTTAATACCCGATGTGGAACCTTTAAAACTGTAATTATTGGTTTGATTTTTTATTTAGTATAAATGTATATAATGGTGGCCACTCAGCTGTTTTATTTAACAGCCTTCACTTAACGAGATGCTGTATTAATTCTAAGGTGTTAAGAGATACTTACCTCTTGATAGCTCCGAGCGACAAACAAAGAACCCACTAGGTGATCCAGAGGTAAGGTTTCATTGCGGTGTCATTTAATCATTTTAAATAGTTGCTCTTCCATTTAAAAAAGGGATTGCTATTTAGTGTTTTGAGCAAGTATTAAACAGGTTGTATTACACTTTAGTCTACACTCAAGGTATACTTTTTAAAGTCCCGGCAGCAATGTATGAGAGCCACTACGTCAGTTGGTAACACAAATAAATATTTGCAAAATGATGCGCAAATAAGGTATTACGTAACTGTAGGACTCCTTACAGCATTACGCTATTATGACGGCAGCTGGGCGTTGCTGAGCATTTCGTGCGTGGGTCATCCGTCTGCCCCGGTTGAATCCAAATTCAATTCGTCTTCTTCTTTTCTGTAGCGGAACACAGGAATACAGGTAAAGGGGCGATAATCAGGTAGAAATGGAAGGAAACCTACATTGCCTGAAAAAGAAGACAAGAAACGGCACAAAGATAAACCACTAGGCTCGACGTCCGGCTGACTAGTCCTGACGTATCCGAAATTCACCACTTTCTTTCCACCCTGCGCCTGCGCATTCTCTTGCGCAAACGCAACTATTTCAAGGGACGGAAATGCACGCACAAGTCTTTTTAAATTATTGGCGCGAAATCACTTACAAATTAGGAACTTATAGAAATGTTTACAGGCCGAATTTCAGCATGTAACAGTTGCAACCGTTACAAATGCTCCCTAATGTTTATTTAATCTATTTATATGTGTTTATTTATTATAGGTAACTTTAGTAGATCTTCGTATTTGTTTAAATAGTTTGTACTATACATTAGGAATGAAGAATTTATGTGGCTACTTATAATAGTGTAATTACAGGTTTTTTGGTCTTTAGAACTACTAAAATTTACAAGAAAGATTATTTTTTAGGTAATCGAATACATATACAGTATTGCCCGAAATAAACAGTACTGAAATTGTAATTGTTTTGTATATTTAAAGAATACATATTATTGACACTTTATTATATGTTCTAAATGTGCACCTCCTCGTTCGAGACAGACTTCATAACGATGTTCTAAGTTTCTGGTCATGTTATTGAATAAGAGTTGTCTCAGGGCTGCGAAGAAGACTCTAACGGCATCCTTTAATTCATCGATGGTTTGTGGTGCCCGTTTGAAAATGGCATTTTTAGCCAGGCCCCAAATGTATGCGTCTGGAGGTGTGAGGTCTGGAGAATGTGAAGGATAAGGGAAGTCAGTAAATCGTGATATGAATTTGCTTGGAAAATGTTCTTGAAGAAATTGACGAATTGCGGCAGCAGTATGGCAAGTTGCCCGTCCTGCTGAAAAAATTGGTTTCGAAATGCCAAGTTACGTGCACGACAGAATTGACGTAGATCAGGGATAAATCGTGTTAAAATTTGTCTGTACCTCTGTTGATTAAGTGTGACTTGCCTACCATTCTCTTCGATAAAGTACGGACCAATGATTCCGTGTCCGGAAACAGCACACCAGACACTCACTTTTTCACTATGTAAAGGAACCTCTTGAACCTCATCGGGTCTGGCAAAGCCCAGAAATCGATTTGTGCGACGATTCACATAGCCTGACAAGTGAAAATGTGCTTCGTCTGAAAACCAAACATTTTCAAAAATTCAGGATTTTCATACTGTAACGCGAGAATTCTGGCGCAATATTCCACTCTACTGCGATAATCCCAAGGATGTAGTTGTTGATGTACCTGAATCACATACGAAAATGTACCCAGCTCCTTCAGGATTCTTTGAAAGGAAGTTCTTTTAAATCAAGTTGTAACGCTGTCCTTGCTTGGCTGACTTTCGGATTTTCTAAGATTTGCTCAAAACACGTTCATGGTTATTGTTGTTGTTAACTGTCCTGGGACGCCCTGAGTTTCCTTTTCGTTGGCACAATACACTACCTGTATTTCTAAACTTTTCAATAACCTTCAAAATTACAGCATTACTTGGAGAACGTTTATTAAACCTTTGTGTGAATTGATCAGACACGTATAGCAAACTTGCACCATTATGTCGGCCGATTCCGTATGAACGAAAATAATGCTCTACCAGAAACACTTTCTCCTCTGTACTTAACACCCTTTTTAACAATTAGGCCCTACTAATTACTTGTTTGAGGTTTACTTGACAGGTCTATACTAGCTAACTTGAGTGTGGCAGCGCACGCATAAAAACACCGCCAACTTAGTTTCAGTACTGTTTATTTCGGGCAATACTGTACTAACTCTATATTATGATGAGCAAAGGAGGACTTTCGAAATTGAAATACTTCCTGCAATCGAAATGGAATTATTTTTGAACAATTTCAGACTTATGGGTGGGATTCTATAAAACAGTAGTGGGAAGAAATATAGACTACTTAGTTGTAGCATACCGACACCATCTAACTGAATTATCAAGGATGTTAGAAATTGTGTTCATTATAATTTTTATTTGTGGTGTTTTCGTACTTGTCATGCCACATATTTTTGTAAGTAATTCGTTGTTGTGAATTACCCAGCATGGCTCACTTGTATGCAGTGCATAAAACTATAAGCGTTACCAAAAAAACAGGAACAAATAATGTGTGCTTAACAGAAGCAATTGCAAATAAAAAGTGAAAACGACTTGTTTTGTGTAAAGTTGACTTGTGTATAATGGCATCGTTGGCGCCCTTTAAACTTGACGGATTGTTACATGCCAAAAATTGGCATTGCACATTTTTTAATTTGCGAGTATTTTTAAAAAATAGACTTGTGCATTTCCGTCACTTCGGATAGTTGCGTCGGCGCAAGAGAATGCGCAGACGTGGAGTGAGGAAGTAAGTGCGCGGTTTCCGACACGAAGATGATTAGCCAACGAGACGTCGAACAGTGAGGTTTATCTGTTTGTCCTTTTTGTCTTTTCTCTTAGAATGTAGGTTCCTCTATCGTACCTCTTATCGTTTTTTACCTGGTTGATCCTTATCGTACCGCTACAGAAAGAAGAGGGAAGACAAAGCAATCTGGCTTCAACGAGGGCATAGCCCGACCCACGCCCAAAATGGAAATCAGCACGGCTCCTGCCGCAAGGATAACCGCAAAGTCGTGAAGCGTTCCACATTTTTAAGTGAGTACATTTTATCTTTTCCTTTAAGGCGCATCTTGTATCACTGTAAACATTTTTGGTATGTGATACAATTTGGGACGCAATTATGACGTAATATCTTGTTGCGCAATATTTTGTATGTGGTTAGTATGTGTTGTCAACTGTCGTAGTGGCTCATGACGGTTGCGCGGGACTATAACAGTTATACCCTAGACTAGAACAGTGGCGCCCAACGTGCGGCCTGAACATTTTTGTTGAAATTTGTCCTCACCTTTTGTGTATTTTATAAAGTGTTAGTTTTGGATATATTTGTAGGAATTAGGTTTTTTGTTTACTAAAAAATAATAAAAGATAATAATTTTTAAAATTTTTTATTGCTTTTAAATAAAAGAAATATAATCTGGCAACATTGCACTTGGCAACATCTAGCTTATGTTGACATGACATTGAATGCAGCTGATGTGTCAATATGAATGATTAAGGCAGCCATGTTTGATAAGTGTTTTGTTTACCTTCCATATAATTTATTTCTAACTGAATTAATTGGCTTTTCTTATAAAAATAGTGTGTTTATATTTTAAATTCTCTTAAATAATTACTTAATCTAATTTAGAATGAAACTAAAGTATATACCTTTCAAATGTGTTTAGTAAATTACATAACCTCACTTTAACCATGTGCTTGGATTACTAATTCTTTATGTAAGTATTTTAGTTATAGATAAAAAGCTCTATTTACCATTCATTATGATTAAAAATCTCCTTAAAAATACACTAAAGTTAGTTAAATAACTATTCTAAACCTCAAGTTTCTTTAGTTTTTTGGGTTAACTTTTTAAAAACCGTTGTTTAGATAACTCATATACTATCTTACCTTACCATAATTCTAAAGTGTTCCCTTAACAATCTAAATAATCAACTATAAGTTACAAATTCCACCTTAAAGACAATTTTGTCTCTAAAATATAGCTTACGCAATTAACTGAATTTTTACCTTTACTTCTAAAACGGTATAGTAAACTTGATTTCGTTATATCTGCTTCCTTAAACACTATATTATAATAAATCTCGTTCATCTTAAAGAATTTGAAACGATTTACGAGATTCGGTCGCGGAATATTCAAGCAGCATCGAATCAAAATGACAGACGATTGCAGCTAAAAGCTATATTAGCTCAAGAAGCTAAAAGCCTACCTATTCCCCGTGTTGTGGTCTCTGATTTACCTCAAAATATATTTGAAATTAAACAATCTCCTGACGATATTAGTAATATATTGCATAAAATTGATCCCGAACCTAGCGAAACTGAGCTTATGCGCGTTGTGTCTCGTATAGCGCACGTTAAGCAACGAATAGACTTATTGTGTTTATTTAACGATGAGCAGGCTAACCAAAGCAAACAAACCTTTCTATCTGATATTCTCTTACTCGAAGGAATAGTCCTCAAAAAACTTAACTTAGATGTGAACGTAAATGTACCCACATGCCTTTTTTCGGTCCCTCGTACCGTTTATATAAACGGGCCTGCTTCACAGGTCTTTCTCTTTTAGGGGGTACGAGTATTTTTCCTATATAACGGCTTCAAGGAGCCACTCTATCTTGTATCTTTGTGATAGATGATGAAACGGCTTGGTGAGCTGGGGAATTCTATGCTATATCTTTAATGTATGTAGTCATAACGTGCTGGGCGTTTCGAATCCACCTATTGTTATCTAGTTTTATCTTAATATCGTTATTTTACCTATTAACTTTGATAATAACTTTAGCTTAATATTTTTATCTTACCTATTATCTTTGATAATAACTTGAGCTTAATATCTTTATCTCACCTCTTGTCTTTGATAGTTACTTGAGCTTAATATCTATATCTTATTTATTATCTTTGATAATAACTTCAGCTTAATATCGTTAGCTTACCTATTTATCTTGATAATAACTTGAGATTTTGCCTTATCTCTTTTTTTTTGTATTCCTAACGTTTGGTATTTACGATCAGACGTAGGAATTATTTTTTTGAATGTTGAGTGAAGAAGCTAACCTGATGGTAGCAGTGCAATTTGTTAGGTTAGTAATATAAGAAATTAGTAACATGGAACTGTTGGTAAATTTGTTAATTCACAACCATGTCATGAACAAGTTTTGATGTGTATTGTTCATTAAGCCAGAGTACCAGTACATAAAAATTTGCTAAAGTGCAGCGTAACTTGGTCTTTTGGACATTTTGAAATTTGGGCATTTTTATGCCAAAGAAAAAACAGTTTAAATGCAATGCTTATGTGCGTATGCACTTAAAAAACTGTAATGTTAGCTTTAGTTAGAGTATATATGTTAAGCGACTTTTCGCATTTGTTGTAGTTTTAGTAGTGTTTCGTGCTCTCCGACAAATTTGTACTGTCGATTATAACTGCGCCACATTAAAGACTCGTGTGTGCATTAATAAATGTAGTTCATAAACAATGGGGCTACACATTCCGTTTCCTGGTAAATCATAAGACGTGTTATCGGTTGAAAAAAACCAGGTGGCGCCTAAAATAAACATTTTCTAGAATTTAAGTTAGGGTTTATGTAGGTTAGTTAGGATTTAGATTTTAAGCTTTTACCGTGCTAACAGTCATTTTTTTAAGATTTTTTTTCTTTTATGGCTTTGTCGCGATTGTTACACGCCAAAAATTGGCATTGCATACTTTTTAATTTGTGAGTGAATTCGCGCCAATATTTTAAAAAAATAGACTTTTGCATTTCCGTCACTTCGGATAGTTGCGTCGGCGCAAGAGAATGTGCAGACGTGGAGTGAGGAAGTAAGTGCGCGGTTTCCGACACGAAGATGATTAGCCAACGAGACGTCAAACAGTGAGGTTTATCTGTGTCGTCTTTTTTGTCTTTTCTCTTAGAATGTAGGTTCCTCTATCGTACCTCTTATCGTTCCTTACCTGGTTGATCCTTATCGTACCGCTACAGAAAGAAGAGGGAAGACAAAGCAGTCTGGCTTCAACGAGGGCATAGCCCGACCCACGCCCAAAATGGAAATCAGCACGGCTCCTGCCGCAAGGATAACCGCAAAGTCGTGAAGCGTTCCACATTTTTAAGTGAGTACATTTTATCTTTTCCTTTAAGGCGCATCTTGTATCACT
This sequence comes from Platerodrilus igneus, assembly GCA_036346225.1. Classification (NCBI taxonomy): domain Eukaryota; kingdom Metazoa; phylum Arthropoda; class Insecta; order Coleoptera; family Lycidae; genus Platerodrilus; species Platerodrilus igneus. Next base: position 3,633,946 of record JARFIW010001104.1, on the reverse strand, counting down.
GTAAACATTTTTGGTATGTAATACAATTTGAGACGCAATTATGACGTAATATCTTGTTGCGCAATATTGTGTATATGGTTAGTATGTGTTGCCAACTGTCGTTATGGCTCATGACGGTTGCGCGGGACTATAACAGTTATACCCTAGACTATAACAGGATTCAAAACTTAACAGGGTAAGTACTAGTAATAACATAGCTTGAAACTGCATTTCGATTACTACTAATTTTGCTCAATTTTTTGCCATTTATTGCTATAGGAACCCACTCAAACATCACTATAGTTAGTTGGTGCATCCTTATTTTGTTACGGGATTCCTACCCCTTTTGGGCAATTCTAAATTAAAAACTGAATGCTTCAAACACCCTTGACAGTGTATATTTCTGTTTGAAGAGCAGTGGCATTAACCCCTAAAATGAAGCTTATTCGAGCCTTTGGCCTCTCTCTAAAGAGTCCAGATCCAGAACCTGACTTGCCTCTAGAGCCATACGTATACCAGATCATGCTGCTCAGAGGTAGGCTATCCTTCTTTTCTGACCACTCCACATCTTGAACAACAGCTTCAAAAAATGTCTTTGGCTGATGTTGAATAGTCACTTGGTCCATACGCATCTCGAACAGATGTATCCAATTTCCTCCAAGCAATCTCGTGTGTGTGGTATATATATATATATATATATATATATATATATATATATATATATATATATCCGTTACACGTAATCGTATAGCTCCAGGTTGCTAGAGAAAAGTCGTATGTTTATTTTTACAACAAATAATAATCAAGGCATCAGCTATAAATTTATAATAATAGAAGCATTCGGATAAGTTTACGTATAAAAACACTAAACGTCAACTGATTGTATATTAAACCTATTATTATTATTGATAATAACTATTATTAGCAGAGGTCAAGCAATCAATGCTTTGAAGCAAGATATATGACTCGCCTCTAATATCAAAACAAAATTATTGTTAATTGATCAGAAATCGTATACAATCTGTGAATTAAATTGTTAAATAATAATATATGTATAATGTCTTGTCTAATATTCTAAGTTTAACCTGTTTGGTGGTCTTGCTACCCTACCGCTTCTGGTTACAGTGACCGAAGTGTGACTTGACGAAGTATATAGATTTTCTTCTTTTCTTTCGTTATTTTGTTCTGTGGGGGTTTCTCCGTTACTATTTACGCTACGATCTGTATATGAAAAAGAATTTCGTAAGGGTTGAAGGTGTTGTCTGTTCCTTCTATAGTTAGAATCTTCAACAACGAAACGCTGTAGTCATTTGGGCCTGATTTGTTTACAACTACCCCAGGTTTCTGTTCTCTTTTATTTTTATTTTGCAGTAAAATAGGTTGATTAGGCTGAAGTTCACTCAATTTTTTAGTCGAAACATCATAGTATGATTTTTGTACATCTTGGTTGAGTTTAAGTTTATTCTTAATTCCTTGCAAGGAAAATCTTGGATTCAAAAGTAATTGAAAATTTGTTTACTTAGTTAGCAGGTGGTAAGTTTTTTTGTGAATTAGATTTAACAAACGCATACTTACAATTAGCCATTGCTGAGGCTAGTAAGGATGTTCTAACTGTCAACACTCATAAGGGTTCATATTCTTTTAATAAATTACTGTTTGGTTTGGCTTCAGGACCAACTATGTTCCAGTCTGTAATGGATACCATTTTAAAACAGGTGACAGAGGAAGTTTGTTATTCAGATAATATCATAATTACAACCCCAGATAGGGAGCAATGTAAACAAAATTTGTGGCAAGTTCTGAAACGTTTAATTGAATATAATGTAAAATTGAATTTACTAAAATGTAAGTTTTTTGTTCCAAAAACGAATTTATTGGGTTATAGTTTAGATGAACATGGCTTGCGCCCATGCCATGATAAGGTTAGGGCTATTAGGAAATCGCCTAGACCTGAAAATGTAAAACAGCTAAAAAGTTTTTTGGGTTGCTTAAATTTTTATTGTAAATTTTTTTAAATGCCTTGTGATGTGCTGGCTCCGTTACATTATTTATTAAGGACGGATGTAGAATGGATATGGTCTAGTAAATGTGAGGAAGATTTCATTAAAAGTAAGGATCTATGTTAGTATTGTTTAACCCAAAATACCCAATAGTAGTTACTTGCGATAGTAGCGTATATGGTGTTGGTGCAACATTAGCGCATATGATAAATGGAATTGAACATCCCGTTGCAATTATTCACAATCGGAAAGAGAAGGGCTTGCAATTATTTTTGCGGTTAAAAAAATTTAATATGTATTTAATGGGAAACTCTTTTCAGTTTGTTACGGATCATAAACCTCTGGAAACAATTTTTAACCCAAATAAACAAATACCGCCTATTGCAGCAGCGAAACTGCAGAGGTGGGTTCTTATATTAGGGGCATATAATTACAGTTTAAAATATAAAAAAACAAGGATATTAGTAATGCTGATGTTTTATCATGCCTGCCTTTAAGCAATACCACAGATGTGGTGCATGTTGAAATTAGAAAATGTTTCTAACGTACAAAGAAATTTCAGAGGAAACCAGTTCTGATTGTGTTTTATGTGAGGTGAAAAATAAGTTAAAACAATCATGCTTATTTGAGTCAAATAATAATTTAAAACCGTGCTTTAAAATAAGGAATAATTTATTGATTGAAAAAGATTGTTTGTTGTTTTGACAACGCGTTGTTGTGCCCAAAACGTTGCAATTTAAAACATTAGACATGTTACACGGAAGTCATTTAGGGTTGCTAAAAATGAAAATGTTAGCACGTTCGTATGTTTTTTGGCCCGGTATGGAAGCTGACATGATTAAGCATATTCAAACTTGCGTACCCTGTCAGCTTACTTAAAAATTAGTAATCGCAAAGTTTTTTCATCATTAGAAAAAGAAGGTACTCCGTGGACTAAAATACATGTATATTTTCTAGAAGTCCAAAATTGTAAAATTTTACTTTTATTGATGAACACTCAAAATGGTTGAGTTGTTGGAAAATGCATAAAACAGATGCAAGTAGAGTAATTAGTAAGTTAAATCGCAATTTGCAATTTTTGGATTACCAAAAATAATAATGAGCAACAATGGTCCTCCTTTTAACTCAGCAGTTTAAGAGTTTTATGAAAAAATTAAATATGACATCTTTTACTTTGCTGGTGTATCACCCGCCGTCAAATGGGGAAGCTGAACGTTTTGTACAAGAAATAAAAAATTCCTAATACGTTCTGTTATATCAAGTAAATTAATAGTCTGGTCACTGAAGGTTTTGGGGGTCTCGATTCGTTGAACCTTCATCGATCGTCTCGAAATTTTAACAGCTGGTGAAGAATTAGCATAAAAAGCAAAAGTGACCCAGTGCCAATATGAGCTTTTTCCCTAGGGGTGGTACTAACCCCTTCTAGGGGGTGGCGACTGCTTTATTCCAAATAACCACGGAAATCGATAAATGGACTCATTTTAAGCAGAAAAGTTCGTATGAAATTTTTTTGTATACCCCATAGTTTTTCAGTTGTATGTGGTTGAAAATACTAATTTTTGACCAAAAAAAAACCTGTTTTTGGGCGGTTTCCTGAAAATAACTTAAAAAATTCAAGTTTAATAAAAAAAAGTGTAGAGAAAAAAATGAAGCTAATAAAAAAATGAAGAAAAAAGCTCTCTTGTAAAAAATTCATTACTGCTATATTATTCTTTTTCACAAAATGTTGAAAATGAAATGTCCAATGTCAAATATCAGCTGATGGGTCAGTTTTATCGAAAAATGTTACTAGATACTTTTTAAAGTGCTTAAAAATACCTTTAAAATTCGCTTTGATAAATGTCGATCGGATAAAAACTCGCCGAGTTATGATCAAAATAAAGCGTAGTACTCACATTTTTTATGAAAAATGAGCGCTGAGAGTGATGCCAAGTGCATCAAAACCAATTTTATCGCACTCCTTGTAAATTTTATTTTGTTTGGGTGTCATTTACGTGATGTGAAAGTTGTACCGGTTTACAATGCTTGGTTTTTGATAAAATGTCATCATCATCATTGGGTCTTCAGTCCTGAAACTGGTTAGACGCGTACCATCATTGTTTCCTATTCTGAACTAACCTACAGGTTTCCCCGAAATTTGCACATTCTGCATCTATCACTATCTGATCTAGGTCTACATCCGCCTCTTTTTTCCTATCTCTGCTTGTCATATATCACATACTATTCCCCAAAAATGCCTTAGAACGTATTATGCCCTTCTACTTCTCATATTTTTTCCCAAAGATATCCTTGTTCCCTTACTGTTTCTATAACCTATTTGTTATTAACTTTGTCTGTTCATCCTCGAACATCTGAAGCACGGCATTTCAAAGGCCGCTACTGTTCTTCTGTCTGCTTTTCAGACTGCTCGTATTTCGTAGGCATATTGTCTGTGCTGTGCTCCACACATACGCTTTCAACAACTTTTTCTTCTATGTTTGTTGTCATTCAGTGGTTGCGAAGGGGGGTAAGCAGCCTGTGGCTGCCAAGTTCCCCCAGCACTTGAACATTTACTGATTTAATATTTTTTCCAATATGTCTTTTCGCACAGTCAACATTAGTTGCAGATATTTCACAACAAACAACTAGTTGTTTATAATAATCATCAGATTTGTCTGCGCTTATTTTTTCGTCATTGGGTTTCCCGTCTCAAAACTGGTTGGACATGTACTTGCACTTATTTCTTTTCTAAACTAACCTACATGGTTTCCTGAAATTCTCACACAGTAGCCCTATTATTATGCCCTATTTCACAGAGATTTATTGAAGGGGGTTAAGCAACCTGTGGCTGCCAAGATCTCCCAACACTTAGACATTTGCCGAAATAATAGTTTTCCAGTAAATGCTTTCACGCAATTATCATTATTCGAGAATATTGCCCCTCCAATGCTTGTAGTTGCTTATAATAAATATCATGTTTAAGTGCAGCTACTTACTTCGTCATTAATTTATCCATCTTGGGACTGGTTGGATGCGTACCTCCATTGATTTCTCTTCTGAGCTAGCCTACACATTTCCCTGAAACTCCTACAGCCTACATCTTTCACTATCTGTGTGCAGTAGTCTAACCTAGGTCTACCTCTTCTTCTCTTTTTTCCTATCTCTGCTTCTAGTATATTCCGCACTATTCCTTCATGCCGTAGTATGTGGCCTATCATCCTATCTCTCCTATTTTTTACCGTTTTCCACACATTTCTTTCTTCCCCTACCATTTTTAGTACCTCTTCGTTCTTAACTTTGTCTGTCCATGATATCTTCATCATACGTCTGTAGCACCACATTTCTTGTCCGCTTCTCCCACTGTCCAGGCTTCACAGCCATACAGTGCTGTGCTCCACACATATGTTTTGAGCAATCTTTTCCTTGTTTCTATGTTTGTGGTCTTTGAGCACAGTAGTTGCTTTTTCTTGTTAAATGTAGCACGACCTTGTGCTAATCTTTGTTTTATATCTTTTGTGCTTTTCCCATCTTGCGTTATTTGGCTTCCTAGGTAGCAGAAATCCTTAACCTCTTGTAAGTTCGTGTTACATATTTGTATTCTTGTTTTTGATTTATTTTTCCCTCCTTTGCATACTAGTACTTTAGTTTTACTTTTGTTAATTTTCATACCGTATCTCTCTGTTAGAACCGTTTCCATTTTATTGAGAGCAGCTTCTAACTCTTCCTTGCTAGATGCTAATACCGCTATATCATCTGCAAATCTAAGCATATCTATTTTTTGTCCCTGCATAGTAATTCCAAATGTCTTTCTGCATTTGACAGTGTTCATTGCCTCCTTAATGTACAAGTTAAAAATTAGTGGGGATAGGGAACATCCCTGTCTTACCCCTTTCCTGATGTTAACTTCTCTACGTTCCTGCTCTAATTCTATTACTCCTGTTTGCTCTTTGTATAAGCTATGTACTATCCGTCTATCCCTATAACTCATTCCAATCTTTTTGAGTATTTCGAACATTTTTTTCCAATTTATATTGTCAAATGCTTTTTCCAGATCTACAAACCCTATATACACGCTTTCCCCTTTTTCTATTGTCTTCTCCATTATCACCCTCAGAGCTAAGATAGCCTCCCGTGTTCCCCTGTTTCGCCTAAACCCAAATTGGTCTTCTCCTAGTATTTCTTCAGCCCGTTTTTCCATTCGTCTTTGTACAATTCTAGTTAATATTTTTGATACGTGTGCTGTCAAGCTTATTGTTCGAAAATTTTCACATCTATCTGCGCCTTTCTTTTTTGGTATAGTTACTATGATGTTATGTTTGAAATCTTTGGGTATCTCGCATGTCTCATACATATAGCTTACAAGTTGGAAGAGACGTTCTGTTACTGCTTGACCAGCGGCTTTTAGAGTCTCCGCTTGCACCTTATCTGTACCCGGCGCCTTACCATTTTTCAGACCCTTTAATGCTATTTCAAATTCATCTCTAAGTATAGGATATCCCAAGTCATCATTTTCAATGTCTGATTCCTTTTCTAATGCAGTTAGTTCTTCTCCTGCATATAAATTCCCTATATATTCTTGCCATCTACCCACTTTCTCTACATTTTCTATAATGACATTTCCTCCCGCGTCCCTTATATTTTTGCTATACGGTTCTATATCCCTAAAATTGATTCTAATTAGTTTGTATGCTTGTATGTTTGTATGCTTGATAAAATGTCAATTTTGGATTTTTTTTAATAATTGAACATTTTTTTAAATTACTTAAAAAGTATGAATTTTACGCAAAAATAACAAGAGTAAAAAAATTTAGATTTTTTTGGCAAAAATTTTTGTTTTTTATAAATTAGTATAGGATGAAAATTGGCTGAGATATAACCGTTAAAAGTGTGAAATGAAATGTAAGCGTCGCCCTTTTTCATCCCTTCAAGCTCTATAATAATAAAAATAAATGATCCTACAGTTTTATAAGTAAAAGGATGTTATAGAGCATAAAATTATCTACAAAATGGTTTTTTATAAACTTTTCTATCTTCAAAATTGAGGGAGTTACGATTGAAAAACCGAGACAATTTTTTCGAAGAAATTTTTAGAGCGCATACAATTTAAACTATATTTGAATATTACCTATAAAATTATATAACATATAGCCTATAGGTATATATAGGTTTTAATGAAATCAAGCAAACGAAAAAAGATAAAGTAACTATGTTGCATGCTGTTAACAGCAAGGTAAAATTGGAGATAAGATCATCCCTATAGATCCACTATTATTATTTCAACGAATATGTGTCATGAAAAAAGCGACGAGGAATTAGAACTTTATTTGAAGTATGAGGTAGCACCTTACCCACTTTTGCTGTTTGATGAAGTTGACATGAGAAAAACCAATAAATCATTGCTATACTCATTATTCGAACCAATGAATCATCTGCATATTTCATTGATGGAGGCATGTTGTTATACAGAGTTAAGTAGCCGGAGAAATGCATTTATCAAAAAGTTTTTCAAGCATACGTCTCATACAACAAAAGAAATTTTGGCGATCACGTAACCGTTATCTTCGATTCATACGACGGTGAAAGTACTAAAATCATTGAAAGGAGCTGTCGATCCCAAAAATTTACCATCAAAGTGTCAATTTACAGAAAAAACGAATGTCATCATCGACCAGGAATTTTTTTTATCCAATTACAAAAATAAAAGCAGATTTATTAGTTTTCTCATAGAAGAGTTGGAAAAAAACTCGATTAAATGTTACCAAGCAAAAGGAGAAGCCGATGAAATGGTTGTCGAAGTTGCTATTGCAGATGACATAGATTTACAAAAAGTCATTGTAGCTGAGGATGTGGATATTATGGTTATTTTAACAGCTACAGCCAATAAAGATGAAGAAATTAGGCAAACAAAGCACACTTTCGATAATATATTCATCTAAAAGTTTTGAATTAAATTTTCCAAACAGTGCGAATTTAATTGCTTTTTCGCATAGTTTTACTGGCAGTGATAAGACTTCTTCATTTTTTAATAAAGGCAAAAAAAAGTTTTTTGGTTTACTAGAAAAACGATCTGATTTGCGAGAAAAAGCACAAATATTTTGCGATCCTGCGTCGGAAGTGGACGATATTATCAAAGTTTGAAGATACTATGCAGTATTGTTGTACGCAGTTGCAAAAGACACTCAATTAAAGAAACTGGAGCAAGTTGAAGACTTTTCAGTTTTGCTCGAGCAAATGAGGTACGAATCCTTTATAAAAGCAACAACTAAAAGTAGCGCAGTTAAACTTTCATCGCTTGTCCCTACTGTTGGAGCATTGGATGAGCATTGTAAAAGAGTTTATTTTCAAACGCAGGTTTGGGTTGGTAATAAAGATATTCACGCAACCGTTTGGGGGTGGGTTAGCAACAAAGATTCACTGCAACCAGTAAAAATGTCGAAAATGCCAGCACCTGAAGAACTTTTAAAAATGATCTTTTGCAATTGCAAAAAAAGAAAGTGGTGTGTCGTGCGGATGCAGATAAGGTGGACTGTTCTGCAATCGAACATGTGGCACTTGTTCTGGCGATAATTGCCAGAATAGTGCCCTCGTTGAAGACGAAGAAGAAGATGTCGACGGAGAAGACAGCGGAGTTGAAAATTAATAAATTATATTTACAAATATATTATTTAAAAAGTTTAAGGGATGAAAGGATATTACTTTATACAAGTAGGTAATAAATAGTAAATATATATTAAATAAGTAATTACAATAAGTTATTTATGAGTATTATAATTTTTTTTATTAAAACTCAGCACAATGATGCCAAGGGGTTGACTTTAAGGGTTGAACATGCACCACTCTTTTAATTTATATTCTAGGGCGTGTAACTGTCTTTATTTATTATGTTTAAATATAATTAAAGTCAAATATTTGTTTATTATTACATTATTATTACAATTTTACCGTTTTTCATACAAAGGGGTGGTTTTAACCCTTAAAAAATAAAAAGCTCATATTGGCATAGGGTCACTTTTGAATTAGGGGGGCAATACGAGCTTACTCCTACAATTTCATTAAGATCCATGAGGGTTCAACGAATTGAGAAGTCGAACCCCATTTTTACCTTCAGTGACTAGAATATAAAAGGTATGTCTATGAAAGATCGTTTAGAAGCTATTTTATTTAGTTATCGCTGTATGCCTAGTACTGTAACAAAAGTATCACCGGCAGAATTAATGTTTAAATTTCCCTTTCGTAACGAATTATCGATGTTAAATCCTAGGGATAAGGTAGAAGTTAGAAAATTTAAGGGCATATTTAAGTATCAAGTAAATGATCGTGTTTTATTTTTAAATCCTGTAAAATCTATGTATCGATGGATTCCTGCAACTATTATGTATCCTGTTAGTCCCTTGGTGTACATAATTAATCTAAATAATGATTCGATTAAAAAGGTACATATAAATCAGTTAAAACCTAGTAATTTAGCGGTAAAAGTGCATCCAACGGGGAGATTTGTAAATTGGTGCCAATATCAATTACCTAGTGATATTTCAGTTAGTAAAGAAGAAGAGTTAGAGGGTTTCTCACCCTAAAGGTATATTAAAGAGATCCCCAAGACCAAAAAGAAATTAAAAACCTCCAGTACGTTTTTCCCCGGAATTAATTAGATAGGTTTTTTTTTGTATTTTGGCTTAGGATATATGTAGAATTTTGTTTTGTATGTATTGTTTAATTTAGTGGAGGGAAGTGTTGTATAAGATAATATAGCAATATGTAATATCGTATTAATGTAAGGGCGCACCTCCCAAATTTAATAATAGGCACGTGTGCTTGTGGCACGTAGGTGAGGAAACGTAATTAGAATGGGAGCTGGACGATTAGGGTTTGTTGGTGATTGTTTTGGATGTTGATCTAAATAAATAGTATTAAGGAGGAGATGAGACTTTATTTATACAAGTGTAAGTGTTTGAGTATACCAGTTTGTCGATAATAATGTTAGTGAACCCAATAAGAAACATAACAATCAACTGTAAATTGTTGTACAGCCCTAAAACTTTATGAAACATCTTCCTGCAATTTGAACCAATAATACAGAGGAGTTACCTGTACTATAGAGCCTGTAAGTTTTATGAAACAGGTATCTGGTATATAATATACTACTAATGTTCGTAAGTGCTATTGAAATAATAGTTTGCATCTATTTTTAAAAGATTTCAAGGCAAACAATAGAATATTAATTTTATGTTGTTATTCGTTAATAATTAAACATATTTTATTACAATGGCCCATAGAAAATTGAATTAGTAAAGCCACAGTGAATAATGAATGACAACTTTAAACATAATTTATTAATGAATGTCAAATTGCTTACGTAAAAATAGATACTGAAACGTGACTAGCTTTCAAAAAGTCTATATTTCCTAAAAGTAATTGCTATGAGTAGGTATTTAAATAATGTTTAAAGCTGAACGCGTCTTTTTTGTTTTACAAGTGAAGAATAGTGAATACACCAGAAGCACTTTTTAAGGTTTGTCAATTATTTTTTTCTTTAATTATCATATATATTACTTACACAAATAAATTAAACCATAAAATGTATTTTAAATTTCCTAAAGAACTTTGTAACTCAGCAAATGTGGTATTATAAATACTGTAAATCTAAAAAATAAATGCAGCAGAGATATGAATTTTTGGCAAATTGTAACATTACTTTGGTATAACCAAATCGTAAAACGAAATTCTGAATAAATGTAATATTTGAAGGTGGTGTTGGTAATGAAGATGGCATTAGATAAATTACATTGTAGATAATTTTTTCTTAATATTACATTTTCAAATTTGTCGCTAGAACTTTAACTTGTTTTTGTAAAATTTGACGTGGAAGACCTAAAGATAGCACCGATTAAATAAATTAGAGTCTACAATATTTTGTATTTAATACATCATTGTCATCATTGAGTCTTCAGTCCTGGAACTGATTAGATGCGTATCTGCAATTGTTTCCTATTCTGAGTTAACCTACACATTTCCTTGAAATTCCCATAGCCTACCCTTTCACTATTTGTGTGCAATAGTCTAATCTAGGTGTACCTCTACATCCCCTTTTTTCCTTCTCTGATTTTAATTTATTCCACACTATACTCTCATGCCCTAGTATGTGTCCTATCATCCTAGCTCTCCTATTTCTTTTACTATTTTCCACATATTTTTTTCTTTCTCTGCTATTTCTAAAACCTCTGTTCTTAACTTGGTCTGTCCACGATATCTTCATCATGCGTCCGTAGAACCACATTTCAAAGCCTTCTATTTTTTCTTGTCCGCTTTTTCGACTGTCCACGTTGTACAGTGTTGTGCTTTACATATATGCTTTCAACAATGATTTCTTTGTTTCTGTGTTGGTTGTTTTTAAACATACAGCTGCTTTTTCTTGTCAAGTGCAACACGGCCTTGTGCTAATCTTTTTTTACTATCTTTTGGTGTTTTCTCTTTCTATTGTTTTCTAAAAATATACCTGATTTTACATATATTTAATGGTAAGCAAAGGAGTGTAAGTAACCTGATGGTTACCAAGATCCCCTGCCACTTAGATACTTGCGGAATGAATAGTTTTCTAATTACGCCTTTTGCACCATCAACATTTGTTGAGAATACTGCAAAACCAATATCTGTAGTTGTTTACAATAATTATCAGGTGTATGTACAATTACTGTTTTTATCATTAGGTCTTCCATCCTGGAATTAGTTAGTCGCATAGCTCCATTGTCTACTACTTAATACAATGGAGAAAAATTAAAAATATTTAGATAAATTCAGCAACTTCGTGCCCAAATTTGAATGATGTTTATTATTCAAAAACTTTTATTGGCTTTTCATGATTAGAAAGAACGATCAATCTGACAAACTGTAAATACACCGAAACTGGACATTGATTGTTCTCTCTTTCTATATTGCTAATAAGCCCAATTAACATTTTTAGCATTAATATTCAAGCTTTGAATTTATAGTGGGATCAGAAAAAACGGCAGTCACATGACTGCTTTCTTTTGTGGTCCCGACTATAAGTTTCTATCAGTAAAGGACAATTTTACTTGAACAAACAAGGTTTTTGTTTTTCAAACTGATTATACAAGTCCTTTCAACAACTTGTTGTTACAATGGAATTTGCTAAAAGCGCTAGATAGATTTTGGGTCGTTGGAAGCTTCTCTTTACAAAAGTTTTATTTCCAATAACACTTTTATCAAATTTATTTTTATTATATAATTACAAAATTGATTTATTTTCTTTTACAACTTGTCCATTAAACGAGATTTAATTGAAGTTGACAAAAATATTCTAAGTTACTATTTTAACACATCAATAATTAAAAATTACAATGAGTAGCTTGAATCACTAACAATGTTAAAGTTATGAAGTTCGAAGAATGACTGGCGATCAAGGGCTCCTCACAGTAGTTACGAAGCCTCTGGTCTCACTTCATCTTGTGGGAAAGTGCAGATCCTGCTCTCTGCAGTTTCTCGATAATCATACAATGTCTTATTCTAAGTAATTTTAATTAATTAATTTCTGCACCTGAAGTATCAGGGTGCGTCTGATATGAACTCTGTTAACTTTAATTATATAACCTTCATTTAATACAATGTAACATGCTATTACTAAGACATAATAATTACATTTATTTTATATGCATTTTAATATGGAGGATATGTAACTCCCTCCCAACTATATACTTTCAGCTAACCGTTAACAGTACAAATATTATCTTCTTAACACTACGATGTTATCTTCTAAATTACTTGCTAACGAAGCACTATAATTTGTAACGGGCATTTTTTATAGCTTAACATTTTACGCTCCCTTTCTGTTAGCGTACTTAAAAATACATCGTTTCTTTGGGATCGCTGTTTGTATAAAGTAAATACTTTCGAATAGTTTTCAGATTTGTATGCAATTTAACTCGTGTGTATTAATTAAAGATAGATAAATTAAAGATTGATTCTCATTAATAAATAAATTCCAAGGAGTGAAGGTTAAACAGCTTGTACTTAATTATAGATTGCATCGTTCTTGTCTGGCCGTCGTATAAATTCAGTTCCTTATGTGAATATACAAGTCTAGATAATAGGCGATAAGCGGTTGTAATAGCGACGAGTTGATATTAACAGATGAGTAGTTGGAGTTTGCTCTTCGTTCCTACAGATTAATTACGTTAAAAAATAGTGTGTGCTGTTTGCTTTGAAAAGAGTCGTATTGTTTTAGTGATACGCGTAGCTTTACTAATTGTTCTTTTTGTTGCTTTTCTGTTGGAAAAAAAGTGATAGAACTTGTTGACTCGACCGCACGCGCTTGTTTTACGGAACATTTTTTTAGTGATACGCGTTGCCTTACTAATTGTTTTTAGTTGTTTTCTTGTGAGATAAATGTTTTAAGGAACATTTGACGGACTTTTTTTTAGTGATACACGTGCTTGACCCGCTATGGTTCTTTTTAGTTGTTTTGTCTTTTGATATTTAAACGGTGTGTGCAATCTAGTTTCGCGGTCCTGTCCTTCTCAGAGGAGCGCATACTTTGGATTATTTAAATACAGTGATACTGTAGTTTCTGAATTTTCTAACAACCAAGAATCTAAAATAGACCAGTGCTTGCGCAAATTTCGTTATTTGCGAAATATAACAGATTACCGGCTTACAAAGGTATTGTTTGAAGTTTCTCACTGCTTATCGGGATGTTTATGAAAATAATATACATCTGGTCCCAGTTGAAATTAAACTATTGCTACAGAATATTTCGAAATTATTGTCTTAGGAAATAGAATTTATCAAGGCTACATAGTTCCGACGCGTGATATTGTCTGCTGCTAACCCCAGTGAAATACGTAGGTGTGATTAGTGTAACGTGTGATAAGTTCCATCAACACCCTCACAGTCAAGGGTGAAGTGCTTCGTTAGTGCAGGACATCGTTGAATCCCACACTTCAGTTGCAAGGAAGCGTTGCTGAAGGACTTTTGTAAGTTGAACTATTTCCTACTGGTTATTACTTTAAATATCTATCCGTTGCTTTACCATATCTTTGTCGTTCTGATACCTTTTACAATAGACTTGCATGCTATTTTAAAACATAGAAAAAGAAAGAAAAATCAATACTACTGAATTACTCATACCAATTGTGTCTTATCTATTTATCTTTTGTCAACATTTTATCTGATTTATGTTTAATTGGTGTGTGAGGAAACGTTTCTGTTACTCCCCAATATTACCTCACTTTGTGATAAAAATTTTTGTAATGCTTTTATCGTGATTATATTATATAGTTTATCTAAACAGTTTTATTTACATTCTACAAAGTACTGAACAATCTATGCTCGATTAGCATGCTATGCTTTTTCTTTATTTCAGGTTTGCAGGACTAATCTTTATTTATTGCAGGTTTGCTATTCTAATTTCTTTTATTGCAGGTACTGTTACTAACTCCTTACCGCCGCATACATCATAGGTCAGTCTGCTTTCTACAACCCCCCCCCAATCTCCGATAGAGTCCGGTCATTCTTTGATTTTCTTGGTGTTACGTACGGCTACGAGCCAACGTAGCATAAATTTGGCGCCCAACGTGGGGCTGCCACGAAAAAAAAAACGTAACTGAAAATTTGGCGCCCAGCGTGGTGCCACGAAAAAAAAACGTAACAAATTAAATATCCAAGCACAAATTATAATTTATATTAGCACTACAGTAATTCATATCACAGAGTAATTTATATCGACGGCCACTTGTATCACATCTTTTGAAGCTCCAACCAGAACTGGACTGCAGAACACCTTAATGGCAATTTATACCTTAACCAATTGTTCTAGATTATTCCAATACATACCAGAATTTGTAAATAATGTTCTCGAGATTTTCTATTGTAACCTAGATTAGTGTTAAATTCAAAACCGTAGTACTTGTCAAGCAACTCTATTTGAAAATGTCACGTTACAGATTGCCTATCAATTATCTTTTGCGTACAGATGCTTCGTTTTCGTTCTAATATAATTATTCTGGTAGGAGCTAGATCAATCCGTGCTACACTGCCCCTCTCTTAAAACAGTTCTGTTCTAAAACACTGTGTGACCCGTTGGAAGACCCTATGGCGATAAGGAGAGTAGAAACAATTTCTGCAGGTTCCATGTTGATAGAAGTAGCAATAAACACTTTTTACAGCAGGGGCTGTACCACTTGGTTTGTAACCGCACACCAAAATCTGGAGCCCGGTTTTCTAGACAGTGCTTCTAGCAAATTTTGTACCAACCTCCAGTTTAACCCATCAAGCCCACAGCCGATCATAGGTATGGTCAACTTCTTGACTTCAAATTCGATCATCTGACCGTTCAGGTCCGCTAACGCTTTCCAAAGATCCGATTTATCAGAAGGCCGTTGACTAGTAATCAAGTAGCAGATGCCTCGATGTCTGTCCTTTAGTCGTATGATTTTTCCAACCTTTGGTTGTTGTCAGCGATGATCCAGACTACCAAATTTATTTTTAAACACCTCAGCAAGTTCTCGGGATATATCAAGGTCCACCGTCACGCAATGTGCCAAAGAATGTTACGATAGCACACCGAATGGATCATCTTGAATCTCTTCTGTAACCCCAACTCTCGCTTTGCCGGTGCCATTGTACAGGGACATGAATCAATCCTAGCTCGGTCCCGACCTTCGTTTCATCCTCACGAACGTAACTGCTTGTTAGTCTAATGCTTGCCACTTTTCAACATTACCGAGGGTATCACTATCGTAGGAGCTAACCAGTTAACTTGCACCACTATTGTTCTTCCCTTTGGAAGCTTACGAATCCGATGTACCACGTCTTTGATCTTTTTACAACTTTGTATGGAACCTCTGAATGTCTTTGTAACTTTGACGCCAGTTCGCGCCTTCGGTCTGATAGCCAGACGCGGTCGTGCTCATAAAAATCAGACTCTGCGCCGTGTTCTCAGATCCAATCTTCAGCCGATTGCTTGCGATCTGGATATTTTTCTAACATCACTATGGATGTCATGCATATTGCACCCGAGAGTCTCAACGTAGCTCACGTCCAGTATGTCATTTCCGTGCTTACGCCCAAACTAAAGATAGCACGGAAAAACGTATCTCGCTTTCCAGCATGGCACATACAGGTGTTTTCCGGTGTTCTCATGAACCAAAGACCGATTGGCCAATAAAAATATATGTAAATATTGGTCGCTAGTCTTTCTGATGTTTGGAAACCACTTTGGAAAAGTGCGGTTTATGCTCTCTACCATACCATCCGCATGCGGGTGTTGGTCAGACCTTCCCCAGCAATCGGCAAACTATTTGGATTAACACCGACTCAAAATTATTCTCCTGATCGGCGTGCAACTCCATTTGAACCCCAAAACGGCAGAACAGTTCCTTTACCAGCATGTCAGCGACGCTTGTAGCTTAATGGTTTGGTATAGCATATGCTTCGGTCCACTTCGTAAAATAGTTCATGGTTGCTAAGATGTACCTATTCCCGGAATCGGTCTTAGAGAATAGACCGGAAATATCGATTACCACTCTATCAAAGGGGCTCCCCACGTTGTATTGCCTCATTAAAGCCTTGCAGTTTCCCAATGGTGCACACCGCTGACACCTGTGGCACCACTCTTTTACATCGTCCCAGTAAAATCTTGCCCAAACTTTTTAGCATCCTCTTAATGCCGACGTGTCCTTCAGAGGTCCAGTTATGTAGATTGTAACGCGATGCGTTACGCTAATAATATATTAGATATGGAATAAGTGGAATTTAATTGTGAAGGGACTAAATGTATGGACGCGCTTTGTATAAAAGATTTCGTAAATAATCATACTTAATTAATCAGGATATTTCAATTTTTGTTGCTATAGGAAAAATTCAGATAGGAAAGTACAGAGTTATTCTTTAAATAATTTTACGGTAATGAAAGGCTATGACATTAATAAAACCACAAAACAGACAGCGAAATGAGACAAGCACTTGCGTATACATTTCCCACATGTAAACAAATTGGTACAAACTGCAGGCGTGAGAATTGGTGAAGTAAGCATAGAATAAACTCAACGCGTTGTATTAATTAGACGCTGACCTTAATAAAATATGATTTACGTTGAGAGCAGAGTAGATTTGTTGGATGCAATGGAAGAAATAAAAGTGGTTATATGGAACTCAGATTTGGAAAACATTAAAATGTAGAGATACGCGCAAATAGAACAGAATGTGGGGTTTAGGAGTTGATAGAATGAGTTTTTATATGGGGGATTTGATAGAATGTGAATTGAAAAGTGAGGTTAAAAGTACAGAAACTCTAAGAAAAATTGAACGGCATTCCCGAAGAAAAATAACACGGCAAGCGATATGTAAAATGTGAAATGCATCTGCAAGTGGCAGGGTAGTTTCCGGAATGCGCGAGCGCGGATATACTGTAACAGTTTTGAAACAAGGAAGTTGAGCTGGGCGAATCAATCCCTCATAAAATTAACTTGATTAGTGCACGGCCGCTTTCTGTGTTGGAACATTGAAGCAACGATTGCAAGCAACATTGGTGTTCGTGGATACTCACGAATTACACAGTGTGTAGTAGATAGTTTGAACATTTAAAAATTTTAATTATGCATTTATGAACTAAAATGCTTAATGGTTGTTATTTATGTAATAAGGAATTAATTCAAAAGTAGAAATAATGATTGAATTGGACTAATTAGTGGCTGATAGAGTGAATGGTGATCTGAAATACCAGAATTATTAGTGAATTTTAATTTAATAATAGTATAAAACCTAAGTATTTTTGAAAGGACAATGATACAGCATAAAGTTGGTATTTAACTGTCTTCTGGTTTTTTGTTATGAAGTACTCTGCCAATAATTTGGGATTTATGAATGTCATATAATTAAATAGGAAAGCAAGAAATTTGGGATGGCGAATACTTTTGTTGAAAGCTTAAGGTTAATTTTTTCTTTAAATTTTCTTTACAATTTATTTTAGCAATACCTGGCCAGATTTGCGGGTAAGAATTATTTTACGAAAGGATATTTATATGTGTATTCAGATTACTTTTGTTAATAGAGGTTAAGCTTAAGTTGATTTTGATTTTAATTACTTAGGAAGTATGTAGTCAATGATTTGTAAAGAATATCCAGTTACCCCAGTAATAGTGCAATTTGGAAAGAGCATTATATTTTGAGAAATTCTTTTATTTATTACCAAATATAGGATTCCAAAGCATGTTACATGCCAAACTGGTCATGTATCATGTTTTAGGTTTAGAGATACCTTGTAGGTTAATTACCGCGTATTTTTGAAATGATACGCCGTTGCTGACAGTCGAGTCGGCGCAGAAGGAATGCGGATGTGCGCGAGTGTAGGAAGCGACTTTAAGCAACGAGACATGGACGAAGCAATAAGTATCTAAGTGCGGTGTAGTTTTTGAAAGAAAAACACGTATGTAGTTTCCCTTTGTCTCCCATTATCGTTCCTCTACCTATTTCCTTTCAAACCCTTACGAGATGCAATAGAAGTTTAGTGACGAATAATAATTTGATGTTCAACACGGCGCAATCTCAACCCTAACCATGTGCTGGACCCTGAATTGAAGTTCCGAGAAATACACATCACGTAAGTAATTTGAATTTTACCTAGACTGTGCATGTAAATTGACTTAGACAGCGATTGCATCATCCGGTAAAAACGTAGTCTGTATATGTTATAACAATGGCGTTAGAGCCACGCGTAAAGTGTAATAACAGAGCGCAAATTGCAACGCGGTAAATGTAACAAGTAAGGAAGTTTTACGCGCAATAACAGTCTTCCACATGGAAATGACACCAAAAACTCGCAAAGGCGGACAGTTTGGCGCCCCTCGATGTTGACAGTAGATTAGACCTTTCAGGGTAAATGTTAACGTAATGTAAAATTTTGAATTTAAGCTTTGCTATTTTCGTATTTATTTTTTTTATTTTCTTTTCTCCTTTATCAATAGGAACTCACATCGGCACCACTGCAGTTAGCTGATGCACCATTATATTGTTACGGGCTTCCCGCTCTTTCAGGACAAATCAAAATTAAATCATTTATTGCTTACTTTACCTGTAACAAGATGTTCTAAAACCTCCAACACTCGGTTTTAAGAACCACCACCTGAAGCATACTTTGGGATCTATCTTCATTCTCCAAGGATCGCACCAACATTCCATTTCCTACTTTCAGGGGATCCTATTTCGCCCAGTACAATTTCAAGGTACTACTCAACGGGCTAATGTCCTGCCGGAGGGACGTTTTCTCCGACCCTCCAACCCAGAATGACAATTCTCATGTTCTGTTCGCATCAGTAGAGGCTGCCAAACGTCAATGGTCACGGTAGCCTGACCAATTAGATCTCGCTTTGTTTCTAACCGTAAGCAATGACTACAATCTTCGGAACAAGGCTGTCTTGAAAGCGTATTCGCATTATGATGACTTGTACCAGCACGGTACTTCGTCATACTCCTGCAGCCTTTCTATCTATCTGGAGACTTTCCCTTCGGTGTTCTAATCTGTAACAACCACTTCAGGGCAGCGTGGTCAGTTCGCAGGTAGAATTTTCTCCCGTAGAGGTACATAAAAAGTGTTCTACGGATTTCACCACCGCTAATAGTTCTCTGCTGGTAACGCAATAGTTTCGTTCCGACTTCGAGAGCACCTTGCTAAAATAACCAACGACCCTTTCTTGCCCGCCTTGCATCTGTCTGGGATAGTACACTTCTGATGGCAACATTGATAGCGTCTGTATCCAAGATGAATTTGTGTTTCAATCAAGGATAACTTAAGATTGGAGTTGTTGTCAATAGATGCCTTAGTTCTTGGAACGCATTTTGCCAATCTTCATCCTAAGCGTAATCACGTCCATCTTCGGTCAACTTGGTCAAAGATTTGCTTATATTTGCAAACCCGAAAACGAATCTTCTATAGTAAGTGCACAATCCTAGAAAGCTGCGGAGTTGATGTTCGTCTTTTGGCACCAGCCACTCTTGCACCGCCTTAACCTTTTTCGGATCTGGTCTGATTCCGTTGCGTTAAATTACGTATGCTAGATATTTCACCTCTTCGCTTAGTAGGTGTGACTTCTTTGGACTTAGCTTCAGATTGGATTTTTTGAGTCTCTAAAACACTTCTTCTAAATTTTCCAAGTGTTCCCCTAACGACTTTTCAAAATCACGACCACGTCATCCAAATATACAAGACACGTTTTCCACGATTACCCAAACAAGATGTTAACCGTTAAACGCTTGAAGGTGACAGGAGCGTTGTAGAGCCCAGATGGTATGGCGGTAAATTGTGATAAGCCAATAGCAATAGCGAAAGCAGTCTTTTCCCGAGCTTTGGGTTCCATATCCACTTGCCGTTAGCCACTTTTCGAATCCAAGGTTGAGAACCATCGCGACCCTGAAAATGTATCTAGGATGTCGTCAATCCTTGGAAGTGGATAGCTATCCCTTTTTTGTTTCGTCAATCAATTGTGTGTAGCCCACACAAAATCTTGTCGATCCATTCTTAACGAGCACAGTAGGATATGCCGAAAGGATATCAGAGTGCTCAATCACTCCCTGCCCTCCAAAATATGCAATCATTTTTTCTGCCTCCTCGCGTTTGGACAATGGGAGTCTTCTCCTGCTATTTTATTGGCTGTACACCTCCTGCAGATTCTATGCCGGATTACTGCGGTCTTTCCTAATTGACCGCCGTCAACCGTGAACACGTCCGAGTACTGTCGGATCAAGTTTTTAAGTCCTGCCAGTTGTTGTTGTTTAAGATGCTGGTGCAGTTTCGTCAACAGGTGGTTCTTTCTCAACATTTTCTTTTATAAACTCTTTTAATTGCTCAACAGCTTTCACATTTTGTGTTACTTTCTTCTAATTTCACTGCCAAGCTTGCAGAATTTGTCTTGTGTTTCTGCGCGTTTTTCTTACTTCTCTGAAAACTGTCGTGTATTTTACGTTTTCTATACAATTCTATACAATTCTACAAAGTTACTGGCCAAGTTCTCCGCAACGCTTGGCTTGAATTCCTTGAAAAAGGAAAGGATTTTGCTTCCGTTTCCTTCTTTTCTCAAATCACAGACATGCAAATAAAAATCGTTCAAAAGTCTTTAGTTCCACTAATTGACACCAGTGTAACGAAAACTCTATTTGCCATAACGACAGTTCTTTATCTTCAAACTGATTGTATAAGCTTTTTCAACAACTCGTAGTTACAATATTTGTTAAATACTCTCTCAACAATTTATTTTCAACTAATCGCTAACAGTACAAGTATTATCCTCTTAACACTACGATGCTATCTTCTAAATTACTTACTAACAAAGCACTATGATTAATTATCCAAGCACTAATTATTAATTTATATTATCACTAAGGCAATTCATATCACAGAGTAATTTATATCGTCATTCATTTATATCACATCTTTCAAAGCTGCAATCAGAACTGATCCGCAAAACCGTTTACCGGCAATTTATACTTTATCCAATTGTTCTAGATTATTTTAAAACATACCAGAATTTGCAGATAATATTCTCTAGGTTTCCTATTGTAACCTAAATAACTCTTACATTAAAAATCATTGTTCCTATAAATCACCTCTATTTGAAGATGTCACGCCACAGGGTGCCCACCAATTATCTTTTGTATACAGATGCTTCGTTTACGTTCTAATGTAATTATTCTGGTCAACAGTAAACAGACCTTTTGGCGTTATAATATTATGGCACAGCAAAATGGCATACAAAAATATCGAAAAATTATGTTCCATGTTTAAAGGTATCACCAACGAAATTGTACTAAATTTGCTTTTGTCTTTAGTGTTACAGACAAATTTAAGACGAATAAAGCAGTAATGAGGGAGTTTTTGAAAAATTAGATTTTTAATGTACAAAGTTGCTACTAAATAAACTAGTATAGCGCCGCTTTTTGTCTTTGGGATTAATTTTTATTTTTGTAATACAAAATTGAATTATCATTAGAGTGCATTTGGACGTAGCAGAACAGTTAAGAAAATTTCAAAAATACTTAATTCTTAATGTTTGAAGTTGGCACCATCTATATAAAATTGCTTATTAGTTATTTGTTTTTAATAGACACTAATGTGTAGGAAATGTAGGTTCTGTTTAAAATTAATGAGTTCCCAGTACATATAGGCATTGGGACTGCTCACTCTGTATAATATCTTAATATTTGAAATTAATGTTTGTTTATTTTGTACTTTTTCTAATTTATAATTAAATCCATGGGTTCACATCCTGCCCAAGACCTTATATTTTCCATCTTTCAATTACTAGTTCGTTTTGAAATGATAATTTGGATTTTGTATAAAGGCCTAAGTTATTATTTCATCTTGGTAATTAAATTAATATTAAAGTATTACAATCTACTTGCCTTGTGGAATCACCCAATATATATGGTCATTAAGCACCGAATTCTGTGAGAAAACCTACCCAAAACGGATAAAAATAAAATTTCCCAATATTTAATGTTTACACTCTATAAACATAGAAGCGTATTTCCGTGAAAATATAAGTATTCATTTTGTTCGTATGTAAATATTTATTTCTGTAAAATGACTTTGGAAAAGTTTTATTACATTTATTGCAGACTGAAAAGACCGCGAAATAAGTAAAAAAATGTAAATACAAAAGCATTCATTCTCGTTAAAAATACCAATTTTACGAGCTTCTAAAACAAATCATATTTTTTTAAAGAAGCCTAACTTTAAAATCCGTGTGTAGATAATTATTCTAGAAGAGCACTTTGTAAAACAAGTTTTAATGCATTTATAAAGATCGCCAAACGAGTCTAAAATGTAAATTCAATCTTTATGAATGCCACAATAAACGCTATTTATTCAAAACGTTATACACTGCATTTAAGAAAACAAATAGTCCAGAATTTTCAAATTCATTCACTTTAATGAAATAAACAAATACGGCATTCCTTCGAGAAGTGTTCTCAAAGCTATTAAATCAGCAAATTAATTCTTGTGTGAATAACCGACCCTATTCGCGGAACATAATAGTACCAAAAGATTATAAAATAGATAAGATAACGAGTTTATCTTTAATTATTAGAGAGTTTATAGGAGAGCAACACCCAACTCTTGTTTTAATGCATTAAGAAAGGATGCGAGACCTTTTAGGATAGCCTTAAATTTTACACTGTCAGTTCATTAGAGATAACAGAACGCGGAAGTGTGGGTAATTATATTGCATCATGTGGATGTGTCATACTTCTAAAACTTTGAAAAACATTGACGTATTGAGATTATTTATAAAACATAGAGAGGATTTTAATGAAGAGAGATTCATTCAAGATTGTTAATTCATTCTTCCGGCATCCAACATGTATGATTTACGATTTGTAATTTATTCAAGATTCGGCATGCACGATTTGATAGTCAAGATTTGAAGATAAGTACTTCGACATTAGATAGTTGATAAATTGTTACTGAATGGAGTGCGACAATTATTAATTTATGACTGCAATATAAATAATCTTAGAGTAAGGCCACACGATACTTTAACGTGTAAAAGTACTTTCAAAGACGTATACTTCGACGGATGGAAAATCAATTAAAATAGAGCACTAAAAATTTTGAACAAAGAACTTTTAAATGCAATTAATTCCACAGGAGACGATGTTTTTATAGGCGAAGAGAGATAGTCATAAAGAAGAATGCAACGATTCAAACTGCAAGTATAACTTTGTTTTATAACCTAAAAGAATATTTAAGCATTATTAAGTAGATTAAGCTAGAATAAGCCTTTATTTTGCGTATTTGTCAATGGCTAGTTTATTTCATCAATTTTGAGGTCAGCGCTCGAAGCGCTTTGACGCTTACAAAAATTTACTGTTTATGGTCGTTGATCAACTACACTGACAGACAGAGTAATACAAGGATATGTAAATTATTCAGAGATTTTTAAAGATAATTTTGTGATTTACACATCAAATATTTTGGGGTTCTCTAATTATTAACAAGGATTAGGTGAAGATTGTTTTAATACGTAAGTAGTGATAAAATAATTTTTCCTTCTAAACTTAAGTTGTAAATTGCATTTTTAAGCGGCATTTATTTCTGTGCATGTAGGTAGATTATTTAGATAATGTGTATAACAGAAAGATATTCTTGAATGTATAAAGGATTGTTCATAAATGTTTCTTGACATTTCTTTGTTTTATTTCATTTTCGCCAAATCCACGGCATCTTTGTCGCTGAGCTAGCCAAAAAGGAAAAGGGGCCCATATTAACATTTTTAATTAAGCAAGCATCCATTGTATCCTTACATTGGTCAGGGCAGTTTTACCAAGTATTACTTTTAGCTCCTCCCAACGTTTGGGATCCGATTCACAGCATTTATTTTGGACGTTTAACGACAGTACGGCTGTACCTAAATATTCACAGCAATATACATACACGCACCACACACACACAAATATATATATATATATATATAAACAGTTATAAGATGAAATAAAAACCCAACTTTTTTTATGTAAAGTTGAATTACCATTTCAAATCGAACTGGTAATTGAAAACTGCTAATATATATATATATATATATATATATATATATATATATATATATATATATATACCAGGTTATCATAAAGTAAGGGATATATTTTAAATCATTACAACTTTTAATAAATTAAGTTAGTAACATAAAATAAACGAAATCTAGTTGCTTAATGAATGGGATTTTACCGTATCTATAAGAAACAAAAGCGTTGTCATAACAATTGTTGACACTAGTGTCAAAACGAAATTATTCAATTTGAAGTTTTATTTTGAAATTAAAACTCAAGTAAACGTTGAGTTCAAACGACTCAACTGTAATAACATGGATTTACAAACAAGAATTGGTTTAGTTCAGTGCTATTATGAATCCGGCAGAAATTACACCGCTGGATTACGAAGATTTCGCACGAGAATGGGTTTGAGAGCGGGACCCTGTCAAATGAAAGCGTACCGCAATTTGATACAAAATTTGAAAGAACAGGGTCTGTAACTGACTTACCAAGATCAGGAAGACCAATAATTAGTGATGTCCAAGTTGCAGAGGTTCTTCATGAAAATCAAGACATAGCCAGAAGCAATTCACTCGCAATCAGCAGTGCAAATGCGATATCCAAGCGATTGCAAATGCCGTATACCACGGTTTGGAAAATTTTACGCAAAATTCTAAACATGTATCCATATAAACTGAAAATGCTGTTTGAATTAAAGGACGCAGATTTGGCTACTAGGTACGATTTTTCTTTGCGAGTAATGGCTCAGATGGAAATTGAACCCGAATGGTTATCCCGTATTTTATGGACAGTAGAGGCACATTTTACTCTGAATGGTAGAGTCAATACTCAAAACTGTAGAATCTGGTCTGCAGAAAATCCGCAACAAATCGTTCAAAAAGGTCTTCATGACAAGAAAGTCACCGTTTGGTGCGGTTTTACAGCTGATTTTATTATTGGTCCGTATTTCTACGAGGAAATGCAGAATGGACAAGTCGTATCTGTAACTGTAAATGGTGAACGATACTTGCAAATGTTACAAAATTATGTTATTCCACAGCTGCAAAACGAGCACTACGGAATTGAAAACATCATTTTTATGCAGGATGGAGCACCCCGCACATTTTCGACCAGTCAAAGAATTGTTAACCAACGTTTTTCAAGATCGCGTGTTAAGCAGGCATTTCGTAAATTCATGGCCACTAAGATCACCTGATCTAAACCCATCGGATTACTGGCTGTGGGGTTATTTAAAAAGTTTAGTGTTTAGAAGACGACCAACTACGCTACAAGAATTAAAAGACAGTATTACGAAGCAAATTGGTACAATTCAACCAGAAATGTTACGAAATGCTGTGTACAATTTGGAGATAAGGATGGTGATCTTACAACAACAAAATGGAGGTCATATTGAGCAATTGCCGTAACCTGTTTTGGGCATACTAAATCCCATTTCATAAGCAATTAGATTTCATTTATTTCTTGTTATTAACTTAATTTGTTAAAAAGTTATCATAATTTAAAATATATCCCTTACTTTATGATAACCTGATATATATATATATATATATATATATATATGTGTGTGTGTGTGTGTGTGTGTGTGTGTGTGTGTGTGTGTGTGCGTGTGCGTGCGTGCGTGCGTGTGTGTGCGTGTGCATCGCTTTGACTAGGCCCCACGTTGGGCAACGCTAATAATGCTGGGATACGGCCTCTGTTTGGGTATGGCAAATTGTATTGATGAGAATGTACTGGAAATTATGAAATTACTAGTTTACCTTCCTTTTCCTTGCGTGGCTAGCTCAACAGAAAGTACACTGTGGAATTTACGAAAATCAAATGAAACACATAAATCTCAAGATTCGTCTATGCATTCAACAACATTTTTCTTTTATAAAAAATTATTTTAAAAAATAGTTTACAACTTAAGTTCACACAGAAAATTATTTCCAAAAGTTACTTAAAATAATTTTTACCTAATCTCTATTGACAATTACAGAGCTCAAATCTTTTCTTTGTGATCTACGAAAATTAACTTTAATTTGGTTATGAAAAATTTACTTATCTTTTATTACTCTATTCGTGAGTATAATTGGCTAATGGTGCAGCACAGATAATTTAGTAAAGGTTAAAATGCTTCGAACTATGATCTCAAAATTTGCTGAAATATATCCTCATTAAAATATATATATATATATATATATATATATATATATATATATATAAATACGAACTTATTCGAACTTACAAATATTTAAATACTTTTATCGGTAACAAACAAATAATCATAATTAATACTTGGGAAAATAACGCTTATCAAAATCTCATATCCATCTCAAATCTCCGTTTAGAATATTAGTTCGCAATCAATTAAATTCAAGAGTTGCTCTCGTGTCTGGATTATATATGTCAAAGATTGTTCCTGCTCTATAAATTTACAAAGTCGTCCTCCCTGGTCTAAGTAATTTACTTATCTTCAACCTAAACCCATTCCTCGCTTTTCCTATCATTCCCTAACTGATTTATATTATAATTACAATCTTCCTTCCTATAAATGCAGCAACCGAAAATATGTGGCGGAACGTCAAACAAAACAAATCAAGCCACAAAATAATAAAGTTCATGCAAAGATAAATATAAATAGATATAAAATAAATGTAAAAATATAAATATATAAATAAATAAACATATAAATAAATAAACATCTAAATAAGCATAAGCATTATGACGGCTAGCGCCATTACACACAAAAAACGTGCTCGTTAAATTATTTCAAAGTCTACTTATTTATACAAATCAATGCTTATACGTGTACAGCCGCCACAAATTTATTCTTACCCCGACTATAAATTTCTCCAGAATCCGAGGATCTGGTCATCTATCTACATCTATTTGTAACTTACTGCTAGGGGAGATGGATATGCACTGCTAAAGTTGTGGTGGTATGCACTATACGTCCTGAGGGATCACAATCAATATCACTTTTAAGTTCTGGGGGATGCGCGGTTTCGCTTCACTCTATTTTATTTTCGTTATTTATTTTACTGATTTAATTTAATTAGGGTTTTCGATTTATTCCTTATTACTTATTGGCCCGGATTAAGTTTATATTTATTCCCAATATTCCGCGCGTTTTAGGTGAGATAGTGATTGTTTTAGTGTTGTGGGGGTACGTCGTGCATAGTAGACTTTTGTTTAATTTTTTTAAATTTTTAATACAGGTATTGGTTATATCATGCTCATATTCATTGCTTATGCCAAGTCAAAATCTAAATTGTTTCCAATCCTCTCCCCACCCCCTCAACCACCGATTTACGCGCGGTGATTCTTCCCGCAAATTCATTAAAGACTGTCCAGAATGTCTTCTGGTTAGCCACTTTCCCGACTTCTTCTAGGTTCTTGGGCCATGCTAGCCCTACGATAGCTAATTTTATATCAACTAACCCTCGATTTGCCACCTCGAGTGGGCAGTCGAAGAGCACGTGCTCTGCACTTTCTACGCTATCACGGTATTCGCAGCGGTCGTTGTCGGTTAAACCGAATCTTTGCAAATATGCTTTTAGGGCGCCGTGCGCTGTTATCAACTGCACCAGTGTATGGTCGAGCTTCACCTCGATCTTATCTCTAGGTACTATACTTGGAATGAATTTGTGTGTCAATCTGCCCGGAGCAGCGTTGTTCCACATCTCTTTCCATTGTCGGATTGACTTTTCGCGCAGCTTTCTTTTAATCAGAGACCTCGGTATCGATGAATGTGATATCCGAAAGTCGCCCGTCGCGGCCTCTTTAGCTAATTCATCAGCCCTATCATTTCCTACGTTGCCATCGTGCGATCTAACCCAACAGAATTTTAAGTGTCGAAACTCGCGCGCCGTATGTGCTATCCTCCAGACATCCGCTTGGAGATCTGTCGAGGTGCTCATATTGGCTAGTGCCGTCAGCGCAGATTTACTATCGCTGATGATGTAATATACGTCTCTACCCGAATGATTTATCACATAATCAATTGCTTCCCGTATAGCAACCAATTTGCACTAGAAGATAGGGCTTCAGTTCGCGAGTGTGGTTTTAAACCCAAACACTTCCCTTTCCTGCTTATACACGACAAATGTCGCGCCTGCTTGCCAATCATCCATACGTGAACCGTCCGTGTAAATTCTGATATCCGTCGCGTCTCCATCACCTTCGACAAACTCGATTACTCTAATGTCGGCCGGGTGCCCCAACTCGCTATTGTCAAGATTAATACCTTCGATAATTTATTAATCTCCTATCTTTGATTTCCTAACGACGAATTCGATAGTGAGAGTCCTACTGATCACTAGGACCGCCACCGTGGAGGTGGTCGCGTACGCCCTCGCCGCCTTTACTGTGGTTATACTTTGTACGCTCGTCAATTGACGCATCTCCCGGACTTTACAACCTTTTGCCTATATAAATGCTGCGTACAGCATTACCAGCTCTATTGCTCCGGCATAGACCGTCTTCAGCAAATCGCCCCTAAAACCCCAATTTATTTTCGCCGCTGCCATAATTTTATTTGATATTTCGCTGCCCTTAGTTTTTACGTACTGTACGTGCGCTTTCCTATTTAATTTATTATCTATCTTGACATCGAGGTATGTGATGACTTCTTTGAACGGGATTTTTGTCCGTCCTAGCTCTAGCCTAAGGGGTCACTGTCCCAGTTTCGTCCCGAAATAGAGCGCCTCCGATTTCAATGTGTTAAATTTTAATTTTACTGTCTGCGACTATTCGTGCAACTTATTTAGCGCCTCGTTTGCTTTTGTTCGCATGTCCTTTAATAAATCGCGATCTGATAATTAGAAGCGTATCATTCGCAAACCCAACAATTGAGCATCCTGTGGGCAACTTGACCCTGAAGATGCTCTCATACAACAACTTCTAGAATGTGGGACCAGAGCATGCCCCTGCGGGTATCCCCTTTCCACCTCGCGCGACAAAACTTCACCCGGAATTTAAACCTGTGCCAATCGCCCCGAGAAATAACTCTTGACCAAAGACATCAAGTTTCGCGGACAACCCCTACGATCTAACTCGCAAATAATTAATAGCCACCAGGCAGCATCAAATGCTCCCGAAATGTCCAAAGCAACAACGACACAGTGCTCTTTAGCATCTCTCGCCTGCTTAATTTCCCCGACAAAGAACTCTAATGCGTCGATAGTCGACTTTCCCTCCATAAAACTGAACTGTCGGTTATTAAAACCGCCGCTGTCTCGCACTAAGTGCTCAACTCGCGTAGTTATAACGCGATCCAAAGCTTTTCCCAGCACCGGTAGCAAGCTAATTGGACGATAGCTGCCCGGATCTACGCATTTGCCTTTTTAGGTTTAGAGACAAATTTCACGTTCTGGACTTTCCAGCAACGCGGAAAAACTCCCCTCTCTAAACAAAGATTAAACAACCCTGCAAAGACACACGCGGCTAACGGATTTCGTCGTGCCCCGGTGCCTTCTTAGGGTTCATCCTCCTAAGACCCCTTACGACCTCGTAAACTATGAATGCCTTATCGGCACCTGTCCCTTGCGCTTCTGTAGCTTCCCGACGTACTAAATCGTGCGACCCCTCTTACTCCTTGGGATTATATGATGGGAATAATTTCTTTAATGAATATTCCGCCGTGGTTTTAAAACCTTCCGTTTTGTTTTCTTTATATTACCGAGCGCGATTTTCTGTTGTTTGCCCCTTATTACGTGGTATGCGGTTCCCCAGGGTTCTTCTCGCTGTTTCGCGTGCAGAATTCTTTAAATTTATTTGTTCGCGTTTCTTCTATTAATATTTTATATTTGCGGTTACTTTGATTGTGTTCGATTCTCCGTTGTTCTCATTTCTCCCGAGGCGCGTTGATAGTAGCGCCTTAGATTACTCGTTTCTGCCCGTTTGGTGATTAGCTCGCGGGTCCACCAAGGTACGCTGTCTTTAAAGGATTTCTTCCGCGGCATGGAGTACAACAACGCGTTTACCACCGCGTCGTTTAATTTTTCTGCGAGTGTTTCTATTTGAATGGCCTCTCGGGAGTTAAGTAGTTTTTTTTCGAGCGCGGGGATGCTTTCAGCAAATTTTTGTTTAAACCGTTCCCAATTTGCTTTTTTATTACAGGACCGCGGAAATACAGTTAGCTGTATTTGTTTTTGTTTCAACATCCCATGTTATTAATTTATGCTCCGAGAACGTTACCTCGTCCGACCTTAATTTCCAATTACAAATTATCTCTAACATCTTAAGCGAGGCTGCAGTAATATCTATAAAACTGCTGCCTCTATGTCTCTCAAACGTAGGTGAATCATGTTTATCACACTAAGATCCCATTCCGTCAAAAGATCGGCAATCTGCGAGCCCCTATCGTCTTCGATAGGGCTATCCCATAATGGCGACTTGCCATTGAAGTGTCCACCGATGATTAAATTTTTGTTTTTGTCAAAAAGGCGAAACAAATACGCTAGAAGAGAAATGGAGGAACGGTCGGTGTTAAGAGCTGAAATTACTATGGCAGCAGATTACTATGGCAGCTAGAAGAAAAGCAAGGACCGAATGAAATTCTTGGATAACACAAAAGCTATTTGATAGATGACCAACGAAAATTTAAGAATGCAAAGGATGAGACAGGCTGAAAGAGATATAGCAGTCTGAGGAATGAGATCAGTAGGACATGCAAGTTGGCAATCGAGGAATAGTTGCAAGAGAAATGCAAAGATGTTAAAATCTGTGTGGTTGGGGAAAGGTAGATGCAGTTTACAGAAAGATTCAAAGAGACGTTTGGGGAGAAAAAACAATTGTACCAATCTAATGGACTCTAGTCAAATGCCACTTACAGACAAAGAAGAAACGACTGTCAAATAGAAAGACGCTTTTATCAAGGAAGATAGGATGAGAAGGGTGACAAGACGCTCAAGTACGAGTTCGGTAGGGCATTGAAAGATATAAGACGTCTGGAAGTGCTGAAATTCTACAGGATTCTCTAAATTTCATGGAAAATACAGCTAGGACAAAACTGTACCAACTGGTAAGTGAGATGTATGAAACAGATAAAGTACCGCCGGATTCCGATAAGAAAGTGATTATTCCCATACTAAAGAAAACAGCAGCTGACAGATGTGAAAACTATCGAACCGTAAAATTAGTCAGACTCGCCTGCAAAATTTTAACCAAAATTGTCTACCGGCGGGTGGAAAACCAGATAGAAAAGTTGAAGTCCAGTTCAGTTTTCAAAGAAATGTTGAAACACGTGAAGATATATTGAGTCCACGACTTATCTTGGAGGACAGGATTAGAAAAAGCAAGTACACGTTTTTGGCCTTTATTGATATAAAAAAAGCTTTTGACAATGTTTATTGAAACAAACTCTAAACCCTTCGAGATTATGAAGATTCATGAAGTAAAATATACATTAGTCTGCGATGGATCTAGACGCTATGTTGAACGACATGGATCTATTTTTAAAAATGATTATATGTTGAACATTAATAAAACTAAAACAAAGGTGACGGAATGCAGTCATGTAAGTTTAGTTGAAGCAGCGAGCATCAGATTGAGAGATAAAATATTGTTACGAGCTACTATTAGGCAACGCGTCAAACACACAAGCGCCGTAAGCAATGTATATTCTACAGAAGCCTTAAACTTTCTAGCATATAACGGAGTATGAATCATCTATTTAATTCAGGGTATATATAAGACCTCTGATGAAGTACAGAGTTAGTCTGTATCAAAATGTCGTATATAAATCATCTCGTGTATAGTTAGTTGGTCAGTACGATTTTAATAACCTATTAAATATAAATTTGTGTTATGTGAACGTGTATATTGTACCGCCAGCTTGTACATAAATAAACAAAAGTGTAATAAATAAATTATAGTAGTGTTAGTGTTGTTAATAGACCTATGGTTAAGAATTTAGTTTGAGAAGATATTAGTGCTTGTAAATAGCAATAGTGTGATAGTGTTTCATTGTAATTGGACAGAAAACATCTATAAATAAGGCATATACTGTTAATTGGACTTATGAATAGTGAGTAATAAAGACTTTTATTACTACTAGTTTTAAATTAGTGAAACGCGTTAATAGTAGCCCGCTACAATATTTAAGAAAGTAGAGGAATTCTTTTACTTTCGTAGTAAGATAACCAGGAATGATATAAGCAAAGAGGACATAAAGTGAAGCCTGACACAAGAAAGGAAAATATTTCCGAAAAAGAAAAATTTGGTGACAAAAAAAAGATTTAAGTAATACGAAAAATTTTCTGAAGGTGTTTGTATGGAAGTAAAACGTGGATGATAGGTAGCACTGAAAATAAGGGAAGTCGAAATATCGTGAATCTTGTTTTCGAATGCGAAAACTCCAATAAAAATATTTTTTAGTGAAAGGTATAACTATTATTACAACTAAAGTTCAGTAATTCAGTTATACCGTTCAGCAATGACTAGTTAATTGTTATTATTTAATATCTGCTTTTATACAAATTTATCTGGGTAAAAGTCAAAGTGTTTGTTACATTTTGATCTTTCCCCTATTTACTTATGATTAACAAAATTAGTAATAATGAGATTATAACAATGGAAATATAGCTTTAATGTATACAACCCGGATCTGAAAAATATCACTCGTGATACAGACGAATTTTACAGATTAGGTGGGTAGATCGGGTCTCAAATGAGGAGGTATAAAGACGCATTGGTGAGAAGAGTACTCAGTAGCAAAATGAAAAGAAAAGTAGGCTTAGGATAATTGGACTTACCTTTGAGGCACACTAAAGGGAAATGTGATAGGTAAAAATGATAGAGGCGAACCGAAGCTAGATTATGTCAAACAAATCCAACTGTATGTAGGATGTTTTAGAAACGTATCAACGATGTGGTTAGCTCAGGATTGGTCAGCATAGAGAGTTGCATAAAACTAGTTTACGGATCAAGAACCCAAGAAAACACAGAAATTTCTATACCAACAACTTATTCGTAACAAATATTAAATGTTTCAAACTTGGTAAAATTGGTTCCTTTGTTTTAATCAGTACCCAAGTGACTTGCCATTTTCAAGAGCTGGGGAATAGTTCTCGTTTTCACGTAAGCTTGTTATTTTTTTATATTTTTATTTTACAAAACTATCTGTGTTTACAAAGTATTACGTTATTTTTAAAATTTCATAATAATCAATTTTTACATACGATTATAGGTTATCGTGAGAGATACGTGATTTACACAGCAGCGTAGTAGAATGATGTAATTTGTTTTAAACATACAAATTTAAATTGGTTTAAGTGTAATTATTAATAAGGAAAATTATATTTCAACTAATTTTTCAATGAAAATTAAGAATAACAAAGTTAATAAGAAAAATCTTAAACACTCTTAAAAAGATTAGGTTAAAATGGGCATTAATTAAATATTTCTCTTATTTATTTAACTAATTTACTGATATATAGTTGTTAGTTGATAGTAGATGGTTGACAATGTTTTCACCGCCACATTTCCTCCAGCATCCACATTTCCTCCCAAATTTACATGTAAATTCCCATAAGGAGGAAATGTGGTGGAGGAGGTGATAGTTTGGTGGTAATGAGGAGAATCCCACATTTCCACACACATCTGGACCAAAAAGTTTTCTTCGACTAACCATTTTTCATCTTTCGAGATAAATATATCTTAAATTTTCATCTTTCGAGATAAATGAGCATCCACATTTCCACCCACGAGATAAACCTGTATTGTTTGGTATCAATTAATATTAGATTTTTCTCGGCTACCTGTATCTTTAGTAATTTTTAAATAGCGCCATCCCCAAGGGAGCTACCCCAATTTTAAGATTTCTTACCTGTTGCGACTTTTGACCGTCTGCATAAACTGTTTTATACATGCAATACATCTTGTTAGTCTAGAATTTTATACAGAATTCGAATCTGCAAACAGATTTAAAATCGGACCACGCCCTGCAAAGTTACACTTTAAAGCTCTCAAGCCTCTAAATTTTTTGCTCATCTATGACATATGCTTTAACCAAACACTTAGAGGTATTAAGACAAATAAATTAAGCATGCAAAAATTTAATAATTTATTTTATCCGATTTACAGTTGAATAAACTAATTACAATTTTACAAAGTATAACATTTATCTTCTTCGTTTAACAAATCCAAGCAGGTTAAAGTAACCTGTAACAAAAAATAGAAATTAATGTGTTGTTTAAAAAAGACCTATAACAAAAAGAGATTAATGTAAAAAAGAGGAGACGTGTTTTCGGTCAATAAGACATATTGTTGTTAATCTAACAATATGAGAATAATGTAAAAACATTTCAATGTAATGTGTTTTTAATATATAAATGGGAAGGTCGACTTTGGCGTAATCATCGCTCCGAATTACATGTGAAAGCTGTATATAATTTCTTTTTAAAAGTGTATATCTTCTCCGAACAAATACGGTTATTACAGTAGGAAAGTACGCTAAATGCGAGTCAATTAACAGCAATTTAATATTGCTTACTGACCTACCTTAATTAGGTTGCTGTACTATTAGGAATGATGTACTTTTTGTTGTCTTCGCCCGACAAACTGATTTTATTAATTAATTGGGTATAAAGTTGGTGTTTACATGGTTTCGTTTAAGACCTCGTACATATTTTCCGGATTACTAGAAGACGTTATAACCATACTTTTTGTGTTAAAGGATTTCACATCGGTAGTCTTTTCTCCCATTTTGGTGTAAACGCCGTAGAGTTCGCAATCGACTTTTATTGCTGTATGTTGTATTCTTTTTTTATTAAGTAATCGAATAAATCGTTCCTTCTGCTTCCAAAGAAATTCGGACACTCCATCGCCGACACGGGCATTCTTTTTGCGATAGCTAGCCATACGGTTGTTAAACGCTGTGCTATCCAGTTCTACACCATCGTCGTTAGTAGCGGTAACTGATGCATTTTTTATGTTTGTTGCTCCGTAGATGACCAGGGTATGCAGACTTTAACACCTCCATGTCGCACACTTTACACATAATTCGTGGTTGTTTCGTACAAGACCCTTTAACAGCTGGCGGAGCTGAACGTTTACTGCTTAATGACATACCGTGCTGTTTTTCCTTGTGTCGCTGTAAGCTATTCTTGTAAAAGCGATACTGCAAGACCCACAGTTTAAGTACTTTGCTGATTTCTGGTGCTTTTGAACAAGTTACACATTCTGATTGGGCATTTCCGACACACATCGTTTGCAAGAACGAAAAGATATGGATTACTGGTGATTATTTGCTTCCCACCTCCCACTTCCAATCTCCCATAACCATTTTGATCACACTATTATTTTTTCACGCCTTCTTGGTACAATTTGTAGATTTACCCTGTATATTTTTATTAACGAAGACTCATTTTCGCGTACGTAGATTGAGTGGGGAAAAACGAAAGTGATAGACACATTTAGCATGTAAACACGAAAGCACAACAAAATATCGTATTTATTACACTTTATACGGGTCTTCTTTATTCGAGTTGATGAATTGTCGGTAGTTTCTATAACACATTCACTTATTAACGTTTGTTAGTTACACCATACGCGTAACATATACGGAATGTGTACACTTTTCGTTAATATTTCCAATACTTCTGTCCAATAACCTGTTTATACACACATGTTTTAGCTTTACGTCATGTCTAGCGAGTACACATTTTCGAGAACTTCCCGCACATACTATTATTAAAATTTTTACATATCTCTCTACTGTAGCGGGCTACTACTACCGCGTTTCACTGATTTAAAACAAGTAATAACAAGAGTCTTTATTACTCACTGTTCACAAGTCTAATTAACAGTATATGCCTTATTTAGAGATATTTTCAGTCCAATTAACAATGAAGCACTATCACACTAATGAATTTACAAGCACTAATATCTTCTTAAACTAGTTCCTTAACTATAAGTCTTCTTAGCAACACTAAACACTACATTAATTGATTTATTATACTTTTGTATATTTATGTATTCTACAAGCTGCATGTACATTAGACACGTTCACATCATATAACATTCATGTTTACTCTTGCACTTCCAAAAGCTCAACTATTTAACTTTACACAATATAATTTATATTCGACATTCTGATATAGACTAACTCTGTACTTCATCATCGGTTTTATTTATACCCCAAATTAAAAAGGATGATTCATCCTCCAGTAATTGCTAGAAGACTCTCGGTCCCTGGGGAATATACAGTGTTTACAGGGTTTGTGTGTTTTGACGGGTTGCCTAATAGTAGCTCGCAACACTGCCCCCTCTTTACGTCTCGTAACTGTAAATACATTTTGAAGCCAATTCGATGACTGATGACGGTATCGGCAGCTATCTTCTCTTGTGCATCCACCGCGTCGTTGGAAATAACAGTCAACACTCTTTTCTTGGTGTTGGTAGGCAACCGGTTGATAACAACAAACAAGGGCCTAGACGTTGGTTTCCAGGGAAAACTACTTCTAGCAAATTTCGGACTATCCTCCAATCTAAGCGATCCAGTCCACAGCATAGCTTGGGCACCGCTAGCTTCGTTACTCCATTTTCCATTGTCTGAGCTTTAAAATTCAGCAAAACCTCCCATAGGTGTCCATAACTAGGTCTCTGCCATGAAGAATTTTTGGTGACCAGATAGTAAACATAACGATTTTTATCCTGAAGAACCAAGGATTTTCCTACAGTTGGGTGCTGTTTTACTAATTCATCCACACATCCAAACTTTTTCTTAAAAACAGGTATTCCTCTTGACATTTCCAAATTTTGAGCTACGCAATGTGCAAGGGAATACTCTTCTGGTGCTCTAAACAGATCTTGCTGTTTTTCAACAACAACGCCATATCTCGCCTTAGCGGAACCACTATACGTCGCCATAAAACTCTCAAAATCAACATTTGGCTCATGATTAATAACTCGTCGAACACCATTCTCATTATTCAAGTTTTCCTGGTTTTTGCCAGCATAGGATGTTAAACGGTCAAAGTGTACCACTTTCGGTTTACCACGGGGAGATCTTCTAATCCGGTACACTACATCATTAATTCTTGTTAACACTTCGTACGGGCCTTCGCATTGTCTTTGTAGTTTTGGCGACAATCCACGCTTTCTATGTGGATTGTACAACCACACTAAATCTCCGGGTTGATAACCACCTTCTTGTGCTCTCGTGTCATATTTTGATTTCATTCGATCGCTTGCTGCCTGGATATTCTTTCGAACGTTTTAGTTAATGCTATTTGATCTTTCACAAAGCTTACTAACGTAATCTTCACCTGCAATCTCCTCTCCAGGCTTAAATCCAAACTGAAGATCACATAGTAGCCGCAATTCCCGTCCTAACATCACGCAAGCGGGAGAGTATCCTGTGCTGTCATGTACCGAAGATCGGTACGCCAGTAGGAACAAATGTAAATATTGATCCCAGTCTCGTTGATGTTCAGTGACAACTTTGGCTAGGTACTTTCCTAACGTCCTGTTCATTCTTTCAACCATTCCATCCGATTGAGGATGAAGTGGCGTGGTTCTAGTCTTCCTGATTCCGAGATGCTTGCAGACGTTTTGACAGAACGCTGATTCGAAGTTCCGACCTTGATCAAAATGTAATTTTAAGGGAACTCCAAAGCGACAAAACAACTCCCTCACTAGTATATCTGCAACCGTCTCGGCTTCTTGGTTACGTATAGCATACGCCTCCGGCCATTTGGTAAAATAATACAATGCAACCAAGATGTATTTATTTCCTTCCTCTGATTCAGGAAACGGACCAGCTATATCAATGGCTACCCTCGCAAAAGGATTCCCCACGTTATACTGTCTCATTGGGGCTTTAAGTTTTGTGACCGGGCCACAACTCACATTTCCGGCACCACTACTTCACATCTTCTTTGCAGTTCACCCAATAGATTCTTTCTCCCACTCTTTCGAGGTTCTTTTCACGCCAAAGTGCCCTCCGGAAATACCATCGTGCAAGTGCTGCAACACTTCCGGCACTCTGCTTCTCGGCACTATCACTTGGAGTCTCTCAATGCCATCTTCACATTCCATGCGTCGTTACGAGATTCTATTTTCAATCACCAAGGAGTCCCACTGTGCCCAGTATGCCTTCAGGCTCTTACTTGAAATACTAATTTCTTCCCAAGCTGGTCGTTGTCCTCTACTTTTCCACTCAATAATACGTCCCAATTCGGCGTCATTCTTTTGGTCTTCTCGTATTCTTTCGGGTTGCCAGGTATCATCGGTTACCGTCATTCTATGGATGACACTTATTTTCGATTCCATCTTGGAGCAATGATTGCAGTCTACCGGACAAGGTGTCCTTGATAGAGCGTCTGCATTCTGATGGCTAGTTCCTACACGATGTTCTGTGTCAAATTCATATTCCAGCAGCCGCTCTATCCACCTTGCAACTTACCCTTCAGGATTTCGAAACTGCAGTAACCATTTTAGTGCAGCATGGTCTGTTCCCAACAGGAATTTACGACCGTATAAGTACTTATAAAAGTGCTCTACGGATTTGACGACGGCCAACAGCTCCCTTTTTGTCACACAATAGTTCCTTTCTGGCCGCGACAAGACCTTGCTGAAATACCCAATAACTTTTTCTTGTCCGTCCTGTACTTGAGAAAGAACGCTTCCTATAGCGGTGTTACTGGCATCGGTATCCAACACAAATTTCCCCTCCTTCTGCGGATAACTCAATATTGGTATTGTAACTAGTAGTCGTTTCAGTTGTTCAAATGCACTGTGGTGAAACGAATCTTTGTTGTTAGATGGGCGCCAGGGAAACTTAATTTTATAAATGGGCGCCAGTGCACAAAAATCTTCCGCTTCCTTCACAGAGAATCGAAGAAAGGGCCATCTTCCGACATAGCTAGGGGTCTATTCCTGGGTAGAGCAATAAGAAGGGGGGGGGTAAGTCGAATTTTGTTTGCAAACAAAAACTAAACAAAGTTAAATAGGCGCCACCAAGTCCTGAGATAATCACGATAAGAGCAAAGCACAATTCTAAGGGCGGACGTGGAAACCCAAAGATAAAACGATCGCCTTCGTTAACAAAAATCTGTCTTATAAAAATAAGGCGCAGCTCCTGTAAGAAATTACAAAGATTAAAATAAAAAAAATGTAGAACACCATTTGGGTCCTATAAAAGTATCAAAAATAAAAAATGTATATCCAATATGATATTGGCACAAAATTATTACCCAAAAATTCTACCTTTATGCTATCAGATTTGATCGCATTTGACCAAAATAAAAGTCTCAAAGTTTAACTAATTGTTTACTGAAGTAAAAAACTTTCTTTTAAAAATTCATAACTTTTTAACATGTAAAAATTCTCAACAATAATGTTTATAACAAAATCAAAATTTTGTCTTTTTAACGCAAAAAACTGCTCTCTAAACATAAGCTTGTTTTAAATATTTGAACAAAATAATTTGTAAACACAATGCATTGAACTATCCTTTCTATCCTAGGCAGATCTTATCAGGTAGATTACAGTTTCATAATTATTACGCAGCGTGTATTTAAATTTTGCAGTGAAGTGAAAATAAACTTCCATGTACAGAACAAATTAAGAATAAACAAAAGTTCACTGCGATTACTTATCAAATACTTTTTGTATTAAGTATATAAATTTTTATAACCTCAAAAAATTTTGTATGAACACAAATGCAAACACTTTGCAATTGTCTGAAGTTCGAATGGAACAAAGCTTGCAGATATATAAACCTAACCTGACAAAATTTCTTTCTACGGTTTGTAAAACCAGTTCAACAATAATCGAAAGTGAAACAGATCATATGTTCATAAACATGATAGCAAATTTCATGTTTTTTATATGACCTTCTGTTTATTAGAAACTAACGACTTCTAAACACATGCAAAAATTTCTTAAACTTAATAACGAACCAAACTGCATCTGATTTTCCTAGACAAATCCTAAAGAAATTTCATCCGCTCCATGCAACATCATAAACTATTTCCTGGGGTAACAGCAATTACGACCACATGTCTGTAATCTCCAAACCTTGTACCGAACCATATAACTTACAAAACAAAATCTTCACTTGTACTTCTCTATTGTTTTTCGTAGGCGCGCTAAATAAATGAAACAAAATTAAATTAGTTTGTAAAATGTATAAATTACAAACCGTTAGTAGAAGTTATTGAAATTTATTCAAGTCTACCATGACTTGAACCACTCACACAAATAATTTAATCGAAGGTCGCAAGCCTCTAGTTTGATTGATAGCTAGGGTGCGACTAACGAACCCAACTCGAACGAATGATAGCGACGATATTAAAGACTCGTGGTTAAAGGTGGGGAAATACGAAAGCAACAGGATTGCTAGAGATGCGCGCCAAAATAACTTTATGTGACACAGATATTTTACTACAAGAAGATTATTAAAACGAAGCGTTCCATTAGGTACTATATGGAACATTAATAAAGAATAAGGCACGCTTAGCGCAGTATCCTCGTAATTCAATGCTAATAAATACTGATCAAATTAAACATGTTACAGTGGCAGTCGTCATTCCAATCATATTCTTGTCCATCTTCGGTTAATCTCGTTAACAGTTTGGCAATGTTCGCAAACCCAAGTATAAAATGTCGGTAATATGTACACAATCCTAGAAAACTGCGTAGTTGGTGTATATCTGCTGGTGTATGCCATTCTTGTACCGTTTTTATTTTGTCAGGATCAGCTCTTTTCCGGTCTCCGAAACGACATGTCCTAGGTATTTCACCTCTTTTCCAAATAGGTGACACTTCTTGGGGCTCAATGTAAGGTTTGCCTTGCGTAATCTTTGCGATATCTCCTCTAGGTTCTTAAGATGTTCTTCAAAAGACCGGCCTAACACTATCACGTCGTCTATGTACACCAGACATGTTTTCCAGGACAGTCCACGCAGTATCGACTCCATCAATCGTTCAAAAGTAGCAGGGGTTCTGCATAATCCAAATGGCATGACCTTGAACTGCCATAATCCAGTTCCAACTGTAAACGCAGTTTTTTCTTTATTGTTTGGCTCCAAGCCTACCTGACAGTATCCGCTTTTCAAGTCCAAGGTCAAAACCATTTAGATCCGGATAGAGTATCCAAGCTGTCATCAATTCTGGGCAAAGAATAGCTGTCTTTCTTTGTCACATTGTTAAGCCGCCGGTAGTCTACACAAAACTTTGTTGACCCGTCCTTGTTCTTGACAAGCACTACCTGGGATGCCCATGGACTATTCGAGGGTTCAATCACTCCCTGTTCTTCCATATCGGTGATAATTTGCTCGGCTTCCTTACGTTTTGCCATAGGAAGTCGCCTGGGGTGTTGTCTTATCGGTTGCGGATCTCCAATATTGATCTTGTGTTGCACAACATTCGTCCTTCCTTTCTCATTATCATCCAGTGCAAACACATCTCGATATCGTCCGACCAGTTCTTTTATCTTGCTCAGTTGGTCGCCGTTTAATCCTTGACACGAAGGTATCAACATATCCAGCAATTTCTGTGAACAACCGTTGGCTGGTTTATTTTTCGTGTCGTCTACACAACGTTTAATATGGCATACTGGAATGCAATTTCCCACAATCATGTCTTTCTTCGGGGTCACCGTATGCGGATTAATGTTTAGCATTCTTACTGGTATCATATTTTGAAACTTCACCAGCGTTCTTCCAATCAGTAATCCCTCCTGACCCACTTCCGATTCAGTTGCTTCCATCATGCATATTTGTCCTTCCCGGAGCGTACCATCCGGGCGTCCCATTACTATCATTTCCGCCTTCTCGGGTATTTTCATATTACAAATCATTCAAACTTGCATCGTCTGGTTACTCGTCCCTTGAAATGGAATCTCATCATCATCTATCCGAAGCACATTTTCCTTCATGTTTACATGACACCCATATTCTCTCATGAGATCCATTCCCAAGATCACTTCTTCTGTAATTTCAGCTACCAAAACCCGAACAACCCTACCATTAATTCCACCATCGATATAAATGCTGTCCAGACTCTCCATCAACGATGCAACACGGATGATAATCTCCGAGGCATTACGTTGTGCTGTCGACGTTCGCCCCCTTACGTCGACTTGCTTTAGTTTTGCTGCTGTTCAATCGGTTATTTTGCTGGTCTCTGTATATGACCAACTTCACCGCAGCTCTAGCATCGCAGACGCCATTTCCGCGGTCGTTGTCTTTCCAGCCTTTCCGCCACACGGTTGATTATTTCATCTATGCTGTTCTGCGCTTGATCAGGTTCCTCTAAGGCAGACCGAAGTGAGTGGTTGGAGGTGAAGGATGGGAGATGTTGATGAGAGGATATGGAAACTGAAGATGGGGCGTGAGACAAGGTGGAAGGTTAAGGTTGACGGTGGTAGGTGTGGAGGAGGCGAGGGGGTAAGCGTGTCCAGAGTTCTCCTAAACGCTCAATTTGTCTAATATATCTAAATTAATTATACAAAGATCTCCTAACATAAATAATTACTAAAAATAATTTGTAGAGCGCTTTTAACCGTAACAATTTCTTACATAGTAACAAAGAGAATTAACGATGTATGGTTGAGAATTCAAAAACAATCTCACGATTATGGCGTGTTAAACGTTATAATCTAATTACTGAAAGGTTCTCCTGGGAGAAACCTATTTACATAAGTTTATAAAAATGTGATGAAGGACTGTGTAGCTATGTAGCAGGGTTTTGATTTTGAACGAATGCTCTCAATATGTTAGAAATAATTTTTCAGAAATCTGTTGTCTACGCGATGGCTTGCTGGTAGTAACATTTTAATGTTTTAATGCTAAAAAAAATGCTCGAATGCTACTTTTGAACCTCTGCTGTGCATATATGAATTGGCACTATTTCACATCATGATTTCAATATCCAAAAAATGTTCATGGAAGCAAAAAGTATATAATTTTATTGCTTGATAATAAAGAAAAATAAAAAATACAGATTATTTTTTATCTGTCATAGTATTAGTAACGGTATCGTTTTGTTGTATACCTAAGTGAAAAATTAGTATGTAAACATTGAACCAAAACCTTTTTCTAACATTCAAACGCAGTTATAAAATTAAATAAACCTCTAAAATAACAATTCTACATACGTCGATCATCCCAGATTAT
Organism: Platerodrilus igneus; assembly: GCA_036346225.1. NCBI lineage: Eukaryota > Metazoa > Arthropoda > Insecta > Coleoptera > Lycidae > Platerodrilus > Platerodrilus igneus. Next base: position 3,590,322 of record JARFIW010001104.1, on the reverse strand, counting down.
TAAAAACGCTGACCTAAGACATGAAATTTAAGTAAAGGTTATCCATTTATTAGAGTTACTTAATTCCGTTTTTTATTTTTTGCAGCTAAAGATTAAAAGAAATTTAGCAACTGATTAAAAGTACTATTTAATTCCTTACTTCACGAGCACATTTTCCTACAGAAAATGGACTATCGATTATTTGTGCTTTTAGCAGTATTAGGTGAGAATTTTTATCTATAAAATGTTTTTAATTCCTAAATGGCATGAAATAAAAATTAATAAAATATTGAAATTTTGTTTCAGCGTGTCAGTTACAAGCTGCCCCGAAAGATATTCTGATTCCAGCTTTAAAAGATTTATTTGCTTATAAATGCTTTAAATACGGAGGTGTTGAAAAAAGTGAAGAGTTTATGGTAAGTTTGGCATTGACTACATTTTATCTTTTTTGTAATATATCAGTATGTAAGCAATTAGATAAAGCAATTATAACAACACTAATTAATGCAACAAAAGGATAATTTCTTCTGTTAGTCACAATCTCAAAATTAGGATGACGAAACTTGACAGAACTGAGTCATTCAAGGGCCTATATCTAATTGGGTCTACATACTATTGTTGATATAACTTAAGTGAAAAATAAGCTATCACTCGATTATTAAAAAAACCTGCATCACCCGGGTATAGATTTCGATAACTCGAATGAAATAAAACCTGAAGGTACTATGATGAGTTGTAACATATATAATATTTGTAGTGTGCCGAAACCGTAATTCCTAAGGTACCAACCATAGAGTAACTCAATCTATGTCTACTAATATATATATATATATATATATATATATATATATATATATATATATATATTAAATGCTTTAATGGGTTTGAGGTCAGCTGGTAAAAGAAAACTCTTTTATAATGCCTAAATTTTCGGATATATTTAATCCTTGATCACAGGCTTCTAAAATGTTACAAACAACTAGGCTAAATTATATAAATATTAATTGAACTTACAAGATGAGTTGTTAAAAAATTAACATCGAAGTATTAAACATAACTTTTTAGTTTTTCACTTTTAAATGTAAGAAGGATATATAATTTGTATAAGAAAAATGTAAAATTAAAAATTATGTCAGATTTTGAAATATTTCAAATTTTCTGTTTTAATAGGATACCTGATACCTTTGTTTAATGTATAAGTTATGTTGTATGTGATAGTTGTTGTTTGTATGCGTGTGCGTTTGTGTGTGTGTGTGTGTGTGTGTGTGTGTGTGTGTTTGTTTGTGTGTGTGTATGCGTATGCATTAGGTTGTATGGTGTGTATGTGTCTATGTATTTATAACGTTAAACATATTAACAAATATTACATTAGCTATGTAGCTATGTTTTAAAATTAAGTAAATATGTGTAAATCGAGCTCAAACCACTAATATCAGTTTTTTTATTTATACTATCTTTTGAAATAAAAATGTGATACATTTCAAGAAATAGTCTTTTTTGTTTATCTTTCTCTAATTCTAAAATTTTTGGATTTTTGAAATCTATTTTGTGATCTAAATTAGCTGAATGACTCACTAAAGCACAGGAATTTGGTTTAACTTTTATGTCACTTCTGTGTTGTGTTATACGTTGATTTAATGATTGACATGTTTGTCCAATATACAAGCCATTACAATCTAAACAATTAATTTGGTACACAATATTTTTTTGAAATAGTTTGGGTGTTTTATCTTTTAATTTTGAAAAGAGATTGTTGACTGTTAAAATATTTTTCTTTGCATACTTAAAATTATAATTTTTAAATACTTTAATTAGCTTATGAGTTAATTCATTGTCTATATTTGGTATTGTTTTATATATTTCTAAATTTTTGCTGTCGTTACTACTTGTGTTGGTTTTGTTTATATTACTGTTACTGTTGCTTGTGTTTTATATTCTTCAGAGGTATATAGTAATTTTGTTATTAAAGGAGTAGGATAGTTGTTGTTTTTAAAATGTTTGAAAGTTTTTATATTTTTATTGTAGAATGTTGGATGACATATTCTTTTAATTCGGTTTTTTAATCCTAAAATGAAATTTATTTTTGTTTTGAAAGGGTGATAGGAATGGTAATTTAAATACCTGTTGGAATGGCTTTGTTTTTGATACCAATCTAAAATTATTTTATTTTCATCGTTTCGAATTAATAAAGTATCTAAAAAGGTACCGATTTATTTGATTCTGTTTCTATTGTGAATTGGATATGACTATTATAGCTATTAAAAATATTAAGGGTTTCAACTATTTTATTTTCTGGGATAGCCGTTATTAAATCATCAACAAATTTTTTTAAAAATGGAAGGTTAAACGGAAGTTGTGGAATAACACTATTTAATAATTCATCCATAACTATTTGTGCTATAATAGGACTAAGATTTGATCCCATTGGACATCCAAAATTTGTAAATAAAATTTGTTATTAAAGGAAAAATAACTGTTATCAAAAAGAAATTCAATGATTTGTAAAAAAATAGTTTTTGAAAATTTACAATTTGGTTCAATTGTATTCCAAAATTTACTAATGTTATTAATAACTAAGTCTTTAGGGATATTTGTAAAAAGAGATACAACGTCTAAACTTATTAATACATAATTGCTTGGTAATTGAAAATTGTTTAATTGTTCCGAAAACTCAAAAGAATCTGTTATATTATGATTGTTTTTAGGGATAGATTTTGTTAGAATTTCAGAAATAAATTTTGACAGCTTTTCAGTTGCTGCATTGTTTGTAGCAACAATGGGACGGAGTGGATAATTGTCTTTATGTATTTTTGGGAGACCATAAAGTTTTGGGATTGTGCTGTTATAATTATTGAAAGATTTTGCCTCTAAATCACTAATCATTTTTTTTATTTCTTAATAGTTTTATAAGATCTAAAAAACCGAATTAAAAGAATATGTCATCCAACATTCTACAATAAAAATATAAAAAAACTTTCAAACATTTTAAAAAACAACAACTATCCTACTCCTTTAATAACAAAATTACTATATACCTCTGAAGAATATAAAAACACAAGCAACAGTAACAGTAATATAAACAAAACCAACACAAGTAGTAACGACAGCAAAAATTTAGAAATATATAAAACAATACCAAATATAGACAATGAATTAACTCATAAGCTAATTAAAGTATTTAAAATTATAATTTTAAGTATGCAAAGAAAATATTTTAACAGTCAACAATCTCTTTTCAAAATTAAAAGATAAAACACCCAAACTATTTCAAAAAATATTGTGTACCAAATTAATTGTTTAGATTGTAATGGCTTGTATATTGGACAAACATGTCAATCATTAAATCAACGTATAACACAACACAGAAGTGACATAAAAGTTAAACCAAATTCCTGTGCTTTAGCGAGTCATTCAGCTAATTTAGATCACAAAATAGATTTCAAAAATCCAAAATTTTAGAATTAGAGAAAGATAAACAAAAAAGACTATTTCTTGAAATGTATCACATTTTTATTTCAAAAGATAGTATAAATAAAAAAACTGATATTAGTGGTTTGAGCTCGATTTACACATATTTACTTAATTTTAAAACATAGCTACATAGCTAATGTAATATTTGTTAATATGTTTAACGTTATAAATACATAGACACATACACACCATACAACCTAATGCATACGCATACACACACACAAACAAACACACACACACACACACACACACACACACACACACACACACACAAACGCACACGCATACAAACAACAACTATCACATACAACATAACTTATACATTAAACAAAGGTATCAGGTATCCTATTAAAACAGAAAATTTGAAATATTTCAAAATCTGACATAATTTTTAATTTTACATTTTTTCTTATACAAATTATATATCCTTCTTACATTTAAAAGTGAAAAACTAAAAAGTTATGTTTAATACTTCGATGTTAATTTTTTAACAACTCATCTTGTAAGTTCAATTAATATTTATATAATTTAGCCTAGTTGTTTGTAACATTTTTAGAAGCCTGTGATCAAGGATTAAATATATCCGAAAATTTAGGCATTATAAAAGAGTTTTCTTTTTACCAGCTGACCTCAAACCCATTAAAGCATTTAATATTACTAGAAGGTCATTATCTTTAAAATATATTATATATATATATATATATATATATATATATATATATTACTCAAATTTTATCCCTATAGTAGGGGATAAAGAATACTACTATAGTAAGTCTGCTTATCGTAAAAGGCGATTAAAAGGCGCAGCAAGGGGCAGCAGCCTTGCTGGCTAAAAGATATTGGAGGAGGGTCGGTTGGTTTCGGGCGATCCTCAATAATTTACAAGCTTGTTGGGGGTTGGCCGTGACGGATACGGCTTTTTGCTAAAATCTTTAAAAACTGCGTTGTGGAAAGATATGGGAGCCTACCGCAATATTTCCCAGGTGTACGTGGCCTAAAACACGCAATACATATGATGGAGAGCTCACAAGTAAAATTCTTGTCCGAGGTAAAATACTCCCTCATTCGGATCTCCGGGAGGGGTACTTGGGGCTCGTCATCGTAAGAATATAAAACAACAGTTCGATTTAGTGATAGGGACTTGGAATGTAAGGTCATTACTCAGAGTAGATAAGTTAACAAATTTATTAGTCGAAATGAGAAAGGAAAAGCTGGACATTTTAGGTATTAGTGAGGTGAGATGGCCAGATAGTAATGACTTTTGGAAAGATAATTATAGAATAATTACAACTTCTTCAACTAATGGACAGGCAGGCGTAGGAATAGTGTTAGGTAAAAGATTAGGGCATAAAGTTAAAGAGTACTTACAATTTAGTGATAGAATAATTATGGTTAGATTGAGTACAAAACCCACAGACACTGTTTTAGTACAGGTTTACATGCCAACAACTCAGTACGAGGATGAGGAAGTAGAAAAGGTATACGAGGATATAAATAGTATAGTGAGAAAAGTAAAAGGAGATGAGAATTTAATAGTTATGGGCGATTTTAATGCGTCAGTGGGAGAAGGTAGTGAGGGAAAATGGTAGGAAAATTTGGGTATGGCAGACGAAATGATAGAGGAGAAAGATTAGTTGAGTTTTGCCAGGAACATAGATTAGTAACTGTAAACACCCTATTCGAACAACATGTTAGAGAAGATATACCTGGAAAGCCCCAGGTGATAGGGCTAGATACCAAATAGATTATATTTTAGTTAAACAAAGATTTAGAAACCAAGTTAAAACTGTCGTAGTTATCCAGGGGCTGACATAGATAGTGATCATAACTTAGTTAAAATGAAGTGTAAACTAAAATTCAAAAATTGAGAAAGGTTAAAGAGAGGGATGGGATCTAGGTAAGCTTAATGATAGTAGGGTAAAAGAGGAATATAAACAAGTATTAGATAATAAGAGCAAAGAGACAGCTGTAGGAGGGAACGTAGAAAATAGATGGAAAGAAATAAAACAGACTGTACATGATACAGCAATACAGACTATAGGTAAGAAAAAAATAGAAGCGAGAAAACCGTGGGTAACAAAGGAGATATTAGATTTAATAGAGAATAGAAGAAAGCTTAAACCTTTCAGAGAAGTGGATAGTGAAAGTAAGCAAAAATATAATACAGTTAGAAATAAGATAGTACATGAGTGTAGAAAAGCTAGAAATAAATGGATGGAGGAGAATTGTAAGGGAATACAAGATGATTTGAGAGTAGGTAAGACAGACAGGGCTTACAGGGCAGTTAAAAAGTTTTTTGGGGAAGATAGGAAAAATATAATGGTATTAGAGACGAGAATAATGAGCTTCTAATAAATAAAGTTGAGGTAGCTGATAGATGGAAAAGATATTTAGAAGATTTATATAAGGAGACGATATGGATGAGTTAGAGAACGACCAAGACGAGGATGTAGAAATAGGGTTCTCAATATTAAGAGAGGAATTTGATAGAGCTGTTCGGAATCTTAAATTAAATAAAGCGCCAGGGATAGACGATATTCCCGCAGAATTAATAAAATATGCAAGTCAGAAAACTTTAGACAGATTATATGAACTAGTGAATGTAATATATGACACAGGTGAGGTTCCAATAGATTTCGAAAAAATATTATTATCCCAATCCCAAAAAGTCAGGAGCTGATAGGTGTGAGAATTTTAGAACGGTTAGTTTAACTTCTCATGCTTCCAAAATACTAACAATAATAATTAAAAATAGAGTAGAAGCTTTGACTGAAAATTATTTAGGCGAAGACCAATATGGTTTTCGTAAAGACAGAGGACTAGAGAACCTATACTAATGATTAGGGTAATTATCGAAAAAGGTTACAAAAAATAAAAGACTCATTTCGCGTTTGTAGATTTAGAAAAGCATTTGATAAGGTTAATTGGATTGTTATGTTCAGGGTTTTGCAAAAATAGGAATCTCTCATAGGGATAGAAAAATTATTTACAGTCTATATAAAACCAAAGAGTAGTAATTAGATTTGATGAAATAGATAAGGAAGCTAAGATTAGAAATGGTGTTAGGCAGGGTTGTATACTGTCAACCTTGATTTTTAATGTTTATATTGAGGAAGCTTTAAACTTAGCCAGAGAGAGAAAAGAGATAGGTATTAGTGTACAGGGACAGAAAATAGACATGTTACGTTTTGCAGATGATATAGCCATTATAGCAGAGTCTAGAAAAGAGTTAGGAGAGTTTTTAAATATTTTAGATGAGATACTACGGAGTAACTATAGTATGAGAATTAACTCAGTAAAGACAAAGATAATAACAAGTAAGTTACAGCCTGGTTTTAAACCAAAATTAAAAATAGGTAATACCGAGTTAGAGGAGGTAGATGAATTTTGCTATTTAGGTAGTATAATTACAAAGGATGGACGTAGCAGAAGGGATATAGTAGCTAGAATAGCTCAAGCTAGAAAAATGTTTTTAAAAAAGAAAAACTTACTAATAGCTAATAGTATTAGTTTAGATAATAGAAAAAGATTCTTAAAGTCGTACGTATGGAGCGTCCTACTATACGGTAGTGAGACTTGGACAATTAAAGAAGTAGATAAGAAAAAGATAGAAGCTTTTGAAACTTGGTGTTATAGGAGAATGTTAAAGATTAGTTGGACAGATAGAGTAACAAACGAGGAAGTTTATAGAAGGATAGGTGAGGATCCCTGTATGTGGAAACAATTGAAGGTCAGGAGAGATAGAATGATAGGGCACCAGTTAAGACATGAGGGACTATTTAGTAAAGTCTTAGATTATAGACTACCAAATAAAAATCGAGTAGGAAGGCCTAGACAAAGCTATATTAGTCAAATTATTGGAGATTTAGGTTGTGAAGGCTATGTAGACCTTTTTAGACTAGCTCAGAATAGAAAAGAATTTAGAGCTGCGTCAAACCGACTTTAAGTAAGTTCGAAAACAAAACAAAAAATATCAGTTAACTAAATATCACCAGGACATAACTCACAATTAGTTAGCGGTCTGGCATGTTGGTAGCGTTTCGTTGCTTAAGCCTTACCATAACATATAATTTAACACTTTTCCTTTTTGAAGCGGATAACCAGGTTATATTTCTTTTCCTTATAAAGGGTAATCATGTAAACATGTTAGATTTCTTTAACAACCATCAGGTTGCGAATATCTATGTAGAGTCAGCTGGATAGGAAAAAGATAGAAGGATATAGGAAGACCTAGACCAAACTATATTAATCAAATTATTAGAAATTTAGGTTGTGAAGGGTATGTAGAGCTTTTTAGATTAGCACAGATTAGAAAAGAAGTTAGAGCTGCGTCAAACCGACCTTAAGTAAGGTCGAAAACAAAATGATGATGACTCAAATTTAGACCAGGGTAGAAAATTAATTAATTTTATCAAATAATTTTAATCACCGTGTATAAGGAAGCTTTGGGAAAAAGTACGCGTAATTAAATGCCTAGTGTAAAGATTTAAATCATTCAATTAGAATGTAGGGTTTGTATAGAAGTTTATTAAATAATACGCGTTATTAAAACCGTGGAGCATAAAAATGTATTCGTTTCATTAAAAATAAGGGATTTAAATTATTCACTAGACGCTTTCTATAAAAAGAAGCAGAATTAAAATGCTCAACTTGTATGTAATTTAATTGTTCCAAGTATAAAGAAGCAAATGGAAATTACGTGCGAAATTTATATTAATTAATTCAAGTTTTAAGTAACGGGTATTAAACAAAATGTACAAATAATAATTAATATTTAATTAGGATTCACTAAAAATTAAAGGGTAGAAGTCAATGCCATGCATTATTATTTTAATTGGAGTTAATTGAACCATTAGTAATATATAATATGCATAAAAGCTTTTAAAAACCCAATAATATTCAAATCGTAGAAGTGTTATTTAAAGTATTACGATTGAACACCTGCGTATTTTTAAATGTCAAATTCTAATAAATTTGTTACGTAACACAAAGAAAGTCAAAGCAATGACCCGGCTCAATCGGAGAGTAGGGGGGGTTGTAGAAAGCAGACTGACCTATGATGTATGCGGCGGTAAGGAGTTAGTAACAGTACCTGCAAAAAAGAAATTAGAATAGCAAACCTGCAATAAAAAAGATTAGTCCTGCAAACCTGAAATAAAGAAAAAGCATCGCAGTAATGAAAAGTCTAAGTTATTCAGTACTATGTAGAATGAAAAAAAAAGAAACTGTTTAGATAAACTATATAATATAACAACGTTATAAGCAATACAAAAATATTTAGTACAAAGTGAGGTAATATTGGGGAGTAGCAGAAACGTTTCCTCACACACCAATTAAACATAAATCAAATAAAATGTTGACAAAAGGTAAATAGATAAAACACAATTGGTATGAGTAATTCAGTAATATTGATTTTTCATTCTCTCTTTTTTTTCTATTTTTCAAAATAGCATGTAAGTCTATTGTAAAAGGTATCAGAACCACAAAGATATGGTAAAGCAACGGATAGATATTTAAAGTAATAATAAGTAGGAATAGTTCAACTTGCACAACCAGGAGCATAGGAAGAGTTTCTATAGAATTGGACTAATTCGGCTACTGATAGCCTTGCAGTTGGAGCTGGTGGAGTATGGGGTGTCCATGGTTCCATCCCATTATCAACTTGAAACTTGGTAAGCCGGATGCCCTGGTGTAGCTTGGCAAAGATTCACAGTCTATTCGCGGGGGTGGAAGTTGTGGTACAACAGACAGGAACACATGCAACACACGCAACTAAGAACAATTAAAGTTAGAATAGTTCCGATCCAACCATCCGTCAAGAATTTTCCGTATTGCGGATCTGCTTCAGCAGAAAGAACTTCGTCAACTTATGAAGCTAATTTCAGTTGGTACAGGCATTGTTTGAATACGGTGAAACATTTAAAAGCACGATCACTCTCACAATCTCGTCTTTAAAAAAAAGAATGTACGTTCATAGTTTATTTACTTATTAAATGCAAGGTAAATTTAACATATCATTAATACGGAATGAGTTAAACACTTCTGCAATTTCGTTTTGCAAAGGTTTTAGAGAGTTTTAAAACCTGACTATAGTGGCTCCTTTAAAAATTCTGTACAAGTTTATTGCACTTACCCTGATAAACAAAAAGGGACCACGTGCGCTCGAGTAAACACGTTCGCAGTTAATATACAGCTTTTACTGCACCAGAGAAACAACTAAAAGCGTGTCGTAATTGTTCATACACGATTCGAAATTGATTCCGCATCAATTCGCACTATTTTCAAAGCAACAAGGAACAGCACCTTTAACGTAATATCCAGGAACGAAGAACAAACGACAACTCCAAACACAATTAATAAAGCCACCAGGAAACAGTATTTTGAACGTAATATCTACATAGAAAACTAAGCACAACACTACTAAACTGCTCGCTATTACAACCGCTTATCGACTTTTTTCTACCTCGCTAATAACATAAGGACATCTAAAACGTGAATGTAACAATCGTATCTAATAATTAATTACAGGCTGTTTATCGTTTCCGATAAGTCGGAAAGTAATTTATTTATAATCCAATTTTTATTAATGAAAATCAATCTTCAAATTACCTACTTTTAATTAATACACACGAGTTAAATTGTATACAATTCTGAAAGCTATGCGGAAGTATTGACTTTATGCAAACAAATGTAAAATATAGAAATAGTAATTGCGGAAAGGTATGTACTATTTGAGAAGAGCGTAAAATGTTACATTTAATAAAAATGCACGTTACAAATTCAAGCTGATAAACATGCAGATTCTGCGTATATTGCAAACGGTCGGATAAACCGTAGCTTATATTAACGGGAAGGTTAGTTGAGCGGTTATTTAACTCAAATAAGAATACACGTGGACTGAAATAACCGATAGTAAAGAGTATCGATTTGCACCACTAAGGCCAGGTTAGAAAAAGACAGATAAAATGTGCAAGGCAGAGACACAGATAATAAAAGGCGTGATTTGAGCAACGTCACGAGGAAACGATTGGTTGAAATAAGTTGCAGATATGAGAGGTGAAAACACAACAATTTCTATACAAAATTAATTAGTTGTTCTCGGACGTGTTTGCGAGCCGGGCGAAAATTTCTTAGATTTAACTGGCACGAGTGCAAAAATTTAGTAGAATCGCTGTGCCGGACTGTCGAGAAGGGAACAGAGAATGCGAAATTCTGAAAACTGGCCGTCGCGGGACAAAACCGACGTGCAGGCGAGCTATTATATAAACCCGTGTTTATAGGAGTTTGGCTCTCTTAGATTTTCGATTTTGATTGAATACTTTAAACAGTTTGCTCTTATATTTTTTGATTATTGAATATTTTAAAACAGTTTGCTCTTTAATTTTTTGATGTGATACCATACTTCAAGCAGAATACGTGCTACGATACAAGTTATTATGCATTAGTGCACTTAGAAAAGAAGATACAAGGTAATAAAGTCTAGTTATATTTGCGAGTATTACTGTACCAATTATCCAAATTTGTAACGATAAATGAATAAACAAAAGTAGGCAGTTTTGGGTATAGCGGGAAAGAATTATGAATTTCAGTGCTATTTTTCGTGGGTGTTAATAATCAAATGTTATTCGTTAACGTGATTGGATCCACAAAACAAGATTTAGATATACATAGATGCGTTCCTGAGAAGCCCTGAGACCTGTTAGACGAATGATGGTGTTGTAGATGAATTTTAAAAAGCGACCAGGAATCCTAGGACGTAAACATAACCCAGCTGGAATGGTGGAATTAGCAAGGACGATGTACATTGAAGCCACGAGTGCAGTAATCTTCAGGTAAATTATACAATTTGTTCGAACTTTGATGTTTTGGTGTGTGTTGGATATTTTTATAATTTGTTTGATAAAAAAAAAAGGACAGTGGTGAATTTGTATAAACAACAAATTTTGAATTTTAAGGTAAAATTTTCTTGTTTAAGTAGAAAGGAGTATTTAGCAGTTTATGTTCTTGATTATGATAAAATTTGGGTCTGTCTTTGAGCTCAATTAGACTAACCTGTTTAATTAGCGTAAAGGGGTGGAAGATGTTTCCTTTTATTCAGGCTTAGGTCTGCACATATTGTAACTTAATTAGTATGCATCCTACCAGGACTTTAATTCTGGATGCAAATTAAAACTGATGACAAATTTAAACTTGAAATTTTATGATACTGAAATTTATGCTGAAATTTAATTTTGAAACTTTAATGTATTATGAATATTGATGTAAATAGAGTTAACGTTGATGTTTGTGGTAGGAATGTGTTTGTTTTTTTTTATGAATGAGGATGAAAGTTTTAACTAGGTGAGCAGCCGAGGCGGAAAGAGTAAAAAGGCGACTATCTGAAGAGATTCAACAGGGCGGGAATCACAGCAAATCTTGGTGCCCAGTTCGAGAGGCTCGAATATTTTTTTTTACTCTGGTGAGGCTTTTTGTAGGTTTCACAGCAATATATATATATATATATATATATATATATATATTGCTGCGAAAGCTGATTCGATCCTAACTCTGGTTCTGATGATGTCCCTCGTTCATGGGCGTCAAAATGCTACTAACCTTCGGTGCTACTTATATACCTAAAAAACTTAAAAATTTATGCTTTGCAATGAAGTTTACCACGGCTGCTCAGCTGCTTTCTGAAATTCAACTAACTAAAAAAGATAGCTGTTACGGTAAATCACATACATTTATTACATACTTAAAAGAAGTATACAACCCTTTATAAAATAATACATTTCGACTATCATAATTCCCCAGATTAATTATTTTCAATCGATTGTCCGAGAAAGTAACAGGGCTTTACCACATGTTTTTCTCTAACCGTGGTTTAATAAAAGCTCCTACTAACCTCAACCTCTCGTGCTACTTTTCGCACATCAAACAGCAAAAAGTCTCTTTACTTTGTACAAACAAATATTACCAATATCCTAAACCTTTTTTTTAACATAAATTCCAACATAAAAATACAGTAAAATAATACAATATAAAAAGTGCAATCTGTAACTATTTCCAAGTTTGTCCCTTTTGTTCATAAATTATACCCACAATGTAAAAAGTCATTGAATCCCAGTTTATACACATAGCCAATACAAAGCAACAGATACCTGGATACTATCCCTGCATACGGCCTCCTATCGTTCCCTCAGAGACTGCGGCATACAGGAACACACCACCCTGACTTGCAATAACCATAACTGTCAGCTGCAACCATCTGACCATGAAATCAACTCATCTACCACATTGAAAGTGCGTCCAATTTCCCAAACTCTGCTACTAATACCATTGACTGTTGATACACAACCAAATTTACCAACCATTTACCTCCCCAGTTCCATTTGAATACTTTTGCACACTTAGTACAAATTAAAATTAAAACAATCTTCACTTACATCGAGTACTCTTTCATTCTACTCGTTAAAGCATTTTACTCTTGTAGCCATCAGCTGGTTGTAGACTAAGTGTAAGCTTTACGCTATTCGAATTCTGAAACTAAGAGATAGCTTTTTGCTTGTAGAAAATTCAAAGCAAGAGAGCTCCACAACAATCTGTTGGGGTTTATATCTTGTTCCTCCACCTCCCTTAAGCCTGTCAATTCCTGCAAATTTCAACAATACAAACACTCACTTCTGTGTAAAACTTTCAACCGTCCACAATTCTTAAAACTCCACTACACAAACAACTCCAACGGCCACCATTTTCCAATAATATCTTAACGTACGTTCAAAATTCCTTGTAGTTTCTCTAACCGCCACGACTTTTCAAAACACTTCCTTGAAAATCCAACCAGCGCTCACAGCCCACACTCTTACTAGACTCGTTTCCACGTATTCAAAACATCTCTTACCAATCACGTTGTGTAAATTTAATTCCCAACTGACAAAGCTAACATTTAATATACGCCCCTAATGCAACATGTGTAGTATCTATCTCACTCCAACCTGCGCTCCAAAATCACCTTACTCTTGCTATGTACTTACTCCATTTTGTATAACCTCCCACTTGTTCTCACTACATTGCCTTATATTCATAACACGTGTTATTCTCATACACGCTAAAGCAACTATCCTTTACTTCGTCTACCTTCCCCGTTGTCAACGAACGTTAACATTCAATCTATGCTTATCCCACTTGTACGTATTCTATATAATAACCTCTTCTTGTTTCATTGTTTGCAAGTTGAATTTGTAACTGACAAAAGCTATTAACCCATTCCACTTATAAATCCATTTAATTGACACCGATAACCAACACTACCTAGAATTTGCATGTTATTTGTTCAACGTTATCTACACTCCTTAAAAATATACCGGGAAAGTTAACACAGTTACATTCGTTTATTATTCAATGTTACTAGAAAAGCTTCGACAAACAGCTTCTAACCTTTAAATTCCTATACTTAAATACGACTGTTGAAATATGTTTATAACTATCAAATTTGAAATGCTATCTTATATACGCTATACCTTAAGAATATTTACATCTGCAGGACTATGAAAATTAACTTTTAGCTTCCTAAAATCTTACAGTAGAATCATTAATTCCTACACTAACGATTTGAAAAGGGTTTTTAAATTGTAATTTGTTGTTTTTACATACTAAATAACGAAATAAATTTCAAAATAAACACTAACACTCTTATAACCTCCAAATATCACAGTACACAGTAATATATTATAATGTCTAAGGGAGCTACTAAGAGTTATAAGGGTTGTTTAGTACAAGATAGTATATGCCAAACAAAAATAACCCACATAATCGATCACATATACTTAAAAATGTATGTTTGCCGTATTTTATGTACACTAAAATACCATTCAAATATAGTAGTTGAAATTCAGTGCCAAAAGGAAATTTTAAAATGACTAAGTGGCGTAGTAAGATGTGAAATGCTCAAGGGTTTATACCGAGTTGAATTTTAAAAGCCTTTGAAAGTACATTTGTCCAAAAGCCGGATGCGTCTGTGAATGTTCACTATCAACATGCATCCAGGGTCAAGGGTAAATTATTTTGGTTTCATTTTCTATAGAATCAACTTTTGGACAATATTTGTAAACCCAAAATTATTAGTTAAAACATCGTAAAATGTGATTGGTTGAATGTAAAGATTTAGGACATATATTAGAATTTAATGTGATTATGAAACTGTATAAAAGACATGAACTATGGTATGTGCGACACGGACTTAACTATTTGTGATGAATTTTAAGATGTAGTAGGCTAGTAGAGAATTAACATGGTCGCCTTAGAGAGTAAACAAAGCAGATTATTTTCGAACCAATTTGGTAAAAGACGTGTTTTCAGAGCTGTGCTAATTTTTATTCAGATAATTTGAAAAAGAAAATAAAAGTAATTGTTTTAAAATGAGTTTAATTGAAAAGTGGTAAAAGATACAAGCATAGGAATTATAAAGGGAATAGTAGTGATTGTGCGACGATTAGAAATTGGATTTGGAGTGTGGTTCAAAGTTAGAAGGTCATCGAGAGTGGTTATACAGATTAGAAGTTGGATATTGGAGTGTGGTTAAAAGTTAGAAGGTCATCGAGAGAGGTTATATAGATTAAAAGTTGGATATTGGAGCGGGTTAAAGACAGCAGGAGCATTGAGCGGAAACAAGGATACGAGTTGGAGATTAGTACAGGGGAAGTTGTAACACGGTATTTTCTAAATTCTAAATTTGGGTTAATCATTTCAGATATTGGGAAACAGTTAAAATTCGAGGACACCTGGAAGCTGCACGGAAATTCAAGAGCATCATTGTGAAGACGTATACGGTAATTAGGATTTTGTGCCAGCAGTCAGCGAGGCATCGACGGAGTATAGACCAGGTGAGTGTTTAAAATCATATTCTTTAATACGTCAAAAATTAGTCATACAAATTTTGGTTGTAATTTTAATTTGGCACATAGTAACTTTGATCTAATTAGAAATTTTGGCATATACAAAAGTAGAGTAGCAATTTTAGTAGTAAAACAAAAAGAGTGCACTTTGGTTGGACGTAGCACATCTACTTATAACGGAATCCACTATAAGTAGTTTGAATACCCTGAGATTAAGAGTTTTATAGAGTCGAGGCATTACAATAAATATTTAATAAACGAACCAACCAAACGGTGCAAGTACGGGGAGTGCATTAGGTGTGCACATTTTTAAAGTTTATAAAAATAAAAAGGAAGACTATAGTTAAAGACCAAAGTAAAGTAAAGTAAAAAGTAATAAAAATTAGGGGGTAGAATAATATATATATATATATATATATATATATATATATACACATATACACACACACACACACACACATATATATATATATATATTGCCGTGGAAGTCGGTAAAATTCGGTAACTAAACTTTTAGCATCGAACCTTCACCTTCTAACATAAAATTTTCAACAAAAATTTTAAAAAATTCCTTACCATTTTATTAAGACGCCTTCGAATTCCACTGCTTCCCTGGCTAGCTCAGCAATCGGTCTCTTCTTGAATACCTATTTTTTTACGTACATACCTCTTTCACACTCACGCACCATCAAATAAAATTACCAAAATAATACGACCTTTCATTTACACATATTAACAGAAAAAATATATTTACACATGTGTCCAAACAGTTTGATACAATAATTACCAGCTCAATTTAATGGATATTTTAAAGTCCTTGATTTTTAAAATGATTTTAAACAAATTCGATTAGATTTGAGTAGATGGGCCCCACATGTAACCCTAAATTGACTTCACACTGGAGTATTGTGAGCTCATTATAACCCAGTTTTGTTTGTATATGCCTTTTAAACCTTGCATTAATGAAAACAAATTTACAGACCCGTTTACCCTTTACAACACAATTTATATCCTGAATAAATTTTTAATATATTCTAAATACACCCTTTTTCAATACTCAAAATTAGTAAATTGTTCTGTACTTGTATCTTTTAAAACAAGTTTCTAAAACCATAAATATGCCACCAAAAAGTCAACCACACAACACAAAAATTCCACAAATGTTTATATAACAACAGAAATTTCAAATAAATTACCTGGAGACACCTTCATTCTTCATTCCCGTCGGAGATGGTTACCAGAAACCCCTCGGCGTTATTTCCATTTACTATGCTGCTTGCCGCATCCACAAGCCTCTACCATCTGATATCTCTGCAAGATATTCGCTTCGTTTCACAGTACCATTCTATACCCATATATCACGCATACAAACATGATTACCATTTCTGCTTACCCCCATATATCATACATCCATTTAATAATTTTTGTCGTAATAGCCGGACCTTTTATTTAAATACGCATTAACTCGTGCATCACGTTAATAACTTGAGGTCCGCTACTACAGTTTTATACTTTCAACTACGATATTAAATGTAACTTTACTACACACACAAAATACTAACCAAAAGCTTTATTATTATTGTGGTCTGAATCAGTATTCAGCACTTGATGGAAGTAAAAGTAAAAGTTCGGGTTTTTATATCATTATTCCATCCCCTTATCAAACCCGTTTCATTCGAAAAGGTTATTTTCCTAACCGGCTTCTAAAAATTTTTCCGTCCTACGTGCTGCTTACAGGGAATTCGTTTTCTACCTTCGCGTGTGCGTTCGTTTCGAAAACTGTTGCCTCTCAACCAATGACAAAATTCTCTGCCGTCACAAAGGTCCGCCTAACCGCTATTCATCTTTATTCTACGCATGTTTGCTGTCTCCTTCCAATCCCCACTTGAGTTACAGAAAATCGATATTGTCGACGTCCTACATCAACTCCACGTGTATATCTTACGTGACTTTCAATCCAACGCCGCTCTATATTTGTCTCTATCTGTTGTACAATACCGATTGTTCATTCCTCTCGCTCCTTAAGATATTTGTTACTATAGCTGTTTGTACAAATTGACGGTTGAAAACAATTTGTATGAAATCTTATATTAACGTACGTTCAAATTCTGTGAACGTAACATTTAACAAGCAGGTGTTTCTGTTAATTATTGACCGTTTGAAAATAACAATTCCTCGATTTTCTGCTTCTTAGTATCTGATAAAACTGAGCGTTGGCTTTTAAAACGAATATATTTGCGTTAGAAATTATTGATTTTCTTATGCAAGCACGCTCCCTTAAAATAAATTAGGATTAATTATGCGTATACTTGAAAATTCTATATGCTTTGAAGCTTTCTTCCTTTATGTAAGTCTAACATTCCAATTATTAAATATAAAATACTCGTCAGTTTTTACTAAATGAATTAAATTAATTTGGCGCGTAAATAATTTGCTCTTTTCTATATACATGGTTGCTGAAATTTTATTGTATACACCTATTTACCCCTTTAAATCCACAACTATATATATATATATATATATATATATATATATATATATGCCCCCTTTTTTCAATTATAAATAAAGATATTTATAAAAGTTGATTAATAAACTTCAATTTTACATTAAGGAGTGTTACTGTGTAATTTGGAATGAGGGCATAAGCAAACGAGGGGCCTCTGAAATAGCGACCTGTATTTTTAAGGTGTTGCAAGAGTACAATAGTCATGATTTAAAGAATTCCACTATTTCCAAATGGATACTATGGGCAGAATAAGAATACTATTATTCTTTCCATGTTGATGTATTCTTTAAGCAAATTTTCATCTCTAGAACAAATATGTATACAGTATTTTGCAACTAATCATAATAAAAAAGAGGGCGATTCTGCGCATAGTGCCATTTCTACGCCCATTTCTTCATCCCATAATTCTCCTAACCAGGCAAAGACCACCATTTAAAATTATACCACTGACTTACAATAATTT
The DNA here is from genome assembly GCA_036346225.1 of Platerodrilus igneus. NCBI lineage: Eukaryota > Metazoa > Arthropoda > Insecta > Coleoptera > Lycidae > Platerodrilus > Platerodrilus igneus. The sequence goes on along the minus strand of JARFIW010001104.1, from coordinate 3,572,027 downwards.
TCTGAATTTTAAGTCATTTTCAAAAGAAATGCGCATTTCATCAATTATAAACACTGCACGTGGAAATCAAATTAAATAGACTGAGGTTTTGAAAGTAATGGTTACTAGAAGCCACTCAACTAAACTGCTTTTTAAAAACAGTCATCTGGATCAAGAATATGTCGGGACTACTCTAAAAGCGCTTAAAGAACAATGTATCGCAAATAAAATTAAGTAATTTAAACACTGAACCTCCCAAAATAACTATAAGAAAATTTGATGACCTGATATTGATGTGTAAAGGAGAAATTCCGATTAACGAATGCCAGAATTTCAAAACTTTTATTAATCTTTGTCTCACGAAGAACTACGATCTTTAAAATAAATCAATGTAAATTACCTAACTGCACAACTATATATGTATTTTTGTATTTACTTGTGTACAATTAGAATAGTTTTGTGTGACAACTGTTTTGAATTAGGTAATTAATAATAAAAATGTTATACTTTACGATTTATAAATCGTTGTGCATTGTCTTTACTTAAGGCATATCCTACTAAGATGTAAATAATTATTGACACGAGTTAAGGTTCGTGGCATGGAAGCGGCCTTTTTAAAAAATCATTTCCAAACTTTTAACAAATTTATTTTATTACACAGAAATTAAATATGGAATTTTGACAAGTTACAATTATACTTTAAATTAAATCGAAATTAATTGATAAAGGTACTATTTTGAGTAGCAAGTAGACTGCAATGTAAAAGCTGATTACAAAACTAACAGTCGTTGACTGGGGCTCCCGGGCTTTTTATAATATGCCTACCCCCTCACATGGCTGTGGGAACTTGCAGATCTCATGTCTGCTTATTTTTAAATCTATTCATAATTACATTGTTGTAATCTTAATTTCTAAGTAATCACGGTACATGGCCGTCTGTGACCGCTTGTGACCTGACATCTGCAGTGTCACTATCGTCTGCGATACAAAGTAGCGCATTCGTTCTCATGAACGTTAATAAACTTTACAAATTGTCCTTGATTTACAATGTTGCACTTCACTTGGCGTATTCTTAACACTTTCTAATAATTTCCTAATTATTCTATTTTAATATGTATACATCAATTGGGGGATACATAACTCACGTAAAGGCGTATTTGCAAATTTCATTGTTTTAAAAAAAGGCAACACAAACTATAATAACAGGAATCATATTAGTGTTAAAGTATATAACTTAACAGTTGAAATATCAAAATATGAAATAACAGTCTTAATAAATAAAAGATGCACTATGGTTAAAGTCGTACCTATTTCAATCCAGCAAAATGTTTAAAATTTTGATACGCCAGTACGTGATAAGGAAGGCGATATGCTATCTATAGTCTTTTCCTAACAGTTGGTACTATTCAAAATTTTACTATCGCTTCTTACACTTCATAAGCTTTTCTTCATTGAGATCTTCTACTTCTTACATTTCTTTTACTTCTACTGTTGTTTGTAATAAGATTCCTTTATTTCTTCAAATCTTTCTGACTTTAGCTTATCTCCTTTACTGTTATTAATTTTGAATTGCCCAAAAGGGATGAGAACCCCTTATTAATTTTAGCGGTGTACCAGCTAACTTTCAGTGATGTGGGAATGGATTTCAATGAGAAAATGATTAAAAAGAGTAAAATTTAAAATACACAATGGCCACAATATAAAAATACTTTTGAAATATTACTTATCTTGAATTTCTACCCAAATACAGAAATTCTCGAAATATCGACATCTTCCACATATGACTTCATCATTGGAGGTAACTGGATATTCTTGCACAATGATCATCTTACCTATCTTATAACTACTGTAAATAAAATTCTAAACAAATTTAGACGCTATTAACAGTAAACTTCAAAACATATCTACACGTTAATTAACCTTAAAAGAAAACAAAACCTAATCTAACTTACGCTGGTCAAGTATTATTTACAGAACTCCTAAAAAACCTTAATCTGAAAGCAATACCACTATTCTATTGCACCAGGTGCCTAAATTGTTTTATACGACATTTTGTAAATACCAACTACTTTACAACCGACTTAGAAATACGCAGCACAATTCGAACTCTACATTTGATTTTTCAAATGCTCCACACGAACGGCATTGGTCAGGAAGCGAGTTTTTCTACCTAGAAATTTTAAATTTTGCCAAATCCTTGCTATTTTTCTTGATCTTATTTGGGAATTAAACCACTCATAGTTTTTAAATTCATCGTTTTTTTCTGAGTGGTTTAATTCCCAAATAAGATCAAGAAAAATGCTAAACAAACCACTACAAACATACAGGGAATATTTACAAACCCTTGATATTCCAAGCAAGATAGAAATCTTTAATGTGCGTCACAACACCCACACATATGACCTACGTTTTACCTCTTATTTGAATAAGGGGCGTGCTTTTGTGAATAATGCTCGCCTAACAATTTTCAAGCGGTTTGTGTCGGAAATCAAACCTTGGACCTTGGGATAGGCAATCATACGCAAACCTATCTGATTCAGGAAACCGATAGATGATATGCCCTCCCCCCTCTCCTACATTTGATTTTCTAATACTCCACCCGATTGAAGGTACAACATTGGCCAGGAAGCGAGTTCTTTTTTTTTTACTTGGAAGTTTTGAATTTTGCCTAATCCTTACTATTTCAACCATGATAGGAAATCAATTTCACCAAAGTAATAAAAATTACGAATCCCGGAGGAAATTCTATTAACCTAGATATCCTTGGCGCCCTTTAAATTGAAAGATTGAAAACCCAACAGGGAAAGTAGTAGTAATAATATAGCTTGAATCCCAGTTAAGTGAAATTTCGATCAATACACAGGTTTGTTTAATTTTCTGCCTTTTAAGGCTATAGGAACTCCAGCACCACTGTAGATTATAAAATAGTATTTTGTTTCAGGGTGCTACGTCTAAGCTTTTTGCCTGCATCAGATCTAAAAGAAAATCATCTTCTTCTGCAGACCAAGAACCACATTTATTTGGTAGAGGTTGTAATGACAATTCGCGGTGCAGTTATGAATGCTTCAAACAGTTTACTGATGTTCTGGAACCTTGTTTAGACCCACAGGAAGAATATTTGATAGAATTTTTGCACGAAACGTATAATTTAACGTCTGATTTTGTATGTCAAGGAAATGGAGCATTTTTAAGATGTAAGTATAGTATTTGTAAGAATGTAATGCATATGTCTAAATGATGTTGCGTGCTTCCTCTTGTTTTCATGAGAAAATTGAGATCATTTTTTAGCTCAGAAAGTACGTTGTTGTAGAGTTAGATCGATAAAGTGACACAGGAGTTCGGAAAAACAATTGCCGGGCTCATATGTAAACAATTACATTAAAAACAAGGTAAGCATGTTACGTCAGTGACCATGGCATTACTGTTTTTATCTGTCAGTAAGTTCTTGTAAATTAATTTTTACCAGTTTGTATATTATTTAAAAATCTTAAAATTATTGGCAATTTATTTGTGGCTACACAAAAGATTTTGTACGCGCCACACTAGGAAAGCTGCTTCTAGGGCTCCGTCTGCTGCATCGCCCTGAAAACCGCATGCTCGCCTTATAAAGTACCAATTTCTGAGATTGGCACGTAAATGACTGTTTACAGTAATTAATAATTGCGACAGGGATGAGCGGCGTAACTAGAAAATTTGTTTTCTTATGCGAATCTTTTTAAGGGCCTCTAAAATTTTTTATTATACCTACAGTGGTTACCAGTTCATTTTACCTTTTTATCAATTGAGCTTCACAATATTGCAAATAAGTTTCTTTTCTGCCATCATAACATCAAATATATTACAAATAAAAATCCCGTTTCCCAAAAAACTTTCACTGTTTATTAAATTATTTTCTTTTTAACATGTAAAATATGGTAATGGTGCGAGTGGAGCTGATTTGATTAAATAGCGACTTTATTTCCACAAACTGGGAAAGGCAATGATACAAGATACAAGGCCAATGCGATTTGAAAGTAATTTGAGAAATAGTGAATTATACATACTCAAGTGATAAGGAAAGAAAATGGATAGAAACTATTTTAATAATTAAATTTTATCGCACCACATAGAAAAATAGAGGCTTCTTTATTAGGATTTTAATAAATTAAAAACTCATCTTGATATTTTATTTTTTAAGGAAAATAAAAAATAATTTAAAATTTTCTTTTTTGGGGTTTTAAATTTGCAAAATAATTTATAATATTTTTTTTAATTCACGCTATTGGAAGTGTGTTGCCCCAGCAAAGTGCTCTCGAAACCATAATGAAACTTCTACGTTATGAGGAAAGAACTGTTGACTATTGTGAAATCAGTAGAACACTTTATGTATTAGAAAATCTAAGGAGAGCGTTTATCGTAGCAGAATGTTAGCCCGCTAGGTAACACGCTGAAGTCCTACTGGGTACAGATCTTGGTATGATACCTGGAAAAAGAAGACGGATTTGTGAGAACGCTTCGTGTAGTAGTTCCTAAGAGCCAGGTATCTTAGGTTTTACGACATTTACATAGTGGAACGTCGGAGTGCATTTCGGAATCAACAAAATCCTACAGAAAATCGGTAAAACATTTTATTGGATAGGCAGCAAGGAAGACGTCAAATAAAGGCGCAGAAATGCCAATACGAAGGAAGTTCACTGTATTTGACTCTTAGGGGGCCGGTTATCATATCGGACATGACGGCCGTCTAGGGCTTACGCCATGACGTTCGAACCCTAGGTGGTCAAGTGGGGTAAATGACCTTCATATTTACCAAAAATGGTCTTTTTAGACTTTAGATATTTTTATGGGAAAATACATATAAAATGAACCATTTCTATCTTATACATGTATAGCTTATTTACTAATACTTGTATAAAACAGATCGAAGTGTGACTCGGAAAAATAATACCCGCTATAATTATCATCATCATTTGGTCTTGTCCCAGAACTGGTTAGACACGTACCCTCATTGTTTCCTATTCTGAGCTATCCTACTCATTTCCCTGAAATTTCCACAGTCTGCATTTTTCACTATCTGCGTGCTTTAGACTGATCTATGGCTACCTCCACCTCTTTTTTTCCTGTCTCTGCTTGTAATATAGCCCGCACTATTACCCAAAAATGCTCTAGAACATATCCTGTCCTTATATGAATTTGAAAAACTAATTTCTTTATTATGCAGAACCTAATAATTTTTTTCTGTTTCAGCTTTAGATATGCATAATATACGGCGCTGTGGTATAGAAGAAGCAAAGATTTTAGCGAATTGTCTACCAAATTCTAAACTGATGAAAAATTTTGGAAACTGTGATTGTATAATAAAAAAACCAGAAATGTGCAGGTAATTTTAATGCTAAAATATTTATAACATTATTCTTTGTTTAATAAAAGGTACCTTCGTGCAAGGAGGTAGGTACGTTATAGCTAACTCATAACAGATAGAAGCATCTATCTTACCTAATATTTGTACTTAATACAGTGCATTTAAAGTTCACTAAAAAGCTAGACCAATGGCAGGTATTAGCACCTTAAAATGTTTAGAAAAATAAACAATTAATTTTCTTACGAAACTATAACAAATTTACTGTACCACATCTTCACAATGGAACTTATAATACAAGATTCAATAATTTTGGTGTATTTGTTTCAGTCCCTAGTTTATTGTAGGGTTAGAAATTAATAGCTACAGATGTTCTGTTTTTATATACCATTTGCACCTCCTCTATTACGGTATATTTATTATCTGAGAGCCCTACGTCTTTGTTGTGCTGCTCTCTTTACTATGTACTGTCCTGTCGTGTGTTTGTGTTTTTCTGTTGTTCTATGTAGTTGTGTACTTGTACTCAAAAATATTCTCTATTAAATTATTAAGCGCCCTATTTAATATTAGTTTGCTCTTCCTTTTTTCGCTAGCTCAGTTTGGTCTGCCTTATTGACCCCCTTTTACAAGGGGGATTCATGTGAACAATTTACTGTTATTTACGACCACCGTCTTAATTATATTTGACTAATTATTCTAAATACGATTTAAGATCAACTTATGATTGATGAATCGCCACACATGTAAATTACAAATAAACGAAACAAACAGAAACCACCGTCAAGTAATTTGACGAGATCTTAAAATATAATAAATATCCGATTAAGAGTTCTATGTAGGGAAGGTCCCCATGGTCGATATGACATTTCCACACTGGATAGCTATTCCTATTCTTTGCAGAAGAAAGGAGCGGGAGCGGTGTTCCCCTGTCTGTAAAGCTAGTAGTCTGCCTAATTTGTTTGTGAAATCTACAGCTTTATCACACCAAGGTTCCATTGTTTCAACTGCAAATGGTAGAAATGAGTACCCTGTTGAATATTTGCATATTTTTAATAAAGCGGCATAATTAGCAGTGGAACCAACGCATTTGGTAGATTGAGGCAAATGTGATGGAGCACGTGTATCAGCACGTGTTGCATCCCAAATAAGCCATTTTTTTTCTTCCCTGGAATCAAGGTGACACTGTTTACTCTCTTCCCGTCATCTCTACATAATCCTGATGACTCCAACCTATTGGGAATCTTCATTGAAGACAATGCACGGCTTATTATAACGCTTAGGTCTGATGACGGGGAACTGGCTTTAACTCTTGGAACAGCTATGACCGTGGTATAAAAAATCATCCATTTCCTACCTGTATAGACAGGTGTAAGGCGTACATAATTTACATCCCAGACGTTGACCTGTAGCAATGCGGAAAATATTGTTGTCTAGCAGAGTGCCTATTGTATGAGATAGGAAAGCTTTTATCCAGGCGATGGATTCACGCTTATCAAGTGCGAAACTAATTGCCTTCCCCGTTTCAGGAGATGGGTTTCATTCTCAAGTATAATGTTGAGTAGAATGTTATCCCAGCTCCTCTGTTAGTCAGTGTCTGCTGGAAGTCCAAAATTTTCAGTTAACTTACTTCATTCCTTCTGAGCTTCTTCATATTGTGAAATTCTCTGCTTGTCGGAATCTTTCAGATTTTTTAGTGACAAGATTTGAAACTCCAAGAACAGACAAAATAAAAGCAGGATAAGAAATATGTTCAATTTTCCTTATTACTATGCCACTCGACTTCATGGGAAGAGTCGCATTGACATGCTGTGCGTAGGTTAAGTTGCAATTTATTATTCGTTCCAAAAATTCCTTAATCATATAATGAAAAGAAGTGATGAGGTCCCGTTGTACCCATAGTGTAAATGTTCTCAAGAAATATGTTACATTTGGAATAGCGAAACAGTGCCGAAGGATGTAAAAAGCTACGTGATAGTTGTTCAGATCCAACAGTCCTTTTGCTAAAAGCGCAATCTCTTCCATTTCTTCTATCCATTTCGATTTATGCAGCTTTCAGACACCATCACATCCTGTAGAGTTACTTCGGATACAACTTTACCCCACATTTATAGCATATTATTAGTTTTCTGGCATGACTTGGTCTTGACAATTTAGTATCTGGAATTAAAAACAAAGTATATTATATAGAGTTTATCTCAGTACTCAATGTCTTTTAACGCATAACGTAGATTTACTTTCAAGACAGCGTAATATATAGGATATTAATTACATTTATACTTTTAGGGATTTGCAGGATATGACTCAGTGCATTAGCGAAGGTTTGAAAAGACATTGTGCACACGATAAGAAAGTTGCAGACTTTTTTGGAGATATTACTGAAGTTTATACCGTCATGTGTAGTTTTGATGATAATTTTGGAAACTTAGTTTATTAAAAATACGTAATTTTAATCATATGCAATGATATTATATATACTAAGAGTGCGCACTAAGAAGGTGACATTCCGTGACTGATGCTGATAATTGGAACTTTGTTTTATAAAAAATGTTGATGTAATAGTATTATGGTTACTAAATATTCTGCAGCTGAAAGATTGTGTACTTTGTTATATTTGTGTATAGGTATATTGTACATTAAATATATTTTCCAACTTTGGTAAATTTTTTACAGAGTAGATGCATGATTAAAAAGAACTATTTTTAGTTGTACAGTTACACATAAGACGAGCAGGTCAGAAAGAAAAAGAAAGAAGTCAGCAACGGATCGTTCGTCCAATTACGATAACTGAGAAAAGAAAGAAAATCTATGTCATGCCAACACAATTGATGATTGGGGTTTCCCCACGATTGAGCATTATATATAAATTTGTTGTGAAATACCCCACGATTGATATGTCAAATAAATTTGCTGTGAAACGCCCTACGTTGGTGTGTTATATAAATTGCTGTGAATTAGTATGCATTGGCTAGTTCAATCTATTAAACACAAAATGCCCTACGTCTCGACAATAAAGATTCTTTAACACCTTTTCTTTCTATTACCTATGTGTTAAAATAATGTCAATGAAAATGAAAATGAAGCAATCCAAAATATATACAATATACTAATCGATAATATGTACACTTTTATATTCAATATTTATATTCAAAAATTAGCCCCTGAATAAAATATTGATATTTTATTTGATTCCACCAAATTTTATGTTCCCTGAAAGCCAGCAAAAATTCCACTGTAATTACTTTTAAGTACCTTTTGAACGTTTAAAACGATACTCTCCCTATTTAGAGTCCTTTATATTATGGTTAATATTAGAATTTAAATTAAAACAACTTGTAGTTACTTACGCTTTTTTAAACCTGCTTGTTTTTAATTAGGATCCTTGACGTAATAATGTTGCGTTATCCATGCGTGTCGCGTTTCAGCTTGCAATTATGTTGTTTAGCGACTTGCGGATTTGTTTTATTTAAATAAGTCTTCAAAATATTTTTCATAAACTAAATTTATTATGATTATTATTTATATACAGGGCGTTGCCCTTTACTTTCTACTCTAATTATCGTATTTCTTGTTTTCTTCAGAAAACTGTGTCGTTTTTTGAGCCATTATGTATTTTATATGAAATGCGCTATACTATTGGTCGTAACTACATTTAAATGTCCCTACTAACACAGCAATATATATATATATATATATATATATATATATATATATTATTGCCGTGGATCTGCCTTTTGGTCACAGGAACTGGTAGTTTCTAAAAAAACATTCGAGCTCATGCTTTGGTACCTCGCCAGTTCAAAAAAAAATTAATTTTCACAACTATAAAAATTCACAAAATTTTTCTTACCCGCTTTCTGCTCTATCAACTTAATTTCTTCAGCAGCTTCCCTGGCTAGCTCAGCTGTGCTTCTTCTCGTATACCTAAATTTACTCTCATTCTCTTTGCCGTTCACACACCATTCAATAAAATCACAAAATAATACAACAATCATACAATATTTATTAACCATTATTTACAAATAATAATTCATAGTTATTTACAGTTCGGTGCTCAAGTTACACCTCAATAAATGCTATCTTTGTAAAGTCCTTGTTTTTAAAATTGAAATTTCTAACACATTTAATGCAACAGGAGTAAATGGGCCCCTACTAATACCTTATCTTTATTTATTACTACACGCTGGAGTATGGTGAGCTCATAATAACCCAGTTTATTAATGTATGCTTTCCACTTTGCATACTACTACAAACTTTAAAAAAAACCCATGTACTCTTAACAATTAAATTTAAATTCATCAAGCAATTCAATAAGCTTTACGTACCCCTTTTGTTTTATATTCAAAATACCATATTAATAGTCAGCTATACGTATCCTTTTCAATACCTAAAATAACGAAAAATACCATCAAAGTTCACTCTCACATATTACAAATAATTTCAACAGTTTAAAAAACTAAATTCAAATGCGTTACGAGGAAAACTTGAAGATTTCATCTCCGTTGACGATGCATTATGTTCCTGAACCCCTCGGCCTAATGGTTAAGCGCGCGTCTCCACTAGATGTTTAAAGATGAACACACTCTAAGCTGCTTCGTGCTACCCATTCAATATCCATTTCAATATCCAAATCCATGTATATTACACTTGTTCATTATCGCATTATTAATTTACGAGCTTGTTAAAGTATTTGTTGGACCTCAGTTAAATTTAAATAATCTCGACACTATTCGCGTTTCTAACTAAAAGGCCACAACAATCTAATACTGTACTACAGAATTTTACAAATTTTTAATACTTACAAGCCTCGTCGGTTGATTTTTGTACGTCATTATGCAATGCAAAATTAAAGAAAGCCTTTTAATTTTCTTAGAGTATTTATATCATAAAGCTAGGCCCCCTTTTGGCCACACTTTACGCGAAATACCTAATTGTAAAATAACATTTCCCCAAATTTCGTGTAACCGTCTTTAAACTTCTAGAAATATTCCTCGTCAAAACGTTATATTATACACACTATCACATCCACCTGTCGCGTGTTCATCTATTCTAAAACTATCTATTTCGACCAATCATACATTTCAGTGACGTCTTAAAACTCCGCCTGAAATATCTCTATTCCCGTCTTATGCATATTTGATGTCGCATACTAACATTGCTTGCGTTGTAGAAAATTGATATAGCAGCCCGCGTCCACGTGGAATAAGTACGTGCTTTATGAAAACAAATGCTCTTCTGCCATCTTTATCTGTAGCGTATTATTGATCGAGCATCCCTCTCGCTCTTTAAGAAACTTTTGTTAGCTTTTATGCGAAGCAACTGTCGGTTGAACAATTTTCTATGAAACCCGCTCTGTTATGCATATAAATTCGACGAAGGTAACTTTTCACAACATGCAGGTGTTCGTGATTATCGACCGTTTACAATAACAATTCTCGGAGCTTCTTTTCATGGTATTCAACCCAACCGATATATTTGTTTGTTACACCGAAAGCTTTTCGCCTTGGATTTATTGATTTTGCATGCTCTGATGCGTTTTCTAACGTTGTTACCCGTTAAATTAAACTACATTAAATTAATTACTAATTTCTATTGGCTTATAAACTGATTTCATTTATGAATCTATTATCTTTTAATCCCTAATTATAAAATTATGTCAATACTTGTTAATTTAAACTAAATAGATAAAATACATTTTGCACGTAAATATTATGTTCCTTCCTCTATACAGGGTGTTTGAAATTGCATTGTTGACCACCAAATTTAACCCTTTAAATCCACTACAATATATATATATATATATATATATATATATTGATGTGATAAAGAGGTCATGCTAAAATCTATGAAATACTACCTTCCAAAGAGAAGAAACACTGCAATATTAAAATTTTCTAATACTTAATTTCTCTACGCTGTATAAAAAATAAGCATATTTCATTAGCACATAAAAAGAAGCCCTTATTAATTATGTAATTAAATCCCGTGTACTACATTTATTGCAGAGTGTGAAAAAATCATGAAACGAATATAAACTTAAAAGCCCAATTTTTTTAATTAATTTATTTCAATAGTGTAATATACCTTGTGCAAATAATCATAATCATGCGTGTTATTTATTGAAAACGAAATACACTGAATTACTAAAAGGTAATTTGCATTTACAATCGTTAAGAATGCAATTGCAAGCTTAATTATTTATGTAATTGAGTTCCACGTGTAGATAGAACACTTACTACCAAAAATAAAATATTCATTCTTGATCAAAGATACCACTTTATGAACCTCAATCTTTATTCTAATTCTAGAAGATTCGTTATTAATAAACGAATGACACTTTACTAAGAAATGTCTTAAAATCAATTATTAGTAGCAATGAATAAACGTCTCCACAACATACAGATGCGGACAGAATACTAGTCTGTCCAATATAATAAAATAAAACACTCAACTAATAGCACCGAAAAATAAACATAATAATTATGAGCCATATTTCAGCATGTTTACACATATCTATACCCCGTAACACATACTCATAAAAAAAATACAAAAACAAAAACAAATACAAATAAAATACAAATACAAATACAAATATAAATAATACAAATATAAATATACAAATAAATATAAATATAAATATAAATACAAATATAATATACAAATACAATACAAATAAATACAAATATAAATACAAATAAAATATAAATACAAAT